>OV702297.1:55836850-57046850 GCA_916181665.1 Avena sativa
CCAAACAATACTTAACTATTTCTATTTATCACACCAAGGTTTTCACTAGATGATCTAATATCATCACAAGCATTACAACCATTAGGGAAAATAGTTTTATTTCCTTTATTTTAGAAAAGTAATTTCTAGTCATTGAAAAACTACTTAATATTTAATATTCTCCAACTAAAACATGGGATCATGTTGACACATGTCATCACCACATATTTCAGTACATGGGAATGTGATTTAAAGTGGTGTCACAATTTAATAAGGTTTAACCTTTTTATTTTAATTAATTAAAGTGACTAGAAATGCCTATGAGGCATTATTATATTACTTGATCATTATTTATGCAAGTAACCTATATATTTTTATATATTCTAAAAGGTATGGTTAAATGTGATTTTTAAGAGTTGGAATCAACTCAAAACTTTCGTGGTTGAATTTTGAAAAAAGTTTGAGTGCAGAAAAGCTTATGCCTTGTTATTTTTACCATGGGTGATCTAAAATTCTAATTGGTTTTAATCCAACGGGCTTGGATTAAACACTCCAGAACCTTTCTAACAAAATTGGTTTCATGCATTTTGGTTCAATGAATCGAGCTAGGTTGATTTTTGAATCTAGGTACATAACTGATTTTGAAACTAAATGAATAAACCTAAGTTTGAATTGCTGGGTTGTGTGGGAGGTTTAACTGGGCCGGCCCACTACGCACAGCGGGCGCGGGCTGGTTAAGTGAACGACCCCACTCGTCAGCGAGACAACAAGTGGCGAAGGGGTATGTGGCGATCTAGGACGTGCGATCTAGTCCTAATCCTACGGCTGTGGTTCATCGCCCATGCCTGAACAGGACGCGGCAAGGTTGAACCCTAGCGTGGCTAGTGGGGGTCGACGGGGGATCACCGGGGCTCCGACAATGGTCGGCGATGGGGGCGAACGACAAAGTCGATGACGACGATCCTCCTGGTACCGGCAGCTCCAATCGACAGCGCCTCTCCTTCTCTGCAGCAGCAAACTCTAGTGAAATTCCGGCCACCTGGTGCTCGCCTTTCTCCGGTGGTGAGTGGGTATGATCAGTGAGAGGTGGGGAGTGAGATGGTGTGCTCAAATCGAACGGGGGTGGCCTCCTTTTATAGTGCCTGAAGGGGACCGACGAGCGCGGGTGGAGCTCGTCGTGGTCGTCGGAACAGCGTGCTAATGGCATGGGCAGCGATAGGGGGCGGTGCATTGCCTCCTGGCGAAGCTCAACGACTTGATGGCGAGGCCTGGGGCGGTGTGGAACAGTCGGAACACCGCGACGCTTTGTGCGGGTCCGACGGAAAGTTTAATGGCGCACAGAGTCCATGGTCCACGCGGCGGCGAACGGGGTTATTTGGCAGGTTGCTGAGGTGCTAGCGATCACGCACGCAAGCGGCAAGGGCGACGCGTGGTCTGTGGGCTCGTGTCGCTGATGGCGCACTAGCGCGCTCTCGGCACGCACGCAGAGAAACTGGGCGTGAGCTTTCCGTGTGGTCCAACGGGTGGCAAGGCTCGAGTGTTGGTTAGGGGGTGGCGGTGGACGGTGGTTAGTGCTCTAGACAAGGTTGGCGAGGCTAGAGCTTCTCCTAGCTCGCTGGCGACATGGGGGTGGTAAGGGTGCTCTCGGTATGGTCACCATTGATGGCTATGCATGCTCACAGTGGTGCTAAGGCTATTTAGATTAGTTTGAAAATCTACTAAGAGTTTAGAGTGAGCTATAAAGGGGACAAGGTTGGCCAAAATTACTACTACTAATAGTGTTTGATGTTTGTTTGTTTGCTGATTACAAGGTGTTTGATGAAATGGCCGAAAGAAATTCAAATTTTAATTTTGGATTCAAACTTGGTGAATGTGTTGGTTATATACTAGGGAGTCTTGGGTTTGTTGGATTGGTCAAGGGGCACTGGTTTGGTTGGGTTTTGAAAATGTGTGATCTTCACATATGTTATAGATTTAATTTTCAATTGTCATTTGAATCAAGTTGCCAAATGTTTCTGTAAGTTTGAAAAGTGGGCTTTGATTCACTTTTACTTGGTCTTGCAAGGGGTGCAAATAAATGGAGAAGTTTCTGTTTGAAATCTTGGAATATAAACACTCAAAGTGACCTAGTGAGCAAGATTGATAAAAATGACCATTTGCTTTATTTGTTTTGTTTTTGATTTTCTCTTGATGTGTTTCTACTTGGAAATGTTTTAGATGATGTTATTTTTCATCTTTAAACCATTCCTTGCTATTTAGGTTAATCACACAAGTCCATTCATGCATTCATACAATCATCACACACACATGCATTCATTTGGTTTTTATTTAATCAAAGTTTTGTTAACCCTAATTTTAGTGATTAGAATTTGATAATCATGATCAATATTTTTGGGATGTTACAACCCCTCTCCGATCAATAATCAACAATGGGACCTGGAGATCCGTACTGACTCCCACACATTCAACGATGACTTCTTGTGATCGTGTGAACCTTTAATGTTGTAACTAAATCCCTTTGTCTCATGATATTTTACATGTCCGAGATTCGATCATCGGTATCCCCATACCTAGTTTAATCTCGTTACCGACATGTACTCTTTTCTCATTCCCGTGATATAACATTCTAGTGATCCCCATCACTTGCTTGCAAGCTATATCAATGTGATATCACCAAGAGGGCCTAGAGTATATCTCTATGTCATTTGGATGCACAAATCCCACTCTTGATCTATGAGCCTCTGCATAAAACTATTGGAGTATCTGAACCCACCTTTATAGTCACTCTGTTATGGTGTGACTTTTGATGTTATCAAGCTACTCTTCCTATGTTACTGATTGATATGATCTCATGGTCTAAGGACTAAAGTTACTTTGTAATGATGTTATATCAATCTAAACATAATGACTTTGATCGTATTACTATACTTCGGATGAATGTTCATCACATCATTCCACTAATGTTGTGACCTCGTTATTACCAACATCCAATGTTCATGACCAGGAAACCTTGATCATCTTGTTAATCAATGAGCTAGTTTATATGAGAGGCATGATATTTTTGAAACATATCTATAATTTTTTATGCTCCATGCTTGTTTAGTATCTACTTTGCTTTACCTGTCCACACTTTGAGGTGCTTTTTACATGTTTTCTGGTACTAACCTACTAACAAGTTGCAACAGTGCCAGATGCATGTTTTCTGCTGTTTTTGGTTTCAGAAAAGTTAGGAAAGAAATATTCTCGGAATTGGATGGGACAAAGGACAAAGTCAATTACTTTCCGTGGGGAACAAGAAGTCCAGAGGAGAGACGGAGGGGCCAGCTATGGGGGGCTAGACCCACCCTAGGCACGGGTGGGCCCTAGCCCGCGCCTGGTGGCCGCCTCGGTCTCCCCCTTTGCCTATAAGAAGCCCCTGATGCAGAAACCCTGGGTACCCGATCAGAAATCCATGAAACCGTCTGTATCCACCGCCACCATCATCCCTAGATCCGGGGGATCTGAAGTTCTTCCCGGCACCCTACCGGAGGGGAGATCATCCCAGAGGACTTCTGTCTGGTATGATGCGTGAGTAGTTCCACCTTGGAATATGGGTCTATGTAGTAGATAGATGGTTGTATCTCCTCCTTTGTGCTTTCATGTATAGATCTTGTGAGCTCCGTTCATGATCAAGATCTAATCTATTTGTAATCATGCATGTTGTGTTTGCGGGGATCTGATGGATATTGAGATGTAAGATCCCTCCCTTTATAAAGGTAAGGATCCATGTGATTGCAATGCTAGTCCCTGGATCAATGCTAGCATCCACAGTTTAAGATGAAGTACACAGAAACGAAGGTCATTATTACATATCATTCCAGAGACAAACATAGTCTTTTACAAACTCCATGGCCACAGGCATAATACAAGAGTTCAAATATATAATAAGATAAATAAGTCTTCATCTTCATGTGCCATAGGCAAGCATGTTGAGTGTAGACTCATAACCCCTAATCACCATCAGAATAACCTGCAACATCACAAGTTACAGCCACAGTGGGTCAATGCATTGGAATAGTATTGGCAAGTGATACCTTAGTAGAATATTAACATCTAAATACTATATGAATTTGGCTAAGTGTAGCTTAGGCTTGCTTTGCTCAAAATAGGTTTTTCCTATTAGTTGAAAAACACTAAGTTTTTCTTTGACAAAACTTTCCCAAGGAATCACCAATAGACATTGGTGAACCTTTACCCCTGTTCACCCACAAGTTTTAACTTAGAAATTGGGATGAGGAGATTCTTGATAGATTCCATGTCTTGATGCTAAGTTGTCCAATACCAGGGACATGGCTAAGTACTTAGATTCTTCCATCTGTAGAGGCTGTGCACTTTCCCCACAAGACTTGATTTTCACCAAGACAGGACCTTTTAGAAGCCTTCCGTTAGACCAAATGGACGCGCTCCAACCTATCATCCCACTACCACCAACTGTCCAAATGGCTAAGTTATTGCAACCTATATGATCCAGGCAGAGCCCATTTGGCATCTCAAATCCCTTTGTTCCTGGTAACCACTCAACATAAACCATTCTTTCCATTCCACCCAGGTGTTTCATTCACTTAGTTGTTTTATTAGCAAAAACACAAGTCAAAGACTTAGAAATATTTCACATAGCATGAATATAATCCACCCTTGGTTGCTACTAGCTAGGCTAAGCATGGAAATGGTAAGCATCTTCACTTAGAGGAAATTCTAACAATTCTACAACTACTAGGATTTCCCAAGCATAGCAATAAGATACTTAGCAAAATATTCATGCAAGTCCTATACAAAATATTTCTAGTGCATAGCTAAAATATAGGAATAAATCATGAAGCACCACTTGCCTTGGTAGCTTGGGGAGTAGCAACAATCTTCACAACCACAATCACTATTAGCACCAAAATCTACACATAAAATAATGGCACCAAAATCACATAACAAAATATACAAACAAAAATATATGAATGCATGCAAATGCCATGTGATGGTTTTTCTACACCAAACAAGGCAAGTGTACAGTATGAATCATAAACAAGTCCAATATACACCAAATAAACTTTATTTGATCTTCAAATCATTTTTCAAATAATTACTATACTCAAATTATGTCTACAAATGTTTCTGCAAAAACAACCATTTTTACAGAAGCAAAACCTTAAACACATTGCATAAACAGATAGGATTTTCTCTCCTAATTCCAATTATATAAAATTTGCAAAATTTGGACATGTGGTTTGAAAGTTATGAATTTTGCAAGATTGAACATCTAATATATCTAAATCCAGATTTTTAAATTTAAATCCGAGCCACGCGGTGTTTCCTGATTGGACAATACCGCTTCACTCAGGATCACGCTTCCGTGCCGTCGGATCAAGTTAGATCCAACGCGCCAGATCTAAAGAAAACGGTTCGCTCGAGATCTAATCTAAACCCTTCGATACAGATCTAATGGTGTGCGCTGCTTTGGCCAAAGAGTGGCGGCGCGAATGGCCAGAGCGGCGGCGACGCTTCTGCCGACGGTGAACTAGCGGCGCTAGGGGGAAAATGGGGAAGGCGTGGGTCATTACCGAAGCGTGGAGACGAGGTGATGATGATGGTCGACGTGGCGAAGATGCGAGCATGCGAGACTGTCGAGAATTCCTCGCCGGAGTTGAGAGCGGCTTCGGGTGTGCTTGGGCGTCGTCGTTGGCGGCGCTACACGGCATAGGAAGGCAAGTGAAGGGTGGCGTTAGACGCGCACTAGAACGGTGTGAGTGCGAGCGTGAACTAGAGAGGTGGGGAAGGGTTAGGTTTACCGTAGTCGCTCGTCGGAATTGAGCACGTCGTCGGTCACGCGCGGTTTATACGAAGGCGACACTGTAAGCCACAAAAAGGAGGTCCGCGAGCAGTGTTAGATGTGCAGGAGTGTGGCAAACATGACAAAAGGTCGAGAGGGCCAGGGGTGGCAAGTTCTCACCGGAATCGATCGCCGGAGAGCGTCGGGCAGCGGCGTTGTGACTTGAATTGCCGGCAGCCTAGTGGCGGAGCGAGCGTGTGGCGTGAGGGGAAACATGCCGGGTGAGGAGAGGGTTTTATAGTCGGAGCAGGGGAGAGGATCACGCGAGGAAACACCGGCAATTAAGCCTGCTTCAATCGCGGCGGTAATGGAGTTAACGGCGGCGTCGACGGGGTCGTGGGGGGGTGCGTGGTTTGGGACGATGCTCGCGTGGCATTGGGTCCACCAGTCAGCGAGCGCGGGGTAAGTCTGTGCCGCATGAGAGAGAGAGAAGAACCCCGGGTGGGCTTAGTGGGCTAGGAAGTTGTTGGGATGAAAGTCTGGCGCCGACCCTTTTCCATTTCTTATCTCTTTTTCTTTTTCTAAAATAATTTTCAGGAAACCTTTTCAAATGAATTCAAATGTATTTGAATTCCAAAACTTTCTAGACTTTTGTAAAGTGATACTTTCATATTTTTGAGCATAAATCCATGCTGTTTTGCTGGACTTGCTTGGTTCCTTTGAAAATTTTCAAATAAACAATGCCTTAGTATAAGATTTGATATATATATGAAAAGGGTTTTAAAACCATAATTTGTTTTGGAAAATTTTGTCCAAGCTTGGAACTTAACCACACCATCTCATGATCAAACAATCCTTGGTTTGAAACAAATATCCTCTCATTAGAGAGTGGCATTGGATCAATGCTTGTTTACATAAAATAACAAGCACCCAAATGCTTCTGTTTTTGAAATGACTTTGAAATTTATCCCTAAATGATTATGCATGCATGGATGATATGCAATCTTTGAAAACATGGATTTAGGGATGTTACAAATCTAACCCCCTTAAGGTGAATCTCGCCCTCGAGATTCGGATTGGCTAGCAAATAGGTGAGGGTGGTCTTTTCGAATATCGTCTTCTCTTTCCCATGTTGCTTCCTCTTCGGAGTGATGGTTCCATTGAACTTTGCAGAATTTGATAGTCTTAGTCCGAGTAACTCTTTCTGCAGTCTCAAGAATCTTGATAGGTTTTTCCTCATAAGTAATATCACTTTCCAATTGAACTTCTTCCAAAGGTATAGTATCTTTCAAAGAAGTCTCTTCCATTTCTGGATGGCATTTCTTTAGCTGACTCACATAAAACACATTGTGAACGGCAGACAATGATTCTGGCAATTCAATCTCATAAGCTACTTCTCCTTTATGACTCAGAATCTTGAATGGTCCAACATATCTTGGGGCCAATTTTCCTTTGACTCCAAATCTCTTCACTTCACGAAGTGGTGACACTCTAAGATAAGCTGTATCACCTACTTCATAGGTGACTTCTCTACGCTTAGGATCTGCGTAGCTCTTCTGTCGGGACTGTGCTATTTTTAATCTGTCCTTAACTAGCTTGACCTTCTCTTCAGCCTCTTTGATTAGTTCTAGTCCGAACAAACTTCTTTCTCCCACACCATGCCATAGTAATGGGGTGGTACACTTTCTCCCATAGAGAAACTCAAATGGTGCCATCTCAATACTGGCTTGATAGCTATTGTTGTCAGAGAATTCTGCGTAAGGCAGACTTTCATCCCAACTAGCTCCATAATCTAGAGCACATGCTCTCAACATGTCTTCAAGAATCTGGTTGGTTCTTTCTGTCTGACCATCAGTCTGAGGATGAAAAGTAGTGCTGAATTCCAATTTCGTTCCTAATGACTCATGTAGTTGCCTCCAAAAATGAGAAGTGAATTGAGTTCCTCTATCAGACACAATACTCTTGGGTACTCCATGCAGACATACAATCCTACTCATATAGATCTTGGCTAACTTAGCACTTGTATAGGTTGTCTTCACGGGTATGAAATGAGCCACTTTAGTTAGGCGATCCACTACTACCCAAATAGAATCATATCCTGACTTGGTCCTTGGCAATCCAGTGATGAAATCCATGCCAATCTTGTCCCACTTCCAATCAGGAATAGGTAGTGGTTGTAGTAATCCTGCTGGTTTCTGATGTTCCGCTTTCACTCTACTACATACATCACACAAAGCAATATGTTCGGCGATGTCCTTCTTGAGATTATTCCACCAAAATCTTTCTTTCATATCCATGTACATTTTGGTGTTACCCAGATGAATGGAATATGGTGAGTTGTGTGCTTCTTGTAAAATCAGTTTCCGAAGCTCCGGATCTTGCGGAACGCAGATACGTTTTCCATACCATAAAGTACCCTGTTCGTCTTCATGGAATCCCTTGGCTTTTCCTTTGCCAATCTTTTCCTTAATCTCTTCAATTTCCTTGTCTGTCTTTTGGGCTTCTTTGATTTGTCCAATAAAGTGGGTTGAACATCCAATGACATGAGATGTCCTTCAGGCACAATCTCCAATCTGAGATCTCTAAATTGGGCACACAGATCATCTGGCAATTCTCCCTTAGTAAGGCCATTCACGAAAACCTTACGACTTAGAGCATCCGCTACAACATTTGCTTTACCGGGGTGGTAAACTCAAGTCATAGTCCTTGATGAGTTCTAGCCATATTCTTTGTCTCATGTTGATTTCTTTCTGGGTGAAGATATACTTCAAACTTTTGTGATCCGTGAACACTTCACATCGCTTTTCCAAAAGATAATGTATCCATGTTTTGAGTGCATGGACAACAGATGCCAACTCTAAATCATGAGTAGGGTAATTTACCTCATGAGTTTTGAGTTGTCTCGAGGCATAAGCCACAACTTTCCCTTCTTGCATTAGAACTGCACCTAATCCATGATGAGATGCATCACAATATACTTGGAAATCTTTCTCCAAATCTGGCAGACATAAGACTGGTGCTGTCACTAGTCTCTTCTTTAATTCTTGGAAACTAAGTTCGCATCCTTCTGACCAAGCAAATTTCTTGTCCTTCTTTAGCAATTCTGTCATTGGTTTAGCTACCTTGGAGAAATATTCAATGAACCTTCTGTAGTATCCTGCCAAGCCAAGGAAACTACAAACCTCTTTTATTGACTTTGGAGATTCCCATTCAGTTACAGCTGACACTTTAGCGAGATCAACTGCTACACCATCTCTTGACACAACATGTCCAAGAAATCCAACTTCATTTAACCAAAATTCACACTTGCTGAATTTGGCATACAACTTATGCTCTCTAAGCTTTTCAAGTATTAAACGCAAATGTCCTTCATGCTCTTTTTTGCTCTTGGAGTAGATCAAAATGTCATCGATGAATACGACAACAAATTTGTCAAGGAACTCCATGAACACTTTATTCATCATATTCATGAAATAAGTTGGTGCATTGGTCAAACCAAATAAAATCACGGTGTACTCATACAATCCATACCTAGTGGTGAAATTTGTCTTAGGTATGTCTCGTTCTCTTATCTTGAGCTAGAAATAGCCTGACCGGAGATCAATCTTTGAGAAGACACAGGCTCCTTCTAACTGATCAAACAAGTCATTGATTCTTGGAAAAGGGTATTTGTTCTTGATTGTAGAGGGAGTGACCCAACCTTTATTAACATAAGGTGGTGTCCCCTGTGTTTACAATGCTAGTCCTTGGATCAATAGCTAGCATCCACAGTTAAGATGTAATATCAAGAAACAAAGGTCATAATACAACTTTATAACCAGGAATAAAATAGTTTATTACATCTTTCATAGCTCATTTGGCTATTACATTACATTGCAGCAGATTATCTATAAGCATGGGGTCCTTCATCTTCAAAGTGCCACAGGCAGACATGTTGGTTGTAGACTTTGTAATCCTAAATCAAACAAACCTGCAACATAACAAGTTACAGCCACAAGGGTCAATACATTTGAATTGTATTGGCAAGTGATACTATGGTAGTATAGTGGAGTCTATCATCTATATGCATTTGGCTAAGTGGAGCTTAGGCTTGCATTGCTCAAAAAAGATTTTTCCTTATGATTTGAAAACACTAAGCTTTTGCTTGACAAAAACACCCAAGGTATCTCCCAATAGAAATTGGTGATCCTTTAACCCTTGTTCACCCACAAGTTTTTAACTTAGAAATTGGGATGAGGAGATTCTTGATTGCTTCCATGTCTTGATGCTCAAAATTGTCCTTTACCAGGGACATGGCTAAGTACTTAGATTTTACACTCTGCAGAGGTGGTGCACTTTCCCCACAAGACTTGGTTTCCCAAGACAAGATCTTTCAGAAGCCTTCCCTTAGACCAGAATGGACGCGTTGCAACCTATCAAACCCCTACCACCAACTGTCCATTTGGCTAAGTTATTGCAACCTATATGATCCAGGCAGAGCCCATATTGCCAAGTGGCTGCACTTGAAGCTTCTCAACATTTGACATCTCAAATCTCTTTGTTCCTGGGTGGCCATCCACAAGTGAGATACACAAGGTAAACCATAAACATGGGCCTTGTGTAACCACTCAACCAAAAACCACCAAGCAATTACCATTCCACCCAGGTGATTCATTAACTTAGTTGTTTTATTAAACAAAAACACAAGTCCTCAGACTTAGAATTTTTTCCATAGTATGATTGTATATTCCACCCTTGTTTTCTATTAGCTAAGCTAAGCTTGATAGTTGTAGGAATCTTAACTTAGGAAACTTTCTACCAAGGTTTCATCTACTAGGATTTCCCATAGCAAGGTTTATACTTAGCAAAATTCCATGCAAGTTTTACTTAGAAAAATCACTAATGCATAGTGAAAAATAATGGGACAAAGTATGTAGCATCACTTGCCTTTTTGGTAGAGGGTATAAGTTCACTCCTTGTCCTTGCAACAATCACACTCTTCAAGTCACTACAAATCAATCAAGCAAGGCACAAACTCAATCTACCAAACAAGCAAAACAACACATAAAATGACAAAGTCAAAGTAATGCATGCAAGCATGCCAAGCTTTGTTTTGTTTGAAAGAGTGGTTCCTAATGAGTCATAACATTTGAAAGCACCCAATGGTCGTTTTGTAAAGTGGCAAAGTCATTTGCAAAAGGTTTCACTTTAAAAACCATTTTCAAAACAAAGTATTATTTTATGTGGTGTAGAAATATATTTACTAGGGAATTAACCTATACGGTTCACCAAATATGTTTTCAAACTATAAAACTTGGTGTTTGTGGTCAGAGAGTTTAAAACAAAACATTTCTCAAAGGTTTTCCTTCAAAATCAATTTTAATAAATAAACCACATTTCTATTTAACTAGAAATGGTTTTAAATCAAAGAATCATATTTTTATTTCACCAAATACATTTTTGAGTCCACAAGGTGTTTCCTAGGGTCAGTAGGTTTGGTCCAAAATATTTTCCCAAAGTTTTCTTTATAAAAGTATTTTCATAACCAAAATCTTTATTTCCATTTGGCTAGAAATGGGTTAAATCAATTAACTTATCCTAAATTTCACCAAATTCATTTTTAATTCCATGGGTTGGTTCCTAGGGTCAGTAAGTTCACCAGAAACCATTTTGCAAGGGTTTTAACCCTAAAATCAATTTTAAACAATTTTTCTACTCTAAACAAGCTCACAAAAGAATCTACAAAAACAAGCAAACTAACAAATACTATTTGCTAAACTAAGGGCATGGTTGGCTAGGTCTTGTTCTCCTGAATCCAACGACATAAAATTTGTAATTTTTGGACGTGTGGATCCAGTGTTATAAGGGTTTGAAATTCACAAAATATTCTGTTTTCAAATCTGTTTTAAACCTAATACTGGCCACGCGTCGCTGTTTCATTGGTTGATACCGGTTCGGGGTGGATCACGCTGCAGACCGTTGGATCTAAGTAGATCGAGCGGCGCAGAGGCATGCGATACCCCTTCGTTTATGTTTCTATTACAGCCTTACGATCTAGATCTAACGGGTGCAATCACTCTGACCACTAACTGGTGGCGCTGCACGGCAGTGGATGGCGGCGACGTCCAGACGAGGTGCTCGCGATGTTCCTAGGAAGCAAGGAGGACAGGGGAGGGTCTCACCGTGTACGCGTGGTCGTGGTGATGCTCAAGGTACTCTCGAGGAAGCAAGGGGCGCACGGGGTTGATCGGAATCCCTCGTCGGAGTTGCGTCTGACGACGGCCACACTGTGTCATCGTCGCGGGCGGTGCTACGGGTCACGAGGAAGCAAACGGCATACAAGGTTAGCTTCGTACGCGAGCGGCAAACAAGGGAGCATCAAAAAGGGGGCGAGGGGAAGTCAGTGCTCACCAGGGAAGCTTGCCGGAGTCGAGGCCGATGGTGGCGCTGCTCAGACATGGTCGTAGCGGACGTTGGGTGCAAGCGCCGGTAAGACAAGGCTACTGGGAGACGCGCAGGGGCCTGGGGAACATGCCTGAGTGGTCAAGGGGGGCAAGGGGAGGTGAGAGGTTGCCGGAATCGTCGTCGGAGCGTCGTCGGACAGGGAATGGTGCAGAGAAGAATTGGGCGGCCTGGGGGCACGCTAGGGTGAGGCGTCTGGGGGAAAAGGGAGAGGGGATGCAGGCAAATAAGTATGCGTGAACGCAGGGTCGATTAACGGCGTGGTTAACGCGAATTAAACCTGGCTTTAATCGCTTGCAACGCCGAGGAGGAAATAGGGGCGTGGTCAGCGGCGGGTGAGGAAGAAGAGAGTTGGTGTGGGGTCGTCTCGTCAGCGAGGAGAGACAGGGAAGATGGGGTCCGCGCGTCAGTGAGGGTGTGGGTTAGGTTTGCGGTGGAGAAAAACGGTTCGGGGCGGGGGTGAAAACGATGAACAGGCGAGTGGGTCCGCTTGGCAGTGAAAGAAAGGGAGTGGGGGTGGGGTCCAGTTGTCACTCTCTATGCGGGTAAGTTTCTGAGTGAGAAAAGAATGCTTCGGGGAAGAGAACAGGTGGGCTAGGTGGGCTGCTGTTGGGCTAGTTGGGCCAGAGGGTGGGCTGTTCTATTTTTTTTTCTGTCTGAAACATTTTTCTTTTTCTAAATCTAATTTCTGTTTTGATTTTCAAACAATCAAACAAGGTTCAAATCAATCAAACAATCATAAAACTTTGAGGGCTTGAACTGGGTTCTGTTTAGTAGCTTAAAATAATTCCAGAAATAAAATAATATTTTTATTCATTTTTAGGATCTATTTAATATTTAAATAAAATAGCCCTTTAGTTATTTAATCAAATAGGGTTTGATTTATTTAATAAAATCTTCATTTGAAATCCAAATATTTTCAAAACCAAATCAGTAGGTTTTATTTGGAAATAAAGAATACTTGGAAACTTGTTTTAAAACAAAATAACCTTTTATTTTAGGTTCCTTTAATAATTAAATAAAATGGACCTTAGTAAATAATCCATATAGGATTTGTTTTATTAAAAACTTTATTTTGAAAACTAGTATAGTACCAAAACCATTCAGTAGGTTTTATTTGAGTATATAAAACCAAAGTCAAAAACAAAATAATTTTTATCCTTTTTAGGATCTATTAATAATTAAATAAAAAGACTTTAGTCTTTATTTTCAAAATAGGGTTTAATTTATTTTTAAAACTCTATTTGAAATATAAACCAAACCAAAAACCTTTTCAGTAGGTTTTATTCAAAAACCTTTGGAAAACTTAATAAAATAAAATAAAATAATAAGTTTTAGTGTTTATTTAAAAAGAAAAAGCCTTTACTTTAATAAAATTGGATATTTAAATCCTTATTATTTTATTTAAATAAACCTTTACTCATTTCATCAAAACAAAATATTTTATTATAAAAGCTTGGCCAAAATTAATTTGGCTCTTTAAAATAATCTTTATTTATAATTCTATCTTTGCTTTTGAAACCAAAACTTTTTATTTTTAAAGATCCAAAATAGTAATCCCAACTATAAAAACTTTCTTTATTATTTGTTTATCTTTTTAAATCCCTTTAGGATTATTTGTTCACCAATTGGTATGGGTTTTTGGTAAGGGCTTTATTAGCTTTGGAAATTCAATTTCCTTATCTTATTATATTCATAAGATTTTATTTATGGTTCCAATTTGAGTGAAACCAACTTCTATGGTATTTCTTGATCCTTTGTGAATATTTGTTGATCAATTTTGGTATGGATCAAATCCATGGATTTGGAGATAACTTTGGAATGATTTTTATTCCATTAGGGTTTTAGGATTTGGATTTATTTTCCAAATGTTTAAATTTCTAGATACATTCATTGAGGAATGCATTTCACTTGATTTGGATTTGTTGAATTCAAACTTTAACCAAAGTTTGTTCAAGATGGGATTTTTAAGTTTCCTTTTAGAAACAAAAAGTTTCTTTTCACCTTGATTTTCAACAAAAAATTATTTTGTTTAATTATTTTTCACATTACAAGATTTGGAAAATCTTGGGATGTGACATTGATAGTCACCCTCATTGAGTGAACGGTAATCTATGCATAACCTTTGACTTCTATCTTTCTTTTCCACAAACAAAACTGGTGCTCCCCAATATGAAGAACTTGGTTGAATAAATCCTTTCTGCAACTGTTCCCCAAGTTGTTTCTTGAGTTCTTTCAACTCATCAACCGACATCTTGTAAGGTCTCTTTGCTATTGGTCCTGATCCTGGTAGCAAATCGATCAGAAATTCCACATCTCTATCTGGTGGCATTCCCGGCAATTCTTCTGGAAACACATCCAGATATTCATTCACAATCGGCACACTGTCTATGCTAACCCCCTTAAGAGAATTTAGCTTACCCCCTTTCGATTCAAAGTTAGACTTGAATCTTATCCGTTTCTTTTCCGGGGTTGTGAGTGCGACAGTACGATTGGCACAATCTAATACTCCTTCATACTTGGTCATCCAGTCCATTCCCAAAATTACATCCAGTCCTTGGGAATCTAGGATTATCAAACTCACTGGAAACTTATGCTTTCCAAACTCTATCACTAGATCCCGGCATCCAAGACTTACTATCATATCTCCACTGGGAGAACTTACTTTTATTGGACACCCAATGTTTTCTGTTGGAAACCCATTTCTATCAACAAATGCTTTTGATATGAATGAATGTGATGCACCAGTATAAAAAAGAACAAGTGCTGGAATAGAATTGAGTTTGAACTTACCAGCCACAACATCGGACTCCTCATAGATTTCTTCCACATTGATGTGGTTCACTTGTCCCTTCTGGAAAGGGTTGGGATTGTTGGGTCCTTCAACTTTCTTTTCTGGGCATTCATTTGCATAGTGCCCCATCTTCTTGCACTTGAAACATTCAACCTGACTAAGATCCTTCTTGACAGGCTGGCTTCCACTACCACTTCCACTTCCATTGTGGTGGTTCTTGAACCCACTCTTGTGATTCTTGTACTTGTCATTGTCATGACTACGGTGATGATTGTTGTCATGATGACGGTTGTGGTTGTGGTGATTGTTGTACTTTCCATGCTTGTGGGATCCAGAATTCCCACTATCATCATAATGGGAATGCTTGTGAGACGATCCCGAGTTGTGCTTGTCAGAGTGTTTCCTCTTCCTGCTTTCAACCTGTTTCATCTTGCTCTCCAAGACGACAGCCTTGTCACAAAGAGATTGATAAGTGGGGACATAGGCAACAGCTAACTGCAGGTTCAGTTCATCGTTCAATCCTTCAAGGAACTTCTCTTTCCTCTTAGCATCAGTGTTAACTTCATCCGGTGCATAACGCGCCAGATTGTTGAACTCCTCAATATATTCAGCCACGTTGCGGTGGCGCTGCTTCAAGTTATGAAATTCCCTCTTCTTCAAACTCATCACTCCGGATGAGATGTGAGCAGTACGGAAACCATCTTCGAAGATAGCCCATGTCACATCCTCAATGGGAGTGGTGATCTGGAAGTTATCCCACCAAGTGGCTGCTGGTCCTTCCAACAAGTGTGCTGCAAACCTGACTTTCTCCTCATCAGTACAGCCAACAGTTACCAAATCCTTGTTCACTGAGCGTAGCCAATCATTGGCCACCATGGGATCAGTAGTTCCTGAGAACTTTGCTGGCCTCAGTCTTAAGAATCTGGTAAGCATGTCAAAACCCGGTGGGTTGTTCTGATTGTTGTTGTTGTTGTTGTTGTTGTTGTTGTTGTTGTTATTATTATTATTGTTGTTGTTGTTTTTGTTGTTGTTCTGATTCTATATGAACATGGTCATCATCTGCATCAGCTGCGTCTGAGCTGTCATCATCTGCTGCATCTCGGGGGTGATATTGTTGTTGTTAGGGTTGGGATTGGCACGTCGAGGAGGCATCTGTGGTTTTCAACAAGGATAAGAATGAGATACCCATAGATGCTAACATGCACAATACATCACATAAACAATCACCAAACATGCATCATAATAGTAGAAGTTCAACAACATAGACAACAAATTTTGAAAGGTAAACACACCAATAGCAAGCCATCCACATGTTGGATGGTCATTGCGACTTAATAATCAAAAGCATGGTAAATAAAAGGTAAATGAGTAGTCATCACTACTCCTCTACATCAACCTCCTCATCAACAAGTGTAAGACCTGCATTCTCCATTGCGGTCTTGTATTCCTCGACATTGGTAGTCAAGGCCTCTACTTTGGCTTTGAGAGCCCTCTTCTGTGAACGAAGCCTCTCAATCACACCCTGCTGATGGTCGAGCTCGAAGTCCTTGGCCTCAAGTTCTGCAGTCATCTCTCGAATCCTCTTGTTCCTATCTTGGACTCTTTTCTCTTGACTCTTGAACTTTCTATCTTGACTCTCAAACTTGGCCTCCATTTCCTTGACTATCTCATCTTGCTCCGCGAAGAGCTTGTCCTTCTCACGAAGCTGCACCTAGAGCTCGTTATTGCTAAGCATGACGTTGGTCCTATCAGTATCTAGGTGCCTAAGAAGAACCTCTAGGTCCTGGAGGTATAGACGAATCGGCTCTACCGTCTCTCTAGCAACATCCTCGAACTCAATAGCCTCACCATCCTCGTCGCGTCTTTCGAAGGCGTGGAAGTGAGTACCTCTAATCTCCCGAGAGTGTCTCCCTAACAGACGCGCAAGTAAATCCTGCATGACTACCTCTAGGCCTCTCTCCCTGTCGTCATGCATAAACTTGAAGATGATTGCCTGCATAGTAGGCTCAGTCTGGCGTCCTGGCTGATTAACCTTGATGCCCCAAAGGTCCTTCCTCTCAAACTTGGTAAGGGGAAGCACCATGATGCTAGGAAGAGGAAGATTGAGCATGCTAGTGAGCTCAATAAGACGAGTGCCAAAACGAGTTCCCTTGAACTCTTCAGCCGTGCTGATAGTAACATTAGGCATCTCTTTTATAAGATAGAGAAAAGTTAGAAACAACATCACTAGAAATACACAAGACAAGTATCACAAGCATATCATTGACAAACAAACACACAAGTCATGGTATACATATAACAAGCATCCTAGATTCAATATAACTTAGTCAAAATTTTGGAAATATAATGGTAAGTGTGGTGGTCCAACTAACAACGCACATTACATCTTTCACTCTCTAGTCTAAAGGCTATCATCGCATCCTTCTATCAATAGAAATGAGAAAGAAGATTAGAAAAGTTTACGAGAAGAAAAGACAAGTGTGGAAGTTGTTGAAATTTTTCCCTTAGTTGCTGCCAATCCTAGGGTCATAATCCTACAGGCAACACAGTGCTCTGATACCATCTGTAAGATCCCTCCCTTTATAAAGGTAAGGATCCCTGTGATTGCAATGCTAGTCCCTGGATCAATGCTAGCATCCACAGTTTAAGATGAAGTACACAGAAACAAAGGTCATTATTACATATCATTCCAGAGACAAACATAGTCTTTTACAAACTCCATGGCCACATGCCTGATACAAGAGTTCAAATATATAATAAGATAAATAAGTCTTCATCTTTATGTGCCATAGGCAAGAATGTTTAGTGTAGACTCATAACCCCTAATCACCATCAGAATAACCTGCAACATCACAAGTTCCAACCACAGTGGGTCAATACATTGGAATAGTATTGGCAAGTGATACCTTAGTAGAATATTAACATCTAAATACTATATGAATTTGGCTAAGTGTAGCTTAGGCTTTCTTTGCTCAAAATAGGTTTTTCCTATTAGTTGAAAAACACTAAGTTTTTCTTTGACAAAACTTTCCCAAGGAATCACCAATAGAAATTGGTTAACCTTTACCCCTGTTCACCCACAAGTTTTAACTTAGAAATTGGGACGAGGAGATTCTTGATAGCTTCCATGTCTTGATGCTCAAGGTGTCCAATACCAGGGACATGGCTAAGTACTTAGATTCTTCCATCTGTAGAGGTTGTGCACTTTCCCCACAAGACTTGATTTTCACCAAGACAGGACCTTTCAGAAGCCTTCCCTTAGACCAAATGGACGCGCTCCAACCTATCATCCCACTACCACCAACTGTCCAAATGGCTAAGTTATTGCAACCTATATGAAGCAGGCAGAGCCCATAATGCCATGTGGCTGCACTAGAAGCTTCTTAACATTTGGCATCTCAAATCCCTTTGTTCCTGGGTGGCTTTCCACAAGTGAGATACACAAGGTAAGCCATAGAAATGGGCCTTGTGTAACCACTCAACATAAACCATTCTTTCCATTCCACCCAGGTGTTTCAGTCACTTAGTTGTTTTATTAGCAAAAACACAAGTCAAAGACTTAGAAATATTTCACATAGCATGAATATAATCCACCCTTGGTTGCTACTAGCTAGGCTAAGCATGGCAATGTTAAGCATCTTAACTTAGAGGAAATTCTAACAATTCTACAACTACTAGGATTTCCCAAGCATAGCAATAAGATATTTAGCAAAATATTCATGCAAGTCCTATACAAAATATTTCTAGTGCATAGGTAAAATATAGGAATAAATCATGAAGCACCACTTGCCTTGGTAGTTTGGGGAGTAGCAACAATCTTCACAACCACAATCACTATTAGCACCAAAATCTACACATAAAATAATGACACCAAAATCACATAACAAAATATACAAACAAAAATATATGAATGCATGCAAATGCCGTGTGATGGTTTTTCTACAGCAAACAAGGCAAGTGTATAGTACTGAATCATAAACAAGTCCAATATACACCAAATAAACTTTATTTGATCTTCAAATCATTTTTCATATAATTACTATACTCAAATTATGTCTACCAATGTTTCTGCAAAAACAACCATTTTTACAGAAGCAAAACCTTAAACACATTGCATAAACAGATAGGATTCTCTCTCCTGATTCCAATGATATAAAATTTGCAAAATTTGGACGTGTGGTTTGAAAGTTATGAATTTTGCAAGATTGAACATCTAATATATCTAAATCCAGATTTTTAAATTTAAATCCTTGCCACGCGGTGTTTCCTGATTGGACAATACCGCTTCACTCAGGATCACGCTTCCGTGCCGTCGGATCAATTTAGATCCAATGCGCCAGATCTAAAGAAAACGGTTCGCTCCAGATCTAATCTAAAACCTTCGATACAGATCTAAGGGTGTGCGCTGCTTTGGCCAAAGAGTGGCGACGCGAATGGCCAGAGCGGCGGCGACGCTTGTGCCGGCGGTGAACTGGCGGCGCTAGGGGGAAATGGGGAAGGCGTGGGTCATTACCGAAGCGTGGAGACGAAGTGATGACTATGGTCGACGTGGTGAAGACGCGGGCGTGCGAGACCGTCGAGAATTCCTCGCCGGAGTTGAGAGCGGCTTCGGGTGTGCTTGGGCGTCATCGTTGGCGGCGCTACAAGGCGTAGGAAGGCAAGTGAAGGGTGGCGTTAGACATGCACTGGAACGATGTGAGTGTGAGCGTGAACCAGAGAGGTGGGGAAGGGTTAGGTTTACCGTAGTCGCTCGTCGGAATTGAGCACGTCGTCGGACACGCGCGGTCATCGACGAAGGCGACGCTCTAAGCCACAAAAAGGAGGTCCGCGAGCAGTGTTAGATGTGTAGGAGTGTGGCAAACATGACAGCAAGGTCGAGAGGGCCAGGGGTGTCGAGTTCTCACCGGAATCGATCGCCGGAGAGCGTCGGGCAGCGGCGTTGCGACTTGAATTGCCGGCATCCTGGTGGCGAAGCGAGCGTGTGGCGTGAGGGGAAAGACGCGGGGTGAGGAGAGGGTTTTATAGTCGGAGCAGGGGCGAGGATCACGCGAGGAAACGCCGGCAATTAAGCCTGCTTCAATCGCGGCAGTAATGGAGTTAACGACGGCGTCGACGGGGTCGTGGGGGGGTGCGTGGTTTTGGACGATGCTCGCGTGGCATTGGGTCCACCAGTCAGCGAGCGCGGGGTAAGTCTGCGCCGCGTGAGAGAGAGAAGAACCCCGGGTGGGCTTAGTGGGCTAAGTCTGCTGTTGGGATGAAAGTCTGGCGCCGGCCCTTTTCCATTTCTTATCTCTTTTTCTAAAATGATTTTCAGGAAACCTTTTCAAATGAATTCAAATGTATTTGAATTCCAAAACTTTCTAGACTTTTGTAAAGTGATACTTTCATATTTTTGAGCATAAAACCATGCTGTTTTGCTAGACTTGCTTGGTTCCTTTGAAAATTTTCAAATAAACAATGCCTTAGTATAAGATTTGATAAATATATGAAAAGGGTTTTAAAACCATAATTTGTTTTGGAAAATTTTGTCCAAGCTTGGAACTTAACCACACCATCTCATGATCAAACAATCCATGGTTTGAAACAAATATCCTCTCATTAGAGAGTGGCATTGGATCAATGCTTGTTTACATAAAATAACAAGCACCCAAATGCTTCTATTTTTGAAATGACTTTGAAATTTATCCCTAAATGATTATGCATGCATGGATGATATGCAATCTTTGATTAATGGTAGGGATGTTACATGAGATTATTATGTTGGTTTGATTAATGGTTTTGTCTTTATGATTCTATCATGTTTGTGTTGTTTGTGATCTTGCATGCTCTGCGTTGTTAGTAGCTATCTTGGCCAAGTAGTTGCTAGTGACTCCAATAGGGGGTATTTATGCTCGATAGTGGGTTCATGCCTCTAGTTTCCAAGGGAAGTGACAGAAATCTCTTCGGTTGTAGATGTGTTGTTCCAACTAGGGAGAAAACAATGGTCTCTTGTTCATGGAACATGTGGATTGTTTACCTTACACACTTTGCTTAAAGCAGTTGTCTGTTGCTTGCAACTTAATACTGGAGGGGGTTCAGATGATAACCTGAAGGTGGACTTCTAGTCATAGATGCAGTTGGATGGCGGTCTATGTATCTTGTTGTATTTCCCAATAAACTTCATAGGATCTTCCTGACTAGTATTTGCATTGTTATGCCTTGCTTAGTTCCTGTCAATTGCCCTGCTATAATTTGTTTACCCTTCATGCCATGTTGTTTATCTAAGGAGAGCACTTCTAGTGAACTATGGACCCCGGTCTAATCTTTACCATTGATACATCTTCCACTGTTACTTGTTTACTTGCTGCAAACCATTACCTTCCACACCATACATTTAATCCTTTGTTATAGCAAACCGGTGAGCTTGACAACCTCACTGTTTGTTGGGGCAAAGTCTTGAGTTTGTGTTGTGCTTTTAACTATTGAGAAAAATATATCCTCTTTGTCTGAAGCTCAAACTTCCTTGGTTAATAAAATGGCTGCTAAACCTGAAACTATGGAAAATACCTTTGCTACTGCTCATGCCATACAAGTTACTATTGATGAAAATGTTAGGTTGTTAGCTCAACTTCATGCTAAGTGGGAAAGGGAAGCTGAAATTGATAGAAACAATAGTGTGTGCACTATCACCACTAAACCACAAGTAGTCCCTATTCCTACTCCTACTATGCCTAAGCCTATTGAGCCTACTACTAGTGATGCCAAGTTTGACTTTGATATTGATGGTTTCAATATTTCTGAAGTGATCATGTTCTTGCAAAAGCTTGCTAGAAGTCCTGATGCTAGTGATATGCATGTTGATTTCAATAAACACATTACAGATGCTCTTGTTAAGATTAAGAAAGAGAAACTAAAACACAAAGCTTCTATTCCTAGGAAAGTAGAAGATAGTTGGGAACCCATTATTAATATGAAAGTGAATGACTTTGATCTCAAAGCTTCATGTGATCTTGGTTCTAGTGTCTCTATTATGCCTAGGAAGATTTATGAAATGCTTGATTTGCCACCATTAGAAGATTCTTATTTGGATGTCCCACTCAATGATAATGCTAAGAAGAAACTCATGGGGAGTATTAATGATGTTCTCATTATGGTTAACAATGCTTATGTCCCTGTTGATTTCTATGTTTTGGATGTTGAATACAATGCTTCTCGTCCTATTACTTTGGGAAGACCTTTTCTTAGAACAGTTGGTGCTATCATTGATATGAAAGAAGGCACCATTAAATATCATTTTCTATTCAAGAAAGGTATTGAACACTTCCCTACGAGGAGAGAGAAGTTACTTTTTTCTCCTCCTTTGAAAGAAATATTTGATGTTAATGCTTCTTCATTTGAAAATAGTTGATTCTTCTTGATTCTTGTGCCTAACTTAAAGGCGTTAAATAAAAGTACTTGTTGGGAGATATCTGTTGGGGATATGCTATATGGGTATCCTCATAGCATGTCTCCTATACAGATAACCCAGGTGGCCCACAGTTGGTAGCATGGCCCATGGCCAGCTGGGCGGCCCAGTTAGATGGATCCAGAAGGGAGGCCCATGCCAGATAAAGAAAGGCTACGGTGGAGTCATCAGCGTACCCGAAGCCTTGGAGTGCAAGACACGCAAGACTAGTAATAGACGGTGTAGGACTCTGTAACCTATCCGGCTAGGACTTTTCACTGTCACCCTAGGACCCGGCGACTATATAAGTCGGGCCTGTGGGAGCCTTTAGGGAACGATCATAGACAATCTCAGACAACCTCACACAGCGAACCTATCTCTGTAACTCGGCGTATCGCCCTTATAGTGATTTATAGCAGGAGTAGGATTCCGCCACCATCGTGGGATCTGAACCTGGGTAAGCTGTGTTACCTCGTACCCGTCAACCGTTCGCCTTCCCCCACGTCTCTAAACACGCACTATGAGGACCCCTCCATGGCGTAATCGTCGGCAATACCATGACAGTTGGCGCCCACCATGGGGCAAGAGGCGCTTCAGGCTCTTTAGCGGGCGAGGACCAAGATCTTCGCGGGAATTGGCGAAACCGTAGCCATCGGTCAAGTTCTCTTCTACGGCAATGTTCCGATCATCCCTCCCACAAATTCTGGATCCCAGCAAAGACGAACCCTACGCGGTGCTCGATCGTTCCTATCGGAGACATCTACCTCTTCATTGGCGAAACCGACTCGGGCACTAGTTCCCTGGGAGTCGGAGGAGGATCAAGACCTGCACGGACCGCCTACGGGCAGGACATGTTCGCGGAAGGACCGATGTCGGATCTCTCCTTGGAGTTTGCCAGCAAAGATCGGAAAAATTCAAGGCCCACCGAAACCGCCCCTGTGCACGGTGGAAGATCACTACAAGTCTGCCGGCTTCGTCCATGCATCTGGACAGCAGAGATCCAAGTTCGTCGGCGTGGTTACCATCTTCGATCTGGCGCGTTGCGAAAACCCCCACGATTACCTGCAGGTGGCTCCATATACGAGCCGATCTGGCCCACTACCCCAATGATGATGCCATGTATCACTTCGTGGAAGGACTGGACCACGACACGCTTCTCCGGCATTCTCTAAGGCGGCAGCAGGCTTCGGGGCACCTTACCTTCAAAGGCATGGTGAACACCGTCAACAACTACGTGGAGGCCGAAGCGGCAGCTCAGACAATGCTTGCGCTCATTGACGGAGCCCCTCCGATTCAGCCACCGCCACCACCACCTCCGACCGCCATCGCCGCAGTTGCGCCACCACCTCCAGTCATCGTCCCCGCTGTGGCACCTCCACCCCCCGTCATCGAGGAAGTCCTGGCACCCTCCGACTCTGTGATTGATGCGCTATACGCTGACTTCAGTGCAGATTCAGAGGAGATAGATTTTAGTCCAGAGGAACTAGACTCCGCCATGCAGGAGATGAAGGAAGAGTACACACGTGACGAGCAAGCCAACAATGTCGTCACGTCTCGAGAGGTGTTCGTCACCATTGGAACGGCGATGGATGAAGATCAACCCGGACGAGCTCCGCCTACAGCGCTAGACAAGGGGAAGGGACCACCTGTTGCTGGCGACGATGATCATGCAAAGGTCATGCCCCCTCCGCCTAACCCAGTGCAACAGCCGCAGGAACTCGGCACCGGCCCGAGCAACAACAAAACCGCAAATTTGCCGCCTCCGGCATCTACGTCTGCTGCTTCCCAAGTTACTCCAGCTGATAGAGTGATGTACGACAATATCCTTGTCGAGCCACTGACCATAGCTCATATCCGGAACGTGACCCAGCTTGACAAGAAGCGCCAGCAGCTGCTGGAGGAAGCACAGGCCATCGCGGAGCAAGGCGCTAAGCTAGATTGAGATCTGGTCAACACGCAGAAATCCATAGAGAAAGCTAGAGCAATGGAGGCCGAGTATAAGACTCTGCAGCAGCAGAAGAAGAACAAGAAAGCTCCAGCTCGCGTCATCAACGACCCTGGTGTACGGCAAAACCTAGGATTCCCCCAAAGCCGGCACAAGCCAAGCCATACATTGACAGTGAAGGCAGGCAGGTGATGCCCACTCCTCTCCTCAACCTCGTCGTCGCCAAAACCCTTCTGGAGCAGGATAGATCGCCCGAGGCAGTGGACCAGGTCTATGACCTAGTGGCCAAGGCGGTGAAACAACAGGAAAAGGCCACCTCTTAGAGACTTGAGTCTGACCCAACGTTCTGCCAGTCTAGCCAGTATAAGCCGCCAAGGGACAGATCTCCTCTTGACGTCGGGTCTCAAACGGGTTCATCAGAATGAAGACAGAGGGATGCGCGCAACAGGAAGGATGCTATCCCTATATCCTACGACCACGGAGAAAAGGCTCGACCTAGTCACCCATCGCCACCGCCCCGCTCCCCTCGACATCGTGAAGACCCCAAGGCTCACCATCATACAGATATGCCCCCACCAAGGCAGAGTGGCATCGTCATCCGTGACAACACGGAGCAGACCCGTCATGACGGAGAGCGCAACTAGGGACACAAGAGCAGGTCGCGCCATGACCCTCCGTGTCCGGCAAGCAATCGCGATAAGAGTGAGGCGTTGCAGGAGGGTAATAGCAAGAAGGCTAACCCACCGCCACCTCCGCCTCCGTCGCCACCTAGCAGTCACCATGGCAGAGGAGTCCCGCGTCGTTCACGCAGCCCATCCCCTGTTGACAAGAAGAAAATAAACCCGGATCCATACGATTCACGTTCGCGGATCGATAAGATCCACGAGGCCTGGGAAGGACCATACCTGGGACCACGTTGTTTTGGACTTGCGATATGGTCTGCAACTTACCCCAAAGGTTTCTGGATTGACAAGACCATCAAAACCTATGACGGCACCGCTAAGCCAGCTACATGGTTGTAGGACTACGGCAACACGGTAGAGATTGCTGGGGGTAACCCCAACATTGCCGTCAAGTACCTCCCATTGATGTTGGTGGGCACAGCCTGTCAATGGATTGATGACTTGCCGGAGAAATCCATCTGCAATTCTTTGGGCATGCAAGAGGCATTCACCAAGAACTTCGAGGGTATGTACAAACGTCCCTACACTGTTGGCGATCTACAGCAGTGCATGCAAGAGAAAGACGAGACATCTCGCGCCTACCTCTCCCGCTGGCTGGATATGAAAAATTCCTGCGCAGGAGTGCACGCTCAGACCGCCATGGCCGCCTTCATCGATGAGTTGGAAAGGGGCAGGTTGCTCCGACATAAGCTGAAGTGCTTGCAGGACAATCACCAGCTTGACTTGAACTAGATGATTCAGTTGGCTAGTGAGTTCACAGCTGCCGACGACGATGCTCGTGGCTCTCTGCCGGCAACGGCCGTTCCAACTCAAGCTCGGAGGAACAACAACACAAAGCAGAAAACCGCTCCAGAAGAAAAGAAAACTCCCGACATGGTCGCCATGACCTTTGCAGGATGAGGTGATGGCGGACAACGTGGCCGAGGACGGGGAGCTGGTCGTGGGCAGCAGCGAGGAAGTGAAACTACCTCGGCAGCGCTCTGCATTCCCCAAACCTACGAAGAGTACCGCGATATGCCGTGCCTCGTACACCTTGATGTTAATGGCAAGGCCACCCATACCAATTGACACTGCAAGTTCATCAACAACCTCAAGGAGGGCCTGGAGTCCGGCTACAAGCAAAGTCGGAAGAACAGACCGCGAGGCAAGGGCAAGGGGAAGAAGAAGGAGGATTCCAAGGATTCAAGTGACATGGACGAGGATGTTGAACCCAAGCACGCTGCCAAGAGCAATGACAAAGGCAAGAACCCCTTCATGAAGAAGGCGCCAGTTTACCACACTTTCCTTGGCACCCCCACCGTCCGACAACAGAAGACCTCTATGAGGATACTGATGGCCAATTTACCCCTAGTTCCCTAGTACTTGCGCTGGTCGGAGGTTCCAATTACTTGGGACAGGAAGGATCACCCAGACCTCATCCCTACGGAGAATCAATACGCCAAGGTCATCAACCCTTTGATTGGTGGCATTGAGTTCACCAAGTGTATGGTGGATAGTGGAAGCAGCATCAACATCATGTACCTGGATACACTGCAGAAGATGAACTTGACGGAGGCAAACCTAAGGCGTACCAACACCATCTTCCACAGTGTAGTTCCTGGTCAGGAGGCTCAGTCCCTTGGGTGCATCACACTTCAGGTTGCCTTTGGCGATGTTAATAATTACCGCCAAGAGCGCATGACCTTTGAGGTGGTCCCCTTCAAGAGCGTATACCACGTCATATTCGGCCGCGACATATTCCACACCTTCATGGCCAAACCATGCTTTTTCTACAACAAACTCAAGATACCCGGACCAAACAGTGTCATCACCGTATCCGGAATCTTTACCAAAGCAAGGGACTGCGAGATTAATGAAGCAGCCTATGCGGAAGCTATCCTCTACAGCGAAGAATTCAAAGAGATCCAGAGCAAGGTCGATGACTCAGAGATGCCCGCGTCGAAGAAACAAATCTTCAACTCCGCTCCAGCATTCAAGGCCGCCATCGAGACCAAGCCGGTGGAACTTGTGGTAGGCAATGCCTCCAAGACCACCGCCATTGGGACGAACCTGGATCCCAAATAGGAAAGCGCGCTCGTCAAGTTCTTCCGTGAGAACATGGACATATTTGCCTGGCAACCTGCCAACATGAAAGGTGTACCTAGGGAACTTGCCGAGCATAGCTTAAACATTGATCCAAAATGCAAACCAGTGAAGCAACCTCTATGACGCTTTGGAGATGAGAAGAGACGCGCCATAGGCAAAGAGATAGCTAGGTTACTTAAGGCTAGTTTTATCCGAGAAGTCCTTCACACCCAATGGGTGGCCAATCCTGTAATTTTCGCCAAAAAGGGAACCAAAGAATTAAGAATGTGCGTTGATTACACCGGCTTGAACAAGGCATGCCCCAAAGATCCGTTTGCTTTGCCTCACATTGACCAAGTCATTGACTCGACGGCTGGCTCGAAACTTTTGTGTTTTCTTGATGCATACTCAGGATACCACCAGATCAAGATGAGGAAGTCGGACCAATTGGCCACTTTGTTCACTACCCCATACGACACATTTTGCTATGTTACGATGCCCTTTGGGCTGAAAAACGCAGGTGCTACGTACCAGCAGACAATGCAACATTGCCTGCACGACCAAATTGGTTGGAACGTTCATGCCTATGTGGACGATATAGAGGTGATGTCTAAAAAGTCAAATGACTTAATCTCCAACTTAAAAGAAACCTTTGATAATCTCCGGAAATACAACATGATGCTTAAACCTAAGAAGTGCGTCTTCGGGGTTCCAGCCGGCAAATTGTTGGGCTTCATCATTTCCCAGCGTGGAATCGAGGTCAAACCGGAGAAAATCAAGGCCATCTTAAACATAAATCGTCCTACATGCCTAAAGGACATTCAACGACTAACATGTTGTGTTGCCGACTTGGAGAGAAGGCTCTGCCGCTGTACAAGTTGCTGAAGAAGGTGGACAAATTCACGTGGACGGATGAAGCAGATGCAGCATTGAAGTAGCTCAAGGAGATTCTTTCCTCAGCGCCCATCCTTGCAACACCCGAGCCTGGAGAGCCCATGTTAATTTACATGGCGGCAACCAACCGGGTAATTAGCATCATCGTCGTGGTAGAGCGGAAAGAACTAGACTATGAGCACGGAGTTCAACGACCAATTTACTATGTAAGCGAGGTCTTGACGGAGTCCAAGCAGCGTTACCCGCACTACCAGAAGATAGCTTATGGAGTATTCCTTGCTTCTCGGAAGCTGAGGCATTACTTTCAGGAGCACCCTATCACAGTGGTGAGCAAGACTCCATTGTCTGACATTATCAACAACAGCGACACTACGGGAAGGGTCGCAAAGTGGGGCATTGAACTTGCCGCCTTCGAGATCACCTACAAGAGACGCGACGCTATCAAGTCACAAGCCTTGGCAGATTTTATCGCAGATTAGACGGAGATGCCAGATGCTACTCCATTGCCGGAACCAGAGTACTGGGTGATGCACTTTAACGGATCAAAGCTGCTCAACAGCTCGGGGGCTGGTGTACTGCTACAATCACCAACTAGGGACAAGCTACACTATGTTCTGCAGATCCACTTCGAGGCTACGAACAACATGGCGGAGTATGAGGCACTCATTTACGGATTACGCGTAGCCAAGGATATTGGCATCAAGCGCATAGTTTCCTGTGGAGATTCCGACTTGGTTGCCCAGCAGGTGGCTAGCACCTGGAATGCGCGGAACCCTATGATGGCGGCATATCGAGACGAAGTGACGAGATAGCCAAGTGCTTCTTGGGCTACGAGGTCAAGTATGTATCTAGGGAGCAAAACGAGGCGGCTGATCTGCTGTCTAATCTTGGATCAGGGTGCAAACGGATTCCACCAGGAGTTTTCCTAGAGCATCTATAGACACCATCCGTGAAGGGAGCAGACATCGACAACCCGGATAGAGTTGACTCTTTCGTCCACATGGTGGCAAAGATCCCTCCGGCTTGGACAAAACCGTTCATGGAATATCTCGAACACGGAACATTGCCCGACGATGAGGTCGAAAGACGGCAAATAGTACAACGAGCAAAGGGCTATACCATAATCAATGGACAGCTCTACAAAAGGAGCACTACCGGTGTATACCTTAAGTGTGTTTCCTAGCTAGAAGGTATTGAAATCCTACGCGAAATCCATCTCGGAGATTGCGGGCATCACGCCGCTCCTCGATCATTGGTCGCAAAAGCCTTCCGGCATGGATTCTACTGGCTGACCGCGAAAGTGGACGCCGACAAGCTGGTTAAGACATGCATGGGATGCCAGTATTATGCCCGACAACCACATGTTCCTGCTGAAGAATTGCGAACAATACCAATAACTTGGTCGTTTGCAGTCTAGGGGCTAGACATGGTGGGACCGTTACAGACAGCACCATGTGGGTTTACGCATCTGCTAGTAGCAGTTGATAAATTCACTAAATGGATAGAAGCTAAACCCATTAGAAAGCTTGATGGGACAACTGCCCTTAGGTTTGTCCGGGATCTGGTGGTGAGACTTGGTCTCCCACATAGCATTATCACCGACAACGGTACCAACTTGTCACTCGGAGAAGTGGAGGCATATTGTCAGGAGAAAGGCATCCGACTTGACCTTGCATTTGTGGCACATCCACAATCCAATGGTCAGATTGAGCGAGCCAATGGATTAGTTCTGGAGGGAATAAAGCCGCGTCTTGAGGCACCGCTACATAGAGCAGCTGGAGCCTAGGCGGAAGAATTGCCATCTGTGCTGTGGAGTTTATGAAATACACCCAATAGATCCACCGGCTACACCCCTTACTTCATGGTAAATGGAGTAGAAGCCATCCTACCTTCCGACATACTTCACGATGCACCAAGGGTTGCCGCCTATGACGAAGATGACGCTGAAGAATCCAGACGCCTAGATGTGGACCTTCTCGAGGAGAAGCGTGTTTTGGCATGCCAAAGATCCACCATCTACCAGCAGAAGCTACGCAGCTACCATAGTCGCTGCGTCGGCATTTCTCGTTTAAGAAGGGGGATTTGGTGCTCCGATTTAAGCAGAAGAAGTCACACAAATTTTCCCCGCCATGGGAAGGACCGTTCATCCTAAGCAAGGAGCTACTCAATGGGTCTTACTACCTCGTTTACAATCATGAACTGAAGGATAGACCCAACGAGGATCATAAGCGTAAGCTACGTGACCCAGATGATGACTACCCGGAGCTTGATCGACCATGGAACATAGCACAGCTACGTCCTTTCTACACTTAGCATTTTTTATCTAATTGTGTACCTCTTATATGATCAATGAAATAAATCTCTTTGGTTCACTCATATTCCTGAGTCTTTTACCTCCTTTAGTGTTCATTTTTGGATCATATAAAACCTTTATGCACAAGTTTTGCAATCGCACTTGTGAAAATTCCGCCTACGGACGTTAGCTTAAGTTTTCTGGTCTATGCGTTCTTTGTCATTTTTATGTGGATTCTGGAGTAGTTACTTTTGGCACTTATTGTCGGCGATTTTGTGCTTAGGTTATTGACGGTGCCATTGGGCATCATCGCCTGAGGGCATGGTTCCGACAACGAGTCTTCCGACTCACGAAAAGTCAAGCGTAAAAACCAAAGTAATGGATAAGCCAGCACTTGCTTAAAAATATATACATGCTGGGAATAGTTCTTAAGTAGCAAGACATACACCATTGTTTTCCGCCTTAAGTTAACACATAGTTTTTCCGCATAACATGTTACAGAGGAAACAAATATTACAAATTGTTTTTCATTCCTCTGGCGCAGGCGACTAGGAAGCAACATCATTGGCAGCAGGAGAATCACCCTCGAAGTCGGCAGTGTTGAGGGACTCGGAGGAGCTTTGGTTGCCGCCATCGATGGTATTCATTGGCACGAAGACATTAACGTCGACCAACTCAGCAACTCTGGTGTCATAACCCGCGAGTGAGGACAAGATAGATTCGTGGTTTATCTTGTGGACTTCGTCATCTACGTCAGGGATGCCAGAGGTTACCGTGTCGATGTCGGCATTCTCGTAGTGTGCCTTGACCATGGATAGCACCATCCTTGCACCGACCCGTGCACATGAAGCTTTCCAGCTTGTCATACGCTTGGGGGCTCGGCACAGGATCTCCGAGAACTTTGCCATAGAGTCTGATGCCTTGATATTAATCTGAAGGGGCTTGGCAATCTCTTTGGCGTGCGCAATGGCGGTGTTGATGAAGTTGCCGGTAAGAACCATGCATTCCTTTGCCGGAGGAGGCGACCGGGTTAAACCCATAGGAGATGCGAATTCCCGACAAAGAAGCGCATGAGTTCAAAAATTCAGAGTATTCAGACTACAGAAATCCAAGACGGAGAATCACTTACTGAAGATGCTAGCCTCAGCTTGACAGAGGGTATCCGCCAAGGAGTCCCGTTCTTGTTGGGGGAGCTTGTACGCTTCATGATGGCGTTGATTCTGCTCATCGGTAGCTTTCTTCTGATGTTTTAAGATCGAGATCTCCTCCTTCAAGCCGTTCATCTCCTCGGTGGCAGAGTCCTGCAGGGCTTCCATTGATTCTTCATGCATCTTCAGCATGTCCTTCCTCTCCTGTTTAAGGATCTTGTTCTCGCTATCTAGCTCCTGAATATGCTTAGATTGCTCGACAATGTCCTTAGCCTTGGCAATGGTTTCTACAAGTCGGAGAAAGCAAAATACACAGTGAGTACTCGGAGAATACACAAGTTCAAGTCGGAATACGAAAAAGAAAGGAAAACAGGCGCTTGCTCTTGATGATCCGTTCCTTCAAGAAGGCAGTTTTACCCTTCTCGGTTTCCAGGTCCGCGCGCGTCTTCTGGTACTTGTCGTTGGCCATGCCCCTCCGAGAATTCTCATTCTGTGGAAAAAAGAAAAAGTTAAACGTTGTTTGGTCCACTTGGAGCATCTAGCCGGAAAATTTCCACCTAGACGCTCAGGGGCTACAGCAAGAGTTTTTAACTTAACAATATGCTTAGTCTTTGTTTAAGCATCTAGTCGGAACTAATTCAGTTTTCGATTAGAAGCTTGGGGGCTATAGTATAAAGTTTTTAACTCGGATGTATGCTTAACTTCTCTTTAAGCATCTAGTTGGAACTAATTCAGTTACAACTAGAAGCTTGGGGGCTACAGTATCGAAATTTATAAATACTGCGTATGCTACTCTTAAAGCATCTAGTCGGAATAATTCATTTCACCTATATGCTTGGGGGCTACAGTGAGAAGTTTTCTAGCTTAGTCACTCTTAGAGCATCTAGACGCAAAGACCTATGGTTTTCCGTCTAAATCCTCGGGGGCTAAAGTGGGATACTCATATGAAATGCAAAAAGGCAAAAATAACTTACAAGTGCAATGATCTTGAGGTTAGTAGCACTCTCAGCCAGCAGCTTGCCGAAGGATACACTGTTTCCTTGCAAGATCTCTGCTTGCCGGAGAAGCTTCTCTAGACCGCATGTCGGAGATGTCGGCGCCGCACCAGGAACCAGAGCAGTGCTACCCGGCGTAAGTACCAGATAGACTATCTTCAGAAACTCAATGGTTTTCTTGGGTGCGGGGGCGCCGCCTTCGACAGAAGTATCAGCTTCCACCACCGCCTTACCGCTACCGATGGCATCCTTAGATGGATCTTTAGCCATTTGGTGTGCGACACTCTCCTGCATCGCCTGCTCACCGACAACAGCAAGCTCGGTAGAGGCACCTGAGTCCACTTCCTTGGCGGAAGGGCCAGCTGCTTCCTTGGCTTGAGAGCTTGTCGGAGCGGATGAAGGCTTAACGATGGGAGTGACAGGGGCGATGGCGGGAGATGAGTCGCGATACAGCATATCCTTGATGGTTCTAGAAGCCCCCGAAGTTTTGGAGGTCTTCTTCAAGCTGGTCATGGCTTTCTTCCTGAAACGTGCAAAATGCATAAATACGGGAATAAGACAGACAAATGGACAATGTCGAAGGAAAAGAAGCTTACACAAGAGGGGGTGCTTTAGCAAAAGGGATCCCGGTAACCTTTCTTTTCTCTGCCTCCACCTTCCGCTTTCTTCTTCTTGCCTCCGTCGCCAGCGTCAGAGGTGGAGCTCTTCCGCTTTCGTGACAACGGAACATCGTCGTCGGACACGGCCGTGACTTCCTTCATCTTTGGATCATAGATTTGGACAGGCATGCTATCCTCCTCTAGATCGCTAAGGTGTTGAGTGAGAAGTTACCGTGTTAGACAAGATGGTAATGGTTAGATGGAAGAACTGGAGTATATGTCATACACCGAAGATATACAGTTACCTTTGGGCACTTGCTCTCTACGAACATGTCATAGGTGATGGTGAAGCCATGCTTCTTGTCCTTCACCTTGACGATGTCCTTGAGGCGAAGCTTGACGGAGTCGCTCGAAAAGTTGTCCATGGAGATGCGGAGGCTATCCCTTCTATCGTTGGTATACTCGTGCATCAGCTTCGAGCGGTGCTGCAAAGGCTGGATTCGCCTGATGAACCAGCACATGGCTAGGTCCAAGCCGGTCAAACCCGTCTCTACGAACCACTCTATCCCCTTATAGCGCGGGAAGCGTCGATGTCAGAGGGAAGGGAGGCATGGAATCTCCATGTTGAAGTTTCAGCGGCGGCTACATCGACAAAATCCAGGTACGTTACTTCTCGGCTGGGCAGAGGGATATCTGGGCCGTAGAAGTAAGTACGCTGCTAGTTCTTGCAGGACTCGTGGCCGACGATGTCGGGGAAGCGCCGGCCAGGCCAGATCTTGAAGCTAATAGTGCCACAATTTCTAAGTTCATCCTTGCTAGCATCGGCTTCGCGCTTGACGGTGAAGAAATAGATGAAGAGGTCTAGCCTAGGCTTAATCCCTAAGTAACCCTCGCAAAGCGCCGCGTAATTTCTAAGTGCTAGGATACTATTGGGAGAAAGGTTTTGTGGCTGTACTCAGTAATGATTCAAGACGGCAAGGAAGAAATTAGAGATGGGCAGGGAGACACCGCGTACCAACTATGCTTTGAGGTACACCTTTTCTCCGGCTTGGGGAGAAGGTGTGACCTCGTCGGACGGTGCCGCCCGCCAGGCGAGCCCCTCCGTTGCAGGAAGGTAGCCTTCGACGATCAACTCTTTGATGTCGCGGTACGTGATGTCCGAACCGCGCCAGTCGCCTTTGTGGGAGTCATTTTCCTCCTCCAGCAGCTCCAGTGCCGCTGGATTATGGTTGCCGCCGGTGGCCTCAACCACCGCGGATATGGGGATGACCAGGCCCTCTAGGGGCATGACGACGGAGATCGCCGGCTTCGCCCGATGCCGCCATTGAAGGATAGGAATTGCTGCTGGCCATTGGGTACATACGGAGGTGACTGGTGAGATTGTGAGTTAGGGTTTTTCGTGTGAGGCGCGGAGAGCTCGAGGAGACGCTTGCCTGAGGAAGAAGAAGATGCAGGGGAGAATGAGGTGAAAAAGTAAATTTTCCACCGTAGTTACTATTTATGGTCTCCAGCAACAAGATTCGTGCAACTTGATCAGACGGTTGCCACATAGACGACGTGTGTGGAGACGTGCGCAGAAATTTCGCCATGTATCAACCGTCACCGCCAACGGTTCGTATCGCTCGCGCGGGAAAAGTGGACATGATTGCGTTCTCTGCATGTGTGAGTTACGAGGTGTTGCTGACCTACGTCTACGTCGCCCTAGCTGACATAGGCAGATGAACCATCACATCAGAAGATTCCGGCATGGATGGATCCACTCCGGCTACGGAAGAGTATGATGGAAGATTCAGCAATTCTCCGACTTACGAGTTGAAGACGGAGAAAAACTTGCAGGGTTCTTTGGGAGGACTACAAGATATTGCTTGACGATTTGCCGACATCCATCTAGATGGAGCATTCAACGTGAAGAGGCAAGACGGTGCAAGATCTCGGAGTTCTCCGAGGGCTACTGTTGGGGATATGCTATATGGGTATCCTCATAGCATGTCTCCTATCCGGATAACCCGGGTGGCCCACAGTTGGTAGCGTGGCCCATGGCCTATTGGGCGGCCCAGTTAGATGGATCCAGAAGGGAGGCCCATGCCGGATAAAGGAAGGCTACGGTGGAGTCATCAGCGTACCCGGAGCCTTGGAGTGCAAGGCACGCAAGACTAGTAATGGACGGTGTAGGACTCTGTAACCTTTCCGGCTAGGACTTTTCCCTGTAACCCTAGGACCTGGCGACTATATAAGTCAGGCTGTGGGAGCCTTTAGGGCGCGATCATAGACAATCTCAGACAACCTCGCACAGCGAACCTATCTCTGTAACTTGGAGTATCGCCCTTATAGTGATTTATAGAAGGAGTAGGATTCCGCCACCGTCGTGGGATCTGAACCTGGGTAAGCTGTGTTACCTCGTACCCGTCAACCGTCCGCCTTTTCCCCCACGTCTCTAAACACGCACTGTGAGGACCCCTCCATGGCGTACTCGTCGGCAATACCATGACAATATCCAAGAGTTTCCTTGAGTCTTGGAAGTTATTACTTCAGTAATGACCTCTAATTATCCTTTTTGTTTGCTTTTTGTGCCAAGAATGACCTCTAATGAGAGGGAAGTAAGATTTGGGGAGTTGCTGTCCCGAAACAGATTTCTGTCTTCCACCAAAAAATTCGCAAGGAGGCTCTGTAACTCGGATTGAGCTGAAAATTTATGAATAAATCCCCCAGTATGTTAGCTAACTTTAGTTAGCTCAACTCTTTTCGATTTGAGCAACAAAAGATGTTCGACAAAATCGGTATCTACCTGCTGGTCTGTTTTGGCAGATTTCTGCCATTATTTGCATTTGCTTCTTATTGATTCCTTTTTGAGTTCTCTTCAGGTAAATTGAGCTTTTTGAAGGAGTTACTACTGTAGATTATGTTTTTAGTGAAAAGCCTTGCTGTTCCAAAGCTTTGCCAGTGGTCTAATATCTTTTGAATAAACTAATGTTGCTAATGAAGATTGTGTGAAGTTTTGTATGAAGGAAAAATTTCAGGTGTAGAGAGAGAATGATGCAATGAGATGAAGAATGGACAAAAGCTCAAGATTGGGGATGCCACCATGGTGTAACCCCAAGACATATCCAAGAGGTACAAGCGTCAAAGCTTGGGGATTCCCAAGGCATCCCCTTCTTCATCAATAAAAAGCTCAGGTCTATCTAGACACTTCGTTTTTATTGTTTCATGCACAGTTGTGTTGTTCTTGGAGCGTCTTAGTTTTCGTTCGCTTTGATTAGGTTGTTTAGTTTGCTTGAATAAAGTAGTTTGGACCCCCATTCTCGCTGTGTTGTTTTGCACATTAGTTTGCTTGGTGTTTGGAAAGGAGTAGTAAGTTCTTGCTTGAAGTGCAAGAGGAGCTTTCATTGACTGTGACTTAGACTTTAGCATGACATGCTAGGTGTTGTTTTAGCATTATGCTTAGTGATTATTGTTGTACCATGTCTTGTTCCAAACAATTGGGATTGCTTAGTGTGCCTTGAAGAAATTATGTGTTGTTTTAGCATGCAAAAGCATAGTATTGTGGTATTCTCCTTTGATGCTTTGCTTGGGTTGACTTGGCACATGCTCACACCATGTTATGACTCTCACAAGTCACCATTAGCCTCTATGATCATTTAGTCCTTGACTTGTAGTACCACTCTTTGCTTTGATTAGTATGCTTTGTTGCACTACATGATTTTGGCCATTATTGCTCTCTTAGTTTGTTGCTCCCAGTCTTTTGCTAGCCTCCACTTGTATGAGTAAGCTTTACTCATGCCTCCAACTCCCAAGAAACCAAGTTATTCCAAAGTGTCCACTATAAACTCCTATGCATGGTCTGTTGCACCATTCCAAGTATATTCTTGTTTTCAGCTATCTTCCAATTAAAAACTATTTTTTATGTGAAAACTTAGTGATTAAAGCCCTCATGAACTTGATGGAACACTTTATTCTTTGCCCCTAATAAACTTGAACCATAGTGACAACTTTGTTGTATATGCTTGCACTTATAAGTTGGAATTAGCAGAACCGTGCTGTCACGGGGAACATTTTCAACATTGAACTTGTACCTTGTTGTACTCAGTTGATATCATGCTCTTTTGTCTATAGATGTCACCGGTGTGAAATAAAGAGGTAACTTGTAAGTCCATGGAGTTTGTATCATGTGTTAGAGAAACGCCTGGGCCGCTAGCCTAAGTCATGCCTAATCATGGTGGAAACTTGCAGCATCACCATAATGAGCTATCTATGAAGCATCCTCAATAAAAAGCTATGCATATGGTAAATAAAAAGATTGCTGAGATGCTCATTGTCTGCTTGCCTTGTCATTTTGGTTATGGGAAAGCTCCTGTACCATGTGCAAGGGGTACCCCGTTGGCGGTTCTCAATGATATTCAAATACTTACAGTGACAAGAACTTACCTGGACCCAAAGTTGAGTATGCATGAGGTGTGGCCCTCGTATTCAAGGGACTTGAGATTGCCAACTTATACTTCGTCAAGAATATACTCCATCTTTGCCACTTTAACCTTAACCACTTCAAGATGCTTATGATAGGGGCAATGAGCGCTGAAAGCTAACAAGTACCATAATTTTTGGAAGCTCTTTTTTAAACTTGTAATCCCTGCTTCCTTTACAAAAAAGGCCTTTCTTCCACCACTATTGAGTCTCCACCTTCTACCTTTAGGCACCATTAAGAGAGCATAGTTGTCATTCTGTGTGCAGTGTTCCAAAGCTTATTAATTGATGCATATTGTGTTATTACTTGTTCTTGTGCTACTTGTTTCTAGTAACCCTTGTGAACTTTGCAGGTGTCCTATGCATCTATATTGCTACTCTATGAGGGATAAGCTGATTGCCACTATGCTACGTTTTCTGCATGTCAAACAAACGAACGTTTTTCAATGCATCTTATTCATGATCTTTGTTTGTATCTTGTCATGTTGCATGCATAGTTACTATGTCCTATTGTTAGAACTCCATCTTTCATGCACATGTTTAGAGTTCTTTGATCCCAGCTTTCAATGCTTGTAAATGGTTGGATCTTTATTGTGAGGGTGCATGTCATGTCAAAAATTATTCTGTTTATCACTTACCTACTCGAGGACGAGCAGGATTTAAGCTTGGGGATGTTGATACATTGGAAATATATCTATAATTTTTTATGCTCCATGCTTGTTTAGTATCTACTTTGCTTTACTTGTCCACACTTTGAGGTACTTTTTACATGTTTTCTGGTACTAACCTACTAACAAGTTGCAACAGTGCCAGATGCCTGTTTTTTGCTGTTTTTGGTTTCAGAAAAGTTAGTAAAGAAATATTCTCGGAATTGGACGGGACAAAGGACGAAGTCAATTACTTTCCGTGGGGAACAAGAAGTCCAGAGGAGAGTTGGAGGGGCCGGCCAGGGGGCTAGACCCACCCTAGGTGCGGGTGGGCCCTTGCCCGCGCCTGGATAGGGTTTGCTTGCCCTGGTGGCCGCCTCGGTCACCCCCTTTGCCTATAAGAAGCCCCCGATGCAGAAACCCTGGGTACCCAATCAGAAATCCACGAAACCGTCTGTAGCCGCCGCCACCATCGTCCCTAGATCAGGGGGGATCTAAAGTTCTTCCCGGCACCCTACGGGAGGGGAGATCATCCCGGAGGCCTTCTCTCCGGTATATGATGCGTGAGTAGTTCCACATTAGACTATGGGTCCATGTAGTAGCTAGATGGTTGTATCTCCTCCTTTGCGCTTTCATGTATAGATCTTGTGAGCTCCGTTCATGATCAAGATCTAATCTATTTGTAATCATGCATGTTGTGTTTGCGGGGATCTGATGGATATTGAGATTATTATGTTGGTTTGATTAATGGTTTTGTCTTTATGATTCTATCATGTCTGTGTTGTTTGTGATCTTGCATGCTCTCTGTTGTATGTAGCTATCTTGGCCAAGTAGTTGCTAGTGACTCCAAGAGGGGATATTTATGCTCGATAGTGGGTTCATGCCTCTAGTTTCCAAGGGAAGTGACAGAAATCTCTTCGGTTATAGATGTGCTGTTGCTACTAGGGAGAAAACAACAGTCTCTTGTTCATGGAACATGTGGAATGTTTACCTTACACACTTTGCTTAAAGCAGTTGTCTGTTGCTTGCAACTTAGTACTGGAGGGGGTTCGGATGATAACCTGAAGGTGGACTTCTAGCCATAGATGCAGTTGGATGGCGGTCTATGTATCTTTTTGTATTGCCCAATCAACCTCATAGGATCTTTCTGACTAGTAATTGCATTGTTATGCCTTGCTCAGTTCCTATCAATTTCCCTGCTATAATTTGTTTACCCTTCATGCCATGTTGTTTATCTAAGGAGAGCACCTCTAGTGAACTATGGACCCCAGTCCAATCATTACCATTGATACATCTTCCACTGTTACTTGTTTACTTGCTGCAAACCATTACCTTTCATACCATTCGTTTAATCCTTTGTTACAACAAACCGGTGAGCTTGACAACCTCACTGTTCGTTGGGGCAAAGTCTTGAGTTTGTGTTGTGCAGGTCTCCACGTTGCTTCCAACACATGTGTGACGTTTCCTTCCTCCTTCTGGTTCAATAACCTCGGTCTCAACTGAGGGAAAACTTGCTGCTTGCTCTTCACACCCTGCGCTTGGGGTTACCAACAAAGTTCCATGTCGAGCACCATCAAGGCATAACTAGAAACACTTTATTTGTTTATTAAACACACATGCGTTAACATTTTATTTTAATACAATTATAGCATAAGAGATAAACATTTATCATAAACAAGGAATAAGTTAATAAACACTTTATTATTGCCTCTCAGGCATATTACCTTCACCCCATGACACCCCTTCTTCATCAACATCGACTCAGATAAAATGGCCTATCCAACCCCCAATCAGTTCTCCATACGCTCTATTCATTATATCCATTGGAAGGTCCAACACTCTCACCCACAACTCCAATGAGTCAAAAGTCATGTCAGATGGGTGAATAGACCCATCATAATCCTTGATTGGCACAACATTAAAATCAAACTACCAAGGTATGTTCCTTAATGCATGCTTCCAGTCTCCTTCATATGAAAATCTTACCACAAAACGGTTGTCACCAATTCCTCTGAATTGCACTGGGCGATGGAGACCCCATGCTCGCTGTATCGCCCGTTCAAGGACTAAGATCACAAGCTTCCGAGGGGAGTAGACCTTACCCACCCCCGTCCACCATGGGTGAGGCACCTGATCCAATTCGACTCCTTTGATGACAAGTCCCGTGACCTCCTTGTCTGTCAGCAGCAGTTCTCCCATATGAGCGGAGAGCCCAGTCGCTAGATCCTCTGCCCCGGATTTATCCGGTGACCTAGATGGGATTCTTGATGAACCACCACCCCTAGTCCTAGATCACCCCGGGGACGCCATCAGTCACCTTGGTCCGCGGTACTCCACCAGCACCGAGGCCAGGAAACCCCCCAACTCTGTCGCGCATAGGTTAGATAGGCATTGAGATCTCCTCCTCCACCAAGAAAACACCACCCTCGAGAGAAAACCCTAGCACCTAGCGTGATCGCCTACAGGGTAACTTCTCTTTTTGGTGGACCTACATTCTCACATCAGCAAAGGAATATGATGCCAATTGTAGCCTGCAACCCAAGACAAACATTAGTCCACAATTCATAATAACCCATGCAACAATGCTCAAGTGGAGCAGAGGGTATGTGTAATCTGCAACGGGTTCATAAGAAAGTAAACCACACAATCATGCTTAACTCTTGGATCCAGATTTGAACTAGTACAAATATTGCACCATGATAAATACATGTCATGTCAATATTGTGGAATAAAAAATAGATTTTTTCATGGTCATTAGTACACCTCAAATGATCTCCTGTGACTGTTCAGATGATGTCGATGTGGGTGGGGTCGATGATCTCATGTGTGTGTGTGTGTGTGTGTGTTTAGGGGGACAATGATGTAGACCCGTGTGCACATTTGATCTTCTGCTCATCGTCTTCACACAAATTTGGCTATTTATCTTGGAGCACGCATTAGGTGCAATCTGCAAAGGGGGCATGAGAAAACTAACCAGCATAACCAAGCATAATTCTTGGAGCACATAATAGGTGAAAATCAGCAAGGAATCACGAGAATAAAGGTCGCAACAACTCTCCAATCTCATGACTGTCCTATTTATACTAGGGACACTTCCCTGGTTAGGTGAGAAAGCTCTCTTGACCATCTTCTTGAACTTGCACCCTCTTTGCCTTGAGTGCAATATTATTTCTCGTCTTGTTCAACTATCAACTAGTTGTCATCTTCTATGCATTCTTAATCATGTTTTTGGGGAGGGTGGTGTAGTCCTTTGCTAGACATCGAAGACCATGGTTGGTTGAGCAGTGTATATTTCTTTAAGAAACTCAACCACAACATATGAACCCTCCACATTTTTTGTCTCCAAACTCTTTCATCCCAACAACGATCTTATTGAGTCTTGAAAGGGTTTGCCGCTCTAAATCCTAGGAACTCCCACTAGTCTTGAAAGGGACGTGAATATGAGACTACACATTTTTGTTATTTTCGGTTGATTTTAGGGAAAGATAAGATATTAAAATTTCACTAAAATGCAACTAGATGATATAGTCATATATGAAAAATAAATAACTATAGTTTCTCTGATGTGATCCATTTTTTTAGTGCAGTTGTGATGTTCAATTGCTGGATTAAACTTGTTCGAAATTTTCTTACCATTCAAACAGAGTGTGGACGTCAATTGATATGAATCACAAGAAACCTTCAATGAGAGGCTCGAGCAAGCCAAGTCCAAAGACTAGGAGTGAATACAAAATTTTGCACATTTTAAACTAGACATGGAACATAAATCACTTGTAAAACAATGAAATCTTCACGGTATGTTTTAAGATATATAATACTACCTTCTTTCTAAAATATAAGTTTTTTAACAGTTTAAATTAAGGAATTTCTATTTTCGTAACCCTGGTTCATTAGGTGTACTCACTATTAATCTCTTGCGGACTTGTGACCACTTTATTTCCCGATTGTGTGGCCGGTGCAGCCAACAATAAATGGGGCTATTCTGTGGGGTGATGCGTCCATTTTGCATCACTATTCTATATCATAATTTGCTGTTATTCATTTATATATTTGTTATTAAGAGTTGTTACTTATGTTATTTCATCTGTTTTTGCATGTTGGGTGATTCTTGTAGGTTGAACTCCCGGAGTAAGGATTATGATAGAAAAAGCAGTGTCTAGATGCAATTTTCACGAAGATCAGAAAAATACCAGAAAAACTATGGAAAAACATATTTTTCTAGAAGACGAAGGAAGCCAGAAGGGGAGGTGGAGTTGGGCCACAGGGGGCCCACACCCCCAGGCGCGGGCCACCCTGGGCCGCGCCACCAGGGGGTGTGGCCACCCTGGCCCACCTCTGGCTACGCCCCTTCTCCTATATCTTCCTCCCAAAACCCTAAAGTTCAGGGAGCGACCATAGAAAGATTCCGCCGCCTCTACGGGGCGGAAACTACAGAGAGAGAAAGATCTCTCTGGTAGACAGATTTCTGCCGGGGAAATTCCTTCCCGGAGAGGGGAGATCGTCGCCATCAACACCGTCATCAAGCTAGACTTCATCGGGATCATCATCATCATCATCCACACCACCATCTCCACCAGCACCATCATCACCACTCCATCCCGCTGTAACAATTGTGTTGAATCTTGCATAGTTCTTAGGGGAAACTTTCCCGGTATTAATTACTATTGTAGTTGATGCTTGTGAGAGGAACCATTGAATTATTGTTTATGTTCATATTGTTATTCATCATCATATCATCTCTGATCTTGATCCATATGATGTCTTGTGAGTAGTTCGTTTAGTTCTCGAGGACATGGGAGAAGTCATGTTGTTAGTAGTGGAATTGTGTTGAGGTATTATTCAATGGTTTAATATTTAAGTTGTGGTGCTATTCTTCTAGTGGTGTCATGTGAACGTCGACTACCTGATACTTCACCATTTATGGGCCTAGGGGAATGCATTGTGTATTTGGCTACTAATTGTGGGGGTTACCGGAGTGACAGAAACCTGACGCCCCGTTAGGAAACCTTTGCACAAGGGAGTGTAGGATCTTAGAGTTTAAGGTTGTGGTTAGGTTTTTATCTTAATTACTTTCTTGTAGTTGCAGATGCTTGCAAGGGGTTTAATCACAAGTATGTATTAGTCTAAGTACAGTCGGTACATTAGTACATGTTCACCCACATAACACTTATCAAACCAAAGAAGGTTAATCAACTATATGAAATAGAAGCACTTGGTAGTATTCCCATGTGTCCTCGAGAACGTTTGGTACTCGTAAGTATTACAACCGGCTTGTCCTTTGCTAAGAAAGGATTGGGCCACTTGCTGCGATTATTCGCTATCTTTATTTACTTGCACTTTATTTCCTTACTTTGTCAAAAAACCCTAAAAATCCGTTTGCTAAGTATTTCAGAGATTTCCTGCTCCAAACCACTAGTCAACACCTTCTGCTCCTCGTTGGGATCGACACTCCTATTTATCAGAAGTACTACAATACATCCCCTATACTTGTGGGTCATCAAGACTATTTTCTGGCGCCATTGCCAAGGAGTGAAGCGCTATTGAAGAGTGGAACTGGTAAAGGAAACTTCTACTATGTGTATTGCTTTTTATTTCTGTTTGCTACTTTGTTTACAATATGGATAACCCACTTGGTTTCCTATTTGGGAAATCTAGTACCACTGTTAGGGTAGTAGATGAACCACCACTTGTTGAGATAGATCCTTTTAAGATACCTACAAGAACTGTTGATCATGTTATGGATAATTATTATTATGGGGATGGAACTGTCCATCCTGGTGATCACTTGCTTTTTATCCATGAATTATTATAAGGTTTCCAACCTTTAATAAGGTAGAGATCCCTGTGTTTACAATGCTAGTCCCTAGATCAATAGCTAGCATCCACAGTTAAGATGTAATATCAAGAAACAAAGGTCATAATACAACTTTATAACCAGGAATAAAATAACTCATTACATCTTACATAGCTCATTTGCCTATCTCATTACAATGCATCAGAATATAACAATAGCATGGGGTCCTTCATCTTCAAAATGCAACAGGCAATCATGTTGGTTGTAGACTTGTAATCATATTCAACACACTTCACTAACATCAAACAAACCTACAACATAATAAGTTGCAGCCACAAGGGTCAATACATTTGAATTGTATTGGCAAGTTTCACTACTATGTATAAATGAGTGGATCTTATCACTACATGCATATTTGGCTAAGTGGGGTTTAGGCTCATTTGCAGAAAGCAATATAGTTTTATCCTATCTTTTCAAAAATACTTTTGATCTTTTGTCAAATCTTTCTGAACTCCTTGGAAAACTCCAAGTGCTTCAAATCCCTTGTTGTCACCATCAAGTTTTACTTTGAGAAATTAGAATGTCGAGATATTCCCTAGCTTTAGGCCTTAGTTGCTCAATATTGTCCATAACCAGGGACACAGCTAAGTACTTAGAATTTTTGATCTTCCGCAGAAGTTGTACACTTTACCCACATGACACAATCTCGTCTTGTTGCCACCAGTGGCCGCTGGATAAGTACTCACCAAGATGGAGTACTGGTAGATCGAGAATGTGACAAAGTCTTTCCATAGGAGTCCTCCCAATACACAATGCTAGCTTGTCAACCAGGCACCAATGTAGGGATAAAATTTCCCTTACACAATTCTAGTTAACCTGAAGATGCCAATGCATGGGTCTTCCACTATGTAGTTGACTAAGCCAGAGCCCATTTAGCATGTGGCTGTACACGGAAGCCACTGTACGAGAAACATGTTCAATCTCTAAGTCCCTGGGTGGTTTTCTTCTAGTGCACATACAAAAGAGATGGCCATATAAACATGGTTCCTTTTGTTGCCACCTTGTCCAAAACTTGAGTATCCTTGTCCACCCAGGTGGTTCATTGAGTACTTGTTTTATTATATAAAACATATAACTTTTCAACTCTTCATATAATCATATCATGTATCCCATCCCAAATATATAGCAGGGCTAAGCATACTACAACTACAATGTTTCCACTAAGGAATATATAAGGGTATCCTATTAGGATTTAGCATAGCATAAAATATAGTAATCCTTTCCATGCATGTTACAAAAATCCACTAAGTGTAATGAAAATAGTAGGACATGGATGATAGTGTCACTTGCCCTTTTGGTAGAGAATGTTGGTTCACTTCTTTATCTTGCAAATATCACACTCTTCTAATTCCACTACAATTCAATCAAGCAAACACAAATTCAACTAGCATTCCAATCAATTTTATCACACATAAAATAATAGAAACAAGGTCATGCACGCAAGCATGCAAAAGATAGTTTTACTTGCAAAAGTGGTTTCTACTAGGCTCTAAACATTATAAAGTTCAAAAGTGGTCGTTTACTAAAGTGGTAAAACCATTTTCAAAAGGTTTTATCTATAAACCATTTTTAAATCAAATCAATATTTTATGTGGTTGAAAATGCTTTTAGCAAAGCAATATTCTTTAAAGGGTTCACCAAATACATTTTAATTCTCAAAACTTGGTGTTTAGGGTCAGAAGGTTTGAATTAAATCATTTTCCAAAGGTTTTACTCAAAATTCTTTTCTAAACCAAAAACAATATTTTTATTTGACTAGAAATGCTCTCACTCTAATATTTATTCCTTAACTTCACATAATACATTTTTAAATCCATAAGTTGGTTCCTAGGGTCAGTAGGTTCACAACAAACCATTTTGCAAAGATTTCATACTAAAAATATATCTAGAACAATTTTTATATTCAAAATAAGCCTACACATGTTTCTGAAAATTAAACCAATTTTCCAGAAGCAAAACTTTAAACAAAGTGCATGGTTGCAAAGTACTTGTTCTGCTGAATCCATTGATATAAAATTTGCAAAATTTGGACGTGTAGAACTAAGGTTATGAATTTTACAAGTTTGCAAATCAAATAGAACATTTTCTAGTTTTATTCAAACGGATCGGCCACGTGGCGCAATCTAACTGGACGGTACCGCTTCGTGCGGATCAGCCTCTCTGGACCGCAGGATTTTATTTAGATTGCACGGCGCAGATCGAGTGATACCCCTTCGCTTGAATCTAATCCTAGCCAGACAATTCTCATCTTACGGCTCACAACAGCTCGACCAGTAACTGGCGGCGCTAGCAGCGGTGGACGGCGGACGGTGAGCTTACCGACGATGCAGGAAGCGAGGGAGAGGGGGAAATGGCTTACAGCATTCGCGTGGTTGAGGTGAAGCTTGAGGTGCTGTCGGTTTGGCGAGGGGCGCACCGGAGAAGCGACGATTGCTCGCCGGAGTGTGCAGCAGCGTCAGGCTCGTCTGGATGTCGACGGGGACGGAGTTGCAGGTCGTGCCAAGGCAAAACAACAACATGGTTAGAGGCGTATGGCATCAGGGATTATGGGAGCATCAACGAGAGGGCTCGGGGCGGTCTGGGCTTACCAGGGGGACTCGCCGGAGAAATGGCCGAAGACGGTGGCGCTCTGATGTTGACGAAGCCGAGCTTCTAGAGCGCGCGGGAGCGATCTGGAGTTATGGGCGGGTGCACCTGATGATGGGGAATAGGCTCGCGTGCAGAGGGAGGCGAGGGGCGGCTGGACGGTGCCGGAATTGGTTGCGAAGCTCGTCGGAGACGGCGGCGGTGTAAAAGGAAATTGGGGCAGCCTGGTGGCTCTCTGGCAGCAGGGTCTGAGGGGAAATGGCGAGGAGGGAGAGGTGCTGAAGAGAGCATGGTCGCGAGAGGAAATTACTGCGTCATCAACTCGTACTGACGCCGATAATCAATCGGTAGCAACGGTAGGGGGACGTGGTCGCGGGGTTGAAGACGACGCGCTGGCGATGGGGTCCGTCTGTCAGTGAGGTGGAGGAAGTGGGAGTGGGGCCTGCTGGTCAGTGACTGCGCGGGTTGATTACTCAGTGAAAAACGATTCACAGCGGGTGAGAGCTGGTGGGCTGGGCAGCTGGGCCTGCTGGGTTGGGTTGTTTGTTTCACTTTTTTTATTCTGAAAGCTTTTTCTTTTTCCAATATGAATTTCTGTTTTGATTTTCAAACAAATAATTCAAACAACAAATCAATTCAAACCACCACCAAACTTTGTATTGATTTTAATTCTGTTTAACAACATACTCCAATGTCCAAAATAAAAATAATAATTTTATTCTTTTAGGATCCATTAATAATTAAATAAATAGACCTTAGTCATTAATTCAAATAGGATTTAATTTATTTAAAAAGTCTATTTGAAATCTAAATAATAACAAAACCATTTCAGTAGGTTTTATTTGAAAATATAAAACTCTTGGAAATCTTATTTAAAATACTTTAATAAGTTTTAGTGTTTATTTAAAAAGGAAAAGCCTTTACTTAAATAAAATTGGATATTAATAAATCCTTATTATTTTATTTAAATAAACCTTTACTTTTTTATCAAATAGAAATATTTTCTTTCAAAAGCTTGGCCAAGGTTTAATTTGGCTCTATAAAATAATCTTTATTTATAATTCTACCTTTGCTTTTGAAAATCAAATCTTTTTATTAAAAGACCCAAAAAAATGATTCCAACTATTATAACTTTATTTATTAATTGTTTATCTTTTTAAATCCCTTTAGGATCTTATTTGATCAAAATAGGTTTTGAGGTTTCCAATTGGAATCAAAAAGTTTCTTCTCACCCTAAATTTCAACAAAATTTTATTTTGTTTATTTATTTTTCACATTTCAAAATTTGGAAAATTTTGGGATGTGACAATTATGCGGGTTGTTTAAGTGTGCAGGTATCACAACTGAACAAGTTACGAAGAAGTTACTTTCTATATCATTGAAAGGAAGAGCTGAAGAATGGTATAAGCTGTTGAAGAATGGACAATCTATGGAATGGGAGGAAATAGTACCTCTCTTTTATTCTAAATTCTATCCTCCCAGTGAGATTCATAAGGATAGGAATCAAATGTGTAAATTTTGGCCTCGTGATGGAGAGAGTACAGCCCAAGATTAGGGGAGATTGAAGTTACTAATGCTTAAATATCATATTCATGAACTCCCTAATAATAATATTATTAATAACTTTTATGCAAGGCTTTCTCTTCATGACAAAGATTTATTAGATGCTTCTTGCGCTGGATCATTCACACGTATGAAAGAACAAGCTAAATGGGATGTTTTAGACCGTATTCAAGAAAACACTGAAGCATGGGAGAATGACAAAGGAAGAAAGTCATGTATACATTATGATTATGAATGCATTAAATCTTTTATGGGAACTGATGACTTTCATGATATTAGTACTGAGTATGGTCTTGATTCTCAAAATATTGTCAATTGTTTTAAGGCCTTTTCCTCTTATATAGAAATTCCTAAAAAGAAGTGGGACAAATATCATGCACCTTATAAAGATGTTGTTCATCATGTTCCTGTTAGAAACACTGAAGTTTGTACTGTTGATCCTATTTTTCCTGAACCTTATATTGAGAAAATACCTTTCCCTGGCAAGGTAAAGGAACATTCTATTATGGCTAATGTGGTTAGCAAAAGTACAAAGAAAGCTGTTGAACCTGATGAACAAATAAATGTTGAACTTGTAGTAGCCATTGTGAAAGATCTTGTCACTAAAAATGTAGAAGATGGGCACATTATCTTTTGTGAAGATGCTTCTAATATTGTCTCTCATCCTAGTAAAGATAGGAAAGCCAGTGTCCCTGTGATTTCTGTTAGAATTGGTGATCATTTCTATTATGGTTTATGTGACATTGGTGCTAGTTCTAGTGCTATTCCTTGTGAGCTTTACAAGGAAATTATGCATAAAATTGGTCCTTGTGAACTTGAGGACATTGATGTGGTTATTCACCTTGATAATAAGGAAACAATTTGCCCTATTGGTATTGTAAGGTATGTGGAAATTCTTTGTGGTAAGATTAATTATCCTGCAGATTTTCTAGTGCTTGGTTCAACAGCTAGTAAAACTTGTCCTATCATTTTTGGTAGACCTTTCTTGAACACTTATGGAGCTATTATAGATTGTAATAAGGAGAAAGTTTTAACTAAATTTGATGGAGAATCTTATGAGTTTAACTTTTCCAAATTTGCCAAAGCTCCTTATGAAACTAATTTGCCTAATGAGGATTTTAGGGTTGAACAACTTGCTTCTATTGATCCAGTTTATGACCTTAGACCCCTTTTTGATGATTGTAAGTATGATCATTCCGATAAAGTTGTTTCTTGTCACAGTTATATTGTCAACTTTATTCGAAGTGCTACTAAAAGTTATTATGAGAGAGGGGAACATGGTTTTATGCATATTGATAATATTAAGTTTCCCTGCTTTATGTTGAAAGCTTTGAAGTTGCACTTGTTTTGTCTTCCTATGCTAGTGTCCTTTTGTTTCAATATTTTGTTTTCTCATGAAACTCCCTTACATAGGAAGTGGGTTAGACTCAAATGTGTTGGATATTTGATTCTTGATGCTCTCTTTCACTTCAAATCCATATCTCCTATGTGAGCATCATTGGAATTATCATGACCATCTTAATGGCTATAAAGAAAGAGCTTTTGGGAGACAACCCTTTTTAGTTTGCTTTGGGTCTTTTTTTTATTTGAATCTTGGAAGTTATTACCTCTGTAATAACCTCTCCTTATCCTTTTGTTTGTTTTTTGTGTCAAGATCAACCTCTTTTGAGAAGTAGAGGAGTTGTGGGAAGTTGTTGTCCCGGGACAGATTTTTATGCTGCATTGTAAAAACTCGTGAAGGATCTCAGTGTTTCGAATGGAGCTGTATTTTTTTTGTGCTTGTGCCCCAAGTTGTTATCCAACTTTAATTAGTTTTTCACTTTTTGATTTGAGCAACAGAAGATTTTTGAAAAAATCAATCTTTACCTACTGGTCTGTTTTGTCAGATTTCTGCCATCATTCGCATTTGCCTCTCATATTGATTTCCTTTCAGATTCTTTTTGGGCTTTTGAAGGGAGTTGCTACAGTAGCTTTTGTTTTGATGGATTTCAGTTGAAGTTTTAACCCAAAGGATTATTGTTTTTGCATACACTAATGTTGCTAATGAATATTGTGTGAGGCTTTGTATGAAAGGAACTTTCAAGTGTTGGAGAGAAGGAATCTACAAAGTCCGTTTCCAAATAGGTAAAAGTGCTGGAAATGAAAGGTTCGCGAAAAACCTTTTTCTTTATATTTTTGTTGTTTTTATTGCATACGGAAGGTAATGAGTCAAAGCAGAGGAGGAAACGGAGCTCGGGTGGGCCACACCGACCAGTGGCGCGGGCCCTGCCTGGCCGCACCACCAGGGGGTGTGATCACCCCGGAGTCCGCCTCCGTCCCTTTTTGCACAGTACCTTCCTTATGTCATAAAACTTCGTAATATATAACCCCCCGGATCCCCCGAGGTTCGTATATCGTGTTCTCGTTGTGTTTTCATTTTGATGTGTTTCTGTCAGGAAATACTATCAAGTTTAGAGGCACCATGGTCTCCGCCAATGACAAGGGCAAGAAGCCTGTGGAAGATGATCTACAAGACACCAAGAAGGAGGAGGAGATCTTGGTTGAGGATGAAGAATAAGTGAAGGAATACAAGCATCCGGCCACCCGCGCTACCGTTGCAAGCATTGGAGTGGTGGCAAACCCTATCAAGCTCAGGAGGACAACACAGATGTCTATAGGAGGGAAACCTCCACGTCATTGCCTCGCTCCATGGTTACTTCCTCCACGCGCCAAGACCCCCTTCCATATTCTTATACATGAGCAGCAATTCCAAAAGTTGCCCAAAGGGAAGTTGCCCTCTAGTTGGGATATGCCTCATTATAACCATGCAGGGAAAGAACACTCTAAGTAGGAAGAGTGGGGAAAGAATAATAAGGACTGAGATTCTCGGTCCGACATGATCATGAACTGCATTGAGCATAATTTGGAGTTGATTCGTTGTAAGGTTCCCAACCTTTAATAAGGTAGAGATCCCTATGTTTACAATGCTAGTCCCTGGATCAATAGCTAGCATCCACAGTTAAGATGTAATATCAAGAAACAAAGGTCATAATACAACTTTATAACTAGGAATAAAATAATTTATTACATCTTTCATAGCTCATTTGGCTATTACATTACATTGCAGCAGAATATCTATAAGCATGGGGTCCTTCATCTTCAAAGTGCCACAGGCAGACATGTTGGTTGTAGAGTTTGTAATCCTAATCAACACACTTCACTAAATCAATCAAACCTGCAACATAACAAGTTACCGCCACAAGGGTCAATACATTTGAATTGTATTGGCAAGTGATACTATGGTAGTATAGTGGAGTCTATCATCTATATGCTTTTGGCTAAGCGGAGTTGAGGCTTGCATTGCTCAAAAATAGATTTTTCCTTATCATTTGAAAACACTAAGTTTTTGTTTGGCAAAAATCACCCAAGGCATCTACCAATCAAAGATTGAAGATCCTTTAACCCTTGTTCAACCACAAGTTTTTAACTTAGAAATTTGGATGATGAGATTCTTGATAGCTTCCATGTCATGATACTCAAATTGTCCTTTGCCAGGGACATGGCTAAGTACTTAGATTTTACACTCTACAGAGGTGGTGTACTTTCCCCACAAGACTTGGTTTCACCAAGACAAGATCTTTCAGAAGCCTTCCCTTAGACCAAAATGGACGCGCTCCAACCTATCAAACCCCTACCACCAACTGTCCATTTGGCTAAGTTATTGCAACCTATATGATCCAGGCAGAGCCCATAATGCCAAGTGGCTGCACTTGAAGCTTCTCAACATTTGACATCTCAAATCTCTTTGTTCCTGGGTGGCCATCCACAAGTGAGATACACAAGGTAAACCATAAAAATGGGCCTTGTGAACCACTCAACACAAACCATTCCTTCCATTCCACCCAGGTGATTCATTCTCTTAGTTGTTTTATTAAACAAAACACAAGTCCTCAGACTTAGAAATTTTTCCATAGTGTGAATATGTTTCCACCCTTGTTTTCTACTAGCTAAGCTAAGCATGATAGTAGTAGGAATCTTAACTTAGGAAATTTCTACTAAGGTTTCATCTACTAGGTTTTCCCATGGCATAGTTTACACTTAGCAAAATTCCATGCAGGTCCTACTTAGAAATATTACTAATGCATAGTGAAAAATAATAGGACAAAGTATGAAGCATCACTTGCCTTTTTGGTAGAGGTTATAAATTCACTCCTTGATCTTTGCAATGTTAACACACTTCAAGTCACTACAATTCAATCAAGCAAACAATATTTCAATCTACCATTCAAGCATTTCATCACATAAAATCATAGAAACAAGATAATGCATGCAAGCATGCCAAAGATTGTTTTATTTGGAAAAATGGTTTCTAAAGGTTCACAAACATTTGAAAACACCTAATGGTCATTTTATAAAGTGGCAACACCATTTGCAAAAGGTTTTACTTCAAAAACCATTTTTAGAACAAGGTATCATTTTATGTGGTGTAGAAATGTTTTTAATAAGGCATTAATCTATAGGGTTCACAATATATGTTTTCAAACCATAAAACTTTGTGTTTAGGGTCAGAGATTTTATTTCCAAAACATTTCTCAAAGGTTTTATTACAAAACCATTTTTAATAAATAAACCATATTTTCATTTGACTAGAATTGGTTTAAACCCAAGATTCATTCTTTTGTTTCACCAAATACATTTTTGAATCCACAAAGTGTTTCCTATGGTCAGTAGGTTCAAAACACTCCATTTGCCAAAGATTTTATCCCCAAAATCATTTTTGAACAATTTTTATATCCTAAACAAGCATACATAAGTTTCTGCAAAAACAAACATTTTACCAGAAGCTTTTTACTAAACAAATGGCATAGTTGGCTAGGTCTTGTCTTGCTGATTTCATTGATATAAAATTTGCAAAATTTGGATGTGTGGTTTGAAAGTTATGAATTTTACAAGTTTGAATAAGTAATAGAACATTTTCTGGCTTTTATAACAGCTCTAGGACACGTGTCTGTTTCTGATTGGACAAAAACGATTCGCACGGATCGGTCGGCGTGGAGCATTAGATCTAACTGAAAACGTGCGGCACATATGGACGCGTACCCTTTCGATTGGATCTAATCCTAGCCAGATGATTCGCATCCTACGGCTCCTGACACACTAACCAAAACCTGGCGGCGCTCAACGGTGGCTGGCGGCGGCGACGCGCTGCTGGCGGTGCTACGGCGGCTACAGGAAGCGAGGGAGAGGACTGATATGCTCACCGGGTTCGTCGTGGTATTCTGGTGCTCAATGTGGTCGTAGGAGAGCAGGGGGTGCATGGGGGCGACGGTGATTGCTCGTCGGAGGAGCTTCTGGCGACGGGTGTTCCCGGATGCTGACGAAGGCGACGCTGTGGGTCACGCCAGAGAGAAAGGAAGGTGTCGTTAGACACGCAAGGTTGTGGTGAGTGATCGTATGCGAAAGAGGGGAAGAGGGGCGGTCAGACACTACCTGGGGAACTCGCCGGAGGAGGAGCAGACGGTGGCGCTGTTCTGTTGTCGACGATGCCGATGCTGTGGGTCAAGCGCGAGTAAGCTGAGGCTACTGGGAGGTTCACCCGGAGGTGGGGAGAAAGTTCGGGTGCGCCAGGGAGCAAGGGGGGGCGTGGGCTGGCCGGAATCACCGCGGTTGTTCGTCGGAGACAGCGAGGTTGTCGCAAGCAATGCGGGCAGCCTGAGGGCAGAGAGGGTCGGGCGAGAGAGGGGAAAGAGAGAGGGAACGCAGGCGACTTAGTATGCGTGATCGCGGGGTTGAATTGCTGAGGCATTGACACGAATTTACGCGAGCGATTATAGCCAGAAACGACCGGCGAGGTGAGGGGAAGGAACAGGTCCGCGGGTTGAAGACGCTGACGAGGCAGGTGGGGTCCGCTTGTCGGCTTAAGAGAGAAAAGGAAGGTGGGTCCATGCAGTCAGCGACGCTGTGGGTTTTTCCTGCGGTGAGAAAACGTTTCAGGTAAAGAGAGGTGAGGTGGGCTGCGAGTGGGCTTAGCTGGGCTGAGCAGATGGACTGAGTCCTTTTCATATTTTTTTGTTCAGATACTTTTTCCTTTTTCCATTTCTTATTTCTGTATTGATTTTGTTTTGTCTATTCAAACATCTATTTGAATTCAAAACTCTCTCAAATTTTGTGTGGATTCAAACACTGCTTAATATTACAATCTGAAATCTTTTTTAGAATAAATATCTTATTCTTTTTAGGGTCCTTTAATTATTTAAATTAGGCCTTTTCATTACTTCATATAAGATTTAGAATATTTTTAATCCTTATTTAATTTTCACTCTTCCACAAAACCTTTTCAGTAAGTTTTTATTTGTTTAGTTGGTTCAAATAATTCATCTTGAACTATTTGGAAAGTATTTAATATGATTTATTAATCATTTAAGATTGGGTATTTGTTTTAATTCCAATGGAATTTAATATAGTTTTAATTCCCAAATTTTTATTTGGAGGCTTTATTTTATTTAATTTGATTAAACAACTTTTGTTCCACTTGGGTAAATTCCAAATATCATTTTCTCATGTATTCTTATTTAGAGATTTGTCTTTATTAGGATAGGGATAGCATGGTTATTGCCATTTTATTTTATTTGGAATATTATTTATCCTTTAATTTATTTGGATTGGGATTATAATTCATTCCACTTGTTTAAAGATTTGGCCAAGATTTGGTTTGATCTTTAAATATTCTTTATTTAATATTTCTTTCTTCATCTTATAAAATCCATATCTTTTTATTTAGAGATCCAAACTTGGTGATTCCAATTTGTGAAATCTTATTTTATATTTGTTTATCCTTTTAAATCTCTTTAGGATGATTTGCTCACCAATTGGTATGGGTTTCTTGATAGGTTCTTTATTAGCTTTGGGAATTCAATTTCTTATCTTATTAAATTCATAAGATTTTATTTATGGTTCCAAATTGAGTGAAACCAATTTATATGATTTTATAATATTTCTATTTGTCTTTCTTGATCATTTGTATTTATTTGTTGACAAATTTTTATATGGATCAATTCCATGGATTTGGAGATAGCTTGGAAAAGATTTTCTTCCATTAGGGTTTTAGGATTTGCATTTAGTTTCCAAATGTTTAAATTTCCAGATACATTCATTGAGGAATGCAATTCTCTTGATTTGGATTTTGTTGAATTCAATATTTAACCAAAGTTTGTTCAAGATGGGATTTTAAGTTTCCATTTAGAAACAAAAGTTTCTTTTCACCCTGAGTTTCAACAAAAATTTATTTTGTTTATTTTATTTTTCACATTACAAGATTTGGAAAGTCTTGGGATGTGACATTCGTACTCTAACCTTAGAGATTGAAGATTTGAGGAAGCTGATTGAAAAGCTTATCAAGGGAACACCACCACCACCGAAGGAGTAATTCGTCATCAGGTTTTGGCATCCCCTTGGTTTGTTGCAAGCTTAGGGGAGTGCCGCAGTATCACATCATTATCTTTTATCTTTTTAACTTTTTAGTAGAGTCATACCTTGAATAGAGAAGTTATCATATAGGATGGTTAGCATGGAGGACGTATCTCTCCTTTAGTTGGTTATCTATGTATCCCTTGGTGTGAGTGCCTTTATGGAATATTAATGAGAAGCTTCATCTTTTACTTTTTGCACTTCTTGTTTAGGTTTGCAATCTCTATTATATGATTGATCTTGTTGATTAGTATTGGTATTACTTTGGGAGCATCAAGTAAATCTAAATTGGTTTTGGCAAACCGAGCTCTGGTCAGTAGCAACACTTTTTGAGGTTTGAAAGGAAAAGAGAAAAGCACTTACAAGTATTTTATATTGTTTTCCTTCTTTCTTGATTGGCTCATAAAGCTTAGTATTCTTTAGTTAAGATCTTTTGTGTTTTCAAGGAATATCGCATGTTTGACTTTATCACTTGTATGTTTGTTTGTTTTCTTCAACTCTTTTTCTTGCTACCCAGCCTTGCTAGCCAAAAACCTGTACTGAGAGGGAATACTTCTCGTGCACCCAATCCTTCAAACCAAAACCTATGCCATTGTGTCCACCATATCTACCTATTAGCATTATTGATATTCCAATTAAATTCTCAAGCTTCATCTATCTTTCAAATTAAAAATTCTTTTGTTATGTGAAAACTAGTTAGTAAAGCTCTCACGAACTTGATTGCACACCTTATTTTATTGCCCTTAATAAACTTGAACCATTGTGTCATCGATGTTGTATATGCTTGCACCTATAAGTTGGGATTAGCAGAACCATGCTATCACGGGGAACACTTTCAACACCTATAAATATCTACCCCATTGCTATCATGCTCTTTTGTTTATGGATGTCGCCGGTGTGAAATAAGAGGGGAGCTTGTAAGTCCATGAAGTTATGTATGTGTCTTAGAGAAACGCCTGGGCCGCTAGCCTAAGCCATGCCTAATCATGGTAGAAACTTGCAGCATCACCATAGTGAGAAATCTATGAAGCATTCTTGTTATATAAAAAGGAGAAAAAGACAAAAAAGAGGAAAGAGAGAAAAATGCACCATTTTCCCATGGTAAATAAGAAGATTACTGAGATGCTCATTGTCTGCTTGCCTTGTCGTTTTGATATGGGATAGCTCCTGTATCATGTGCAAGGGGTACCCCGTTGGTGCTTCTCTATGATACACATGTACTTACTATGACAAGAACTTACCAGTAACTAAAGTTGAGTAGCATGAGGAGCGGCCCTTGTACTCAAGAGACATGAGATTGCCAACTTATATTTCGTCAAGCATATACTCCATCTTTGTTCATGATAATTCGGAAATGTATCTATAATTTTTGATGCTCCATGCTTGTTTACTATCTACTTTGCTTTGCTTTGTCCACACTTTGAGTTGTTTTATATGTCTTCTGGTACTAACCTATTAACAAGTTGCCATAGTTCCAGTTGCATGTTTTCTTCTATTTTTGGTTCCAGAAAGGCAGAAAATCAATATTCTCTGAATTGGACGAGACAAAAGCCAAAGTCAATATTTTACCGTGAGCAACACGAAGCCAGAATACGAGACGGGGGGAGGGGGCTCACCAGGGGGCCACACCCCCTGGCCGCACGGGTGGGCCCACCCTGTGCCTGGGGGGTGCAGCCACCGTGGCGGGCCCCTCCCTCGCTTATTCGCATATAAAGTCCCCCCGATGCAGAAACCCTAAACACCTCATCAATATTACATGAAACCGTCTGTAGGCGCTGCCACCATCGTCCCTAGATCGGGGGGGTATCTGAAGCTCTTCCCAGCACCCTACCGAAGGGGAGATCATCCCGGAGGTCTTCTTCTTCATCATGCCAGCCTTCGGTATGAAGCGTGAGTAGTTCCACCTTGGACTACGGGTCCATGTAGTAGCTAGATGGCTGTATCTCCTCCTTGTGCTTTCATGTATAGATCTTGTGAGCTCCATTCATGATCAAGATCTAATAGATTTGTAATCATGCATGTTGTGTTTGTGGGGATCCGATGGATATCGAAATTACTATGTCAGATTGATTAATGGTCTTATCTATTTGATTCTATCAGGTCTATGTTGTTTGTGATCTTGCATGCTTTCCGTTGTTAGTAGCTATCTTGGCCAAGTAGTTGCTAGTGACTCCAAGAGGGGGTATTTATGCTCGATAGTGGGTTCATGCCTCAAGTTTCCAAGGGAAGTGACAGAAATCCCTTCAGTTGTAGATGTGTTGTTGCCACTAGGGAGAAAACAATGGTCTCTTCTTCATGGAACAAGTGGATTGTTTACCTTACACACTTTGCTTAAAGCAGTTGTCTGTTGCTTGCAACTTAACACTGGAGGGGGTTCGAATGATAACCTGAAGATGGACTTCTAGTCATAGATGCAGTTGGATGGCGGTCTATGTATATTGTTATATTGCCCAATCGAATCTCATAGGATCTTTGTGTCTAGTATTGCATTGTTATGCCTTGCTCGGTCCTGTCAATTGCCATGCTGTAATTTGCTTACCCAGCATGCCATGTTTGTTTATCTAAGGAGAACACCTCTAGTGAACTATGGACCCCGGTCCAATCTTTACCATTGATTTATCTTCCACTGTTACTGTTTACTTACTGCAAACCATCATCACCTTCCACACCATATAGTTAATCCTTTGTTACAGCAACCGGTGAGATTGACAACCTCACTGTTCATTGGGGCAAAGTCTTGAGTTTGTGTTGTGCAGGTTTCCATGTTGCTTGCAACACCTTTGAGACGTTTCCTTCCTCCTACTGGTTCGATAACCTTGGTTTCTTACTAAGGGAAAACTTGCTGCTGTGCTACTTCACACCTTGCTCTTGGAGTTTCCCGACGAAGTGCTGCCCAGCACCATCAAGCTTTTCTGGCGTTGTTGCCGGGGAGGCTAAGGACGTCTTCACAAGGGGAGTCCTCCTCAACCTTTCTATTTACTTTGTTTTTAGTTTTCTTAGTTTCTTTTGCTTGGTTTTGTTTGCCTCTTTTTATCAAAAACTAAAAAAATAGTCTACTTTGGTTTGCTTTATCTCATCAAAAACACAAAAAAATTAGTTCCTGCTCTCTGCTGCTGTTTTTGGCTTGCCCCACTTTTGCCAAAATGAACTCTTCTGAGAACACTAAGTTGTGTTACTTCACTAGCACAAACAACAATTATTTCCTTAGCACTCCTATTGCTCCACTTGCTCCTGATGCTACCTTTTATGAAATTAAGCCTTCTTTGTTGAATCTTGTGATGAGAGAGCAATTTTCTGGTGCTAGTTCTGATGATGCTGCTACCCATCTCAATAGCTTTGTTAAAATTTGTGAGATGCAAAAGTATAAGGATGTAGATGGAGATATTATTAAGCTCAAGTTGTTTCCTTTCTCCTTTTGAGGAAAAGCTAAAGAATGGTTGCTATCCTTGCCTAGAAATAGTATTGGTTCTTGGATTAAGTGCAAGGATGCTTTTATTGGAAAGTACTAACCTCATGCTAAGTTTATATTTATGAGAAGTGACATTATGAAATTTAAACAACTTGATAATGAACATGTTGCTCAAGTTTGGGAACGAATGAAATCTTTGGTTAAGAATTGTCCCACTCATGGACTCACTGCTTGGATGATTATCCAGACTTTTTATGCAGGTTTGAACTTCTCTTCAAGAAACCTGTTGGATTAGCTGCTGGAGGTACCTTTATGGGCATCACTTTGGGTGATACAAACAAAACTCCTTAATAATATGATGGTTAATTACTCTTAATGGCACACTGAGAGAGCTCCACATGGTAAGAAGTAAATTCTGTTGAAGAAACCTCCTCTTTAAGTGATAAGATTGATGTTATTATGGCTATGCTTGTTAATGGGAAAGCTCCTTTAGATCCAAACAATGTTCCCTTAGCCTCCTTGGATGCTCATGAAGAGCATGTTGATGTGAACTTCATTAGAAACAACAATTTCAACAACAATGCCTATAGGAATAATTTTGGTGGTAACAACAATATAGGCCTTATCCTCCTAATAATGGCAATTCCTATGGAAACTCCTACAACAATGCTAGAAGTGCCCCCTCTGAACTTGAAGTCATGCTCAAATACTTTATTAGTAAACAAACCGCTTTCAACAAGACTGTGGAGGAAAAGCTATTAACTGTTGAGAAAAATATTTCCTCTTTGTCTGAAGCACAGTCCTCTTTGATTAATAAAATGGCTGCTAAACCTGAAACAATGGAAAGTGCCTTTGCTGCTACTCATGCTATACAAGTTACTTTTGATGAAAATGTTAGACTGTTAGGTCAACTTCATGCTAAGTGGGAAAGGGAAGCTGAAATTTATAGAAACAATAGTGTGTGCACCATCACTAGAATGGATACCACTAAACCACAAGAAGTCCCTATTCCTCCTCCTACAATGCCTAAGCCTAATGAGTCTACTACTAGTGATGCTAAGTTTGATTTTGATATAGATGGTTGCAATATTTCTGAAGTGATTTTGTTCCTGTAAAAACTTGCTAGAAGTTCTGATGCTAGTGATATGCATGTTGTTTTCACCAAACACATTACAGATGCTCTTGTTAAGATTAAGGAAGAGAAGTTAAAACACAAAGCTTATATTCCTAGGAAAGTAGTGTAACGCCCCCGAATCGAGTCTATGCAGATCTTAGCATTTCCCGCCAAAACCCGCATAGAAGCGATTCAAAGACGCTCACCAGACACTTTCGTGTGGGTGGGATTTGGTTACAATTAGTTACATCACAGTAGTTTACAATAGAGTCCACAAGAACTTATATATACAATAACGACTCAATGAGTCAAGAATACAAAAGGTACAATACGAAGATACAACTCAAGAAGAAAACAAGATAGTATCCGAGTACAGACAAGATCCAAATGGGACTAAGAGTCCTAAAGAATAACCAAGCGGTGTCCAACCCTTCTGAGGCAAAGCCGAAAGGGTGACCTTGCTAACGTTGTCGATCACATACCTGTCAAGCCAAAAGGGTGTCGGCAAAGGAAAACAGAAAGAGAGCGGTCAATACTGAGGCTAGTACACGGCGAGACCAGAATTCGGCGGTCCTCGCCTACATAGGTATGGTGGGCTCAGCGACAGCAAAGCTTGCACTATCTAACTTATAGAGACACGCTACAACTTCGGCTATTAGAGCGAGATAAGAGAGCACTATTCGATAGCATAATGTAACACCAAACATAACCCATCCGAAGATTTCCCCCTTGAAGACCAATCGAGGAAGTCCCCTTGCGGAACACACATAGTGGCAATTTTAGTTAAGCATGTGTTTAGTTGATAAGGCTAATTACTAATCATATTATTAAAGAGGAAAAGCATTAGTGGCGTTGTCTATGATCATGACATTGTACTCCTGAGCGTCCATAACCGTGGACACACAGCTTCTCGAAAAGATTTACCCTGCAGGGGTGCACTACTGTACCCAAACGCATGCTCAACCCTTCCGGCAACATATCACGCGTTCCATCTGAATCTCACAACAAGAACTGTCTCATAACTACGCGCATATCCACAGGCATCACCTACTGTGTTTTTCCCACACAAGAGATGCAGCTGATTCTCTAGGTGGCACATCGTTTGAGTTATGGTCGGGCGATGATCGGAAGATAACTTGTAGATCTCCATCCCACCTCCGACATGATATCCGATTTTATGCAATGCAAGCCATGGCAGTCCACCAAAACATCAAGTCCGAAGACATATCAACTCACCCATGTCCAAGGACATATTTGTTGGAGATATGCCCAAGAGGCAATAATAAAGTGGTTATTATCATATCTTCATACTTATGATAAATGTTTACATACCATGCTATAATTGTATTAACCGGAAACATTAATACTTGTGTGATTTGTAAACATAAAAGAGTCCCTACTAAAGCCTCTTGTTAAACTAGCTTGTTGGTTAATATATGATCATGGTTTCCTGATCATGAACATAGAGATGTTATTAACAACAGGGTCATATCATTAGGAGAGTGATATGATGGACATACTCCTATAGTTAAGTGTAGCATAAAGATCAAGTCATTTAATATAGTTAATTTGCTATATGCTTTCTGATACATAGTAACCTAATTCCTTCGACCATGAGATCATGTTAATCACCATCACCGGAAGGATGCTTTGATGACATCAAACACCAAACCGTAACTGGGTGGCTATAAAGGTGGCATTGAGTGTTCGGAAAGTATGGGTTGAGGCACATGGATCAAGAGTGGGATTTGTCCATCCATATGACGGATAGATATACTCTGGGCCCTCTCGGTGGAATGTCATCCAATTAGCTTGCAAGCATGTGACTAGCTCACAAGGGATCACATATCACGGGAACGAGAAAAGAGTACTTATCAGTAACGAGGTTGAACTAGGTATGGAGAGATACCGACGATCAAAACCTCGGATAAGTAAACTATCATGAGACAAAGGTAAATTGGTATCGTATGTAAGTGGTTCATTCGATCGCAAAGTAATCGTAGAAATATGTGGGAGCCATATGAATTTCCAGATTCCTCTATTGGTTATTGATCGGAGAAGTGTCTCGATCATGTCCGCATAATTCACGAACCGTAGGGAGACACACTTAAGGATTCGATGTTGTTGAGTAGTTATGGAATGATGAGAAAGAGACCGAATGTTGTTCGGAGTCTCGGATGGGATCCGGGATATCACGAGGAGATCCGGAATGGTCTGGAGAATAAGATTCATATAAGGAAAGTCCTGTTTCGGAGTTCGGAAATGATTCTTGTGTTTTCACCAGGAATGTTTTAGAAGGGTCTGGAAGGTCTGGCACTCCGGAGGGGGAAGGGTACATGAATGTGGCATGGAAATGTGGAATGGTTGCATCATGTACTAGGCCACTTGGCTGGGCAAAATAAAGAGAGAAATAAAATCCTAGTTTGAAAGTCAAACGCCAATTTTAAAAAGTCAAATCTCAAGTTTGCTTGGTGGAGGGAGAGTAGGAAACCTACTTAGGAAGGAAGTCCTCCTCCCTCCACCCGCCGGCCAAGGAGGAGGAGTTGGAGGAGGACTCCCTCCTCCAAACCTCCTGCCTCCCACCTATATAAGGAGGGGCAGGGCGCCCCCTCCCACCTCACCTCAAACCCTAGCTCCTAGCGCCTCCACCACAAGTGCAACCGCCGCCTAGGGATCTCCCAAATCGCCGACTAGGGTTTCCCCAAATCCTAGACGCCGGCCAAGCCACCTCCCCTTGGCACCTCTAAACCCTAGATCGCCAAGGCCTCTCTCATAGTCCACCATACTCGCTCCGGCTTAAGGCGAAGCCCTGTGAGATCTCCCCTCTACTTACGACACCACGCCGTTATGCTGCCGGAATCACGAGGAGAGTGCTACAACCTCCGCTGCCTGCTGGAACAAGGGAGAGGAAGGTCTTCATCGAGTACCGAACGTGTGACCGACTGCGGAAGCACTTCCAGAACATAGCACCGGAAGGATCGTCTACGCGATCTTGAGATCGGCAAGTGTACGACTACATCACCCACGAGAATCTGCTCTCGTTAACCGCTTTGGAATCTTTGAGGGTGAGTTCCTCTTTCAACTCGTTGCTACAATCTAGTAGATAGATCTTGGCTTGTTTGTTTGCATGCAGTAGAATTTTTTTGTTTTCCATGCTACGAACCCCTACAGTGGTATCAGAGTCGTGTCTATATGTAGATATGTTGCACGAGTAGAACACAATGGTCATTGTGGGCCTTGATGCTTTTGTTGTCGATTGCTTCTTGTGTACTTTGCATCTTGTGGGATGGTGGGATGAAGCGGCCCGGGATAACCTTACATGACATCGTTCATGAGACTTGCTCCACGCTTGACATGCAACTTGTATTGCATAAGTGGCTTTGCGGGTGCCTGTTTCTCCCAACATAGTTAAGATTCAATTTACAACGGGTGATTGACAATACTAGTATCAACGTTGTGGTTCTTGTTCGTAAGTTAGAACAACACTCATTGAAAGCCCCAAACCACGTAAAACATGCAAAGAAAATTAGAGGCGTCTAACTTTGTTTTGCAGGGGTGTGCTGTGATGTGATATGGCCATGATTGTATATGATGTATGCAATGTTCCTTATTGTAAGTCGGCAACCGGCAGGATCCATATGGTTGTGTTTTAATTCCGTTAAGTCTTGTGTGTCTATTATTCAAAGTAGTTGTAATAATTGATGCTGGTGGAAGACAACCATGAAGCGGCGCCATTGACCTTGACGCCACACCGGTGATGATGGAGATCATGTTCGTGCTTGAAGATGGCGATCGGAAGCACAAGAAGAAAGGCCATATCATATCACATATTATGAATTGCATGTGATGTTAATCCTTTTATGCATCTTGTATTGCTTAGTTCACGACGGTAGCATTATAAGATGATCCCTCAAGCACACAATTTCAAGTTTTAAAGTGTTCATCCTTAGTAAGCACCGTTGCTAAAGCTCGTTGTTTCGAAGCATCACGTGATGATCGGGTGTGTTAGATTCTGCGAGTGTATACAACGTGAGCAAGCCAGATTTGCTCATGCGGAAGCTAAGGTTTGATCTTGACGAGCCTAGCATGTACAGACATGGTCTCAGAACACGGATCACCGAAAGGTAAAGAATGAGTCATATAGTAGATATGATGAACATGTTGATTGTTCGCCATTGAAGCTACATCAACTCTCGTGATGATCGGTTTTGATGTGGTGGATTTGGTTCGTGTGATCACTAAAACAATTTGAGGGATATTGTTTTAAGTGGGAGTTCAACAGCAATATGATTAAAAGTTGAACACTATTTATCATAAATTAAATCAAAGTGAATTTACATAGTTGTTGTAGTCATTGGCATCCGTTTACCACCTTGCGCTTAGTTATAATTGAGATGATAGAACTATAGAATTCTGGTTAGTTACTTTACGAACTGGTATCGTATTGTTTTGAAGTGTTAATCTAAAGTTTAAAAGTCCCATTGCAAACTTTCAGTAAGTTTCGATTACTCTATGAAGTTTAACAGTTGGTATTAAATCAAGAGTAACAATTCCAGTGTTAGTATATAAGTATCATGTTTATCTCCATGATTCTTGATATTCTAAAGATAGTTTCAATATCAAGGTAATCTAGGAGTTGATAGAGTTTTTTCAGAAACCATCATGTATGGAAGATATTGCGATATCTGAAACGATGTTTTGGTTACAACATGATAGAGTATAATATGGCAAAGTTTATGTTCTCATATTTGATGAGAATTTGCAAAAGGTTGGAGACACTAGTTGTCCTAATCCTCCAAAAGGTTTTGGAGAGCAACATTATACTCGCGATTCACCATTATAAGCTAAAAGTAGATTAATCATGGATAATTCCGTGATAAGGGTGAATATTTGATGTAGGTAAAATGTTTACTACACCAAGAGATTACTAAATAAAGGAATTTGAAAGAACACCAAACATTTGATGATGGTGATATACTTCAAAGTGCAAGTCCAAAGACATTGGTATTTTACTATACATGCTTTGGACTATGTGTCATGTATATGGCTCCACTATTGATGTTGATATATTCTTTCAAACATAAAAAGAAATATTGAAAGAGAATCTCATAAATATATGGCAGAAAAGAAAAGACTAGAATTGTTCAGCTTAGGTATATAGAGGATATACGCGTTATGGCTGTATTCTTTGCTTGTTAAATAATGTGGTTCTTAAGTATTGGATACTGAATTTGTTGGTATGAATCGTCATACGAAACAACATAATTCATGAACTACAATGGCCTAAGTAACTAGCAAAAGAATATGTGATGATGTTCACCGAGAACAAATAAAGGGTTATTGTGCTGCTCATTAAACATCAAAGCTTACCTTCAAGATTTGTTTTATCAGGTATTATGAGAACAAAAGGGTTGTTCAAATAATTTCCGTAATCCATAAAAGATGGATGATTTACAAATCTCGTTGGAGAAAGCACATCCATAAAACTAGTGCTAAAATGTCGAAAGACAAACTGATTGAAAGATCACTTAGGAAGTGACATTGCCATTTAAATTATGTTGGAAAGAAAACATGAAGAAACTTCATGTGGATGGAATTTTGGAGTCTTTTGATTTTTGATCAAATGACGCTTGTGAAACTTTCCTAGAGATAATTAAAACTTCGTTCATAGGCCAAAAGGGAACGAATGACTAGCTTATTGGAACTTGTACATATTGTTGTATGAAATCCATTATGTGTAGTCAAGAGCGATGGATTTCAACTTCATATGCATTCTCCAAAAATTTGAGTGAATATATGAATATTTACTTAATAAGGATGAAGTATGAAACATTTGAAAAAGTTCAAAGACTATCAAGATGAAGTGCAAAATCATTGTAACAAGAATATAAATAGTTTATGATAAGATCATAAAGGAAGATATTTGAGTTACAAATTTAGCATAATACCTAAGATTTAAGGAATCGTTCTGTGGATTTGCATTTCCCGAAACACCATAAGAGTATGGAGCGTTCGAGATATGTAATTAAACCTTGTTTGACATGGTAAGATCAAAGGTGTAATTCATAAAACTGCCATTATATTTTAAAGATTAAAAGCTTTAGAGACTACCGTTTTTCCACTAAAAAGAGCTCCATCATAATCTGTTGAAATGACACCATATAAAGTTATGGTTTGGGATAAAACCCAAGTTGTCCTTTCTTAAACATTGGTATGCTATGCATAAGAAAGATGTTTGCAACCAAAGTCGGATGAACCTGTCTTTGTATGTTATTTCGAATAACTGTTAAGTATTCCTCCATAACACCAGAGACAAAGGTGTTTGTCGCATAGAACGTCAAGTTTCTTTGAGAAGGAATTTTCCGTGAAAATAAAGTGGGAGGATAATATAACTTTGATAAGGTTAAAAGAACCTTAGCTATATGTGCAAAGTTGCGCAGCGCCGAAAAGTGTTCCGGAGCCAGCAACAATGCTCATGGCTCACGTGCCTCAAAGGTTGTGGTTATAGAGGTCAAAGTTTCTATTGAACCAAGTAGGTTAAGTAAACAATCAAATACCAAGATTTGAGGGTTGAATCATTATTTGAGAATAATGAACGGACTACATGCAAAGAAGTAATGATGGGCCCTGACTCCATAAAATGGCTAGAAGCCATAAAATCCGTGATAGTTCCATACACGAGAAATCAAGCTTTGAACTTGAAGGACCCTCGATAAAGGTGTAAGACCTTATAGTCGTGTTTGGATCTATAAAGAAATAGACATGGATGTTTCACATCTATGAAATAGTCGACATGTTGGGAAAGAGTTCACAACAATGTTCAAAGGTTGGCTATGACAAGATTTGATCTTTCATAACGATATTTAGTCTAGACGGATTAATGTAGCAACCACTACATATAATTTTGTTATGTGGTAGTTGAATAAACAAAACAAGTTCTTCTAATAGAATTGTTACCTAGGACGTGTGCATAACACGGTCCAAAGGGTTTTGTTAATTCAAAGGATGCTAAAAGAATATGCAAACTTCAATGGTTGAAGTAAGCATCGCGGAGTTTGAATCTTTACTATGATGAAACTGTTAAAAGAGTTTAATTTCATCGGAGACAATGAAGATGCTTGCATTTGCAAGAAATTAAGTGGGAGCGCTAAGACATGTTTCTAGTACATTATGTGGAAGACATAGTGTTGATTGAAAATGATGTATCTTTTATTAACACATATTAAGAATTTCATCCCGATGAAAGACTTAGGCAAAACCCAAATATTTGGCATCAATAGACGCTAATATGGTTGTGCCAAAAGTACAAAGATGATGTATTGAATGAGTTCAATATAGAAACTACAAGAAAGGTTCTTGTCGCACAAAAAGGATTGAATGAGTTCAATATTGATGATATATTCAAGTGTATTTACACTTGGTAAGTGAAAGAAAGATTCAAGTATAAATTGATACTTGATGTATGAAATCACAAAGAGTATTTATATCAATCATACTGTGATATGTATAAATCCAGATATGTCCTATGCTCTAAATGTTATGAGCATATACCAGAATGATTCATAAGATGATCATTGGACGATAGTAAGGATATTCTTATGATCTTTTGGAAGAACTAAGAATACATTATTTTGGATGTGACAAATAGATGGTTAGTTCATTGTAAAAGTACTACATTGATACTAGTTTTGTGGCAAAGTACAAATTAAGTTTATCTCAATCTAAACTAAGGGTGGCACAATATAATGGAAAGTAAGTTCCATAATGGATTTGGATGAGTTCCAAAGTTAAGACATTGTGACAGATACTACAATAAAAGGTGTCACATCCCAAGATTTTCCAAATCTTGTAATGTGAAAAATAATGAATAAAATAAAACTTTGTTGATTTTTAGGGTGAGAAGAAACTTTTTGAATCCAATTGGAAACTTTCAAAACCTATTTGGATCAGATAAAATCCTAAAGGGATTTAAAAAGATAAATAAACAATAAAGTTAAAAATATTTGGAATTACTATTTTTGGATCTTTTAATAAAAAGATTTGGTTTTCAAATGAAAAGGTAGAAATATAAATAAGGATTATTTTATAGAGCCAAATTAAACCTTAAAAGAGTAAAGGTTTATTTAAATAAAATAATGAGAGTTATTAATAAACCAAATTTTATTAAAGTAAAGGTTTTTCCCATTTTAATTAAAAACATCAAAACCTGTTAAAATTATTTTAAACAAGTTTTCCAAGTATTCTATACTTCAAATAAAACCTACTGATTTGGTTTTGATAATATTTAGATTTCAAATGGAGTTTTAAATAAATCAAATCCTATTTGATTTAATAACTAAGGACTATTTTATTTAATTAATGAATGGATCCTAAAAAGAATAAAAATATTATTTTGTTTTGGACTTTGATTTGTGTTGTTAAATAGAACTAATCACAATACAAAGTTTGGTGGAAGTTTGATTTGATTTGGTTGTTTGAATTGTTGTTTGAATTTCAAAACAGAAAATCAAAATAGAAAAAGATAAAGCAATCAGAAAAAAAATAGAATCAGACCTGACCCAACCCACCTGGCCCAGCAAGCCCAGCTCCAGCCCAACTTCTTTCCCCACGCGCGAATCGTTTTCCACTCAGAAACGCACCCACGCAGTCACAGACGAGTGGACCCCTCTCCCTCTCTCCCTTTCTCGCTGACAGGCAGGCCCCACGCCAGCGTGTCGTCGTCTTCAACCCCCAAACCACGCCCTGCCGTTGCAGCCGAGTAACGCTGGCGATGAATATGCATTGAATACGTCCTTAATTCCTCGCAGTGACTACGCCCGTTAAATCGCCCCTCTCCCCTCTCTCTTTTCCCCCAAGCAGCTCCTCTCCTCTGCCTCTAGGCTGCCCCAATTCGTCCCCACACCGCCACTGCTCCGACGAGCTTCTCCAGTGAATTCTGGCGCCGTCCAGCCTCGCCTTGCCTCCCCGACCAAGCTCACTTGCTCCTCAGACCAGCGCGCACCTGTCAGTGCCTTTCGTTCGTTCGCGCTCACCCCAGAGTGTCAGCAAGGACAAGCTCAACTCGCTGCAGCCGTCTGTCTCGCCTCCGACGAGCTTTCCTGGTAAGAGCCGACCACCCCGAGCCTTCCTATTGATACTACTATGATCCCTAGTGTCGTACGCGTCTAACCGTGTGCTCCGTTTGCCTTAACGCGCCCGCAAACTTCGCCCCCGATGACCACCAGACGAACCCGACGCCGCTACAAGCTCTGGCGAGCAATCGTCGCCTCTCTAGTGCGCCCCTCGCCAAGCCAGCACCACCTTGAGCTTCACCAGTACCCTGCGAACATGGTGAGCATCTCCGTTACCCTCCTTGCTTCCTGTATCGCCGGCTCCGCCATAGCCAGACACGCCGCCGCCGCTAGCCGCCGTCAGCGCCGCTCGAGTATGGTCAATTAGATTTACACCGCTAGATCTTGATCATGTGGCTAAAAATAGAACTTAAGCGAAAGGGTAAGAAGCAGTCTGAGCCGTGCGATCTGTTTAGATCCCACGCCTCACAGAGGTTGATCCAGCCGAATCGGTATCAGCCAATAGCAAGCCGCCGCGTGGCACTGGATCTGTTTAAAACAGAATTAGAATCTGATTTGTATGCAAATTTGAAAAATCCATAACTTTTGATCCACACGTCCAAAATTTGCAAACTTTATATAAATGGATTCAGAAAAGCAAGCCCTAGCCAACCATGCCATTTGTTTAGTAAAAATCTTCTGTTAAATTGTTTGTTTTTGCAGAAACTTGTGTATGCTTGTTTAGGTTATAAAAATTATTCCAAAAAAAATTTGAGGATGAAATCTTTGCAAATTGGTTTGTTGTGAACCTACTGACCCTAGGAACCAACTCATAGATTTAAAAATGCATTTTGTGAAGTTTAGGAGTAAATAATTGAATTAGCTCATTTCTAGTCAAATAAAAATATTGATTTTTGCTATGGAAATGTTTTTAAGTAAAACCTTATGGAAAATGATTTGATTCAAACCTAATGACCCTAAACACCAAGTTTGGTGATTTAACAACTTGTTTGGTGGAACAATATAAAATTGTTGCTTTGCTAAAAGCATTTTCCACTACATAAAATAATGATTAGATTTAAGAAAAGGTTTATAAATAAAACCCTTTTACAAAATGGTTTTACCACCTTAGGAATTGACCACTTTGAACCTTACAATGTTTAGAGCCTAGTAGAAACCACTTTTTCAAATAAAACTATCTTTTGCATGCTTGCATGCATGACTTAGTTTCTATTATTTTATGTGTGATTGATTTGTTTGATTGTTAATTGGAATACTAGTTGAATTTGTGTTTACTTGATTGATTTGTAGTGAAGTTAGAAGAGTGTGATATTAGCAAGATCAAGAAGTGAACCAACATCCTCTACCAAAAAGGCAAGTGACACTATCATCCAAAGTCCTACTATTTTTCATTACACTTAGTGGATTTTGAAACATGCATGATAAGTACTACTATATTTTGCTATGCTAAATCCTAATAGGATACCCTTATATATTCCTTAGTGAAAACAATGTAGTTGTAAAATGCTTAGCCATGCTATATATTTTGAGAAGAGATACATGTTGAGATTTTATGAAGTTGAGAAAAGACTTATGTTTTATATAATAAAACAAGTACTCAATGAACCACCTGGGTGGACAAGGATACTCAAGTTTTCGAAAAGGTGGCAACAAAAGGAACCATGTTTATATGGCAATCTCCTTTGTTTGTGCACTAAAAGAAAACCACCCAGGGACTTAGAGATTGAACATGTTTCTCGTACTGTGGCTTCCGAGTACAGCCACATGCTAAATGGGCACTGGCTTAGTCAATTACATTGTGGAAGACCCATGCATTGGCCTCTTCAGGTTAACTGGAATGAGGGAACTTGGAACCCTACATTGGTGCCTGAAGAAAAGCTAGCATTGTGTATTGGGAGGACCCTAAGGAAAGACTTCGTCACATTCTCAATCTCTCAGTACTCCATCTTGGTGAGTACTTATCCAGCGGCCACTGGTGGCAACAAGATGAGAGTGTGTCATGTGGGTAAAGTGTACAACTTCTGCAGAAGATCAAAATTCTAAGTACTTAGCCGTGTCCCCGGTTATGGACAATACTGAGCAACTAAGGCCTGAAGCTATGGGAAATCTCGACATTCCAATTTCTAAAAGCAAAACTTGAAAATGACAACAAGAGACTTGAAGCACTTGGGGATTTACCTAGGAGACTTGAAGCACTTGGGGATTTACCAAGGAGACTTGAAGCACTTGGGGTGTACCAAGGAGCTTAGTAAGATTTTGACAAAGACTTGAAGCACTTGGGGTATACCAAGGAGCTCAGAAAGATTTTTTGACAAAAGATCAAAACTATTTTGAAAAGATAGGAAAAACATTATTGCTTTCTGCAAACAAGCCTAAACCCTACCTAGCCAAATATGCATGTAATGATAGGATCCACTTATTTCTACATAGTAGTGAAACTTGCCAATACAATTCAAATGTATTGACCCTTGTGGCTGCAACTTGTTATGTTGCAGGTTTGTTGATGTAAGTGTGTTGATTTAGGATTACAAGTCTACAACCAACATGTCTGCCTGTGGCACTTTGAATATGAAGGACCCAATGCTTATAGATATTCTGCTGCAATGTATTGTAATAGCCAAATGAGCTATGTAAGATGTAATGAATTATTTTATTCCTGGTTATAAAGTTGTATTATGACCTTTGTTTCTTGATATTACATCTTAACTGTGGATGCTAGCTATTGATCCAGGGACTAGCATTGTAAACACAGGGATCTCTACCTTATTGAAGGTTGGGACCTCTACAAAAGGCTAAGTATATGACTGCTATTATAGCAGCAAAAGAGGGCATTTGTGTCAAGTAGTTTGTTATCAAACTAGGAATTGTTCACAGCAGGGATAATACTATGAAGATATATTGTACGACAATATTATCAACATGTTTTAACCCCAAAGAACTAAAGGTCTCACCAAAGGACCAAATTTATACAAAGCCATCTCATTAGAGAATGAGTGATGCGTAGAGACGCAAAGACATGCAATTACACACGGACCTGGAAGTGTCAGATCCGGAGATCAGTTGACCACTAGCAATCGTGTACATACAACACCGGAAAGCCATAGGTGTTGAATACACAAAGATTTGAAACTAGATTATTGACTCTAGTGCAAGTGGGAGACTGTTGGAGATATGCCCAAGAGGGAATAATAAAGTGGTTATTATCATATCTTCATACTTATGATAAATGTTTACATACCATGCTATAATTGTATTAACTGGAAACATTAATACTTGTGTGATTTGTAAACGTAAAAGAGTCCCTAGTAAAGCCTCTTGTTTAACTAGCTTGTTGGTTAATATATGATCATGGTTTCCAGATCATGAACATAGATATGTTATTAACAACAGGGTCATATCATTAGGAGAATGATATGATGGACATACTCCTATAGTTAAGCGTAGCATAAAGATCAAGTCATTTAATATAGTTCATTTGCTATATGCTTTCTGATACATAGTAACCTAATTCCTTCGACTATGAGATCATGTTAATCACCATCACCGGAAGGATGCTTTGATGACATCAAACACCACACCGTAACTGGGTGGCTATAAAGGTGGCATTGAGTGTTCGGAAAGTATGGGTTGAGGCACATGGATCAAGAGTGGGATTTGTCCATCCATATGACGGATAGATATACTCTGGGCCCTCTCGATGGAATGTCATCCAATTATCTTGCAAGCATGTGACTAGCTCACAAGGGATCACATATCACGGGAAAGAGAAAAGAGTACTTATCAGTAACGAGGTTGAACTAGGTATGCAGAGATACCGACGATCAAAACCTCGGATAAGTAAACTATCATGCGACAAAGGGAAATTGGTATCGTATGTAAGTGGTTCATTTGATCGCAAAGTAATCGTAGAAATATGTGGGAGCCATATGAATTTCCAGATTCCTCTATTGGTTATTGATCGGAGAAGTGTCTCGATCATGTCTGCATAATTCACGAATAGTAGGGAGACACACTTAAGGATTCAATGTTGTTGACTAGTTATGGAATGATGAGAAAGAGACCGAATGTTGTTCGGAGTCTCGGATGGGATCCGGGATATCACGAGGAGATCCGGAATGGTCTGGAGAATAAGATTCATATAAGGAAAGTCCTGTTTCGGAGTTCGGAAATGATTCCGGTGTTTTCACTAGGAATGTTCTAGAAGGGTCTGGAAGGTCCGGCACTCCGGAGGGGAAGGGTACATGAATGTGTCATGACAATGTGGAATGGTTGCATCATTTACTAGGCCACTTGGCTGGGAAAAATAAAGAGAGAAATCAAATCCTAGTTTAAAAGTCAAACGCCAATTTGAAAAAGTCAAATCTCAAGTTTGCTTGGTTGAGGGAGAGTAGGAAACCTACTTGGGGAGGAAGTCATCCTCCCTCCACCCGCCGGCCAAGGAGGAGGAGTTGGAGGAGGACTCCCTCCTCCAAACTGCCTCCCTCCCACCTATATAAGGAGGGGCAGGGCGCCCCCTCCCACCTCACCTCAAACCCTAGCTCCTGGCGCCTCCACCACAAGTGCAGCCGCCGCCTAGGGATCTCCCAAGTCGCCGACTAGGGTTTCCCCAAACCCTAGGCGTCAGCCAAGCCACCTCCCCTTGGCGCCTCTAAACCCTAGATCACCAAGTCCTCTCTCATAGTCCACCATACTCGCTCCGGCTTAAGGCGAAGCCCTACGAGATCTCCCCTGTACTTCCGACACCACGCCGTCGAGCTGCCGGAATCACGAGGAGAGTGCTACAGCCTCCACTGTCTGCTGGAACAAGGGAGAGGAAGGTCTTCATCGAGTACCGAACGTGTGACCGACTACAGAAGTGCTGCCGGAACGGAGCGCCGGAAGGATCGTCTACGCGATCTTGAGATCGGCAAGTGTACGACTACATCACCCACGAGAATCTGCTCTCGTTAACCGCTTTGGAATCTTCGAGGGTGAGTTCCTCTTTCGACTCGTTGCTACAATCTAGTAGATAGATCTTGGCTTGTTTGTTTGCATGCGGTAGAATTTTTTTGTTTTCCATGCTACGAACCCCTACAATATTATGCGTATGCACCAAATGGAAAACCAATTTTGTAACCCTCTGGATATATGAATAGCGCCAGTAGTTGAGGGAAGATCCCAGAGGCCCCCACGTTTGGTTAGCGCGATCAACTCAGAACTGGTATCGTAGAACGAATGGGTTCTAGGTTGGCTCAAGCAGTTCCCAAAGGTGGTCCATGTCAGGGCCTTATCATTAGGTGAAACCATAACCAACAACATCAGATTAATTATCTTATCACCAACCATATCCGAGTATCATGTTTCACCTGTATGAGAGCGATACTAAGCATGCCTATGAATCACAAGGACAAAGCTAGCTAATCAAACAAGGCAATAGGATAACCAAAACAATATAGTGTAGCAGATAAATAAAGGAATGTTACTATAGCATCGACAATAAGGATAGCAATAGATCAAAGGAAGGAAGCAAATACTATAAATGCAAAATAGGTAGAAGGGGGAGAATGCTAGCCTGTGAGACAAAGTCGATAACTAAAGGCTTGTCGTAACTCGCATCCACTCATCGTCCTATCCGGTGAAGAAGCAAAACACTAGAAAGAACACCCGATGCACTATTTAATACTTGGGCGGAAGATCCAGCATGTTTATGGTATGATGCATGGCATGGCAATATGCGGTTCCACTTAGCAATATTAGGCGGAATCGGAATCCCGACAAATAAATATTATGGTTCGAGTTGTTTATCTACCACACAATTGAATTGTTGACTTAACAAGATAAAACATAGCATCGGTTCGCTACACAATATTAAATGGAGTCGGGATAAGACAAAAGTAGCCCGATATAGTCTCCATATTTAGTTATTAAGTTATTCGACAAAGTACCCCAAACAAATAAACATGTATGCGAGTATGGATGAATTAATATGCAACAAGTTATATTATATATATTATAACAAAATAGGGGTCTCGGATAGAGGTCGCACATTTGAGTTCGGAACCGGCGGTTCGAAGGGATCGGGAATAGACATCAGATTCCGTGACGGAGGCTTCAAGTCACCGGATCCGTGAAGCAGAACTCGCGGTTGTTAGCGAACTTGGATGGATCGGGCACTAGGGTCTTCGGAATATCTGGGTGAGCTTCTTGGATTCAGTCCTCCTTGACGAGGTGGCAAATGAACACAACATGGACATCCACTTGGGTCTTCACGACCTTATTGGGGACTTGCACGGCGCCAAAACAAACTAGGAGCTACAACAAAGACATTGCATTCAACATGAGTCACCAGGGCGGTACTTGGTATCATCCCTCGAATGACACACATGCTCAAGACATACACACGCGCCTGCGAAAGAAGTACAAAGGCAACACTTATGGCATGTATGGGTCCGATTGCAGGGGTCCGAGTTCGGCAAGGACGAAACAGGCGTGGACAATGGACGGAGTAGTTCCTGGGCGTCGGAGAGGCAGACATGGCACAGGGCCATCGAGGCGGACAGCAATGGGAGGAGATGAGCTCAGGGACGGCTGACGACGAGGACATGCAGCAAGGCGGCTCGGAGCAGAGGCGACGTGTTTGGTGGTGGGGAGAATGGGGGCCGCAAGCGCTGAGTTCTGGGCGCTGATGACGACGCGGCTGGGCAGGAGCTCGGGCGGCCGCGCGCGGGACGGCTAGAGCCGCAGCGACGGGCTAGCGGGAGGCATACGGCGAGGAGCAGGAGAGAGGGAGGACGGCGACCGGGGAGAGGTGCGCCATCAGGGAGAAGAGGTTAGGAGCGGGTCCGTTGATATGCGGGAGAGGAGGTGGTTGCGGGACCGAGACATGAGGGGAGGGGGTCAAGGAGAATCCCATGGCTGCAACGGGCATCGAGCCAAAGGAAGGAGCGACGGGGATTGCGACGGAGGTGGGGTGTGGTACACGTCGCGTGGGTGGGGCCGGGAGATCGAGTGGGGTTTGCGATTGGAGCATGAGAAACGTTACGAGAGGGAGATGGGGAGAGGGTTGACTAGGAGTAGCGTGTCGGACGCGAGGTGGCCAGGGGTGCGGCCGCGCGGGTGCCAGGGAGTGTGTAACATCCCAAAAATCATGATTTCAAAGTGTGCATATCATCCATGCATTCATAATCATTTTAGGATCATTTTTAAAGTTATTTCAAAAACAGAAGCATTTGAATGTCAATTATTTTATGTAAGCAAGGCAATGGCCCAATGCTATTCTCTAGTATGATATTGTTTGTTTTAAACCAGTAAGATTTGAATTTAGAGTGGATTGATGTTTTCCAAAGCTTGGACAAAATTTTCAAAACAAAGTATGAATTTAAATACCATTCATATGTCTTTATTAAACAATTGATAAAGGCATTGTTTATTTTTAATTCCAATGTGACAATATATTTCCAAGTGTTCAACACTGTTCTGTAGCCAAATGTGTACTTGTTCCACTTTACAAAAATCAACAAGTGGTTTGAATTCAAACTCATTTGGAATTCATTTGAATTTGGTTCCTGAAAATCAAAATATAAATAGAAAAGGATAAAAGAAAACAGAAAAGGCCTGCGCCAGCCTTTCGGCCCAACAGCAAAATCAGCCCAGCAAGCCCACCCGGGCCTTTCCTCTCTCTCTCTCTCTCACGCGTCTCTCTCTCTCTCTCACGCGACGCAAGATTACCCCACGCTCGCTGACCGGTGGACCCAAACGCCACGCAATCATCGTCCCCAAACCCCGCACCCCCCACGACCCCGTCGTCGCCGCCGTTACCACCATCACTGTCGCGATTGAAGTGGGATTAATTGCTGATCAATGCCGCGTAATCTCCTCGCCCCTCATAGGCTATTTAACCCCCTCTCCTCTCCGCATCTTTCCCCTATCTCAGCGCCCCTTCTCTGCCACCAGGCTGCCCACAATCCCATTTGCACCGCAGCAGTACCGAGCGTCTTCGGCAATGCATTCCGGTGAGTACAGCGCCCCCCCCCCTTCACCTTTGGTCCATATGAGTGTGTTCGCCTAGTTCCTGCGCATCATCTCATGCCATCCGTTTGCTCTGTAATGCACCAGGACGTCACCTCCTTCCACCTCTGCAAACAACAGAGCCGCCGCCCAACTCCGTTGAGAAATACTGGTAACCTTTGAGCGCCCCTTGTCCCCTCTTTGACCCTGTCGTGTTCGCCATGACTTTGTGCACCTCCTGATACAATTGGTTTGTGCTAGGGCGCTCCAGAGCGTCACCATTGTCTTCGTCACCGTGCACCCGACGTCTGCAAGCTTTCCGACGAGCTTCTCCGGCCAACACGGCACGCCCCCGTCCACACCAGCGAGTCATTGAACATCAGCGCGACCTCGTGAGTCTGGTAAGCGTCTCTGTCAACCCCAGCCCCCTCCGTAGCCACCAGAACACCGCTGGCAGTGCGCCGCCACCGTGCCTCCGTCGCTAGCGCCGCCCATCCATGGTCGCATGCTCGACAACCGTTGGATTTGGATCTAGCACATAGGATTAGATCACTTAATGAAGGGGTACGAGTAGATCTGGCCCGTGCGATTTCATTTAAATCCTGTGGCTGTCGTTGATCGATCCAGCTGAAATGGTATCAGCCAATTAGAACATGCCGCGTGGCTAGGGTTTAAATTTAAAATCTGGAATTAGATCTATTAGTTGTTCAAACTTGCAAAATTCATAACTTTTGATCCACACGTTCAAATTTTGCAAATTTTATATCATTGGAATCAGGAGAAATAATTCTATCCAATTATGCACTTTGTTTAATAAATTGCATCTGTAAAATGGGTTGTTTTTGCAGAGACATTTCTAATCTTATTTTGTATATAAAAATTATATGGAAAATGTTCTAAGGGCCAAATCAATTTTATTTAGTGTATAATGGTTTTGTTTATGATTCAGTACTGTTTCACTTGTCTTGTTTGATTTAGAAAAATCATCACATGGCATTTGCATGCATTCATATATTTTTGCTTGTATATTTTGATATGTGATTTTGGTGCTATCATTTTATGTGTAGATTTTGGTGCTAGTAGTGATTGTGGTTGTGAAGATTGTTGCTACTCCCCCAACTACCAAGGCAAGTGGTGCTTCATATTTTTGTCCCTATATTTTTGACTATGCATTAGAAATATTTTGTATAGGCTTGCATGAGTATTTTGCTAAGTATCTATATGCTATGCTTGGGAATCCTAGTAGTCGTAGAATTGTTAGAATTTTCTCTAAGTTAAGATACTTGCTATTGCCTTGCTTATCCTAGCTAGTAGTAACCAAGGGTGGAATATATATACATGCTATGGAAAAATATTGCTAAGTCTTTGACTTATGTTTTTGCTTAATAAAACAACTAAGTGAATGAAACACCTGGGTGGAATGGTAATTGCTTGGTGGTTTTTGGTTGAGTGGTTACACAAGGCCCATTTCTATGGTATACCTTGTGTATCTCACTTGTGGATTGCCACCCAGGAACAAAGGGATTTGAGATGCCAAATGTTAAGAAGCTTCTAGTGCAGCCACACGGCATTATGGGCTTGGCCTGGATCATATAGGTTGCAATAACTTAGCCAAATGGACAGTTGGTGGTAGGGGATTGATAGGTTTGGAGCGCGTCCATTTTGGTCTAAGGGAAGGCTTCTGAAAGGTCATGTCTTGGTGAAAATCAAGTCTTGTGGGGAAAGTGCACAACCTCTGCAGATGGAAGAACCTAAGTACTTAGCCATGTCCCTGGTATTGGACAATTTGAGCATCAAGACATGGAAGCTATCAAGAATCTCCTCATCCCAATTTTCTAAGTAAAACTTGTGGTTAAACAAGGGTGAAGGTTCACCAATTTCTATTGGTGGTTCCTTGGGATAGTTTTTTCCAAACAAAAACTTAGTGTTTTCAACTGATAGGTAAAACCTATTTTTGAGCAAATCAAGCCTAAGGTACACTTAGCCAAATTCATGTAGTAACTAGATGCTAATATTCTAGTAAGGTATCACTTGCCAATACTATTCCAATGTATTGACCCACTGTGGCCATAACTTGTGATGTTGCAGGTTACTCTGATGATGATTAGGGGTTATGAGTCTACACTCAACATGCTTTCCTGTGGCACATGAAGATGAAGACTTCTATTTTATATTATTAAGTTAAACTCTTGTACTAGCCTATGGCTATGGAGTTGTAAAAGACTATGTTATCTCTGGAATGATGATGTAATAATGACCTTTGTTTCTGTGTACTTCATCTTAACTGTGGATGCTAGCAATTGATCCAGGGACTAGCATTGCAATCACAGGGATCTTTACCTTTATAAAGGTGGGATCTTACAGATGGTATTGGAGCACTGTGTTGCCTGTAGGATTATGACCCTAGGATTGGATTAGAACCCACTAAGGAAAAAAATTCAACAACTTCCACAGTTGTCTTTTTCTTCTCGTAAACTTTTCTAATCTTCTTTCTCATCTTTGTTTGTAGATGAACTCCATCAAAGAAGTCGTGAGGAGGGGACCACTCATGACCATGACCATGACCCTGGAGTGTGAGACAGAATTTCCCAAGGCCCTCAAGGACCTCATGGTTTCCATGGGGATACATGGTGCAGCTGTGTACAAAGGATTTCCCATGATGGATGAAGGAGTAGAGTACTAGTGGGTGCAACTTCACTTGTACAAAAACAAGGAAGACAACCACAAGGAATCAGGATTCTGCATGGTCACCAACTCAGTAATGCACACCACATTCTTTGGCTCTGCAAGAAATGCAGCTTGGAAGGCCATCAAGGAGCTTGGTGATAGACTCAAGTGCAGAATGCTTAACACCCAAAATGACCTTAGGGAAGAAAAGAAGCATACCCAAGAGTTAGAGGCTACCAACCAACATTTAAGAGAAGACATCATAGACTTAGCAATGGAGTCATGTGATCAAGATCGACAGATTGCCTCTAGGGATGCCTTGTTAGCCAACTTGGAAAGTGAGATGGGATTGTAATGTACTCTGTTAGTTGGACCACCACACTTATCGTTTTATTTCCAAAAAAAATTATCAAAGTTATGTTGAACCTTGATGCTTGTAATGGATTTGTGTATGCCATGACTTGTGTGATTGTTGCAAAAGTTATGCTTGTGATATTTGGTCTTGTGATTTTTCTCTATTAATGTTGATTCTAACTTTTCTATCTTATAAAAATAGATGCCTACTGTTATTGTCAACACGGCCGAGGAGTTCAAGGGAACTCGTTTTGGCACTCATCTCATTGAGCTCACTAGCATGCTCAACCTTCCACTCCCTAGCATCATGACGCTTCCCCTCACCAAGTTTGAGAGGAAGGACCTTTGGGGCTTCAGAGTCACTCAGCCCGGACGCCAAGCAGAGCAACCACGAAGACCATCACCTTCAAGCTCATGCATGACGATAAGGAGAAAGGCCTAGATGTAGTCATGCAGGAGTTACTTGGGCGCCTGGTAGGGAGACACTCCAGGGAGCTTAGAGGTCTTTACTTTCACCCCTTCGGGAGACGCGACGAGGAGGGTGAGGCTATTGAGTTCGAGGATGCCGCTAGAGAGACGGTGGAGTCGATTCGTCTGTACCTTCAGGACCTAGAGGTTCTTATTAGGCACCTAGATACTGATAGGACCAACGTCATGCTTAGCAATGACGAGCTCCAGGTGCAGCTTTGTGAGAAGGGCAAGCTCTTCGCGGAGCAAGACGAGATAGTCAAGGAAATGGAGGCCAAGTTTGAGAGCCAGGACAGGAAATTCAAGAGCCATGAGAAGAGAGTACAAGAATGGAACAAGAAGATCCAGGAGATGAAGGAAGAGCTGGAGGCCAAGGACTTCGAGCTCGAGCATCAGCAGGGTGTGATTGAGAGACTTCACTCACAGAAGAGGGCTCTTAAGGCCAAGATAGAGGCCTTGACTACCAATGTCGAGGAATACAATACCGCTATGGAGAATGCAGGTCTTACACTTGTTGATGTGGAGGTTGATGCAGAGGAGTAGTGATGACTACTCAATTTATCTTTCATTTACCATGCTTATGATTATTGAGTCGCAATGACCATCCAACATGTGGATGGCTTGCTATGGTGTGTTTACTTTTTCAAACTTGTTGTTTATGTCGTTGAACCTTATGATTATTTTGATGCTTGTTTTGGTGTTTGTCTATGTGATGTATTGTGCATGTTAAGCATCTATGGGTATCTCATTCTTATCCTTATGAAAACCACAGATGCCTCCTCGACGTGCCAACCCCAACCCCAACCCAAACAACAACAACGTCACCCCCGAGATGCAGCAGCTGATGACAGCACAGGCACAGCAGATGCAGATGATGACCACTTTTATGCAGAATCAGAACAACAATAACAACAACAACAACAACAACAACAACAATCAGAACAATCCACCAGGATTTGACATGCTCACCAGATTCCTAAGACTGAGGCCTGCAAAGTTCTCAGGAACTACTGATCCCATGGTGGCCAATGATTGGCTACGTTCGGTGAACAAGGATTTGGTAACTGTCGGCTGCACCGACAAAGAGAAAGTCAGGTTTGTAGCACATCTGTTGGAAGGACCAGCAGCCACTTGGTGGGATAACTTCCAGATCACCACTCCCATTAAGGATGTGACATGGGATATCTTTGAAGATGGATTCCGTACAGCTTACATCTCATCCGGAGTGATGAATTTGAAGAAGAAGGAATTCCATAACCTGAAGCAATGTCACCGCAGCGTGGCTGAGTATATTGAGGAGTTCAACAATCTAGCGTGTTATGCACCGGATGAAGTTGATACCGATGCCAAGAGGAAGGAGAAATTCCTCGAAGGACTGAACGATGAACTGAATCTGCAGCTATCTGTTGCCTATGTCCCAACCTACCAATCACTTTGTGAAAAGGCTACCATCTTGGAGAACAAGATGAAACAGGTTGAAAGCAGAAAGAGGAAGCACAGCTCTGACAAGCATAGCTCGGGATCGTCTCACAAGCGTTCCCATCATGATGACAGTGGGAGTTCTGGATCCCACAAACATGGAAAGTACAACAGCCACCACAACCACAACGGCCATCATGACAACAAGCATCACCGTAGTCATGATAATGACAAGTACAAAAACCACAAGAGTGGAAACAAGAGTCACCACAGTGGAGGTGGAAGTGGAAGTGGTAGTCAGCCTGCAAAGAGAGATATCAGTCAGGTTGAATGTTTTAAGTGTAAGAAGCTAGGGCATTATGCAAATGAATGACCAGAAAAAGAAAGTTGAAGGAACCAACAAGCCCAACCCTTTCCAGAAGGGACAAGTGAACCACATCAATGTGGAAGAGATTTATGAGGAGTCTGATGCTGTGGCTGGTAAGTTCAAACTCAATTCTATTCCAGCACTTGTTGTTTTTGATACTGGTGCATCACATTCATTCATATCAAACATTTGTTGATAGAAATGGGTTTTCAACTAAAAATATTGGGTGTCCAATAAAAGTAAGTTCTCCCGGTGGATACATGATAGTAAGTCTTGGATGTCGTGATCTAGTGATAGAAATTTGGAAAACATAAGTTTCCAGTGAGTCTGATAATCCTAGATTCCCAAGGATTGGATGTCATTTTGGGAATGGACTAGATGACTAAGTACAAGGGAGTACTAGCTAGATTGTGCCAATCGTACTGTCGCACTCACAACCCCCGAAAAGAAACGGATAAGATTCAAGTCTAACTTTGAATCAAAAGGGAGTAAGCTAAATTCTCTTAAGGGGGTTAGCTTAGACAGTGTGCTAATTGTGAGAGAATATCCAGACGTGTTTCCAGAGGAATTGTCGGGAATGCCACCAGATAGAGATGTGGAATTTCTGATTGACTCGCTGCCAGGATCAGGACCAATAGCAAAAAGACCTTACAAGATGTCAGTTGATGAGTTGAAAGAACTCAAGAAACAACTTGGAGAACAGTTGCAGAAAGGATTTATTCAACCAAGTTCTTCATCTTGGGGAGCACCAGTCTTGTTTGTGGAAAAGAAAGATAGAAGTCAAAGGTTATGCATAGATTATCGTTCACTCAATGAGGTGACTATCAAGAACAAATATCCTTTGCCCAGAATCAATGACTTGTTTGATCAGCTAGAAGGAGCCTGTGTGTTCTCAAAGATTGATCTCCGGTCAGGTTATTTTCAGCTTAAGATACGGGAACAAGACATACCTAAGATAGCTTTCACCACTAGTTATGGATTGTATGAGTACACCGTGATGCCGTTTGGATTGACCAATGCACCAGCTTACTTCATGAATATGGTGAACAAGGTGTTCATGGAGTTCCTTGACAAGTTTGTTGTCGTTTTCATCGATGACATTTTAATCTACTCCAAGAGCAAAGAACAACATGAAGGGCATTTGCGTTTGATACTTGAGAAGCTTAGAGAGCATAAGTTGTATGCCAAATTCAGCAAGTGTGAATTATGGTTGAATGAAGTTGGATTTCTTGGACACATTGTGTCAGGAGATGGTGTAGCAGTTGATCCCAAAAAGTGTCAGCTGTAACTGAATGGGAACCTCCTAAGTCAGTGAAAGAAGTTCGTAGTTTTCTTGGCTTGGCAGGATACTATAGAAGATTCATTGAAAATTTCTCCAAGGTAGCTAAGCCAATGACGGAGTTACTAAAGAAAGACAATAAATTTGCTTGGTCTGAAGGATGTGAACTCAGTTTCCAAGAATTGAAAAAGAGACTACTGACAGCACCAGTCCTATGTATGCCAGATTTGGAGAAGGATTTCCAGGTTTATTGTGATGCATCTCATCATGGATTAGGTGCAGTTCCGATGCAAGAAGGGAAAGTTGTGGCTTATGCCTCGAGACAACTCAAAACTCATGAGGTGAATTATCCGACTCATGATTTAGAGTTAGCCTCTGTGACATTATGGGCTTGTATGAGTATTTTGCTAAGTATCTATATGTTATGCTTGGGAATCCTGGTAGTCGTAGAATTGATAGAATTTTCTCTAAGTTAAGATACTTGCTATTGCCTTGCTTAGCCTAGCTAGTAGTAACCAAGGGTGGAATATATATACATGCTATGGAAAAATATTGCTAAGTCTTTGACTTATGTTTTTGCTTAATAAAACAACTAAGTGAATGAAACACCTGGGTGGAATGGTAATTGCTTGGTGGTTTTTGGTTGAGTGGTTACACATGGCCCATTTCTATGGTCTACCTTGTGTATCTCACTTGTGGATTGCCACCCAGGAACAAAGGGATTTGAGATGCCAAATGTTAAGAAGCTTCTAGTGCAGCCACATGGCATTATGGGCTCTGCCTGGATCATATAGGTTGCAGTAACTTAGCCAAATGGACAGTTGGTGGTAGGGGATTGATAGGTTTGGAGCGCGTCCATTTTGGTCTAAGGGAAGGCTTCTGAAAGGTCCTGTCTTGGTGAAAATCAAGTCTTGTGGGGAAAGTGCACAACCTCTGCAGATGGAAGAACCTAAGTACTTAGCCATGTCCCTGGTATTGGACAACTTGAGCATCAAGACATGGAAGCTATCAAGAATCTCCTCGTCCCAATTTCTAAGTTAAAACTTGTGGGTGAACAGGGGTAAAGGTTAACCAATGTCTATTGGTGATTCCTTGGGAAAGTTTTGTCAAAGAAAAATTTAGTGTTTTTTAACTAATAGGAAAAACCTATTTTGAGCAAAGCAAGCCTAAGCTACACTTAGCCAAATTCATATAGTATTTAGATGTTAATATTCTACTAAGGTATCACTTGCCAATACTATTCCAATGTATTGACCCACTGTGGTTGTAACTTGTGATGTTGCAGGTTACTCTGATGATGATTAGGGGTTATGAGTCTACACTCAACATGCTTGACTGTGGCACATGAAGATGAAGAATTCTATTTTATATTGTTAAGTTAAACTCTTGTACTAGCCTATGGCTATGGAGTTGTAAAAGACTATGTTATCTCTGGAATGACGATGTAATAATGACCTTTGTTTCTGTGTACTTCATCTTAAACTGTGGATGTTAGCAATTGATCCAGGGACTAGCATTACAATCACAGGGATATTTACCTTTATAAAGGTGGGATCTTACAGAGTGGTGGCGGCAGTGGAATTTGGTGGGAGTGGCGGCTAGGGTAGGTCTGGGGTGTGGTAGGATTAGGGTTAGGGTTAGGTTGGGGTGGTAGGCTCCTAGCTGCTGGGCTTTGGGCCTGGCGGCTGGGACTCCCCTAAAAATAGTTTTACTTTATATTTGTTTAGTTTTATTTTAAAAACTTTGGTAAATGATTTTTGGACAAAACAAAATATTTGGAAAAGACGGAGACTTCAATTTGAAATAGAGAAGGGGATATTTAGAAAACAACATATGCTTTAGAAAATAGCTTTGGCAATTAATATGCATGATGATGTCATGATGATGCGAAAAAGAAATTAACACATAATTTTATTTCGGAATATTTTACAGGGCATTACAACTCGACACCACTAACAAGGATCGCGCCCCGAGATCCAAGCAAGGACACCGGGGGAGAGGGTTGATGATCAGATCTTCTTGCATCCGGTTGATGGCCGCGACACCACTAGCAAGAATTCTTACTCCGTCTTGAAATCGTCGACACCACCAACAAGGGGTTGTTTCTCACGTTCTTCGAGAGAACACTCCGGAGAGGCAAAGACGAAAGTAGAGGTATCAAAGATAAGGCCACCTTTAACTTCCGTGGAAGGAGTAAAATTGCATGGTTCCACCAATCAATGTACAAGGCGAATGATAAGAGTAGTGGTATGGTAGCTACTCCATCCCGCACTCAAAGCATTACTATGTACATGAATAGGAGGATCGTGCAACTAAACTCTTAGAATCCTGATTGAAGATCTTGGCAAGTGGTGTTGGGAAAACTTTGGAAAAAGGATCTAGAGGTAAAGAGGTCGTCATCTTAGAGGTCACCACACCGGAAACATATGAAGGGAGATCAGATAGAAAGAAACACCATATGTAGCTCCACCGTTGCAAAAGGAAGGAAGAGAAACCCTAAAGGTATGACGGAAACCCAACCACGAGAAATCTTGGACTTGAAGAAGGGTAAGAGATAAGAGTAAAACACGCAAAGATAAGAGGTGAAAGAATAGAGATAAGAAGTAAAATCAGAGCTAATCAGATCTATCCAACACATTTGTAGCAAAATAGTTTTGACACTAGACATCGGCCATTGGCAAGGTTAACCTACAGGCTGGACCAGTGGGGTATCGTAAACCTTTGATCTTATACCACTTATAACTCCCCCGAATCAAGTCTATGCAGATCTTGGAATTTCTCGCCAAAACCCGCATAGAAGCGATTCAAATACGCCCACCAGACACTTTCATGTGGGTGGGATTTGGTTACAAGTAGTTACATCACAGTAGTTTACAATAGAGTCCACAAGGACTTATATATACAACAACGACTCAACGAGTCAAGAATACAAAAGGTACAATACGAAGATACAACCCAAGAAGAAAACAAGATAGTATCCGAGTACGGACAAGATCCAAATGGGACTAAGAGTCCTAAAGAATAACCAAGCAGTGTCCAACCCTGCCCGGGCCAAGCCGGAAGGGTAACCTTGCTAACGTCATCGATCACATACCTGTCAAGCCAAAAGGGTGTCGGCAAAGGGCAAAGGAAAACAGAAAGAGAGCGGTCAGTACTGAGGCCAGTACACGGCGAGACTAGAATTCGGCGATCCTCGCCTACATAGGTATGGGTGGGCTTAGCGGCAGCAAATCTTACACTATCTAACTTATAGAGACATGCTACAACTTCGGCTATTAGAGCGAGATAAGAGAGCACTATTCGATAGCATAATGTAACACCAAACATAACCCATCCGAAGATTTCCACCTCGAAGACCAGTCGAGGAAGTCCCCTTGCAGAACACACAGTGGCAATTTTATTTAAGCATGTGTTTAGTTGATAAGGCTAATTACTAATCATATTATTAAAGAGGCAAAGCATTAGTTGTGTTGTCTATGATCATGACACTGTACTCCTGAGGCGTCCATAACCGTGGACACACGGCTTCTCGAAAAGATTTACCTTGCAGGGGTGCACTACTGTACCCAAACGCATGCTCAACCCTTCAGGCAACATATCACACGCGCCATCCGAATCTCACAACAAGAACTGTCCCATAACTACACGCATATCCAGAGGCATCAGCTACTGTGTTTTACCCACACAAGAGATACAGCTGATTCTCCAGGTGGCACAGCGTTTGAGGATACGGTCGGGCGATGATCGGAAGATAACTTGTAGACCTACATCCCACCTCCTACATGATATCCCAATTTTATGCAATGCAAGCCATGGCAGTCCACCAAAACATCAAGTCCGAAGACATATCAACTCACCCATGTCCGAGGACATTATGCGTATGCACCAAATGGAAAACCAATTTTGTAACCCTCTGGATATACGAATAGAGCTGGTAGTTGAGGGGAGGATCCCAGAGGCCCCCACGTTTGGTTAGCGCGATCAACTCAGAACTGGTATCGTAGAACGAATAGGTCCTAGGTCGGCTCAAGCAGTTCCCAAAGGTGGTCCATGCCGGGGCCTTATCATTAGGTGAAACCATAACCAACAACATCAGATTAATTATCTTATCACAACCAAATCCGAGTATCATGTTTCACCTGTATGAGAGCGATACTAAGCATGCCTACGACTCACAAGGACAAAGCTAGCTAATCAAACAAGGCAATAGGATAACCAAGGCAATATAGTGTAGCAGGTAAATAAAGGAACGGTACTATAGCATCGACAATAAGGATAGCAATAGATCAAAGGAAGGAAGTAAAGACTATAAATGCAAAATAGGTGGAAGGGGGAGAATGCTTGCCTGTGAGACAAAGTCGATAACTGAAGGCTTGTCGCCACTCGCATCCACTCGTCGTCCTATCCGGTGAAGAAGCAAAACACTAGAAAGAACACCTGATGCACTATTTAATACTAGGGCGGAAGATCCGGCATGTTTATGGTATGATGCATGTCATGGCAATATACGGTTCCACTTAGCAATATTAAGCGGAATCGGAATCCCGATAAATAAATATTATGGTTCGAGTTGTTTATCTACCCCGTAATTGAAATGTTGACTTAACAAGATAAAACATAGCATCGGTTCGCTACACAATATTAAATGGAGTCGGGATAAGACAAAAGTAGCCCGCATATAGTCTCCATATTTAATTATTAAGTGATTCGACAAAGTACCCCAAACAAATAAACATGTATGTGAGTATGGATGAATTAATATGAAACAAGTTATATTATATATATTATAACAAAATAGGGGTCTCGGATAGTGAAAGGGTAATTGCCCCTATGTGTGGTTTTGGTGATTAATGATAATCCCTATGGACTAATGTTTTCAATGAGTTTTATATGAAGGTATATTCCATAGGTCATGCTTGTAGTCCATGTGTTGGATTCAAGTATGGATGCCATGAAGATAAAGATATACCTTGAGTATTGGCATCAAATCATCAAGTTGAAGAGAAGAATATGATATGATCAAGATCTTGAGACTGTGATCTCAATAGAAGAATTCAAGATATGGCTCTAAGTCAGTGTCATGATAGCCTCATTAGTTGAGCTATGGTTAACTAAGATTTAGAGAATGTAATCAAATTAAGAGTTCCTTATCTACCTCAAGATATTAAGATGGAGCACGAGAAGATACTTGGTTGACCAATACAAAGAGTGAAGAGTGATTTCAAGTTGGTCAACACATGAAGCATAAAGAATGTACCACATGGTATTGTGGTATGGTAAGCCTTGTCAATTATGAATCATGAACTAATCCATTATATATTTGCCTTTGCGTTTTCTATATGGACAGGTATCTTTCCATGGGCATGCTTCAAAAATGAAGATATTATATAGCCCATGAGAGGATGACATCAAGTGGTGATCGTCATCAAGGTTGAGAAGGGCAAGTTCAAGATAAGCATATCGAGAAGATCATTTGCTTGAAGCTTGCCGTCCATATTGGTGATAATGGACATGTGAAGACATGTATTAATGAAGCTATCCCATAGTGGTGTATGGGGAGCAAATTAGGAGTCTTCACGAAGCAACAATGATCAAGTGTTGCATTCCGGCTTGGGTGGAGCTTGAAGCGTTGTCATCAACATCAAGCGGTTTGCGTAAGGCAAAGGTATGGCCTTGCTAGGTTTTCCTTTTACTGGTCTCAGGGTGGTTGTTGGGAGACCGGGTTATAGGATAGATAGCCGCACTATCAAGAGGGGCTTTCGGTTGTGTAACTTGATAACATCGTCATAGGGAGCTCAATCCTTTGCATACTTTGCATCTTACTATTTTGTTGCTTCTTGTTGTTTCTCCATTTGAGGTTCTTGAGCTTGTTGCTAGCTCTTCAACAAGCCCAAGTTCATCGAAAACGGAATTCGTATGCATCTTCTATGGCGTTTTCGAGTTTGAAGGTTTTATCGGTTCTTATTTAGGGAGGCTTCCTACCTTTCTTCATTTGGTTCTATCCTCCTTTGTTGGGCTATTATGTTTCTCTGCACAATCTTTTAAAGCTTGTTGTCCTCGTCAAAACAAGCCCAAGAGCATCGAAATCGGAGTCCGGATGCAAAAGTTATTGCGTTTTTCGTGAAGCCTGGTTCATCCCGGTTGTGGATTCGGTTCAACCGGCTCCCAGACCAGGTGGTCCGGTGTCAAGACCGGAAAACCGGATCTGAAACCAGGATTTTCGGTTTTCCTATACCGAGTCTATCTGAGACTGTGTACTGACCCTAATTCCGGTTTTAAGTTCGGTTTTCCGGTCCAGGAACTGGACCGTCCGGTTCTGGAGCCGGTCCAACCGAACTTTCAACCGAGTTCGCACAGATTTCTTCCAACGGCCATATTTGCTTTCCACTATAAAAGGGGTTCTTCCCCCAACGTTTTAGGGTGTTCTTGACCACGAAATTGACATCCATTGTTGAACCTCTTGAGCTTGATTCCTCCCCCTTCCCTCCTATGATTCTTGCATCTTTTTGAGGGCTTTGGAAGAGGAGATCTAGATTTACAATCCCCACCAATCAATTCCTCCTCTAAGTGAGGGGAACCCATTGGATCTAGATCTTGGAGTCATTGGCTGACTTCCACCATTGTTCTTCCTCTCTAATTCCTCCCTAGCACTTGTTTCTTTGGTGGGATTTGAGAGTGAAGGATTTGAGCACCCTTGGTGGTCTTCCTTTGCATTCTTGCATAAGTGTTGAGCTTTCCATTACAATTTGTTCGAGTGAGAGACCGTGAGCTTGTTACTCTTGGAGGGCAACCTCCTAGTTGGCTTGGCGGTTGTAACATCCCTAAAATCATGTTTCAAAACTCATGCATATCATCCATGCATCCATGATCATGTAGGGTTTCATTTCAAAAATCAATTCAAAAATAGGAGCATATGAGCTCATTATTTTATGTGATCTGCATTAAATCAAATGCTACTCTCCAATGTGAGATTGTTGTTCATGAATCAAACCTTGTTACCCTCAGATTGTTTTGCTTGCTTGCTATTTGCTTAAACCAAAAATTTGCAAAACAAAAGTGAAATTAAAATCCATTTTCAAAACTTGATCAAATCTAGTGCCATATCACTATTTATTTTGTTTGAGCAATAGGACCAAGCTAATACAGAGAGTCCATGTGTTTGTACACTCAGAATTATGATTGTTACACTCTGCAAAAATTCAGAACAAATTTGAATTCAATTAGCATTTGAATTTGTTTGAAAATAGATTCAGAAAATCAAATCAGAAATAGAAAATGAATTGATAAAAGGAAAAGGGCCGGCGCCAGTTATTTAGCCCAGCAGAGAAACCAGCCCACTAAGCCCACCCGGGTCGTTTTCCCCTTCTCCCTCTCTCACCCGCACCCGCTCTGCCCCGCTGCCACTGCCACTGGGCCCGAGCCACGTCAGCTCCTTCTTCTCCACCCCCGCGCGCGCAAACCCCGTCTCCACCGCCGTTTCCTCCAGAAACGCCGCAATTGAATCCTCGCTTAATTGGCATTGATCTGCAGCGTAATTTCCTCGCCCCTCCTGGCTACTTAAACCTCTCCCCCTCGCGGCCATTTCCCCCAACAAAGCCAGCCCGAAGCGCCTCCAGGCTGCCAGTATTTGCCAATACCTCGTCGCAGACAGAACCCACTCCGGCGACCAATCCTGGTGAGCTCCGTGTGTGCCTTCCTCTCTGGTTCACGCGAACTGCTTCGCAACCTCCTTGCGCTCCTACTGACATCCTTAGTTCGTCCTGTACTGCCCCAGGTCGTCGACTCCAACGAGCATTGCAAGTTCCCGACGCCGTCTCCAACTCCGGCGAGTGACTAAGGTAAAAGCCGACCGCCCCGTGCCTTCCGTTTGACACTAACCTATCCGCCTGATCGATGCGCACCCGCTGATGCCCTCCGTTTGTGTTAGGGCGGATCAGAACGTCGCCAACGTCGCCGTCCACCCGAGCCCGACGCTATCCTCTACTCCGACGAGCTCCCATGGCCACTGCAGCGCGCGCCTTGTCAAGCCATCGCCACGTTGAGCTTCAGTACATCGCCGCGAGTCTGGTAAGCATCTCCGACGACCCTAAACCCCCCTGTAGCCACCGCGCCGCCGTAGACAGAGCCGCCGCCGCCACTCGCCACCGCTAGCGCGGCTAGAGTTTGGTCGCTTGATCGCGAACCGTTGGATCTGGATCCGATGGGCTAGATACATCACTTACGCGAAGGGGTACAAACAGATCTGGGCCATGCAGATTAAGTTAGATCTAACGGCTCACGTGTGTGATCCAGGGCGAAATGGTATCAACCAATAGGAACACGCCGCGTGGCTAGGATTTGAATTTAAAAACTGGAATTAGATCTATTAGATATTAAAACTTGTTTAATTCATAACTTTTGATTCCCACGTCCAAATTTGACAAATTTTATATCAATGGAATCAGGAGAGAAAGCCCTTTCCATATATGCAATGTGTTTAAGGTTTTGTTTCTGTGACTATTTTACAGAAACATGTGTAGGCCTATTTTATTTATAACAAATATTTGAGAAATGTTTTAATGTTCAAATAAAATTTGTTTGGCAAGATTTGAACTTGTGCATGATTCAGTACTATACACTTGTATTGTTTTGTGTAGAAAATCATCACATGTCATATTGCATGCATCCATATATTTTTGCTTGTATTTATTTTGTATGTGATTTGGTGTTATCATTTTATGTGTAGATTTTGGTGCAAATAGTGATTGTGATTGTGAGGATTGTAGCTAATCTCCAAACTACCAAGGCAAGTGGTGCTTCATGATTTTATCCCTATGTTTTTCAACTATGCATTAGAAATATTTTGCTAGTCCTGCATGGTTATATTTTACTTATATGCTATGCTTGGGAAATCCTAGTAGTTGTAGAATTGCTAGAAATTTCTAAGTTAAGATGCTTATCTATGCCATGCTTAGCCTAGCTAGTAGCAACCAAGGGTGGTTATATATTCATGCTATGAATAAATATTTCTAAGTCTTTGGACTATGTTTTTGCTTAATAAAACAACTAAGTGAATGAATCACCTGGGTGGAATGGTTGTGAATGGGTTATGTTGAGTGGTTACACAAGGCCCATTTCTATGATTTACCTTGTGTATCTCACTTGTGGAAATCCACCCAGGAACAAACGGATTTGAGAGGCCAAATGTTAAGAAGCTTCTAGTGCAGCCACTTGGCAATATGGGCTCTGCCTGGATCATATAGGTTGCATTAACTTAGCCATTTGGACAGTTGGTGGTAGTGGGATGATAGGTTGGAGCGCATCCATTTGGTCTAAGGGAAGGCTTCTGAAAGGTCTTGTCTTGGTGAAAATCAAGTCTTGTGGGAAAAGTGCACAACCTCTGCAGATGGAAGAATCTAAGTACTTAGCCATGTCCCTGGTATTGGACAATTTGAGCATCAAGACATGGAAGCTATCAAGAATCTCCTCATCCCAATTTCTAAGTAAAACTTGTGGTTGAACAAGGGTGAAGGACCCCAATGTCTATTGGTGGTTCCTTGGGAAAAGTTTTGACAAAGAAAAACTTAGTGTTTTCAACTAATAGGCAAAACCTATTTTGAGCAAAGCAAGCCTAAGCTACACTCAGCCAAATTGCATATAGTATCTAGTCCACCAATATTCTACTAAGGTATCACTTGCCAATACTATTCCAATGTATTGACCCACTGTGGCTGTAACTTGTGATGTTGCAGGTTATTCTGATGATGATTAGGAGTCATGAGTCTACACTCAACATGCTTGCCTGTGGCACATGAAGATGAAGACTTATTTATATTATTACTTATTTAAACTCTTGTACTAGGCCTGTGGCCATGGAGTTGTAAAAGACTATGTTTGTCTCTGGAATGACTGTAATAATGACCTTTGTTTCTGTGTACTTCATCTTAAACTGTGGATGCTAGCATTGATCCAGGGAATAGCATTGCAATCACAGGGATCCTTTTCCTTTATAAAGGAGGGATCTTACAGATGGTATCAGAGCACTGTGTTGCCTGTAGGATTATGACCCTAGGATTGGAAACCACAATGGAAAATTTTTGACAACTTCCACACTTGTCTTTTCTTCTCATAAACTTTTCTAATCTTCTTTCTCATCTCTATTCGTAGATGAACTCCATCAACGAAGCCATAAGGAAGGGACCACTCATGACTATGACTTTGGAATGTGAGACAGAGTTCCCCAAGGCTCTCAAGGACCTCATGGTTGCCATGGGAATACATGGTGCAGCTGTGTACAAAGGCTTTCCGGTGATGGATGAGGGAGTTGAGTACTGGTGGGTGCAACTTCACTTGTATAAAAACAAGGAAGACAACCACAAGGACTCAGGATTCTGCATGGTCACCAACACAATGATGCACACCACATTCTTTGATTCAACAAGGGATGCAGCTTGGAGGGCCATCAAAGAACTTGGTGATAGAATCAAGTGCAGAATGCTTAACACCCAGAATGACCTTAGGGAAGAAAAGAAGCATACCCAAGAGTTAGAGGCTACCAACCAAAGCCTAAGGAAGGACATCATAGACTTAGCAATGGAGTCTTGTGATCTAGACAAACAGATTGCCTCTAGGGATGCCCTGTTAGCCAACTTGGCAACTGAGATGGGATTGTAAAGTACCACATTAGTTGGACCACCACACTTATCATTTTATTTTCCCAAATGTTGTTTTAAATAAATTGAACCTTGGTTGTTTGTAATGGATCCATGTATGTCATGACTTGTGTGTTTTGATTTTCAAAGTTATGCATGTGATGCCTTGACTTGTGATTTGTCTTGAATTGTGTTGATTCTAACTTTTTCTATCTTATTAAATAGATGCCTAATGTTACTATCAGCACGGTTGAAGAGTTCCAGGGAACTCGTTTTGGCCCTCGTATTATTGAGCTCACTAGTTTGCTCAATCTCCCTCTTCCTACCATCATGGTGCTTCCCCTCACCAAGTTTGAGAGGAAGGACCTTTGGGGCTTCAAGGTCAATCAGCCCGGACGCCAGACTGAGCCTACCATGGAGGCAATCATCTTCAAGCTCATGCACGATGACAAGGAGAGAGGCCTAGAGGTAGTCATGCAGAACTTGATTGGACGTCTGTTAGGGAGACACTCTCGACAGGTTAGAGGTACTCACTTCCATGCCTTTGGTAGACGTGATGAGGATGGTGAGGCCATTGACTTCGAGGACACTTTGAGGGAGACAGCAGAGCCGATTCGTCTATACCTCCAGGACTTAGAGGTTCTTCTTAGGCACGTGGACACTGATAGGACCAACGTCATGCTCAGCAATGACGAACTCCAGGTGCAGCTTCGTGAGAAGGAAAAGCTCTTCGCGGAGCAAGATGAGATAGTCAAGGAGATGGAGGCCAAGTTCGAGAGTCAGGACAGAAAGTTCAAGAGTCAGGAGAAGCGAGTCCAAGATAGAAACAAGAGGATTCGAGACATGACTGCAGAACTAGAGAACAAGGACTTAGAGCTCGAGCATCAACAGACTGTGATTGAGAGGCTTCGTTCTTAGATGAGGGCTCTCAAAGCCAAAGTAGAGACCTTGACCACCAATGTCGAGGAATACAAGACCGCTATGGAGAATGCAGGTCTTACATTTGTTGAGGAGGAGGTTGATGCCGAGGAGTAGTGATGACTACTCATTTATCATTTATTTATCATGCTTTTTATTGAGTCGCAATGACCATCCAACATGTGGATGGCTTGCTATTGGTGTGTTTACTTTGCAAAGTTGTCGTTTATGTTGTTGAACTATTATTTTCATGATGCATGTTTGGTGATTGTTTATGTGATGTACTGTGCATGTTAGCATCTATGGGTATCTCATTCTTATCTCTATTGAACAAACCACAGATGCCTCCCCGTCGTGCCAACCCCAACAACAACAACAACATCACCCCTGAGATGCAGCAAATGATGACAACTCAGACTCAGCTGATGCAGATGATGACTACGTTCATCCAGAATCAGAACAACAACAACAACAACAACAACAACAACAACAACAATAACAATAACAACAACAACAATCAGAACAACCCACCGGGTTTTGACATGCTTACCAGGTTCTTGAGATTGAGGCCAGCAAAGTTCTCAGGAACAACTGATCCTATGGTGGCCAATGATTGGCTATTCTCTATGAACAAGGACTTAGTAACAGTTGGCTGTACTGATGAGGAGAAAGTCAGATTTACAGCTCACTTGTTGGAAGGACCAACAGCTACTTGGTGGGAAAACTTCCAGATCACCACTCCCATTGCAGATGTGACATGGGCTATCTTTGAAGAGGGTTTCCGTACTACTCACATCTCATCCGGAGTGATGAGTTTGAAGAAGAAAGAGTTCCATAACCTGAAGCAACGTCACCGCAGCGTGGCTGAATATATTGAAGAGTTCAACAATCTGGCGCGTTATGCACCGGATGAAGTTGACACGGATGCTAAGAGGAAGGAAAAATTACTTGAAGGGTTGAATGATGAACTGAACCTGCAGTTATCTGTGGCATATGTTCCCACATACCAGTCTCTTTGTGACAAGGCTGCTATTTTGGAGAACAAGATGAAGCAAGTTGAGAGTAGGAAGAGAAAGCACTCTGACAAGCACAGCTCGGGATCGTCTCACAAGCGTTCCCATTATGATGATAGTGGGAGTTCAGGATCCCACAAGCATGGGAAATTCAACAAGCACCACAACCACAACCGTCATCATGACAACAAGCATCACCATAGTCATGAAAATGACAAGTACAAGAATCACAAGGGTGGATATAAGAGCCACCACAGTGGTAGTGGAAGTGGCAGTGGAAGCCAGCTTGTCAAGAAGGATCTTAGTTAGGTTGAATGTTTTAAGTGCAAGAAGATGGGGCATTATGCAAATGAATGCCCAGAAAAGAAAGTTGAAGGACCTAACAAGCCCAACCCTTTCCAGAAAGGGCAAGTGAACCACATCAATGTGGAGGAAATCTATGAAGAGCCAGATGCTGTTGCTGGTAAGTTCAAACTCAATTCTGTTCCACCACTTGTTCTTTTTGATACTGGAGCATCGCATTCATTCATATCAAAAGCATTTGTTGATAGAAACGGGTTTCCAACTGAAAACATTGGGTGTCCAATAAAAGTTAGTTCTCCAGGTGGATATATGATAGTAAGTCTTGGATGCCGGGATCTAGTGATAGAATTTGGAAAGCACAAGTTTCCAGTGAGTCTGATAATCCTAGATTCCCAAGGACTGGATGTAATATTGGGAATGGATTGGATGGCTAAGTATGAAGGAGTACTAGATTGCGCCAATCGAACTGTTGCACTCACAACCCCGGAGAAGAAACGGATTAGATTCAAGTCTAACTTTGAACCAAAAGGGAGTAAGCTAAATTCTCTTAAGGGGGTTAGCATGGATAGTGTGCCAATTGTGAGTGAATATCCGGATGTGTTTCCGGAAGAATTACCGGGAATGCCACCTGATAGAGATGTGGAATTTCTCATTGATTTGTTACCAGGATCTGGACCAATAGCAAAGAGACCGTACAAGATGTCAGTTGATGAGTTGAAAGAACTCAAGAAGCAACTTGGAGAACAGTTGCAGAAAGGTTTTATCCAACCAAGTTACTCATCTTGGGGAGCACCAGTTTTGTTTGTAGAAAAGAAAGAAGTCAAAGGTTATGCATAGATTATCGTTCACTCAATGAGGTGACTATCAAGAACAAATACCCTTTGCCCAGAATCAATGACTTGTTTGATCAGCTAGAAGGAGCTTGTGTGTTCTCAAAGATGGATCTCCGGTCAGGTTATTTCCAGCTTAAGATAAGGGAACAAGACATACCTAAGACAACTTTCACCACAAGGTATGGGTTGTATGAGTATACCGTGATGCCATTTGGTTTGACCAATGCACCAGCATACTTTCGTGAATATGATGAAGAAGGTGTTCATGGATTTTCTTGATAAGTTTGTTGTCGTTTTCATCGATGGCATTTTGATCTACTCCAAGAGTAAGGAAGAGCATGAAGGACATCTACGTTTGATACTTGAGAAGCTTAGAGAGCATAAACTGTATGCCAAATTCAGCAAGTGTGAATTGTGGTTGAATGAAGTTGGTTTTCTTGGACACGTTGTGTCAGGAGATGGTGTAGCAGTTGATCCTGCTAAAGTTTCAGCTATAACTGAATGGGAATCTCCCAAGTCAGTGAAGGAAGTTCGTAGTTTCCTTGGCTTAGCAGGTTACTACATGTCACATCCCAAGATTTTCCAAATCTGGTTATGTGAAAAATAATTGAATAAAATAAAACTTTGTTGATTTTTAGGGTAAGAAGAAACTTTTTGATTCCAATTGGAAACTTTAAAAACCTATTTGGATAAAATAAAATCCTAAAGGGATTTAAAAAGATAAATAAACAATAAAGTTAAAAATATTTGGAATTACTATTTTTGGATCTTTTAATAAAAAGATTTGGATTTTATAAAGCAAAGGTAGATTTATAAATAAAGATTATTTTATAGAGCCAAATTAAATCTTGGCCAAAGCCTTTGAAATAAAATATTTCTATTTGAAACAATAGTAAAGGTTTATATAAATAAAATAATGGGGATTTATTAATGCCCAATTTTGTTAAAATAAAGGCTTTTCCATTTTAATAAAACACTAAAACTTATTAATTTATTTTAAATAAGTTTTCCAAGTATTTTATATTCTCAAATAAAACCTACTGAAGTGGTTTTGTTATTATTTAGATTTCAAATGGAAATTTTGAATAAATCAAAACCCATTTGATTTAATAACTAAGGTCCATTTTATTTAATTAATAAATGGATCCTAAAAAGATTAAAAATATTATTTTGTTTTGGACTTTGTTTTGTGTTGTTAAACAGAGCTAAACTCAATATAAAGTTTAGTGGAAGTTTATTTGATTTGGTTGTTTGAATTGTGATTTGAATTTCAAAACAGAAAATTGAATTGGAAAAAGGAAAACGATTCAGAACAGAAAAAAATAAGAGCAAGGTCGACCCAACCCAACCTGGCCCACTAAGCCCAACAGCCCACCTCCTCTTTCCCCTCCCGAAGCGTTTTCTTTCACTCGAACTCACACCCACACAGACGCAGACATGTGGACCCCAACTCCCCTCTCTCACTCCGCTGACGAAACGGCCCCACACCCGAGCTTTCTTCCTCACCTGCCGCGACCTCTTCTCCCCCAAACCTCGTCGCCGTTTCTGCCAATTAACTGCATGCTTGATTCCTCATAACCACACATTGAATCAGCCCCGTGACCGCGCGCATTTAAGCATCCCTCTCCCCTCTCTGATCTCCCTCACTCGCCAGACCTTCCTTGCCCCCAGGCTGCCACGATTTGAGCTGGCACTCCCTCTGTTCCGACGAGCCGCAACTAAAATTCTGGCGAGCCCAGTCATTCCCCGGCCCCCTAGCCCGCAATAGCTTGCTCGCCTTAGCCGTGAGCACCTGCCAGTATCACCATTTTGCTCGCGCGCACCCCAAAATGCCGACGCCGTCTTTGTCCGAGCGCCACCACGAACTACTCTGACTCCGGCGACGTTTCCCCGTAAGCCCCGTCCACCCCTCTCTCTCTCCCGATGATGCTCCCATACTCGTGACTCTCTTACGCAACTAACTGCGCCTTCGGTTTGTCCTAGCACACCCTACATCGTCGCCTCCGTCATCGAGCAGATGAGCCCGACGCCAGGCAGAACTCCGGTGAGCAATCCGCGTCACCACCGTGTGCCCCTCGACGAGATACTGCCACGTTGAGCATCAGCGAAACACGGCGATCTCGGTGAGCCCCTCCCCTGTCTCTTTTTCTTCATGTATCACCAGCGCCACCCTCGTCTGAGCACGCCGCCGCTCACCTATAGGGTTTCGTAGCATGGAAAACAAAAAAATTCTACCGCATACAAACAAACAAGCCAAGATCTATCTACTAGATTGTAGCAACGAGTCGATGGAATAACTCACCCTCAAAGATTCCAAAGTGTTTAAGGAGAGCGGATTCTTGTGGGTGATGTAGTCGTACTCTTCCCGATCTCAAGATCGCGTAGACGATCCTTCCGGCGCTGCGTTCCGGCAGCGCTCCCGCAGTCGGTCACACGTTCGGTACCCGACGAAGACCTTCCTCTCCCTTGTTCCAGCAGGCAGTGGAGGTTGTAGCACTCTCCTCGCGATTCCGGCAGCACAACGGCGTGGTACCGGAAGTAGAGGGGACATCTCGCAGGGCTTCGCCTTAAGCCGGAGCGAGTATGGTGGAGTATGAGAGAGTCCCTCGACGATCTAGGGTTTAGACACGCCGAGGAGGGGCTAGTGCCGGCGGCTAGGGTTTCACCTAGGCGGCGGCGGCGAGTGCCCTAGGGCCGGCGGCGGCTTGGAGGCGGCGGCGGCTTGGGGCTAGGGTTTGGAGGAGAGGGTCTTGTGTGTGTCTAGGAGGGAGCCCTGCCCCTCCTTATATAGGTGGAGGGGCCGACCGGCCAAGGGGAGGGATAGGAGTCCCTCCCCAACTCGGCTTGGAGGTGGGCCGCCGGTTGGAGGAGGGAACTCCTCCCCAACTCGGTTTCTCCCTTCCTCCTCTTTTCCTCTTTCCAAATTTAGCCGTTTGACTTTTCAAACTAGCTATTTGACTTTTCAAACTAGGATTTGAATTAATCCTTTATTTGGTACAGCGATGAAACTTAGTACATTATGCAATCATACCAACTTGATACAACACATTCATGTACCCTTCCCCTCCGGAGTGCCGGACATTCTGGAACATTCTAGAACATTCCCGATGAAAACACCGGAACCATTCCCCAACTCCGAAACGGGACTTTCCTTATATGAATCTTATTCTCCGGACCATTCCGGACCTCCTCGTGATATCCCGGATCCCATCCGGGACTCCGAACAACATTCGGTCTCTTTCTCATCATTCCATAACTACTCAAAACAACGTCGAATCCTTAAGTGTGTCTCCCTACGGTTCGTGAATTATGCAGACATGATCGAGACACTTCTCCGAACAATAACTAATAGAGGAATCTGGAAATTCATATGGCTCCCACATATTTCTACGATTACTTTGCAATCGAATGAACCACTTACATACGATATCAATTTCCCTTTGTCTCACGATAGTTTACTTATCCGAGGTTATGATCGCCGGTATCTCTGCATACCTAGTTCAACCTCGTTACCGATAAGTACTCTTTTCTCGTTCCCGTGATATGTGATCCCTTGTGAGCCAGTCACATGCTTGCAAGCTAATTGGATGACATTTCACCGAGAGGGCCCAGAGTATATCTATCCGTCATATGGATGGACAAATCCCACTCTTGATCCATGTGTTTCAACCAATACTTTTCGAACACTCAATGCCACCTTTATAGCCACCCAGTTACGGTGTGGTGTTTGATGTCATCAAAGCATCCATCCGGTAAAGGTGATATACATGATCTCATGGTCGAAGGAATTAGATTACTATGTATCAGAAAGCATATAGCAATTGAACTATTAAAATGACTTGATCTTTATGCTACGCTTATCTATAGGAGTATGTCCATCATATCATTCTCCTAACGATATGATCTTGTTATTAATAACATCTCAATGTTCATGATAGGGAAACCACAATCATCTATTAACCAACAAGCTAGTATTATATAGAGGCTTTACTAGGGACTTCAAATTAAGTTTACAAATCACACAAGTATTAATGTTTCCTTGTTAATACTATTATAGCATGAATGTAAACATTTATCATAAACACAAAGATATAATAATAACTACTTTTATTATTGCCCCTAGGGCATATCTCCAACATCACCGTCGTGCCAGCGCCGCCCATTTGAGGTCGACCTGCTGTGAGCCATTGGATCCAGATCCGAGCGTCACGATAGAATCTTAGCCGAAGGGGTAAGTAGCACCTGCGCGCCGTGCGATATGACTTAAATCCAACGGCCTGCGTCGCTTGATCCACGCAGACATGTGGACCCCAACTCCCCTCTCTCACTTCGCTGACGAAACGGCCCCACACCCGAGCATTCTTCCTCACCCGCCGCGACCTCTTCTCCCCCAAACCTCGTCGCCGTTTCTGCCAATTAACTGCATGCTTGATTCCTCATAACCACGCGTTGAATCAGCCCCGTGACCGCGCGCATTTAAGCATCCCTCTCCCCTCTCTGATCTCCCTCACTCGCCAGACCTTCCTTGCCCCCAGGCTGCCATGATTTAAGCTGGCACTCCCTCTGTTCTGACGAGCCGCAACCAAAATTCCGGCGAGCCCAGTCATTCCCCGGCCCCCTAGCCCGCACTAGCTTGCTCGCCTTAGCCGTGAGCACCTACCAGTATCACCATTTTGCTCGCGCGCACCCCAGAATGCCGACTCCGTCTTTGTTCGAGCGCCATCGCGAACTACTCTGACTCCGGCGACGTTTCCCCGTAAGCCCCGTCCACCCCTCTCTCTCCCGATGATGCTCCCATACTCGTGACTCTCTTACGCAACTAACTGCGCCTTCGGTTTGTCCTAGCACACCCTACATCGTCGCCTCCGTCATCGAGTAGACGAGCCCGACGCCAGGCAGAACTCCGGTGAGTAATCCGAGTCACCACCGTGCGCCCCTCGACGAGATACTGCCACGTTGAGCATCAACGAAGCACGGCGATCTCGGTGAGCCCCTCCCCTGTCTCTTTTGCTTCCTGTATCACCAGCGCCACCCTCGTCTGAGCACGCCGTCGCTCACCGTCGCGCCAGCGCCGCCCATTTGAGGTCGAGCTGCTGTGAGCCACTGGATCCAGATCCGAGCGTCACGATAGAATCTTAGCCGAAGGGGTAAGTAGCACCTGCGCGCCGTGTGATATGACTTAAATCCAACGGCCTGCGTCGCTTGATCCACGCGAAACGTTTTCGGCGAATAGGAATAGGACGCGTGTCCCAGTCTGTTTGATTTAAATAGAATTTGATCTATTAGTTTTCCAATTTTGTAATTTGCATAACTTTAGTTCCACACATCCAAAGTTTGAAAATTTTATATCAATGGATTCAGAAAAGCAAGCCCTAGCCAACCATGCACTTTGTTTAATAAAAAGCTTCTGGTAAAATGTTTGTTTTTGCAGAAACATATGTATGCTTGTTTAGGATGTGAAATTTCTTCTAAAAAGATTTTGGGGATAAAATCTTTTGCAAATGGTGTATTTTGAACCTACTGACCCTAGGAATCACTTTGTGGTTTCAAAAATATATTTGGAGATGCAAAAGAATGAAACTTGGATTTAAAACCAATTCTAGTCAAATAAAAATATGGTTTATTTATTAAAAATGGTTTTGGAAGAAAACCTTTGGGAAATGTTTTGTTTTAAACTCTCTGACCCCAAACACCAAGTTTTATGGTTTGAAAACATATTTTGTGAACCCTATAGATTAATGTCTTAGTACAAACATTTCTACACCACATAAAATGATACCTTGTTTTGAAAATGGTTTATGAAGTGAAATCTTTTGCAAATGACTTTGCCACTTTATAAAATGACCATTAGGTGTTTTCAAATGTTATGACCCATTAGGAACCACTTCTCCAAATAAAACAATCCTTTAGCATGCTTGCATGCATTGTTTTGTTATTGTTATTTTATGTGATGAATTGCTTGAATGGTAGATTGAAATGTTGTTTGCTTGATTGAATTGTAGTGACTTGAAGTGTGTGAACATTGCAAAGATCAAGGAGTGAACTTATACCCTCTACCAAAAAGGCAAGTGATGCTTCATACTTTGTCCCATTATTTTCACTATGCATTAGTGTTATTTCTAATTAAGACTTGCATGGAATTTTACTAAGTATAAACCTTGCTATGGGAAATCCTAGTAGATGAAACCTTAGTAAAATTTCCTAAGTTAAGACTCCTACTACTATCATGCTTAACTTAGCTAATAGAAAACAAGGGTGGATATATATTCACACTACGGAAAAATTTCTAAGTCTGAGGACTTGTGTTTGTCTAATAAAACAACTAAGTGAATGAATCACCTGGGTGGAATGGAAGGAATGGTTTGTGTTGAGTGGTTCACAAGTCCCATGTTTATGGTTTACCTTGTGTATCTCACTTGTGGATGGCCACCCAGGAACAAAGAGATTTGAGATGTCAAATGTTGAGAAGCTTCAAGTGCAACCACTTGGCATTATGGGCTCTGCCTGGATCATATAGGTTGCAAGAACTTAGCCATATGGACAGTTGGTGGTAGGGTTTGATAGGTTGGAACGCGTCCATTTTGGTCTAAGGGAAGGCTTCTGAAAGATCTTGTCTTGGTGAAACCAAGTCTTGTGGGGAAAGTGCACCACCTCTCCAGAGTGTAAAATCTAAGTACTTAGCCATGTCCCTGGTAAAGGACAATTTGAGCATCAAGACATGGAAGCTGTCAAGAATCTCATCATCCAAATTTCTAAGTTAAAAACTTGTGGTTGAACAAGGGTTAAAGGATCTTCAATCTTTGATTGGGAGATGCCTTGGGAAAGATTATTTTATCAAACAAAAACTTAGTGATTTCAAATGACATGGAAAATATATTTTGAGCAAAGCAAGCCTAAGCTCCACTTAGCCAAATGCATATAGATGATAGACTCCACTATACTACCATAGTATCACTTGCCAATACAATTCAAATGTATTGACCCTTGTGGCTGTAACTTGTATGTTGCAGGTTTGATTGATGTTAGTAAAGTTTGATGATTAGGATTACAAAGTCTACAACCAACATGTCTGCCTGTGGCACTTTGAAGATGAAGGACCCCATGCTTATAGATATTCTGCTGCAATGTAATGTAATAGCCAAATGAGCTATGAAAGATGTAATAAAATATTTTATTCCTGGTTATAAAGTTGTATTATGACCTTTGTTTCTTGATATTACATCTTAACTGTGGATGCTAGCTATTGATCCAGGGACTAGCATTGTAAACACAGGGGACTCTACCTTATTAAAGGTTGGGAACCTTACAGATGGTATCAGATCATTGTGTTACCTGTAGGATTTGTAAACCTAGGATTGGACAAAACCCTTAGAAAATAGGAGTTGTATTTGTTCCAAAACTTATTTACAAACAATCTTGTAAACTCTTTCCTCAAACCATTTTGGTTTTGATTCTACATCTCTTCTATTTCTACTTGATGGACAAAACCTACCCCATGGCCAAAGACTTCACCATGTGCAAAGGACTTCTTCAACTCTAATGACTTCAACATCTTCAGCATGTTCACCAAGGACTTCAACCTTGGATATCACTAAGGACAAGTGGGACAAGAAATCTTTCTCAAGATTTGGAGACTAAGGAAACACAACTTAGAAAAAACCATCATCACCTTTGAAGTTTTGTGACCAAGAATTTTCCCAAGGAAACCATGATCTCATTCAAGAGAGAATCAACCAAGGAAGATGGAAAGGACTCAAATGAACCATATAGATGGACCACCATATTTAGTTTAAGTTAAACCCACCAACTTATGTGGTGTAACAAAAATATTTTTGGTTGCCTAAAAATATGCTTGAAACTTGTTGTTTGAGTGAAATGTTTGGCTTGTGATTGCTTGCACATTGCTTGAGTGAATTGTGTGTGTGTGATTGGAATTATTCCCTTAGAAATACTTTGCCTATTCTAATCCCAATCCAACCCAAACAGATGACTACTCCAAGAGACTCCAACATCAAGGTTGATGACAACAACAACAACCAAGAGATGCACATGAGAGAACAACTACTAGCAAACCAAACCCAGTTGAGCCAAGTGACAACTCAGCTTTTAGCCAACAACAATGGACTAGACCCAGCCATACAAAGGATTTTGAAAATTCAATCCCAATTGTTGCAAGGGATGGCCACTCAAATGATCAACATTGGAGACAATTCTTTCCAAGGAGCTAATGACAACAAGGATGACAAAGATGTTATTTTAGAAGGAACCAAAGCTTCCAATATTTGTGGAGACAAGGATCACACTTCCAAGGAACATAGGAATCAATGCCCCAATTGTGAAGAGGAACATCCAGTTGGCCAATGCCCCACATCTCAAGTTACTTGCTTCCTATGTGAAGGAAATAATCATGTTCCTATCCAATGCCCCATCTATTCCCTAGTTCAACAAAGGAAACAAGGTGGAGTGCATCAACAGTTTGTAAACCCTCATGAAGGAACAACTTCTACCAAGAAGGATGAGGACAAAGGAAAATCTCCACTTGTACCTCCATGCAATATGACCCAACTTAAAGGACCAAAGAAGAGGCATATGAATTATCCAAGGAGCAATAGAAGGTCAAAGAAACCAGTAGACATTCCTACCTATGAGATAACATATGAAGAACATGAACTAGAAGCACTCCTAGCTTTGGAGAAACCCAAGAAGAATAAGAAATGCCCAACCCTAGCAAGAAGGATATTACTCAAGAAAAATGTTACACTTGCAAAGAGATGGGACACTATGCCAATGAATGCCCAGAAAAGAAGAAGAACCAAAGAAACAAACAAGAGGCAATGATACCAAAGGAAAAGAAAGATATCAGCCAAGTGATGTGTTTCAAATGCAAGGAGCTAGGCCACTATGCAAACCACTGTCCAGAAAAGATGAAGCACAAGATAAACCAGCCTATGAAGGATCTCAGCCTTGTCACATGTTTCAAGTGTGAAAACAAAGGACACTATGCAGATGTTTGCCCAGAGAAGTTTCCCCATGATCCCAAGAAGGCCAATATGTAAATTTGTTGGAAAAATTTTAAGGGTGGTAGTACCCTAGATGCTTTGAGCCAATTTGTAACCCCTAGCCTCCCCAAATCTCGGGACGAGATTTATTTTAAGGGTGGTAGCCTGTCACATCCCAAGATTTTTCAAATCTGGTTATGTGAAAAATAATTGAATAAAATAAAACTTTGTTGATTTTCAGGGTAAGAAGAAACTTTTTGATTCCAATTGGAAACTTTCAAAACCTATTTGGATCAAATAAAATCCTAAAGGGATTTAAAAAGATAAATAAACAATAAAGTTAAAAATATTTGGAATTACTATTTTTGGATCTTTTAATAAAAAGATTTGGATTTTATAAAGCAAAGGTAGATTTATAAATAAATATTATTTTATAGAGCCAAATTAAATCTTGGCCAAAGCCTTTGAAATAAAATATTTCTATTTGACAAAAATAGTAAAGGTTTATTTAAATAAAATAATGGGGATTTATTAATGCCCAATTTTGTTAAAATAAAGGCTTTTCCATTTTAATAAAACACTAAAACTTATTAATTTATTTTAAATAAGTTTTCCAAGTATTTTATATTATCAAATAAAACCTACTGAAGTGGTTTTGTTATTATTTAGATTTCAAATGGAAATTTTGAATAAATCAAAACCCATTTGATTTAATAACTAAGGTCCATTTTATTTAATTAATAAATGGATCCTAAAAAGATTAAAAATATTATTTTGTTTTGGACTTTGTTTTGTGTTGTTAAACAGAGCTAAACTCAATATAAAGTTTAGTGGAAGTTTATTTGATTTGGTTGTTTGAATTGTGATTTGAATTTCAAAATAGAAAATTGAATTGGAAAAAGGAAAAAGATTTAGAACAGAAAAAAATAAGAGCAAGGTCGACCCAACCCAACCTAGCCCACTAAGCCCAACAGCCCACCTCCTCTTTCCCCTCCCGAAGCGTTTTCTTTCACTCGAACTCACACCCACACAGACGCAGACATGTGGACCCCAACTCCCCTCTCTCACTCTGCTGACGAAACGGCCCCACACCCGAGCTTTCTTCCTCACCCGCCGCGACCTCTTCTCCCCCAAACCTCGTCGCCGTTTCTGCCAATTAACTGCATGCTTGATTCCTCATAACCACGCGTTGAATCAGTCCCGTGACCGCGTGCATTTAAGCATCCCTCTCCCCTCTCTGATCTCCCTCACTCGCCAGACCTTCCTTGCCCCCAGGCTGCCACGATTTGAGCTGGCACTCCCTCTGTTCTGACGAGCCACAACCAAAATTCCGGCGAGCCCAGTCATTCCCCGGCCCCCTAGCCCGAACTAGCTTGCTCGCCTTAGCCGTGAGCACCTGCCAGTATCACCATTTTGCTTGCGCGCACCCGAGAATGCCGACGCCGTCTTTGTCCGAGCGCCATCGCGAACTACTCTGACTCCGGCGACGTTTCCCCGTAAGCCCCGTCTACCCCTCTCTCTCCCAATGATGCTCCCATACTCGTGACTCTCTTACGCAACTAACTGCGCCTTCAGTTTGTCCTAGCACACCCTACATCGTCGCCTCTGTCATCGAGCAGACGAGCCCGACGCCAGGCAGAACTCTGGTGAGCAATCCGCGTCACCACCGTGCGCCCCTCGACGAGATACTGCCACGTTGAGCATCAGCGAAGCACGGCGATCTCGGTGAGCCCCTCCCCTGTGTCTTTTGCTTCCTGTATCACCAGCGCCACCCTCGTCTGAGCATGCCGCCGCTCACCGTCACGCCAGCGCCGCCCATCTGAGGTCGAGCTGCTGTGAGCCACTGGATCCAGATCCGAGCGTCACGATAGAATCTTAGCCGAAGGGGTAAGTAGCACCTGCGCGCCGTGCGATATGACTTAAATCCAACGGCCTGCGTCGCTTGATCCACGCGAAACGTTTTCGGCGAATAGGAATAGGACGCGTGTCCCAGTCTGTTTGATTTAAACAGAATTTGATCTATTAGTTTTCCAATTTTGTAATTTGCATAACTTTAGTTCCACACATCCAAAGTTTGCAAATTTTATATCAATGGATTCAGAAAAGCAAGCCCTAGCCAACCATGCACTTTGTTTAATAAAAAGCTTCTGGTAAAATGTTTGTTTTTGCAGAAACATATGTATGCTTGTTTAGGATGTGAAATTTCTTCTAAAAAGATTTTGGGGATAAAATCTTTTGCAAATGGCGTATTTTGAACCTACTGATCCTAGGAATCACTTTGTGGTTTCAAAAATGTATTTGGAGATGCAAAAGAACGAAACTTGGATTTAAAACCAATTCTAGTCAAATAAAAATATGGTTTATTTATTAAAAATAGTTTTGGAAGAAAACCTTTGGGAAATGTTTTGTTTTAAACTCTCTGACCCCAAACACCAAGTTTTATGGTTTGAAAACATATTTTGTGAACCCTATAGATTAATGTCTTAGTACAAACATTTCTACACCACATAAAATGATACCTTGTTTTGAAAATGGTTTATGAAGTGAAATCTTTTGCAAATGACTTTGCCACTTTATAAAATGACCATTAGGTGTTTTCAAATGTTATGACCCATTAGGAACCACTTCTCCAAATAAAACAATCCTTTAGCATGCTTGCATGCATTGTTTTGTTATTGTTATTTTATGTGATGAATTGCTTGAATGGTAGATTGAAATGTTGTTTGCTTGATTGAATTGTAGTGACTTGAAGTGTGTGAACATTGCAAAGATCAAGGAGTGAACTTATACCCTCTACCAAAAAGGCAAGTGATGCTTCATACTTTGTCCCATTATTTTCACTATGCATTAGTGTTATTTCTAATTAAGACTTGCATGGAATTTTACTAAGTATAAACCTTGCTATGGGAAATCCTAGTAGATGAAACCTTAGTAAAATTTTCTAAGTTAAGACTCCTACTACTATCATGCTTAACTTAGCTAATAGAAAACAAGGGTGGATATATATTCACACTATGGAAAAATTTCTAAGTCTGAGGACTTGTGTTTGTCTAATAAAACAACTAAGTGAATGAATCACCTGGGTGGAATGGAAGGAATGGTTTGTGTTGAGTGGTTCACAAGGCCCATGTTTATGGTTTACCTTGTGTATCTCACTTGTGGATGGCCACCCAGGAACAAAGAGATTTTAGATGTCAAATGTTGAGAAGCTTCAAGTGCAACCACTTGGCATTATGGGCTCTGCCTGGATCATATAGGTTGCAAGAACTTAGCCATATGGACAGTTGGTGGTAGGGTTTGGTAGGTTGGAACGCGTCCATTTTGGTCTAAGGGAAGGCTTCTAAAAGATCTTGTCTTGGTGAAACCAAGTCTTGTGGGGAAAGTGCACCACCTCTGCAGAGTGTAAAATCTAAGTACTTAGCCATGTCCCTGGTAAAGGACAATTTGAGCATCAAGACATGGAAGCTGTCAAGAATCTCATCATCCAAATTTCTAAGTTAAAAACTTGTGGTTGAACAAGGGTTAAAGGATCTTCAATCTTTGATTGGGAGATGCCTTGGGAAAGATTATTTTGTCAAACAAAAACTTAGTGATTTCAAATGACATGGAAAATCTATTTTGAGCAAAGCAAGCCTAAGCTCCACTTGGCCAAATGCATATAGATGATAGACTCCACTATACTACTGTAACATCCCAAAAAAATCATATTTCAAAACTCATTCATATCATTCTTGCATCATTCATTCATATAGGGTTTTTCTCAAAATCATTTAGAAACAGAAGTTTGAGCTATGATTTCATGTGGGCAATTTATCTCAATTGGCCATCACCCTTTGGGATTTGATTGTCTATGAACTTATTTGCTTGCCTCCATGGTTGGAAAGGCTAGGTGAAGCTTTTAACCCAAGATTCAAAATTTAGAAATAGTTTCAAAACCCTATTTCAAATGTTTGCAAACTAGAGCAAATCTCTGTTTTCTTGGAAACCCAAGCTTGACCAAGCCTTGCAAGGTAACCACTTAGTTAGAATGACTCCTTTTGAACCCACAGAACCCTGCAAAAATCCCCAAAGCAGTTTGAATTCAAAAGGATTTGAATTCATATCAAATTCTATTCAGAAAATGGAATTAGAAAAAGAAAAGGCTTAAACAATGGAAAAGGGCCGCGCGGCCAGAATCTGGCCCAGCAGCTGATCAAGCCCAGCAAGCCCACCCGGGGATCTCCTTTTCCTTCTCACACGCGCGAGCACACGCAAACAGACACTGACAGCCCGACCCCACCAACACCTTGCGCGTTTCGCTGACGAGCGGGCCCAGTCCACGTCGTCCTCGTCTTCCCCAGACCGCGCCTGCGACCACGTCGCTGCAGCAGTGATGGCCGGTAATGGCGCGGTGTAAATGGGCATTTATCCTCGAGCGTTTCCTGTCGATTCCCCGGCTATAAGACCCTCTCTGCCCCGCGATCTTTTTCCCCAGACACCTCGCTCACTCCGCCACCAGGCTGCCCTCAATCAGCTTTGCACCGCCGCAGACAGAGCCTCTCCGGCGAGCGATTCCGGTGAGCCTCAAGTTCCTCTCTACCTCTCGTTCTCGCTATCTGACTCAGTGTATCTTTGCGCACCTCCTGACCTCACTAGTCCGTCTTGTACTGCCCCAGGTCGCCGGTTCCACTTGACACCGCGAGCACCGACGGCGACATCAACTCCGACGAGTTTTCCCGGTAGGTACAGACCGCCCCTCGCCTTCCCGTTCATGCACACGACTTCCCCTTGACCCTGTGAACCTTACCGTGTCGCTAACTTGCCTTGGGGTGATCCACAGCGACATCCACGACGACCACCTGACGCACCCGACGCCGCCACGAACTCCGGTGAGCAATCGCAGCCGTGCCCGAGCGCCCCTTGACCAACCACGAGTACGACGAGCATCGCCGTGACCCCCTGAGCCCGGTGAGCTACTCCTCGTTCTCACTTACCTCCTGCATCGTCGGCAACGTCATCGACCGACAGTTCCGCCGCCGGTAGCCGCCGCTCCGCCGCCAGTTCTTGGCCAGGGAAATAGCAGCCGTTAGATCTGTATCGTAGCGCTAGGATAGATCCACTTAACCCCGAAGCGGTACGCGATCTGAGCCGCCAGATTTCATTTAGATCCTACGGATATGGAGCTCGATCCAGTGCGAAACGGTACGAGCTAGGTTAGATCTGAAAATAGAATTTAAAAACAGATTTTGATCCAGATTTCAAATGCCTATATCTTTTGAATTCCATGTTGGAATTTTGCAAACTTTATACCGTTGGATTCAGAAAAACAAGACCTTTCTGCCTATCGAATTTGTTTAGCAAATAGTAACCATTAGATGTGCTTAAATTGCAGAGACTTGTTTGAGGCCTTTTTAAGTATAGATTTAGTTTAGTACCTTGTTTAGAGTTAGATTTTGTTTAGTTGGTAAACCAGTGGCTTGCTAAGTTTCTGTATTCATGCACTTGCTTGGTTGAGTTTTCAAAAATCATCACTTGGTAGATTCATGCATGCATGCATTCATACTATTTCTTGTTTGTATATATTTGTGTGTAATTGTGTGCTACAACTTTGTGTGTAGATTTTGCTAGTGATTGTGATTGTGACGAGTGCTACTCTCCACACTACCAAGGCAAGTGATATCTTCATGAATATTCCATTCCTATATTTTGTATATGCATTAGTATTATTTTTCCAAGTATAGGACTTGCATGGATTTTTGCTAAGTATAAACTATGCTATGGGAAAACCTATTAGGTGAAGCCTTAGTGAAAATTACCTAAGTCAAGATTCCTATTACTATCATGCTTAGCCTAGCTACTAGAAAACAAGGGTGGTTTATATATTCACACTATGGAAAAATATTCTAAGTCTAAGGACTTGTTTTTATTTAACAAAACAACTAAGTTAATAAATCACCTGGGTGGAATGGATGGAATGGTTATGTTGAGTGGTTATACAAGGCCAGGGGTACTGGTGAACCTTGTGTATCTCACTTGTGGATGGCCACCCAGGAACAAAGAGATTTGAGTTGTCAAATGTTGAGAAGATTCAAGTGCAACCACTTGGCAATATGGGCTCTGCCATGATCTTAGGATGCTAGAACTTAGTCTCTTGGACAGTGGGTGGTAGATGGGTTGATAGGTTGGAACGCGTCCATTTGACTAAGGAAAGGCTACTGAAGGATCATGTCTTGGGAAACCAAGGCTTGTGGGGAAAGTGCACCACCTCTGCAGAGTGTAAAACCTAAGTACTTAGCCATGTCCCTGGTAAAGGACAATTTGAGCATCAAGACATGGAAACTTCAAGAATCTCATCACTCCAATTTCTAAATAAAACTTGTGGGTGAACAAGGGTTAAAAGGATCTTCAGTCATTGATTGGTAGATGCCCTGAGTGGATCTGGAGTCTTTGATTGATAGATGCCTTGGGTGTTCTGTGCCAAGCAAAAACTTAGTGTTTTCAAAAGTTAAGGAAAAATCTATTTTTGAGCAATGCAAGCCTAAGCTCCACCAGCCAAATGCATATAGTATTATAGTCCACTTAAAATATACTAAGGTATCACTTGCCAATACTATTCCAAAGTATTGACCCTCTGTGGCTGTAACTTATGATGTTGCAGGTTACTCTGATGATGAATAGGAGTCATGAGTCTACACTCAACATGCTTGCCTGTGGCACATGAAGATGAAGACTTATGTTTATTTACATATTCCATAAACTCTTGTATTAGGCCTTTGGCCATGAGTTGTAAAAGACTATGTTTTATCTCTGGAATGACTGTAATAAACGACCTTTGTATCTGTGTACTTCATCTTAAACTGTGGATGCTAGCATTGATCCAGGGACTAGCATTGCAATCACAGGGATCTTTTCCTTTACAAAGGAGGGATCTTACAGATGGTATCAGAGCACTGTGTTGCCTGTAGGATTATGACCCTAGGATTGGAAACCACTAAGGAAAAAAATTTACTTCTTCTACACTTGTCTATTCTTCTCGTAAACTTTTCTAATCTTCTCATTCTCATCTCTATTGTAGATGAACTCCGTCAACGAAGCCGTGAAGAAAGGACCACTCATGACCATGACCTTGGAGTGTGAGACTGAGTTTCCCAAAATCCTCAAGGACCTCATGGAGACCATGGGAGTACATGGTGCAGCTGTGTACAAGGGCTTTCCAGTAATGGAGGAAGGAGTGGAGTATTGGTGGGTGCAACTTCACTTGTACAAGAATAAGGAAGACAACCACAAAGAAAAGGGCTTCTGCATGTACACCAACACTTTTATGCACACCACATTCTTTGAGTCAGCAAGAGAAGCAGCTTGGAAGACTATCAAGGAACTGAGTACTAGAGTCAAGTGCAAGATTCTCAACCTCCAAAAAGACTTAGAGAAAGAGAAGGAACATACCCAAGAGTTGGAAGTCACCAACCAATCCTTAAGAGGAGATATTATAGACTTAGTGATAGAAGCATGTGAACAAGATAGGGTGATTGCCACTAGCAACATTGTGTTAGCCACCAGATCCAATGAGATAGGATTGTAAGCGCACTTCGTTAGTTGGACCACCACCTATCACCTTATTTTCCAAAATGATACCTTAAAAGTTTGAACCTTGGTTGATGTAATGGATTTATGTATGCATGACTTGAGTGAATTGTGTGTTCCAGGAATGTGTTTGAATGTTTGTCTTGTTTATCTTAAATTGTGTTGTTCTAACTTTTTCAATATTATAAATAGATGCCTATTGCCATCAGCACTGTTGAGGAGTTCCAGGCTACCCGTTTTGGTCCTCGTATCGTAGAGCTTACTACTTTACTCGATCTCCCTCTTCCTATCATTACGGTGCACCCACTCACCAAGTTTGAGAGGAAGGACCTTTGGGGCTTCAAGGTGAACCAGCCAGGACGCCAGACTGAGCCTACTACGGAGGCCATCATCTTCAAGCTTATGCACGATGACAGGGAGAGAGGCATGGAGGTTTTCATGCAGGATCTGATAGGACGACTGTTAGGACGTCACTCCCGACAGGTTAGAGGCACTCACTTCCACGCCTTCGGAAGGCGTGATGATGACGGAGAGTCCATTGACTTTGAGGACGACTCGAGGGTCACAGCAGAGCCGATACGCCTGTACCTCCAGGACTTAGAGACTCTTATTAGGCACGTGGATACTGATAGGACCAACGTCATGCTTAGTAATGACGAGCTCCAGGTGCAGCTTCGCAAGAAGGACAAGCTCTTCGCGCAGCAGGACGAGATAGTCAAGGAGATGGAGACGAAGTTCGAGACCCAAGACCGTAAGTTCAAGAGTCAAGAGAAGCGTGTCCAGGATAGGAACAAGAGGATTCGTGATATGACCGAGGAACTGCAATCCAAGGACTTCGAGTTAGAGCAGCAGCAGACAGTGATTGAGAGGCTTCGTTCCCAGAAGAGGGCTCTCAAGGCCAAGATCGACTCTTTGACCACTACCATCGAGGAGAACAAGACCGCAATGGAGAACGCAGGTCTTACCTTTGTCGAGGAGGAGATTGATGCCGACGAGTAGATGTGACTACTCAGTTATCTTTATTTACCGCACTTGTTATTTGTGAACTTATTGTTGGACCATCCGACATGTGGATGGCTTGCCACTTGTGTGTTTGTACTTTGAGACTTTGTTGAGCTTTTATCCTAGTGTTGCTTGCTATGTGTTTGCTTGAGTAATGTATTGTGCATAAATCATGTAAGGGTATCTCATTCTTATCTCTATATGAATAAACCACAGATGCCTCCCCGGCGCGCAAACCCCAACCCCAACATTACCCCGGAAATGCAACAAATGATGAATGCACAAACACAGCTTATGCAAATGATGACGACGTTCATCCAGAACCAGAACAACAACAACAACCCCAATAACAACAACAACAATAACAACAACAACAACCCTCCAGGTTTTGATATGCTCACCAGATTTCTGCGTCTGAGGCTAGCTAAGTTTTCGGGAACGACTGATCCCATGGTGGCCAATGATTGGCTACGTTCTGTGAACAAAGACTTAGTGACCGTGGGATGCACAGATGCTGAAAAGGTCAGGTTCGCAGCACATCTGTTGGAAGGACCAGCCGCCGCATGGTGGGACAACTTCCAGATTACCACGCCTATTGATGAGGTGACTTGGGCTATCTTTGAAGATGGATTTCGTACTACTCATATCTCACCAGGTATGATGAGCCTGAAAAAGAAGGAATTTCACAACCTGAAGCAGCGCCACCACAGCGTGGCTGAATATATTGAAGAGTTCAACAATCTGGCGCGCTATGCACCGGATGAGGTTGACACTGATGCCAAAAGGAAGGAAAAGTTTCTGGAAGGCTTAAATGATGAGCTGAATCTGCAGCTGTCTGTGGCATATGTTCCAACTTATCAGTCGCTGTGTGACAAGGCTGTTATTGTGGAGAATAAAATGAAGCAAGTCGAGAGTAGAAAGAGGAAACACTCCGACAAGCATAGCTCGGGATCGTCTCATAAACGATCTCACTATGATGATAGTGTCAGCTCAGGATCCCACAAGCATGGGAAGTTTAACAAGCACCACAACCACAACCGTCATGACAACAAGCATCATCGCAGTCATGACAACGATAAGTACAAGAATCACAAGAGTGGACATAAGAGCCACCACAGTGGAAGTGGAAGTCAACCTAAGAAGGACAACAGTCAGGTTGAATGCTTCAAATGCAAGAAGTTGGGGCATTATGCTAATGAGTGTCCTGAGAAGAACGTTGAAGGACCTAACAAGCCCAATCCTTTTCAGAAAGGACAGGTTAACCACATCAATGTGGAGGAGGTCTATGAAGAGCCTGATGCCGTTGCTGGTAAGTTCAGACTCAATTCCATCTCGGCATTTGTACTCTTTGACACTGGTGCATCTCATTCATTCATATCAAAAGCATTTGTCGAAAGAAATGAACTACCGGTAGAAACCATTGGGTGTCCTATAAAAGTAAGTTCTCCTGGTGGAGAAATGATAGTGAACTCAGGATGTCATGATTTAGTCATAGAGTTTGGAAAACATAAGTTTCCAGTAAACCTAATAATCCTAAATTCCCAAGGATTGGATGTGATTTTGGGAATGGATTGGATGGCTAAGTATGAGGGAGTACTAGATTGTGCCAATCTTTCAGTTTCACTCACAACCCCTGAAGGTAAGAGGATAAAATTTAAGTCCAATTTTAAATCTAAAGGAAGCAAGCTAAATTCTCTTAAGGGGGTTAGCATGGACAGTGTGCCAATTGTGTGTGAATATCCGGATGTGTTCCCAGAAGAATTACCAGGAATGCCACCAGATAGAGATGTGGAGTTTATAATAGATTTGGTACCAGGTTCTGGACCAAGAGCAAAGAGGCCTTATAAAATGTCAGTTGACGAACTTAAGGAACTCAAGAAACAACTTGGAGAACAATTGCAGAAAGGATTCATCCAGCCAAGTTCTTCATCTTGGGGAGCTCCAGTTTTGTTCGTAGAAAAGAGAGACAGAACTCAAAGATTATGCATAGATTACCGTTCTCTCAACGAGGTAACCATCAAGAACAAATATCCTTTGCCAAGAATAAATGACTTGTTTGATCAGCTAGAAGGAGCATGTGTGTTCTCGAAGATTGATCTTCGGTCAGGCTATTTTCAACTCAAGATAAGAGAGCAAGACATACCTAAAACAGCATTCACCACAAGGTATGGATTGTATGAGTACACTGTGATGCCTTTTGGTTTAACCAACGCTCCAGCATACTTCATGAATATGATGAACAAAGTGTTCATGGAATTTCTTGACAAGTTCGTTGTCGTTTTCATCGATGACATCTTAGTCTACTCCAAGAGCAAGGAGGAGCATGAAAGACATCTACGCTTAATACTTGAGAAACTAAGGGAACATAAACTTTATGCCAAGTTCAGCAAGTGTGAGTTTTGGTTAGAGGAAGTTGGATTTCTTGGTCATGTTATGACAAAGGATGGTGTAGAAGTTGATCCTGCTAAAGTTTCCGCTGTGACAGAATGGGAATCTCCTAGGAATGTAAAAGAGGTTCGTAGTTTTCTTGGTTTAGCAGGTTACTACAGAAGGTTCATTGAAAAAATTTCAAAGGTTGCTAAACCAATGACAGAATTGTTAAAGAAAGATAAGAAATTTGCTTGGTCTGAAGGATGTGAACTCAGCTTTCAAGAATTAAAGAAGAGACTTGTGTCAGCACCAGTACTGTGCCTACCAGATTTGGAAAAGGATTTCCAAGTATATTGTGATGCTTCGCATCAAGGATTAGGAGCCGTACTTATGCAAGGCGGAAAAGTTGTGGCTTATGCCTCGAGACAACTCAAAACTCATGAAGTAAACTATCCTACTCATGATTTAGAGTTAGCCGTTGTTGTCCATGCACTCAAAACATGGAGACACTACCTTTTGGGAAAACGTTGTGAAGTGTTCACCGACCATAAGAGCTTGAAGTATATCTTCACCCAGAAGGAGATCAATATGAGACAAAGAAGATGGCTAGAACTTATCAAGGATTACGACTTGAGTTTGCAATACCACCCCGGTAAAGCGAATGTAGTAGCAGATGCTCTAAGTCGTAAAGCGTTTGTAAATGGCCTTACCAAAGGAGAATTGCCAGATGACTTGTGTAAGCAGTTCAAGGAACTCAGGTTGGAGATTGTGCCGGAAGGACATCTCATGTCTTTGGATGTTCAACCCACTCTGTTGGATAAGATTAAAGAAGCCCAAAAGACGGATAAAGAAATCGAAGAGATTAAGGAAAGGATTAGCCAAGGGAAGACTAAAAGTTTCCATATGGACGAACAAGGTACTTTATGGCACGGGAAACGTATTTGTGTTCCACAAGATCCGGAAATGCGGAAACTGATTTTACAAGAAGCCCATAACTCTCCATATTCTATTCACCCGGGAAACACAAAAATGTACATGGATATGAAAGAAAGATTTTGGTGGAACAATCTCAAAAGGGACATCGCCGAACACATTGCTTTGTGTGATGTGTGTAGTAGAGTCAAAGCGGAACATCAGAAACCAGCAGGTTTGCTTCAACCAATGCCTATTCCTGAATGGAAGTGGGAAAATATTGGTATGGATTTCATTACCGGATTACCAAGGACTAGGATAGGGTATGACTCCATATGGGTAGTAGTGGATCGCCTAACTAAAGTGGCTCATTTTATACCCGTAAAGACAACTTATACAAGTGCCAAGTTAGCCAAAATCTACATGAGCAGAATTGTATGCCTTCACGGAGTACCTAAGAGTATTGTGTCTGATAGAGGAACTCAGTTCACTTCTCACTTTTGGAGACAGCTTCATGAATCTTTAGGAACGAGATTGGAATTCAGCACTGCTTTTCATCCTCAAACTGATGGACAAACAGAAAGGACTAATCAAATTCTTGAAGACATGTTGAGGGCATGTGCCCTAGACTATGGAGCAAGTTGGGATGAAAGTCTGCCTTACGCAGAGTTCTCTTACAACAACAGTCACCAATCTAGTATTGGGATGGCACCATTTGAGTTTCTCTACGGAAGGAAGTGTACCACCCCATTGCTATGGAATGGTGTAGGAGAAAGAAGTTTGTTTGGACCAGATCTTATCAAAGACGCCGAAGAAAAGGTCAAATTAGTTAGAGACAAATTGAAGATAGCACAGTCTCGACAGAAAAGCTACGCAGATGCTAAGCGTAGAGAAGTCACTTACGAAGTTGGGGATAGAGCTTATCTTAGAGTATCACCACTTCGTGGAGTAAAAAGATTTGGAGTCAAAGGAAAGCTAGCACCAAGATATGTTGGACCATTCAACATTCTAAGTCGCAAGGGAGAAGCTGCATATGAAATCGAACTTCCCGCATCTTTATTAGCAGTCCATAATGTTTTTCATGTGAGTCAGCTCAAGAAATGTCATCCAGAAATGGAAGAAACATCTTTGAAAGATACCATATCTTTGGAAGAAGTTCAACTAGAAAGTGATCTCACCTATGAAGAAAAGCCTATCAAGATACTTGAGACCGCAGAAAGAGTCACAAGGACAAAGACTATCAAATTTTGCAAAGTACAGTGGAATCATCATTCCGAAGAGGAAGCAACTTGGGAAAGAGAAGATGATCTTCGGAAAGACCACCCTCACCTATTTTGCTAGCCAATCCGAATCTCGAGGGCGAGATTCATTTTAAGGGGGTTAGATTTGTAACATCCCAAAAAAATCATATTTCAAAACTCATTCATATCATTCTTGCATCATTCATTCATATAGGGTTTTTCTCAAAATCATTTAGAAACAGAAGTTTGAGCTATGATTTCATGTGGGCAATTTATCTCAATTGGCCATCACCCTTTGGGATTTGATTGTCTATGAACTTGTTTGCTTGCCTCCATGGTTGGAAAGGCTAGGTGAAGCTTTTAACCCAAGATTCAAAATTTAGAAATAGTTTCAAAACCCTATTTCAAATGTTTGCAAACTAGAGCAAATCTCTGTTTTCTTGGAAACCCAAGCTTGACCAAGCCTTGCAAGGTAACCACTTAGTTAGAATGACTGTTTTTGAACCCACAGAACCCTGCAAAAATCCCCAAAGCAGTTTGAATTCAAAAGTATTTGAATTCATATCAAATTCTATTCAGAAAATGGAATTAGAAAAAGAAAAGGCTTAAACAATGGAAAAGGGCCGCGCGGCCAGAATCTGGCCCAGCAGCTGATCAAGCCCAGCAAGCCCACCTGGGGATCTCCTTTTGCTTCTCACACGCGCGAGCACACGCAAACAGACACTGACAGCCCGACCCCACCAACACCTTGCGCGTTTCGCTGATGAGCGGGCCTAGTCCACGTCGTCCTCGTCTTCCCCAGACCGCGCCTGCGACCACGTCGCTGCAGCAGTGATGGCCGGTAATGGCGCGGCGTAAATGGGCATTTATCCTCGAGCGTTTCCTGTCGATTCCCCGGCTATAAGACCCTCTCTGCCCCGCGATCTTTTTCCCCCAAACACCTCGCTCACTCCGCCACCAGGCTGCCCTCAATCAGCTTTGCACCGCCGTAGACAGAGCCTCTCCGGCGAGTGATTCCGGTGAGCCTCAAGTTCCTCTCTGCCTCTCGTTCTCGCTATCTGACTCAGTGTATCTTTGCGCACCTCCTGACCTCACTAGTCCGTCTTGTACTGCCCCAGGTCGCCGGTTCCACTTGACACCGCGAGCACCGACGGCGACATCAACTCCGACGAGTTTTCCCGGTAGGTACAGACCGCCCCTCGCCTTCCCGTTCATGCACACGACTTCCCCTTGACCCTGTGAACCTTACCGTGTCGCTAACTTGCCTTGGGGTGATCCACAGCGACGTCCACGATGACCACCTGACGCACCCGACGCCGCCACGAACTCCGGTGAGCAATCGCAGCCGTGCCCGAGCGCCCCTTGACCAACCACGAGTACGACGAGCATCGCCGTGACCCCCTGAGCCCGGTGAGCTACTCCTCGTTCTCACTTACCTCCTGCATCGTCGGCAACGTCATCGACCGACAGTTCCGCCGCCGGTAGCCGCCGCTCCGCCGCCAGTTCTTGGCCAGGGAAATAGCAGCCGTTAGATCTGTATCGTAGCGCTAGGATAGATCCACTTAACCCCGAAGCGGTACGCGATCTGAGCCGCCAGATTTCATTTAGATCCTACGGATATGGAGCTCGATCCAGTGCGAAACGGTACGGGCGAATAAGAACATGACGCGTGGCTAGGTTAGATCTGAAAATAGAATTTAAAAACAGATTTTGATCCAGATTTCAAATGCCTATATCTTTTGAATTCCACGTTGGAATTTTGCAAACTTTATACCGTTGGATTTAGAAAAACAAGACCTTTCTGCCTATCGAATTTGTTTAGCAAATAGTAACCATTAGATGTGCTTAAATTGCAGAGACTTGTTTGAGGCCTTTTTAAGTATAGATTTAGTTTAGTACCTTGTTTAGAGTTAGATTTTGTTTAGTTGGTAAACCAGTGGCTTGCTAAGTTTCTGTATTCATGCACTTGCTTGGTTGAGTTTTCAAAAATCATCACTTGGTAGATTCATGCATGCATGCATTCATACTATTTCTTGTTTGTATATATTTGTGTGTAATTGTGTGCTACAACTTTGTGTGTAGATTTTGCTAGTGATTGTGATTGTGACGAGTGCTACTCTCCACACTACCAAGGCAAGTGATATCTTCATGAATATTCCATTCCTATATTTTGTATATGCATTAGTATTATTTTTCCAAGTATAGGACTTGCATGGATTTTTGCTAAGTATAAACTATGCTATGGGAAAACCTATTAGGTGAAGCCTTAGTGAAATTACCTAAGTCAAGATTCCTATTACTATCATGCTTAGCCTAGCTACTAGAAAACAAGGGTGGTTTATATATTCACACTATGGAAAAATATTCTAAGTCTAAGGACTTGTTTTTATTTAACAAAACAACTAAGTTAATAAATCACCTGGGTGGAATGGATGGAATGGTTATGTTGAGTGGTTATACAAGGCCAGGGGTACTGGTGAACCTTGTGTATCTCACTTGTGGATGGCCACCCAGGAACAAAGAGATTTGAGTTGTCAAATGTTGAGAAGATTCAAGTGCAACCACTTGGCAATATGGGCTCTGCCATGATCTTAGGATGCTAGAACTTAGTCTCTTGGACAGTGGGTGGTAGATGGGTTGATAGGTTGGAACGCGTCCATTTGACTAAGGAAAGGCTACTGAAGGATCATGTCTTGGGAAACCAAGGCTTGTGGGGAAAGTGCACCACCTCTGCAGAGTGTAAAACCTAAGTACTTAGCCATGTCCCTGGTAAAGGACAATTTGAGCATCAAGACATGGAAACTTCAAGAATCTCATCACTCCAATTTCTAAATAAAACTTGTGGGTGAACAAGGGTTAAAAGGATCTTCAGTCATTGATTGGTAGATGCCCTGAGTGGATCTGGAGTCTTTGATTGATAGATGCCTTGGGTGTTCTGTGCCAAGCAAAAACTTAGTGTTTTCAAAAGTTAAGGAAAAAACTATTTTTGAGCAATGCAAGCCTAAGCTCCACCAGCCAAATGCATATAGTATTATAGTCCACTTAAAATATACTAAGGTATCACTTGCCAATACTATTCCAAAGTATTGATCCTCTGTGGTTGTAACTTATGATGTTGTAGGTTACTCTGATGATGAATAGGAGTCATGAGTCTACACTCAACATGCTTGCCTGTGGCACATGAAGATGAAGACTTATGTTTATTTACATATTCCATAAACTCTTGTATTATGCCTTTGGCCATGAGTTGTAAAAGACTATGTTTTATCTCTGGAATGACTGTAATAAACGACCTTCGTATCTGTGTACTTCATCTTAAACTGTGGATGCTAGCATTGATCCAGGGACTAGCATTGCAATCACAGGGATCTTTTCCTTTACAAAGGAGGGATCTTACAACTACCATAGTATCACTTGCCAATACAATTCAAATGTATTGACCCTTGTGGCTGTAACTTGTATGTTGCAGGTTTGATTGATGTTAGTAAAGTTTGATGATTAGGATTACAAAGTCTACAACCAACATGTCTGCCTGTGGCACTTTGAAGATGAAGGACCCCATGCTTATAGATATTCTGCTGCAATGTAATGTAATAGCCAAATGAGCTATGAAAGATGTAATAAAATATTTTATTCCTGGTTATAAAGTTGTATTATGACCTTTGTTTCTTGATATTACATCTTAAATGTGGATGCTAGCTATTGATCCAGGGACTAGCATTGTAAACACAGGGGACTCTACCTTATTAAAGGTTGGGAACCTTACACTACAGAAGGTTCATCGAGAATTTCTCCAAGGTAGCTAAGCCTATGACAGAATTGCTAAAGAAAGACAAGAAATTTGCTTGGTCAGAAGGTTGTGAACTCAGCTTTCAAGAATTGAAGAAGAGACTAGTGACAGCACTAGTCTTGTGTTTGCCAGATTTGGAGAAAGATTTCCAAGTGTATTGTGATGCATCTCATCATGGATTAGGTGCAGTACTTATGCAAGAAGGAAAATTCGTGGCATATGCCTCGAGACAACTCAAAACTCATGAAGTAAACTACCCTACTCATGATTTAGAGTTAGCCTCTGTTGTCCATGCATTCAAAACATGGAGACATTATCTTTTGGGAAAGCGATGTGAAGTGTTCACAGATCACAAAAGTTTGAAGTATATCTTCACCCAGAAGGAAATTAACATGAGAACAAAGAAGATGGCTATAACTCATCAAGGACTATGACTTAAGTTTGCAATACCACTCCGGTAAAGCAAATGTTGTAGCGGATGCTCTAAGCCGTAAGGTTTTTGTGAATGGCCTTACTAAGGGAGAATTGCCAGATGATCTGTGTGCCCAATTTAGAGATCTCAGATTGGAGATTGTGCCTGAAGGACATCTCATGTCTTTGAATGTTCAACCTACCTTGTTGGACAAGATCAAAGAAGCCCAGAAGATTGATAAGGAAATTGAAGAGATTAAGGAAAAGATTGGTAAAGGAAAAGCCAAAGGATTCCATGAAGACGAACAGGGTACTTTATGGCATGGAAAACGTATCTGTGTTCCACAAGATCCGGAGCTTCGGAAACTGATTTTACAAGAAGCACACAACTCACCGTATTCCATCCACCTGGGTAACACCAAAATGTACATGGATATGAAGGAAAGATTTTGGTGGAATAATCTCAAGAAGGACATCGCCAAACATATTGCTTTGTGTGATGTATGTAGTAGAGTGAAGGCGGAACACGAGAAACCAGCAGGATTGCTTCAACCACTACCTATTCCTGATTGGAAGTGGGACAAGATTGGTATGGATTTCATTACCGGATTACTAAGGACTAGGTCAGGATATGATTCTATTTGGGTAGTAGTGGATCGCCTAACTAAAGTGGCTCATTTTATACCCGTGAAGACAACTTAAACAAGTGCTAAGTTAGCCAAGATCTATATGAACAGAATTGTGTGTCTACATGGAGTACCAAAGAGTATTGTGTCTGATAGGGGAACACAATTCACTTCTCATTTTTGGAGACAGCTACATGAGTCATTGGGAACGAGGTTGGAATTCAGCACTGCTTTTCATCCTCAAACTGATGGACAAACAGAAAGGACTAATCAGATTCTTGAAGATATGTTGAGAGCATGTGCTCTAGACTATGGAACAGTTGGGATGAAAGTCTGCCTTACGCAGAATTTTCTTACAACAACAGCTATCAAGCCAGTATTGAGATGGCACCATTTGAGTTTCTCTATGGGAGAAAGTGTACCACCCCATTGTTATGGAATGGTGTGGGAGAAAGAAGTTTGTTCGGACCTGGACTCATCAAAGAGGCTGAAGAGAAAGTCAAGCTGGTTAAGGACAGATTAAAGATAGCATAGTCCCGATAAAACAGCTACGCAGATCCTAAGAATAGATAAGTCACCTATGAAGTAGGTGATAGAGCTTATCTTAGAGTGTCACCACTCCGTGGAGTGAAGAGATTTGGAGTCAAAGGAAAATTGGCACCAAGATATGTTGGACCATTCAAGATTTTGAGTAGTAAAGGAGAAGTTGCTTATGAGATAGAATTGCCAGAGTCTTTGTCTGCTGTTCATAATGTGTTTCATGTGAGTCAACTTAAGAAATGTCATCCAGAAATGGAAGAGACTTCTTTGAAGGATACCAGACCTTTGGAAGAGGTTCAATTGGAGAGTGATCTTGTAAGGTTCCCAACCTTTAATAAGGTAGAGATCCTTGTGTTTACAATGCTAGTCCCTGGATCAAAAGCTAGCATCCACAGTTAAGATGTAATATCAAGAAACAAAGGTCATAATACAACTTTATAACCAGGAATAAAATAATTCATTACATCTTACATAGCTCATTTGGCTATCACATTACATTGCAGCAGAATATCTATAAGCATGGGGTCCTTCATCTTCAAATTGCCACAGGCAATCATGTTGGTTGTAGACTTGTAATCCTATTCAACACACTTCACTAACATCAAACAAACCTGCAACATAATAAGTTGTAGCCACAAGGGTCAATACATTTGAATTGTATTGGCAAGTTTCACTATTATGTAGAAGTAAGTGGATCCTATCATTACATGCATATTTGGCTCAGTAGGGTTTAGGCTCTTTTGCAGAAAGCAATATACTTTTATCCTATCTTTTCAAAATAGTTTTGATCTTTTGTCAAATCTCTCTGAACTACTTGGAAAACTCCAAGTGCTTCTAATCCCTTGTTGTCACCATCAAGTTTTACTTTGAGAAATTGGAATGTCGAGATCTTCCATAGCTTCAGGCCTTAGTTGCTCAGTATTGTCCATAACCGGGGACACGGCTAAGTACTTAGAATTTTGATCTTCTGCAGAAGTTGTACACTTTACCCACATGACACAATCTCATCTTGATGCCACCAGTGGCCGCTGGATAAGTACTCACCAAGATGGAGTACTGGCAGATTGAGAATGTGACAAAGTCTTTCCATAGGAGTCCTCCCAATACACAATGCTAGCTTGTCATCCAGGCACCAATGTAGGGTTTCAAGTTCCCTTACACAATTCTAGTTAACCTGAAGTTGCCATTGCATGGGTCTTCCACTATGTAGTTGACTAAGCCAGAGCCCATTTAGCATGTGGCTGTTCACGGAAGCCACTGTACGAGAAACATGTTCAATCTCTAAGTCCCTGGGTGGTTTTCTTCTAGTGCACATACAAAAGAGATGGCCATATAAACATGGTTCCTTTTGTTGCCACCTTGTCCAAGCTTGAGTATCCTTGTCCACCCAGGTGGTTCATTGAGTACTTGTTTTATTATATAAAACATAGGTCTTTTCAACTCTTCATATAGTCATATTATGTATCCCATCCCAATATATAGCAGGGCTAAGCATACTACAACTACAATGTTTCCACTAAGGGGGATATAAGGGTATCCTATTAGGATTTAGCATAGCATAAAATATAGTAAACCTTTCCATGCATGTTACAAAAATCCACTAAGTGTAATGAAAATAGTAGGACTTAGATGATAGTGTCACTTGCCATTTTAGTAGAGAATGTTGGTTCACTTCTTGATCTTGCAAATATCACACTCTTCTAATTCCACTACAATTCAATCAAGCAAACATAGATTCAACTAGCATTCCAACCAATTTATCACACATAAAATAACAAAAACAATGTCATGCACGCAAGCATGCAAAAGATGGTTTTATTTGCAAAAGTGGTTTCTACTAGGATCTAAACATTTTAAAGTTCAAAGTGGTCATTTACTAAAGTGGTAAAACCATTTGCAAAAGGTTTTATCTATAAACCATTTTTAACTCAAATCATTATTTTATGTGGTTGAAAATGCTTTTAGCAAAGCAATATTCTTTCAAGAGTTCACCAAATATATTTAATTCTCAAATCTTGGTGTTTAGGGTCAGAAGGTTTGAATCAAAACATTTCCCAAAAGTTTTACTCACAAAATCATTTCTAAATCATAATCCATATTTTTATTTGACTAGAAATGAGCTAATTCAATTATTTACTCCTTAACTTCACAAAATATATTTTTAAATCCATAAGTTGGTTCCTATAGTCAGTAGGTTCACAACAATCCATTTTGCAAAGATTTCACATTAAAATTATATCAAGAACAATTTTTATATTCAAAATAATCCTACAGAAGTTTCTGCAAATTCAACCAATTTTTACAGAAGCAAAACATTAAACAAAGTGCACGGTTACAAAGTACTTGTTCTACTGATTCCATTGATATAAAATTTGCAAAATTTGGACGTGTAGAACTAAAGTTATGAATTTTACAAGTTTGCATATCAATGAGATTCTAAATTCTGTTTTAAACAAAACCTTGTCCACGTGGCGTGATTCTATTGGCCGGTACCGTTTCGTTTGGATCGAGCTCTCTGGACCACAGGATTTAAGTGAGATCGTGCGGCACAGGGCACACGGTACCCTTTCGCTTAAGTTCTAATCTCAGCCAAAGGATCAAGATCTAATGGACACGGTTCCTCTGACCATGGTTGGGCGGCGCTAGCGGCGGCTGGCGGCGGCGCACGCTCTGGCTGCGGCAGAGCCGGCGATACAGGAATCAAGGAGGGTAACTGAGATGCTCACCGTGCTCGCAGGGTCCTGGTGAAGCTCAAGGCGTTGATGGTTTGGCGAGGGGCGCACAGGGACGGAAGTAATCGCTCGCCGGAGTCGGTGGCGGCGTCAGACGGTTATGTTCGTCGTCGGGGACGGGGCTGCAGATCGTGCCGAAGCAAAATAAGTGCACGGTTAGACGCGGGCGAGTGTGGCGTTCACATGAGCATGATCGAGAGGGCTCGGGGTGGTCTGGCTTACCAGGGGGAGGTCGCCGGAGTTGCTTGCAGGCGGTGGCGCTCAGGTTATCATTGTTGTCGACGCTATGGATCAAGCGCGGGCGAATGATTGGCACGGGAAGATGCGCCAGGAGGTGGGAAGCAAGCTCGCGTGTAGAGGAAGACGAGGGCCGGCCGTGGTTCGCCGGAATTGGCTGGGGAAGCTGTCGAAGACATAGGGGTTGGAGCTCTCGATTCGCTCAGCCTGGGGGCAGAGAGGGAGAGGCGAGTGAGGGGAAAGGTAGAGGAGAGCATGGCGTTTAAAGGAGCGTCGTTACTGGGAGGAATCACTCAGCCATCAACGCGTATTCATCATCGCATTCAATCGGCAGCAACGGCAGGGGCGTGGTCGTGGGTTTGAAGACGACGGTGAGGTGGCGTGGGGTCCGTCTGTCAGCGAGGTGGAGGAAGTGGGAGTGGGGCCTGCCTGTCTGTGACTCTGTGGGTGCGTGTGTGGGTGAGAAACGTTTCGCGTGTGGGGGGTTTAGTTGGGCTTGCTGGGCCTGTTTGCTGGGCTGGGTTTGATTCATTTTTTTATACTGATTGCCTTTTCTTTTTCTATTTAGAATTTCTGTTTTGATTTTTCAAACAATAATTCAAACAACAATTCAAATCAAACCACCACCAAACTTTGTATTTATTTTAATTCTGTTTAACAACACAATCAAATGTCCAAAACAAAACAATTTTATTCTTTTTAGGATCCATTAATAATTAAAATAAGTAGTCTTTAGTCATTAATTCAAATAGGGTTTAATTTATTTTTAAAACTCTATTTGAAATCTAAACCAAACCAAAACCTTTTTAGTAGGTTTTATTTGAATAAATAAAACACTTGGAAAACTTATTTAAAATAAAATAACAAGTTTTAGTGTTTATTTAAAAATGGAAGAGCCTTTACTTTAATAAAATTGGATATTAATAATTCCTCATTATTTTATTTAAATAAACCTTTACTCCTTTTATCAAAATAGAAATATTTTATTTCAAAAGCTTGGCCAATATTTAATTTGGCTCTATAAAATAATCTTTATTTATAATTCTACCTTTTCTTTTGAAACCCAAATCTTTTTATTAAAAGATCCAAAAATAGTGATTCCAACTATTATAACTTTATTTATTATTTGTTTATCTTTTTGGATCCCTTTAGGATTTTTTTATTGGATCAAAATAGGTTTTGATGTTTCCAATTGGATTCAAAAAGTTTCTTCTCACCCTAAATTTCAACAAAACTTTATTTTGTTTATTTATTTTTCACATTTCAAAATTTGGAAAATTTTGGGATGTGACAGGCTACCACCCTTAAAAGAAATCTCGTCCCGAGATTTGGGAAGGCTAGGGTTACAAGTTGGCTTCAAGGCAACTAGGGTACTACCACCCTTAAAGAAAATCTCATAGGATTACATTGATGGTTCACTTGACTAGGGGTTCAACACTTGATATTCAGACAAAGAATCCTTATTTGACTCTTTTGAGTTATCTAATTCCTGACATCCACTTCTTCTATCTTTTCAAAGTTTCCATCCATGTCAATGTGGTTCACATGTCCTTTCTGGGTCACATTGGGGTCATTTCCATTGGCTCTTCTAGCATCCTTATTCTTTTTCCTTCTCAGGACAGTCTGATGCATAGTGTCCAAGTTCCTTATAATTATAACACTGCAACTGGCTAATGTCTTTCTTCCTGAAAGTGTCATGTTGGTTCTGGTCATCTCCATTGTCTGTATCATTTCCATTATTATCACTTCCATTGTTGTTGTGGTGATACTAATGTGGTTCAGAATCTTCCTTGCTCTTTTTGAATGAATGCTTTTTTTGTGATGATCCTGAGTGATTCTTGAGTTTATGCTTCCTCTTTCTATTCTCAACTTGATTCATCTTGTTTTCCAAAATGGTGGCTTTGTCACAGAGTGATTGATAAGTTGGGACATAGGCAACAGCTAGCTGCAGGTTCAACTCATCATTAAGTCCTTCAAGAAATTTCTCCTTTCTCTTAGCATCTGTATCAACTTCATCCGGTGCATAGCGTGCCAGATTGTTGAATTCTTCAATATACTCAGCCACACTGAGGTGACGCTGTTTCAGATTGTGAAACTCTTTTTTCTTCAAGTACATCACTCCAGGTGAGATGTGAGTTGTTCTGAATCCGTCCTCAAAAATAGCCCAAGTCACATCTTCAAGGGGAGTGGTGATCTGAAAGTTGTCCCACCATGTTGTTGCTGGTCCTTCAAGTAGAAATGCTGCAAACCTAACTTTTTATTCAACGGTGCAGCCAACAGTCACTAAGTATTTGTTTACTGAACGTAACCAATCATTGGCTTCCATTGGATCAGTTGTTCCAGTGAACCTTGCAGGCCTAAGTTTCAGAAACTTGGTGAGCATGTCAAGTGCTGGAGGATTATTCTGATTGTTGTTGTTGTTGTTGTTGTTCTGATTTTGTATGAATGTGGTCATCTCTTGCATCAGTTGTGTCTGAACTACCAACATCTGCTGCATCTCGGGGGTGATGTTGTTGTTGTTTTGGTTGGGGTTGGCACGACGGGGAGGCATATGTTGGTTTGATAGGGATAGGTAATGATGGATAGGTTTTAAGAAGTCCTAACACACAACTCAAAACAACCAAGTTCAATCAAACAATCAATCAAGCAACAAGCAACTATCCACTTAAAGACTTATGAGCTTAACTCATGAGTTGAAGGAAACAACAAGTTTTCTTGAAATAATTAATTTAGTATAGTCATACTTCATAGGTCAATATGATCCATACTCTAACTTGATATCAATGTCTTAAATAGTTGGTAGGCAATATAATGTCTCTTGGTTCTCATTTGTAGTCCTTAGTGATGTCTAAGTTGAAGTCCTTGGTGAAAATAAAGTTGAAATCACTTGAAGATGTTGAAGTCATTAGAGTTGATGAAATCCTTTGTACATGGTGAAGTCTTTAGCCATGGGGTAGGTTTTATCCATCAGGTTTGAATTAGAAGAGATGTAGAATCAAAATCAAAATGGTTGAGGAAAGAGTTTACAAGATTGTTTGTAAATAATTTTTTTGGAACAAATACAACTCCTATTTTTCTAAGGGGTTTTGTCCAATCCTAGGGTTAAAATCCTACATGCAACACAGTGCTCTGATACCATCTGTAAGGTTCCCAACCTTTAATAAGGTAGAGATCCCTGTGTTTACAATGCTAGTCCCTGGATCAAAAGCTAGCATCCACAGTTAAGATGTAATATCAAGAAACAAAGGTCATAATACAACATTATAACCAGGAATAAAATAATTCATTACATCTTACATAGCTCATTTGGCTATCACATTACATTGCAGCAGAATATCTATAAGCATGGGGTCCTTCATTTTCAAAGTGCCACAGGCAAACATGTTGGTTGTAGACTTGTAATCCTATTCAACACACTTCACTAACATTAAACAAACCTGCAACATAATAAGTTGCAGCCACAAGGGTCAATACATTTGAATTGTATTGGCAAGTCAAAACAACCAAGTTCAATCAAACAATCAATCAAGCAACAAGCAACTATCCACTTAACAACTTATGAGCTTAACTCATGAGTTGAAGGAAACAACAAGTTTTCTTGAAATAATTAATTTAGTATAGTCATACTTCATAGGTCAATATGATCCATACTCTAACTTGATCAATGTCTTAAATAGTTGGTAGGCAATATAATGTCTCTTGGTTCTCATTTGTAGTCCTTAGTGATGTCTAAGTTGAAGTCCTTGGTGAAAATAAAGTTGAAATCACTTGAAGATGTTGAAGTCATTAGAGTTGATGAAATCCTTTATACATGGTGAAGTCTTTGGCCATGGGGTAGGTTTTATCCATCAGGTTTGAATTAGAAGAGATGTAGAATCAAAATCAAAATGGTTGAGGAAAGAGTTTACAAGATTGTTTGTAAATAATTTTTTTGGAACAAATACAACTCCTATTTTTCTAAGGGGTTTTGTCCAATCCTAGGGTTAAAATCCTACATGCAACACAGTGCTCTGATACCATCTGTAAGGTTCCCAACCTTTAATAAGGTAGAGATCCCTGTGTTTACAATGCTAGTCCCTGGATCAAAAGCTAGCATCCACAGTTAAGATGTAATATCAAGAAACAAAGGTCATAATACAACATTATAACCAGGAATAAAATAATTCATTACATCTTACATAGCTCATTTGGCTATCACATTACATTGCAGCAGAATATCTATAAGCATGGGGTCCTTCATTTTCAAAGTGCCACAGGCAAACATGTTGGTTGTAGACTTGTAATCCTATTCAACACACTTCACTAACATTAAACAAACCTGCAACATAATAAGTTGCAGCCACAAGGGTCAATACATTTGAATTGTATTGGCAAGTTTCATTATTATGTATAAGTAAGTGGATCCTATCATTACATGCATATTTGGCTCAGTAGGGTTTAGGCTCTTTTGTAGAAAGCAATATAGTTTTATCCTATCTTTTCAAAATAGTTTTGATCTTTTGTCAAATCTCTCTGAACTACTTGGAAAACTCCAAGTGCTTCTAATCCCTTGTTGTCACCATCAAGTTTTACTTTGAGAAATTGGAATGTCGAGATATACCATAGCTTCAGGCCTTAGTTGCTCAGTATTGTCCATAACCGGGGACACGGCTAAGTACTTAGAATTTTGATCTTCTGCAGAAGTTGTACACTTTACCCACATGACACAATCTCATCTTGATGCCACCAGTGGCCGCTGGATAAGTACTCACCAAGATGGAGTACTGGCAGATTGAGAATGTGACAAAGTCTTTCCATAGGAGTCCTCCCAATACACAATGCTAGCTTGTCATCCAGGCACCAATGTAGGGTTTCAAGTTCCCTTACACAATTCTAGTTAACCTGAAGTTGCCATTGCATGGGTCTTCCACTATGTAGTTGACTAAGCCAGAGCCCATTTAGCATGTGGCTGTTCACGGAAGCCACTGTACGAGAAACATGTTCAATCTCTAAGTCCCTGGGTGGTTTTCTTCTAGTGCACATACAAAATAGATGGCCATATAAACATGGTTCCTTTTGTTGCCACCTTGTCCAAGCTTGAGTATCCTTGTCCACCCAGGTGGTTCATTGAGTACTTGTTTTATTATATAAAACATAGGTCTTTTCAACTCTTCATATAGTCATATTATGTATCCCATCCCAATATATAGCAGGGCTAAGCATACTACAACTACAATGTTTCCACTAAGGGGATATAAGGGTATCCTATTAGGATTTAGCATAGCATAAAATATAGTAAACCTTTCCATGCATGTTACAAAAATCCACTAAGTGTAATGAAAATAGTAGGACTTAGATGATAGTGTCACTTGCCATTTTAGTAGAGAATGTTGGTTCACTTCTTGATCTTGCAAATATCACACTCTTCTAATTCCACTACAATTCAATCAAGCAAACATAGATTCAACTAGCATTCCAACCAATTTATCACACATAAAATAACAAAAACAATGTCATGCACGCAAGCATGCAAAAGATGGTTTTATTTGCAAAAGTGGTTTCTACTAGGCTCTAAACATTTTAAAGTTCAAAGTGGTCATTTACTAAAGTGGTAAAACCATTTGCAAAAGGTTTTATCTATAAACCATTTTTAACTCAAATCATTATTTTATGTGGTTGAAAATGCTTTTAGCAAAGCAATATTCTTTAAAGAGTTCACCAAATATATTTAATTCTCAAATCTTGGTGTTTAGGGTCAGAAGGTTTGAATCAAAACATTTCCCAAAAGTTTTACTCACAAAATCATTTCTAAATCATAATCCATATTTTTATTTGACTAGAAATGAGCTAATTCAATTATTTACTCCTTAACTTCACAAAATATATTTTTAAATCCATAAGTTGGTTCCTATAGTCAGTAGGTTCACAACAATCCATTTTGCAAAGATTTCACATTAAAATTATATCAAGAACAATTTTTATATTCAAAATAATCCTACAGAAGTTTCTGCAAATTCAACCAATTTTACAGAAGCAAAACATTAAACAAAGTGCACGGTTACAAAGTACTTGTTCTACTGATTCCATTGATATAAAATTTGCAAAATTTGGACGTGTAGAACTAAAGTTATGAATTTTACAAGTTTGCATATCAATCAGATTCTAAATTCTGTTTTAAACAAAACCTTGTCCATGTGGCGTGATTCTATTGGCCGATACCGTTTCGTTTGGATCGAGCTCTCTGGACCGCAGGATTTAAGTGAGATCGTGCGGCACAGAGTGCACGATACCCTTTCGCTTCAGTTCTAATCCCAGCCAAAGGATCAAGATCTAATGGACACGGTTCCTCTGACCATGGTTGGGCGGCGCTAGCGGGGGCTGGCGGCGGCGCACGCTCTGGCTTCGGCGGAGCTAGCGATACAGGAAGCAAGGAGGGTAACGGAGATGCTCACCGTGCTCGCAGGGTCCTGGTGAAGCTCAAGGCGTTGATGGTTTGGCGAGGTGCGCACAGGGACGGAAGTAATCGCTCGCCGGAGTCGGTGGCGGCGTCAGACGGTTCTGTTCGTCGTCGGGGACGGGGCTGCAGATCGTGCTGAAGCAAAATAAGTGCACGGTTAGACGTGGGCGAGTGTGGCGTTCACGTGAGCATGATCGAGAGGGCTTGGGGTGGTCTGGCTTACCAGGGGGAGGTCGCCGGAGTTGCTTGCAGGCGGTGGCGCTCAGGTTGTCGTTGTTGCCGACGCTATGGATCAAGCGCGGGCGAATGAGTGGCACAGGAAGATGCGCCAGGAGGTGGGAAGCAAGCTCGCGTGCAGAGGAAGGCGAGGGCCGGCTCCGTGGTTCGCCGGAATTGGCCGGGGAAGCTGTCGGAGACAGAGGGGTTGGAGCTCTCGATTCGCTCAGCCTGGGGGCAGAGAGGGAGAGGCGAGTGAGGGGAAAGGTAGAGGAGAGCGTGGCATTTAAAGGAGCATCGTTACTAGGAGGAATCACTCAGCCATCAACACGTATTCATCGCCGCATTCAATCGGCAGCAATGGCAGGGGCGTGGTCGTGGGGTTGAAGACGACGGTGAGGTGGCATGGGGTCCGTCTATCAGCGAGGTGGAGGAAGTGGGAGTGGGGCCTGCCTGACTGTGACTCTGCGGGTGCGTGTGTGGGTGAGAAACGTTTCACGCGTGGGGGGTTTAGTTGGGCTTGCTGGGCCTGTTTGCTGGGCTGGGTTTGATTCATTTTTTTTATACTGATTGCCTTTTCTTTTTCTATTTAGAATTTCTGTTTTGATTTTTCAAACAATAATTCAAACAACAATTCAATCAAACCACCACCAAACTTTGTATTTATTTTAATTCTGTTTAACAACACAATCCAATGTCCAAAACAAAACAATTTTATTCTTTTTAGGATCCATTAATAATTAAAATAAGTAGTCTTTAGTCATTAATTCAAATAGGGTTTAATTTATTTTTAAAACTCTATTTGAAATCTAAACCAAACCAAAACCTTTTCAGTAGGTTTTATTTGAATAAATAAAACACTTGGAAAACTTATTTAAAATAAAATAACAAGTTTTAGTGTTTGTTTAAAAATGGAAGAGCCTTTACTTTAATAAAATTGGATATTAATAATTCCTCATTATTTTATTTAAATAAACCTTTACTCCTTTTATCAAAATAGAAATATTTTATTTCAAAAGCTTGGCCAATATTTAATTTGGCTCTATAAAATAATCTTTATTTATAATTCTACCTTTTCTTTTGAAAACCAAATCTTTTTATTAAAAGATCCAAAAATAGTGATTCCAACTATTATAACTTTATTTATTATTTGTTTATCTTTTTAGGTCCCTTTAGGATTTTTTTATTGGATCAAAATAGGTTTTGATGTTTCCAATTGGATTCAAAAAGTTTCTTCTCACCCTAAATTTCAACAAAACTTTATTTTGTTTATTTATTTTTCACATTTCAAAATTTGGAAAATTTTGGGATGTGACAGATCTCACCTATGAGGAGAAACCAATCAAGATTTTTGAAACTGCAGAAAGAGTTACTCGGACTAAGACTATCAAGTTCTGCAAAGTTCAATGGAACCATCATTCCGAAGAAGAAGCAACTTGGGAAAGAGAAGATGATCTTCGGAAAGACCACCCTCACCTATTTGCTAGCCAACCCGAATCTCGAGGGAGAGATTCATCTTAAGGGGGTTAAATTTGTAAAATCCCTAAAATCATGTTTCAAAACTCATGCATATCATCCATGCATCCATAATCATGTAGGGTTTCATTTCAAAAATCAATTCAAAAACAGGAGCATATGAGCTCATTATTTTATGTGATCTGCATTAAATCAAATGCTACTCTCCAATGTGAGATTGTTGTTCATGAATCAAACCTTGTTACCCTCAGATTGTTTTGCTTGCTTGCTATTTGCTTAAACCAAAAATTTGCAAAAAAAAAGTGAAATTAAAATCCATTTTCAAAACTTGATCAAATCTAGTGCCATATCACTATTTATTTTGTTTGAGCAATAGGACCAAGCTAATACAGAGAGTCCATGTGTTTGTACACTCAGAATTATGATTGTTACACTCTGCAAAAAATACAGAACAAATTTGAATTCAATTAGCATTTGAATTTGTTTGAAAATAGATTCAGAAAATCAAATCAGAAATAGAAAATGAATTGAGAAAAGGAAAAGGGCCGGCGCCAGTTATTTAGCCCAGTAGAGAAACCATCCCACACGGGTCGTTTTCCCCTTCTCCCTCTCTCACCCGCACCCGCTCTGCCCCGCTGCCACTTCCACTGGGCCCGAGCCACGTCAGCTCCTTCTTCTCCACTCCCCCGCGCGCAGACCCCGTCGCCACCGCCGTTTCCTCCAGAAACGTCGCGATTGAATCCTTGCTTAATTGGCATTGATCTGCAGCGTAATTTCCTCGCCCCTCCTGGCTACTTGAACCTCTCCCCCTCGCGGCCATTTCCCCCAACAAAGCCAGCCTGAAGCGCCTCCAGGCTGCCAGTATTTGCCAATACCTCGCCGCAGACAGAACCCACTCCGGCGACCAATCCTGGTGAGCTCCGTGCGTGCCTTCCTCTCTGGTTCACGCGAACTTCTTTGCAACCTCCTTGCGCTCCTACTGACATCCTTAGTTCGTCCCGTACTGCCCCAGGTTGTCGACTCCAACGAGCACTGCAAGTTCCCGACGCTGTCTCCAACTCCGGCAAGCGATTAAGGTAAAAGCCGACCGCCCGTGCCTTCCCTTTGACACTAACCTGTTCGCCTGATCGATGCGCACCCGCTGATGCCCTCTATTTGTGTTAGGGCGGATCAGAACGTCGCCAACGTCGCCGTCCACCCGAGCCCGACGCTGTCCTCTACTCCGACGAGCTCCCACGGCCACTGCAGCGCGCCCCTTGTCAAGCCATCGCCACGTTGAGCTTCAGTACATCGCCGTGAGTCTGGTAAGCATCTCTGACGACCCCAAACCCCCCTGTAGCCACCACGTCGTCGTAGACAGAGCCGCCGCCGCCACTCGCCACCGCTAGCGCTGCTAGAGTTTGGTCGCTTGATCGCGAACCGTTGGATCTGGATCCAATGGGCTAGATAGATCACTTACGCGAAGGGGTACGAACGGATCTGGCCGTGCAGGTTAAGTTAGATCTAACGGCTCACGTGTGTGATCCGGGGCGAAACGGTATCAACCAATAGGAACACGCCGCGTGGCTAGGATTTGAATTTAAAAACTAGAATTAGATCTATTAGATATTAAAACTTGTTTAATTCATAACTTTTGATTCCCACGTCCAAATTTGACAAATTTTATATCAATGGAATCAGGAGAGAAAGACATTTCCATATATGTAATGTGTTTAAGGTTTCGTTTCTGTTAAAATGACTATTTTACAGAAACATGTGTAGGCCTATTTTATGTATAACAAATATTTGAGAAATGTTTTAATGTTCAAATAAAATTTGTTTGGCAAGATTTGAACTAGTGCATGATTCAGTATTGTACACTTGTATTGTTTTGTGTAGAAAATCATCACATGTCATATTGCATGCATCCATATATTTTTGCTTGTATTTATTTTGTATGTGATTTGGTGTTATCATTTTATGTGTAGATTTTGGTGCAAATAGTGATTGTGATTGTGAGGATTGTAGCTACTCTCCAAACTACCAAGGCAAGTGGTGCTTCATGATTTTATCCCTATGTTTTTCAACTATGCATTAGAAATATTTTGCTAGTCCTGCATGGTTATATTTTACTTATATGCTATGCTTGGGAAATCCTAGTAGTTGTAGAATTGCTAGAAATTTCTAAGTTAAGATGCTTATCTATGCCATGCTTAGCCTAGCTAGTAGCAACCAATGGTGGTTATATATTCATGCTATGAATAAATATTTCTAAGTCTTTGGACTATGTTTTTGCTTAATAAAACAACTAAGTGAATGAATCACCTGGGTGGAATGGTTGTGAATGGGTTATGTCGAGTGGTTACACAAGGCCCATTTCTATGGTTTACCTTGTGTATCTCACTTGTGGAAAGCCACCCAGGAACAAAGGGATTTGAGAGGCCAAATGTTAAGAAGCTTCTAGTGCAGCCACTTGGCAATATGGGCTCTGCCTGGATCATATAGGTTGCAATAACTTATCCATTTGGACAGTTGGTGGTAGTGGGATGATAGGTTGGAGCGCGTCCATTTGGTCTAAGGGAAGGCTTCTGAAAGGTCATGTCTTGGTGAAAATCAAGTCTTGTGGGGAAAGTGCACAACCTCTGCAGATGGAAGAATCTAAGTACTTAGCCATGTCCCTGGTATTGGACAATTTGAGCATCAAGACATGGAAGCTATCAAGAATCTCCTCATCCCAATTTCTAAGTAAAACTTGTGGTTGAACAAGGGTGAAGGACCCCAATGTCTATTGGTGGTTCCTTGGGAAAAGTTTTGACAAATAAAAACTTAGTGTTTTCAACTAATAGGCAACAACTATTTTGAGCAAAGCAAGCCTAAGCTACACTTAGCCAAATTGCATATAATATCTAGTCCACCAATATTCTACTAAGGTATCACTTGTCAATACTATTCCAATGTATTGACCCACTGTGGCTGTAACTTGTGATGTTGCAGGTTATTCTGATGATGATTAGGAGTCATGAGTCTACACTCAACATGCTTGCCTATGGCACATGAAGATGAAGACTTATTTATCTTATTACTTATTTAAACTCTTGTACCAGGCCTTTGGCCATGGAGTTGTAAAAGACTATGTTTGTCTCTGGAATGACTGTAATAATGACCTTTGTTTCTGTGTACTTCATCTTAAACTGTGGATGCTAGCATTGATCCAGGGACTAGCATTGCAATCACAGGGATCCTTTTCCTTTATAAAGGAGGGATCTTACAGCGGTTGGTACCGTTGTGTTCTCTTCATGGAAGATTGTGAAGAGACCCGGGATTCTCCTTCGTGGATCTTGTGAAGTGGTTATGGAGCTTGCCATCTCCGGAGTGGAGGAAAAGCTAGCCATAAGGAAAGGGCCTATTCCTTTGTGGGATAGACTCGAAGAAGAAGGTGAGCCTTTGTGGCGCGTGAGGAATCCTTTGTGGAACCTCACACCTCTCCAACTTGACGTAGCCCCCTTCCCAAAGGTGGTGAACACGGGAATACATCTTCGTCTCCGCATGCCTCGGTTATCTCTATATCCGAGCTTACTTTCCTTGTGATAGCCATCGAGCTTGAAGTACTTATATCTTGCTTATCACTTGTGGTATATTTATCTTGTGCTATCTTGCTTAGCTTAATTTGTTGTTGGTGCACTTAGTTGAGCCTAGTGTATTTAGGTTTTGTTCTTGTAAAATAAACATTAGTTTAATTCCGCATTCTATCAAGCCAAAACCGTAATAGTTTTGAAATTGCCTATTCACCCCCCCTCTAGGCGACATCTCTATCCTTTGAATTGGTATCAGAGCAAGGTCTCTCCTTGTTTAGGCTTCACCGCCTAGAGTGTAAAGATGTCGGCTAGTAGTATAGTGCACAATGACACAATTATCTTTGATGGCACAAATTATGCTTTGTGGAGAAATTGCTTGCTTTGTAATCTTCGGACCTTGTGTCCAAATATTGAGCGATTTCTAGATGTAGGTTTTTCTCCTCCTATGGATCCTCAAAATCTATCTTTAGAGGATGAGAAAAATTTACATCTCGAATCTCAAGTATCTAATGAGCTTATTTTCTCTTTGAGCCACATAGTTAATTTGTTCTTGACGATTGTAAAGCACAAGTCGTCTCATGAGAAGTGGACCAAGCTTAAAGAAATATTTGGTGGTTCCAAATCTAGTATTGTCGGTGGTTTCTCCGAGGAGATCTCTTTTCCTTCACATCATGAAGAGCTCCAAGTTGCTTCCACCTCCGGCCACGATGAGTTCTCATCTTCACCCACTTCACCAATGTGTGGCAAGACACAAGGTAAAGATATGGTGAGTGGTGTTGGGAATTGCAATGTTGATATTGTGCTCGCTAATGATGATCCTTCATCTCAATCCCATTGCAATGTTTCTTCTTTGGACTTAAGCACTTCTTGCAACAATAATGCTATATCCCCTTGTGTTGCTAGTCCTTGTATATCATCTAGAAATTATTTGAGTACTAGTGTAGATGATACGCTTGATTTGCCTTGTTACCATGAACAAAATGCTTCTATTTCCTCTAGTTGTTTATCTAACAATGTAGAGGAAATCAAACATTCTATGAAGCAAGACATGATCATGAATGAAGATTCAAGAATATCCTCATCTTCATTCTCCCATGCTCACATGTGCCTTATGGCAAGAGGATCAAAGGTATCTCCTACTTTGGATCCCAATATATCTTGTAAAGATAATAGCAATGATAATGATGATAGTGATGATGACATTGATGAGGATACTAGTGATCTCTTGCTTGAGTTGACTTTTTTGTGTACCTCTCTTCGTGGTAATAATAAGGCCGTTACTTGTCTCAAACACGTTATGGACACCATAACTAAACAAACGGGAACCATAGAGGAGTTGGATTTCCAACTTGATGATGTGAGTCGGAGATTCAATCTCCTTAAGCAAGAGCTTGCCGAGGAGAAGCACACTAATTGTCTCCTCACACAAAAAATTGAATCTTATGAGCTTGAAAAGGAAAATTCCATTAATGATATGCTTGTGATACTAACTCTACTTCTTGTGAAGCATATATCCTAAAGGAGAATGTTGAGCTAAGGGCTCAACTTGAGTTGCTAACTAACAAGTATAGGAAATTGGAAGAAAGTCACGAAAAGCTCTCGGGCTCTCATAATGATCTTCTAATCTCTTATGATGGGATAAAGTTAGCTCATGAGGCAAGTATTACTAAGGTAACATCTTGTGAGCCTCTTTTGGACATTAGCACAAATTCTACTCAAAATGCTATTTTGCCATGTGCTAGTCCTAGTAATTCATCTAGCCATACTATTGATAAACCTTGTGTTGGATTAATTGATTTGCCTTGTTGCTCTAATAATGAAGCTTCTACTTCCTCTAGTACTTGTATTTATACTAACCATGTAGAGGAAATCAAAGAGCTCAAGGCTCAAGTCACTTCCTTGAGGAATGACTTGGAAAAGAGTCATGAAGGGAAATCCACACTCGATAATATCTTGAGTGTGCAAAAATCCCCTAATGATAAAAGTGGACTTGGATTCAACTCCAATAACAAGAACAAGTCCAACATAAACAAGAATAAGGGCCAAAACCAAGTCAAGAATTCGGCCAAGATTATTTGCTTCAAGTGCAAGGTTGAAGGACATCATGTAAGATCTTGTCCATTGAAGAAAAAGCACTTGGCTGAGAAGCAACAAGGGAAGCGGCCACAAGTTCATGTTCAAGCCCAAGTTGAAGTTAGGCCACTTCCAAAGAAAAATCAAGATAATGCTCCCCAAGCCAAGAAATCAATGAAGAAGAGAAAGGGGAGCACTTGTTGCTACATATGTCGTGTGAAGGGGCACTTTGCCTCTTCATGTTCAAACGGTACCTTATCTAACCCTATCATTGTTGATGATGATTATTATCTTAGGAAGGATAAGGATGGCAATGCGTTTGCCAAGTTTGTTGGAACTCAAAGTGGTGTCAAGAAAAGAACCATTTGGGTTGCCAAGCCTATTGTGACTAACCTCTTAGGACCCAACTTGGTTGGGTACCAACTAGGTCAAACTTGATCAATAGGTGTTTATGGAGGGCATTGGAGACTTGGCTAACTCTTGAAGAATTAAGGGATCTTCATATTTTATATTTGATCAAGCCAAGTTATAAGGATTATTATTTCCCTATCTTATATCCAATGTGCCTCTTCGTGGTAACTTGTACTTAACTCATTTATATTGTAAGTTACTTGACCCTTTACATGTTTTGGTTTTGTACCAAGTATGTGTTTGTATTTGGTGTGCTTCATGCTTGATTATTTTGTGTATTCAAGTATGTCTAGGTGATTGGCACATCATTTACTCGTGTGTTTTATTTTGAGCCTCTAATGCATCTTGATGATATCTTATTTGGCTCTTTTAGAGTGGTTAATGGAACATACCATTTTGGGGGAGTGACATGCCTCGCGCATCTCTCAAACGTTAAAATATGTGTACATGAGTACTACCACTTAGTATTGATATTGCAAGCTTATCTAGTCACTATGTGGTGTATCATACTCATGAGAAATTCAAATTCTAAATGTCCATTAATTATCTCTAGTTGAGATTGTTTTGCCTCTTATAAAAAAAATGAATATCACATTATGGGGGAGTAATATGCTTCTTTTGCATATCACAATCCTAGGAAATGTGAACATATGAGGTAGTGCCACTTAGAGTTGATATTGTTGATTATCTTGTTTCTAGGTGGCATGTTGGCTCAAACAAGGTCCTATTTTTGTTAGAAGCTTTTATTGCTCGTCTTTTTGGTCTTTGTTTAAGAAATTCTTGGTGCGGTCTTTCTCAAATACATATCTATATATCTTATTTGGGATACCATTTGCTTCAAGTTATTCTAATCATTGTTTTGCATAATTGTGTGACTAGTTGAAGCTATCAAGAATCTCTATCTTTGCATAGTGCTTAATATTTTTATTTCTATCTTATGCTTTTTATTGTGAAGATTTATCTTTAATATCCGTGCAATATACCACCGAAAATCTATTCCAATACAATCATTGTCTTCGACAATTGATATACTTGTGTGTGGTAGCATTTGTGGATCATCTTCACTTTGGAGTTAACCTCTTATTGCCTTACTTTCTTTCCAAAAAAATTGTGTGGCTCCCATTGTCTTCCTTGGCTTTTGAACATATATTTGATGATGTTTTTGATTATTATCAAATGTGTTTTAGTGGAAGACAAACCTTTTCTTCTCGGAACCTTGTGCCATTGTGAAAAGTGTTAAGGGTTTGGTTTATTTGTTAAAACCTTGCTCTTTTGGGAGTTTGTTATCTCATTATTTATTCTCTATTTTATTTTCTTGAATGGGATAAATCTTTGAGCATTTGTGTTTTTAATTCATCTTTCATGCTTAATAGTTTTTGCTCGGTTCATTCGTTGAACTTTGTTGAACAAATCTTGTGTTGATTTGATTCTTTGATATAGTTTGGACATCAAATGTGTTTTGTCACACCTTGTATGCCTTCTTGAATACTTTTGGTGATTTGTCCAAAGTATATCTTCGTTGTATCTTGAAATTCTCGCGCATGCATGTTTAATAAATGTATATCTTATGTCATGTTTTGCTTTCTTTGATCCAATATATAGGGTATACTCCATCAAATCCTTAAACGGCTAAGATGTGCATGAAATTCAAATTTCATATCTAAATATGCACATATTGTTATGGAGTGTATCCTATGTGTTATGGTTATTCTAACCACTTTGGACCCAATAAGTTTAGGGACCAAGATGTACTTGAATGTTGTTTTAGGTACATTGAATATGCAATGGATGCTTGTCTCTTCTATAAAGAAAGTTGTCACCACATGATAATTGGAGCCAAGCTAGGATGATCTAAAAATTCTTATCTACTACATCATACCATTGCTATCTTGGTAACAAGTATCTTATTCATGCATACTATTCTTCCATCCAATCTCTTGTAGGTTGCATCCTGGCATGAATTTATTTGGTTGTAAATGTTCGATTCTTGCAATTATCTTTGAAAGACTTATGTATCCTTATTGCTTATGTGAGTAATTTGAGATGATGCATATACTGGGGAGTATATAAAATCATGTTCATGATTCACCAATTCCAAATATGCCTTCTAGCAATTTATTGCATATCAACTCCTCAAGGTACTCTCATGTGCAATATTGTTGGAATTGCATTGAATCATTCCTTTTGATACTTGTTGCCTTTCTCAAAGTATCCCAACTAGCATTAATTCCCTTAGTGTTAGTTGTGATGGTTTTGAGATTTTTTTGTTTATTCTTTGGTGAAGTTCATTGATATACCATAAGATAAAATAGAGCCATGGGATATATATGCACTTAAGCAAAGTATACTTTTTGGTATATCTCATGACTTCCGCTTGGATATCATGTATTCTTTTTATTAACCTCTTATGTGTGGATGTTTCTTTGTGGATTATTCTCATGTTTTCCCCTTAGAAACTTATATACACGAGAGTGTTAATCTCTCCCCTTGATATGCTCGCTCTTTTCCGACCATCACTCTTATCCTCTTGATTTTTAATGGTTTTGGTATGGTATTGATTTATGAGTGCTTGGTTTACTTTTATTTCATCTTCATGCACTCATATCTCATATTTGGTTTCTCTTGGACTTAAGCTTGTCTTGACAAGTGTATTGGTTTATATCTAATCCCTGTATCTTGGTTGTGTTCTAAATAATATAGAGGGAGTGAGGATTCCATGTTTGTGCATATTGTATTCAAATGAAACAACTAATTTATGCACGAACCTTGGGGAGATTCCTTATTTCACTTAGAGCACTATTTGTGCATTTGATTATTTGGATCTTTTGATTGCTTGCTTCATCCGTTTAAGTTCCTTCACCTTGTTATCCTTTTAGCAATCCTTGATCCTCAATATAGTTTGATTTCCTCCAAGTGTTCGTCATTGGGTATGTGCATGTGATTTCACTCATATTACGAGTAATGCACACCTTGTATAGGAACTCATACTATATTGTCATTCTAACCTTGTTATCCATTTTGGCACTTGTTGTCAATGGGGGAGAAGTTTAGAGGGTTTTAAGGGAAATGGTTTTCTACTTAATATTGGTTTGTTCTTAAGGGTTTGCCTTTCATGCATTTCATCTTTATTATGTTTTGCATGGTTGTATATATAGTGGAAACTCTCCCAAAGGTTATGCTTAACAATGTATGCAATGAAATTCAAGATCATCACACGTGCATATATTGTGGGGGAGTTTGCTCTATATATGTTGGTTCTACTCACATCTCATGCATTAGTTATAGTTTATGTGATTAGAATCAGTTTTGATATGGGCTAGTATCTTTGTGTTACTTAACCATATCAAATACAACCTCTTGTATACAACTTATTCTCAGATAAGTTGTGTACTTGTTTCTAATATTCATTATATAAACCCTCTTGTTGTGATTGTCATCAATTACCAAAATGGGGGAGATTGAAAGGGTAATTGCCCCTATGTGTGGTTTTGGTGATTAATGACAATCGCTATGGACTAATGTTTTCAATGAGTTTTATATGAAGGTATATTCCATAGGTCATGCTTGTAGTCCATGTGTTGGATTCAAGTATGGATGCCATGAAGATAAAGATATACCTTGAGTATTGACATCAAAATCATCGAGTTGAAGAGAAGAATATGATATGATCAAGATCTTGAGAGTGTGATCTCAATAGAAGAATTCAAGATATGGCTCTAAGTCGGTGTCATGATAGCCTCATTAGTTGAGCTATGGTTGACTAAGATTTATAGAATGTAATCAAATTAAGAGTTCCTTATGTACCTCAAGATATTAAGATGGAGCACGAGAAGATACTTGGTTGACCAATACAAAGAGTGAAGAGTGATTTCAAGTGGGTCAACACATGAAGCATAAAGAATGTACCACATGGTATTGTGGTATGGTAAGCCTTGTCAATTATGAATCATGAACTAATCCATTATATATTTGCCTTTGCGTTTTCTATATGGACAGGTATCTTTCCATGGGCATGCTTCAAAAATGAAGATATTATATAGCCCATGAGAGGATGACATCAAGTGGTGATCGTCATCAAGGTTTAGAAGGGCAAGTTCAAGATAAGCATATCAAGAAGATCATTTGCTTGAAGCTTGCCGTCCATATTGGTGATAATGGACATGTGAAGACATGTATTAATGAAGCTATCCCATAGTGGTGTATGGGGAGCAAATTAGGAGTCTTCACGAAGCAACAATGATCAAGTGTTGCATTCCATCTTGGGTGGAGCTTGAAGCGTTGTCATCAACATCAAGCGGTTTGCGTAAGGCAAAGGTATGGCCTTGCTAGGTTTTCCTTTTACTGGTCTCAGGGTGGTTGTTGGGAGACCGGGTTATAGGATAGATAGTCGCACTATCAAGAGGGGCTTTCGGTTGTGTAACTTGATAACATCGTCATAGGGAGCTCAATCCTTTGCATACTTTGCATCTTCCTATTTTGTTGCTTCTTGGTGTTTCTCCATGTGAGGTTCTTGATCTTGTTGCTAGCTCTTCAACAAGCCCATGTTCATCGAAAACGGAATTCTATGCATCTTCTATGGCGTTTTCGAGTTTGAAGGTTTTATCGGTTCTTATTTAGGGAGGCTTCCTACCTTTCTTCATTTGGTTCTATCCTCCTTTATTGGGCTATGATGTTTCTCTGCACAATCTTGTAAAGCTTGTTGTCCTCGTCAAAACAAGTCCAAGAGCATCGAAATCGGAGTCCGGATGCAAAAGTTATTACGTTTTTCGTGAAGCCTAGTTCATCCCGGTTGTGGATTCGGTTCAACCGGCTCCCAGACCGGGTGGTCTGGTGTCAGGACCGGAAAACCGGATCTGAAACCGGGATTTTTGGTTTTCCTATACCGAGTCTATCTGAGACTGTGTACCGACCCTAATTCCGGTTTTAAGTTTGGTTTTCCGGTCCAGGAACCGGACCGTCCGGTTCTGGAGCCGGTCCAACCGAAATTTCAACCGAGTTCGCACAGATTTCTTCCAACGGCCATATTTGCTTTCCACTATAAAAGGGGGTTCTTCCCCCAACGTTTTAGGGTGTTCTTGACCACGAAATTGACCTCCATTGTTGAACCTCTTGAGCTTGCTTCCTCCCCCTTCCCTCCTATGATTCTTGCATCTTTTTGAGGGCTTTGGAAGAGGAGATCTAGATCTACAATCCCCACCAATCAATTCCTCCTCTAAGTGAGGGGAACCCATTGGATCTAGATCTTGGAGTCATTGGTTGACTTCCACCATTGTTCTTCCTCTCTAATTCCTCCCTAGCACTTGTTGCTTTGGTGGGATTTGAGAGTGAAGGATTTGAGCACCCTTGGTGGTCTTGCTTTGCATTCTTGCATAAGTGTTGAGCTTTCCATTATGATTTGTTCGAGTGAGAGACCGTGAGCTTGTTACTCTTGGAGGGTGACCTCCTAGTTGGCTTGGCGGTTGGTACCGCGGTGTTCTCTTCATGGAAGATTGTGAAGAGACCCGGGATTCTCCTTCGTGGAGCTTGTGAAGTGGTTGTGGAGCTTGCCATCTCTGGAGTGGAGGAAAAGCTAGCCATAAGGAAAGGGCCTATTCCTTTGTGGGATAGACTCGGAGAAGAAGGTGAGCCTTTGTGGAACCTTCGTGGAACCTCACACCTCTCCAACGTGACTTAGCCCCCTTCCCAAAGGTGGTGAACATGGGAATACATCTTTGTCTCCGCGTGCCTCGGTTATCTCTATATCCGAGCTTACTTTCCTTGTGATAGCCATCGAGCTTGAAGTACTTATATCTTGCTTATCACTTGTGGTATATTTATATTGTGCTATCTTTCTTAGCTTAATTTGTTGTTGGTGCACTTAGTTGAGCCTAGTGTGTTTAGGTTTTGTTCTTGTAAAATAAATGTTAGTTTAATTCCGCATTCTATCAAGCCAAAACCGTAATAGTTTTGAAATTGCCTATTCACCCCCCCTCTAGGCGACATCTCTATCCTTTCAGATAGAGGTCGCACATTTGAGTTCGGAACCGAGGGTTCGACGGGATCGGGAACAGACATCGGATTCCGTGATGGAGGCTTCAAGTCACCGGATCCGTGAAGCAGAACTCGCGGTTGTTAGCGAACTTGGATGGATCAGGCACTAGGGTCTTCGGAATATCTTGGTGAGCTTCTTGGATTCAGTCCTCCTTGACGGGGTGGCAAACAAACACAGCATGGAAATCCACTTGGGTCTTCACGACCTTATTGGGGACTTGCACGGCGCCGAAACAAACTAGGAGCTGCAACAAAGACATTGCATTCAACATGCGTCACCAGGGCGGTACTTGGTATCATCCCTCGAATGACACATAGGCTCAAGACATACACGTGCACCTGTGAAAGAAGTACAAAGGCAGCACTTATGGCATGTATGGGTCCGATTGCAGGGGTCCGAGTTCGGCAAGGACGAAACAGGCGTGGATGGTGGATGGAGCGGTTCCTGGGTGTCGGAGAGGCAGACGCGGCACAGGGCCATCGAGTCAGATGGCAACGGGAGGAGACGAGCTCAGGGACGGCCGGCGACGAGGACATGCAGCAAGGAGGCGCGGAGCAAAGGCAACCTGTTCGGTGGTGGGGAGAACGGGGGTCACGGGGGCTGAGTTCTGGGCGCCGATGATGACGCGGCTGGGCAGGAGCTCGGGCGCCCGCGTGCGGGAAGGTGAGAGCCACATCGACGGGCTGGCGGGAGGGAGACGGCGAGGAGCAGGAGAGAGGGAGGACGGCGACCGGGATAGGTGCGCCATCAGGGAGAAGAGCTTGGGCGCGGGTCTAGTGAGATGCGGGAGAGGCGGGGGTTACGGGACCGAGACATGCGGGGAGGGGGTCGAGGAGAATCCCGCGGCAGTGGTGGGCATCGAGCCAGAGGAAGGAGCGATGGGGATTGTGACAGAGATGGGGTGTGGTACACACCGCATGGGTGGGGTCGGGAGATCGAGTGGGGTTTGCGATTGGAGTGTGAGAAATGTTACGAGAGGGAGGTGGGGAGAGGGTTGACCGGGAGTAGCATGTCGGACGCGAGGTGGCCAGGGGTGCGACCGAGCGGGTGCCAGGGAATGGCGGCGGCAGTGGAATTTGGTGGGAGTGGCGGCTAGGGTAGGTCTGGGGTGTGGTAGGATTAACGTTAGGGTTAGGTTGGGTGGTAGGCTCCTGTCTGCTGGGCTTTGGGCCTAGCGGCTGGGGCCTCCCCTAAAAATAGTTTTACTTTATATTTGTTTAGTTTTATTTTAAAAACTTTGGTAAATGATTTTCGTACAAAAAAAATATTCGGAAAAGACCGAGACTTCAATTTGAAATAGAGAAGGGGATATTTACAAAACAACATAGGCTTTAGAAAATAGTTTTGGTAATTAATATGCATGATGATGCGAAAAATAAATTAACACGCAATTTTATTTTGGAATATTTTCCGGGGCATTACAAGTAGAAGATAGTTGGGAACCCATTATTAATATGCAAGTGAATGACTTTGATCTCAAAGCTTCATGTGATCTTGGTTCTAGTGTCTCTATTATGCCTAGGAAGATTTATGAAATGCTTGATTTGCCACCTTTGGAAGATTGTTATTTGGATGTCCCACTTGATGATAATGCTAAGAAGAAACTCATGGGGAGTATTAATTATGTTTTCATTATGGTTAACAATGCTTATGTACCTGCTGATTTCTATGTTTTGGATGTTGAATACAATGCTTCTTGTCCGATTACTTTGGGAAGACCTTTTCTTAGAACTGTTGGTGCCATCATTGATATGAAAGAAGGCACCATTAAATATCAATTTCCATTCAAGAAAGGTATTCAACACTTCCCTATGAGGAGAGATAAGTTGCTTTTTGCTCCTCCTAAGAAAGCAAGGTTTGATGTTAATGCTTCTTCATTTGAAAATACTTGATTTCTTGCTTTTTGTGCCTAACTTAAAGGCGTTAAAAAAAGTACTTGTTGGGAGATAACCCAAGAGTTTCCTTGAGTCTTGGAAGTTATTACTTCAGTAATGACCTCTCCTTATCCTTTTTGTTTGCTTTTTGTGCCAAGAATAATCTCTAATGAGAGGGAAGTAAGATTTGGGGAGTTGTTGTCCCGAAACAGATTTCTGTCCTCCACCATAAAAATTCGTGAGGAGTCTTTGTAAGTCGGATTGAGCCAAAAATTTCTGAATAAATCCCCCAGTATGTTAGATTTTTTTATTTGAGCAACAGACAATTTTCTAAAAAATCGGTTTCTACCTGCTAGTCTATTTTGACAAATTTCTGCCATTATTTGCATTTGCTTATTATTGATTCCTTTTTGAGTTCTCTTTTGGGAAATTGAGATTTTTGAAGGAGTTGCTACAGTAGCTTTTTTTTAGTGAATTTTTTTTGTTGTTCTAAAGCTAAACCCAAAGGTCTATTATCTTTTGAATACACTAATGTTTCTAATGAAGATTGTGTGAAGTTTTGTATGAAGGAAAAAATTTCAGGTGTAGAGAAAGAATGATGTAATGAGATGAAGAATGGACAAAATCTCAAGCTTGGGGATGCCACCCCGGTGTCACCCCAAGAAATATCCAAGAGGTACAAGCGTCAAAGCTTGGGGATGCCCAAGGCATCCCCTTCTTCATCAATAAAAAGCTCAGGTCTTTCTAGACACTTCATTTTTCATGCACTGTTGTGTTGGTTTTGGAGCGTCTTAGTTTTCGTTTGGTTTGCTTAGTTTGTTTAGTTTGCTTGAATAAAGTAGTTTGGACCCCCATTCTCGCTGTGTTGTTTCAAATAAGTTGATTGGTGTTGGAAAGGAGTACAAAGTTCTTGCTTGAGAAGTGCAAGAGGAGCTTGCATGACTGTGACTTAGACTTTAGCATGACATGCTAGGTGTAACATCCTAAAAATCATGTTTCAAGCTCATGCATATCATCCATGCATCCATGATCATTTAGGATTTCATTTCAAATAAAATCATTTCAAAAACAGGAGCATTGTTGCTCAATATTTTATGTAAGTTTACTCAAGCCCATGTGCTACTTGTTTTTGAGGAAGGTACTGTTAATCTTTCAGTATTGTTTAGAATCCAAACTCAAGTGATTTCAAAAACTTGAGAAAAGTTTCAAAACAAAATGAATTAATAAAACCAATATTATGCCTATTAAATATATCATAAAGGCTTGGTTTTATTTTTATTTTCTTTTTATCAAAGTGTTCTGAATAAACAGTAGTGTTTGACACACATTTGAGTGCAAGGTTTGCAATATAAAAACCTAGAGAAGATTTGAATTCAAAACCATTTGTTTTGAAGTTGAAATTCATTTCAGAAAATCAAAACAGAAAAAGAAAAGGAGAAAAGAAAAAGAAAAGAGCCAGCGCCAGTATTTTGGCCCAACTACGAAAGCAGCCCACTAAACCCACCCGGGTCGTTTTCCCCCTTCTCCCTCTCGCACCCGCACCCGCTCTGCCCCGCTGCCACTGCCACTAGGCCCGAGCCACGTCAGCTCCTTCTTCTCCACCCCGCGCGCGCAGACCCCGTCGCCTCCGCCGTTTCCTCCAGAAACGCCGCGTTGATTCCGCGCTTAATTGGCATTGGTCTGCAGTGTGATTCCCTCGCCCCTCCTGGCTACTTAAACCTCTCCCCCTCGCGGCCATTTCCCCCAACAAAGCCAACCCAAAGCGCCCCCAGGCTGCCAGTAATCGCCATTGCCTCGCCGCGGACAGAAGCACTCCGGCGACTAATCACGGTGAGCTTCAACCGCCCCCCTGTCTCTGGTTCAAACCAGCGTGACCAGCGTGCCCTTGCGCGTCCACTGATGCCTTTTGTTTGCTTTCCCATGGCCCAGGTTGCCGTCACCGTTCGTGCCCGCAAACGACAGAATCGTTGCTCGACTCCGACGAGCGATTGAGGTAAAACCTGACCGCCCCTCGACTTCTCTTTGACCCAGTAGTGTTCACTGTAACCTTGCGCACCCCCTGATACCACTAGTTCGTGCTAGGGAGATCCAGAGCGTCGCCAACGTCTTCGTCACCGAGCACCCGACGCTACGCTCAACTCCGACGAGCTCCTACGGTCACCTCAACGCGCCCCTGTCCACGCCAGCAACACCTCGAGCTTCCTCGCGACCTTGCGACGCTGGTAAGCCACACCATTGTCCCCAGCCCTCACTAGAGTCGCCGATCCATCGCCGGCAGAGCCATCGCCGCCGCCAGCAGCCATTGCGCCGCTCATCTTTGGTCAGAGCATCTAGGATCATTGGATCCAGATCCAGAGGCTAGGATTAGATTAGAGGGCAAAGCGTTACGTTTTAATCTGAGCCATGCATCGCCACTTAGATCTTGCGGCTCGTAAGCGTGATCCGCCCGAACCGGTATCAGCCAATAGAAACACGCTGCGTGGCTGGAGTTTAGATTTAAAACAGGATTTGAATCTGTTTGATGTTTGAATTTGTTTTGGCTATAACTTTTGATCCCCACGTTAGAATTTGATAAATTTTATATCATTGGAATCAGGAGAGCAAGCCCTTTCTAAATATGTAATGTGTTTAAAGTTTTGCTTCTGTTAAAATGGTTTTATTTGCAGAAACATGTGTAGGGCTAATTTGAGTATAGGATTTGTTTAGGAATGGTTTTAGGGTTTAAATAAATGTTGTTTGGCAAGTTTTTAACTTGTTTATGAACCAGTACTGTATACTTGCTTTGTTGAGTTTTAAAAATCATCACATATCATTTTGCATGCATGCATATATTTTTGATTGTATATGTTTTGTATGTGATTGTTGCTATATTTCTTGTGTAGATTTTGGTGCTAGTGATTGTGATTGTGAGGAGTGTAGCTACTCTCCAAACTACTAAGGCAAGTGGTACTTCATGAATATTTTTATCCCTATGTTTTCTACTAAGCATTAGAAATATTTTTCTAGTCTTGCATGCTATATTTTTCTTATATGCCATGTTGGGAAATCCTAGTAGTTGTAGAATTGCTAGGAAAATTTCTAAGTTAAGATGCTTATCTATGCCATGCTTAGCCTAGCTAGTAGCAACCAAGGGTTGGTGAAATATACATGCTATGATGAAAATATTTCTAAGTCTTTGGACTTGTGTTTTGCCTAATAAAACAACTAAGTTAATGAAACACCTGGGTGGAATGGAAGGAATGGTTTGTGTTGAGTGGTTACACAAGGCCAGGGGACTGGTGAACCTTGTGTATCTCACTTGTGGAAAGCCACCCAGGAACAAAGAGATTTTAGAGGCCAAGTGTTGAGAAGCTTCTAGTGCAGCCACTTGGCAATATGGGCTCTGCCTGGATCACATAGGTTGCTAGAACTTAGCCATTTGGACGATAGGTTGGTGGTAGTGGGATGATAGGTTGGAACACGTCCATTTGGTCTAAGGGAAGGCTTCTGAAAGGTCCTGTCTTGGTGAAACCAAGTCTGGTGGGGAAAGTGCACAACCTCTGCAGATGGAAGAATCTAAGTACTTAGCCATGTCCCTGGTAAAGGACAATTTGAGCATCAAGACATGGAAGCTAACAAGAATCTCCTCATCCCAATTTCTAAATAAAAACTTGTGGGTGAACAAGGGTAAAGGACCTCAATGTCTATTGGTGGTTCCTTGGGAAAAGTTTTGACAAAGAAAAACTTAGTGATTTCAACTTATAGGCAAAACCTATTTTTGAGCAAAGCAAGCCAAGCTACACTTAACCAATTTGCATATAGTATCTAGTCCACCAATATTCTACTAAGGTATCACTTGCCAATACTATTCCAATGTATTGACCCACTGTGGCTGTAACTTGTGATGTTGCAGGTTACTCTGATGAGGATTAGGTGTCATGAGTCTACACTCAACATGTATGCCTGTGGCACATGAAGATGAAGACTTTTATTACTTATTTAAACTCTTGTACTAGGCCTTTGGCCATGGAGTTGTAAAAGACTATGTTTGTCTCTGGAATGACTGTAATAATGACCTTTGTTTCTGTGTACTTCATCTTAAACTGTGGATGCTAGCATTGATCCAGGGACTAGCATTGCAATCACAGGGATCCTTTTCCTTTATAAAGGAGGGATCTTACACTAGGTGTTGTTTTGAACCTGTTCCTAGTAATTATTGTTGTAGCATGACTTGTTCCAAATAATTGGGATTGCTTAGTGTGCCTTGAAAGAATCATGCGTTGTTTTAGCATACAAAAAGCATAGCATTGTGGTATTCTCCTTTGATATTTTGTTTGGGTTGACTTGGCACATGCTCACACCATGTTATGACTATGAAAAAGTCACCATAGCCTCTATGATCATTTATTCCTTGACTTGTAGTACCACTCTATACTTTTATTAGTAATGTTTTGTCACTCTACATGATTATGGCCATTATTGCTCTCTTAGTTGGTCGCTCACAGTCTTTTGCTAGCCTCCACTTGTATGAGTAAGCTCTACTCATGCTTCCAACTCCCAAGAAACCAAGTTATTCCAGAGTGTCCACTATAAATTCCTATGCATGGTGTGTTACACCATTCCAAGTATATTCTTGTTTTCAGCTATCTTCCAATTAAAAAGTATTTTGTTATGTGAAAACTTAGTGATTAAATCCCTCACAAACTTGATGGCACACTTTATATTCCTTGCCCCTAATAAAATTGAACCATTGTGTCATCTATGTTGTATATGCTTGCACTTATATGTTAGAATTAGCAGAACTGTGATGTCACGGGGAACGTTTTCAACATTGCACTTGTACTTTGTACACAGTTGATATCATGCTCTTTTGTCTATGGATGTCGCCGGTGTGAAATAAAGAGGGAGCTTGTAAGTCCATGGAGTTATGTATTTAGTGTTAGAGAAACGCCTAGGCTGCTAGCCTAAGCCATGCCTAATCATGGTAGAAAATTGCAGCATCACCATAATGAGCATTTTGTGAAGCATCCTCAATAAAAAGCTATGCACATAGTAAATAAAAAATCGCTAAGATGCTCATTGTCTGCTTGCCTTGTCATTCTAGTTATGGGATAGCTCCTGTACCATGTGCAAGGGGTACCCCATTGGCGGTTCTCTATGAGACACATGTACTTATTATGACAAGAACTTATAGGTGACCAAAGTTGAGTAGCATGCGGTGCAGCCCTCGTATTCAAGGGATATGAGATTGCCAACTTATACTTTGTCAAGCATATACTCCATATTTTTTCACTCTAACCTTAATCACTTCAAGATGCTTATGATAGGGACAATGAGGGCTGAAAGCTAACAAGTACCATAATTTTTGGAAGCTCTTTTTGAAACTTGAAATCCCTGCTTCCCTTTATGAAGGGTCTTTCTTCCACTATTATATTGAGTCTCCACCTTCTACCTTTAGGCACCATTAAGAGAGCATAGTTGTCATTCTTAGTTCTATGTGCAGTGTCCCAAAACTTATTGATTGATGCATATTGATGATATTGCTTGTTCTTGTGCTACTTGTATCTAGTCACTCTTATGAACTTTGAAGGTGTCCTATGCATCTATTTGCTACTCTATGAGGGACAAGCTGAATGCCACTATGCCATGTTTTCTGTATGTGAAACAAACAAACGTTTTTCAATGCATGTTATTCATGATCGTTGTTTGTAGCCTTTCATGTTGCATGCTTAGTTACTTTGTCCTATTATTAGAACTCCATCTTTCATGCACGTGTTTAGAGTTCTTTGATCCCAGCTTTCAATGCTTTCAAATGGTTTGATCTTGGTTCTGATGGTGCATGTCACCTTAAAAATTATTCTTTTATCACTTACCTACTCGAGGACGAGCAGAAGTTAAGCTTGGGGATGCTTGATACGTCGGAAACGTATCTATAATTTTTGATGCTCCATGCTTGTTTACTATCTACTTTGCTTTGCTTTGTCCATACTTGAGGTGTTTTTATATGTTTTCTGGTACTAACCTATTAACAAGTTGCCACAGTGTCAGTTGCCTGTTTTCTTCTGTTTTTGGTTCTAGAAAGGAAGAAAATCAATATTCTCGGAATCGGACGGGACAAAAGCCAAAGTCAATATATTACCGTGAGCAACACGAAGCCAGAATACGAGACGGAGGAGGCTCACCAGGGGGCCACACCCCCTGGCCACACGGGTGGGCCCACCCCACGCCTAGGGGGGGTGCGGCCGCCCTGGCAGCCCCCCTGCCTCGCCTCTTCGCCTATAAAGTCCCCCCGATGCAGAAACCATAAACACCCGATCAATATTCCATGAAACCGTCTATAGCCGCCACCACCATCGTCCCTAGATCGGGGGGATCTGAAGCTCTTCCCGACACCCTGCCGGAGGGGAGATCATACTGGAGGACTTCTTCTTCATCATGCCAGCCTCCGGTCTGAAGCGTGAGTAGTTCCACCTTAGACTACGGGTCCATGTAGTATCTAGATGGTTGTATCTCCTCCTTGTGCTTTCATGTATAGATCTTGTGAGCTCCGTTCATGATCAAGATCTAATCTATTTGTAATCATGCATGTTGTGTTTGCGGGGATCCGATGGATATTGAGATTACTATGTCAGATTGATTAATGGTTTGTCTATTTGATTCTATCATGTATGTGTTGTTTGTGATCTTGCATGCTCTCCGTTGTTAGTAGCTATCTTGGCCAAGTAGTTGCTAGTGACTCCAAGAGGGGGTATTTATGCTCGATAGTGGGTTCATGCCTCTAGTTTCCAAGGGAAGTGACAGAAATCTCTTTGGTTGTAGATGTGATGTTGCCACTAGGTAGAAAACAACGGTATCTTGTTCATGGAACAAGTGGATTGTTTACCTTACACACTTTGCTTAAAGCAGTTGTTTGTTGCTTGCAACTTAATACTGGAGGGGGTTCGGATGATAACCCGAAGGCGGACTTCTAGTCATAGATGCAGTTGGATGGCGGTCTATGTATATTGTTGTATTGCCCAATCGAATCTCTAGGATCTTTGTGTCTAGTATTGCATTGTTATGCTTTTCTCAGTCCTGTCAATTGCCCTGCTGTAATTTGTTTACCCAACATGCCATGTTTGTTTATCTAAGGAGAACACCTCTAGTGAACTATGGACCCAGGTCCAATCTTTACCATTGATACATCTTCCACTGTTACTATTTACTTACTGCAAATCATCATCACCTTCCACACCATACAGTTAATCCTTTGTTACAGCAACCAGTGAGATTGACAACCTCACTGTTCATTGGGGCAAAGTCTTGAGTTTGTGTTGTGCAGGTTTCCACGTTGCTTGCAACACCTTTGAGACGTTTCCTTCCTCCTACTGGTTTGATAACCTTGGTTTCTTACTGAGGGAAAACTTGCTGCTGTGCTGCTTCACACCTTGCTCTTGGGGTTTCCCGAAAAAGTGCTTCCCAGCACCATCAGTTCACTTTAACCTTAATCACCTCAAGATGCTTATGATAGGGGCAATGCAAGCTTAAAGCTAGTAAGTACCATAATCTTTTGAAATCTCTTTATGAACTTGAAATCCCTTCTTCCCTCTAGGAAGGTCCTTTCTTTTACTTCTTAGTTGAGTCAGTAAACCTATTCTTGTCTATCTCCAGCAAGCATTTGAGTTGTTGTGTTTCAATTATTCATATGATGATTTATTCAATCATGTTTCTTATCCTCCTTGTTTTGCACAAGACTCTTATCTGAATGAGTATTACTTTGAAAGCCATCATTGTGAAAAGCCTTTTATTTTTGAGCAAAGTGTACTCCTATTATAAAATTCTTTACAAAAGCTTTGCTTGAAAACTATTTGCCAACTGTTCTCTGACCAAGAACAAAGTTTTTCATTCCCAATTATGATTTATCTTTATGCATCTTTTTTGTGACTCCCATACTCGTTCCAAGTTAAGTTATATAATGGTGAGTTGCTTTCTATTATGAGTGGTGTATTGGTAAGTGTGATGCTTCTTGTCTGTATTCTTTTTATCGACACTTCACTCCATGAACCCGTGCACATGTTTACTGAGCTCAGTTTTCGCTTGGGGACAAGTGAGGTCTAAGCTTGGGGGGAGTTTATATGTCCATTTTGCATCACTATTCTATATCATAATTTGTTGTTATTCATTGATAATTTCTTATTAAGAGGTGTTACTTATGTTATTTCATCTGTTTTTGCATGTTGGATGATTCTTGGAGGATGAACTACCAGAGTCAGGATTCTGATGTAAAAAGCGGTGTCTAGATGCAATTTTCGCGAAGATCAGAAAAATACCAGAAAAACTATGGAAAATCATATTTTCCCAGAAGACGAAGGAAGCCAGAAGGGGAGGCGGAGTTGGGCCACAGGAGGCCCACACCTCCCAGGCGCGAGCCACCCTGGGCCGTGCCACCAGGTGGTGTGGCCACCCTAGCCCACCTCTGGCTCCGCCCCTTCGCCTATATCTTCCTCCCAAAACCCTAAAGTTCGGGGAGTGGCCACAGAAAGATTCCATCACCTCTGCGGGGCGGAAACTACAGAGAGAGAAAGAGCTCTCCGGCAGGCAGATTTCTGACGGGGAAATTCCTTCCGGGAGAGGGGAGATAATCGCCATCAACACCCTCATCAATCTAGACTTCATCGGGATCATCATCATCCACACCACCATCTCCACTAGCACCATCATCACCACTCCATCCCGCTGTAACAATTGTGTTGAATCTTGCATAGTTTTTAGGGGAAACTTTCCATGTGTTAATTACTATTGTAGTTGATGCTTGTGAGTGGAACCATTGAATTATTGTTTATGTTCAGATTGTTATTCATCATCATATCATCTCTGATCTTGATCCATATTATGTCTCATGAGTAGTTCGTTTAGTTCTTGAGGACATGGGAGAAGTCATGTTGTTAGTAGTGGAATTGTGTTGAGGTATTATTCAATGGTTTAATATTTAAGTTGTGGTGCTATTCTTCTAGTGGTGTCATGTGAACATCGACTACATGATACTTCACCATTTTTGGGCCTAGGGGAATGCATTGTGTATTTGGCTACTAATTGTGGGGTTGCCGGAGTGACAGAAACCTGACCCCCCGTTAGGAAACCTTTGCACAAGGGAGTGTAGGATCTTAGAGTTTTGATTCGTGTATGACACGTGATGTTGGTCTCTCTCTCTCTCATCCGCTCCCAGCCCCCAGCCCCGAGCAGCTCCTATCCCATCGGTGGACAGAGCAGCCATAGTCGGCGCCTCGTCGCATCGCCGACTCCATCCTTCAACGGTGTCGGACGGACTAGGGCGCTGCACCTCAACCACGACTCCAACACCTATTTCGTCTGCACGCATTGTATGTTGTGGCAGTATCGACCGCAGGCAGGTCCACCGCCCATGACGACCGGGATTTTGTTCCGCCACCATAGCCTGATGAATAGTCACGACAATTGCTAGTAGTGCTTGGTAAGACCTTCACTCCTGCTCCGCCTACTCTAATCGATTCAGTTCCCCTAATTTCCTCGATATTGTAGGTGCAAATTAGTCCTCAATGTCTGGTCGTAGCAGGTACACCGGCGAGGGTGGGGATTCAATCATGTCGTGGCCACATTATCCTTCTCCTACCACATCGGAAGTGCAGGTAGCTCCTTCTCTTTGTATTACGGTTGAATTTGAAGTGCCGCCATGGCCTGTCGGAGTGATTTCAATTGGGTTTGTATTGGTATTGTTACAATGTGCTATGCAGGCCGATGATCCATGGTACATTGCATACCAAGATGAACCCAGCGGTCTAGCCAGAGGATGGATTTAGAGAAGATGGTTGCCAATTTAGGTGATTAATTGACTCATAAAAACCTATTGATATTCGAGCTAAAGCGTACTACCGAGAAAAAAATAAGAATTCATAGCTTATTCACAAGGAGAAGTTGACACTTGAGGCTGATCTTACCGTATCTGATCAAGTGGTATAAAATCTAAAACATGAACTTCAAGTGAAGGGGAAGGATAATAGTAGATTCATGTGTGCAGCTGATACATCGTAAATGTATCTATAATTTTTGATGTTCCATGTTTGTTTAGTATCTACTTTGCTTTGTTTTGTCTACACTTTGAGGTATTTTTATATACTTTTTGGGACTAACCTATTAACAATATGCCATAGTACCAGTTGCCTGTTTTCTTCTGTTTTTGGTTCCAGAAAAGGCAGAAAATCAATATTCTCGGAATTTAACGGGACAAAAGCCAATCTTCCTATTTTTCCTAGAGCAACACGAAACCACGAAGCAGACATGGAGGAGGACAACAGGGTGGCCGCACCCTCTAGGCGCGGGCCAGCCCTGGTGGCGCCCACAGGGGGTGTGCCTCCTGGCCCTCCACCGACCTTGCCTCCTTTGCCTATAAGAAGCCCCCGACTCAGAAACCCTAGGGAATCCAGAAGAAAGTCACGAAAAGTTCCACAGCACCGCCGCCACCGAAGGAGAGATTCGGGGGACAGAAAGTCTCTGTTTCGGCACCCTGCCGAGACGGTGAAGTGCCCCCGGAGCCATCTCCATCAATCTCCACCACCATCTTCATCACTGTTGCTGATTCCCATGATGAGGAGGGAGTAGTTCTTCCTCGAGGCTAAGGGCTCTACCGGTAGCTATGTGTTTATCTCTCTCTCTATGCATGATCATGTTGTGGTCATGAGCTTTGTAATCAAGTAGATCTGCCTTGCTACTCAAGTGCTTTAATAGATCTTTGCTCTCCCCATGTGTGTGAAAATGACAGCGTGCACGCCATGGTGGCACTTAGGCTAGAGTCTACATAAATACTCATCGTGCTTTAATAGATCTATGCTTTTCCCCACGTGTGCGAAAGTGACAGCATGCACACCGTGTGTGGCACTTAGGCTAGATTACATATATATTTATCATGAGTATATTTGGAGTTGGATGTCTCTATGAAATTGTGGTGTTTGTTGGAACCATCTAGCACTCAAGGTGACAGTGTGGGGTTATCTAGATTGGAGAAAGCGGACTTTGAGGAGTGCTGTTATGGCCCTACCATGGATATGAGTGTCCAACCAGAGAGTAGTTAAGAGTAGTATCATGAAGAGAAGATATTTATATGAGAGAGTGTTCACTAGTGAAAGTATGATCCCTAGGCCTTGTTTCTAAACATTAAAACACCGTTCACATCTAGATCTGTTGCATGTTTGCTTGCTTTAGTCTTTACCTCACCGTCAAGCTATTTTCTGGCACTGTTACCACTTGTATTTCACTATCTCTTCGCCGAACTAGTGCACCTATACACCCGACAAGTGTATTGGGTGTGTTGGGGACACAAGAGACTTCTTGTGTCTTGATTGCAGGGTTGCTTGAGAGGGATACCTTTGACCACTTCCTCCCTGAGTTCGATAAACCTTGGGTAATCCACTTAAGAGAAACTTGCTGCTGTTCTACAAACCTCTGCATTTGGAGGCCCAACAACTCTCTACAAGAATATAAGTGCGTAGACATCAGCAGTTTTAGTAGTTGTCATCCCCATCCTAGCAGTTACAACATGCGGTTGTGGTGAAGGGTGGCACATATAATGATTAGTTGAATAGGTAGCTAATTTAGAGAGTAGAATTGTTATTCAATGGATAGTGTGAGTTCCTGCTAATTTAGTCACTCTGGGGTCCCAAAGTTGTCGAGAGAATGCATCACGGGGGGGGGGGGGGGGCGAGTTGCTTGCCATTGGATCGAGGTGCCCATAGTTGGTGTTCCAAATGCCTAGAGGGTCAAGTTGGGTCCCTGTTAGTTTTGACCGTTATGTTGCTGCCATCATGACTGCCATGTAGACTTGTAGCGTTGGAGGCTGCATCCATTCCATGTTCTTCTTGATGCTGCATTATTCTTCTCCAGAGCGGTGATATGTGGTTGCAGCCATGGTGCAGATCTAGGACGCCAATTCCTTGGCCTTACGGTTCAAGAGTACATATCAATTTTGATTCAAATCATACATATTTCTATCAAATTTATACAAGCCCACTAGAGATTGGCAAAGAAAGTACTACTACTTATGAATCAACTTTAAAGCATATCCACCATCCTCATAGCTCAAATATTTGATTCAAATCATACATATTTCAATCAAATTTATACAAGCCCACTTGAGATTGTCAAAGCAAGTACTACTACTTATGAATCATCTTTAGAGCAAATCCACCAGCCTCATGGCTCAAATACATATCAAATTTATTCAAATCATACATATATTTTAAGTCACAGAGTTTTGGTTCAAATTGGCTCAAATTTGTCCCAATCTCAAGTTGACGGTGAGCTCGCCGCCCTCCCTTCAGTATGTGTACTCTAAGAAGTACGGGCAAGCTTCTCCCATCCATCCATCCATGAGGTCCATCTTGCCTTCACCATCAAAGTGCACTTCGATGTGCCAGTCGCAGTCGGCCTGCCTCCCACAGCTTCAGTTCACGAGGGATGGATCTGCACCATCGCAGTGATGTTACGGATGATGGCTTCAATCGTCGTCGCTCGATGACCACTATCGGCACCACCGCCATCGCACCGATGTTGTAGATGATGGCTTCAATCATCATCGCATCGATGACCACTATCGGCACTACCACCATCGCAGTGATGTTGCGGATGATGTCTTCAATCGTCATCGCATAGATGACCACTGTCAGCACCACTGTCGTTGCACTGATGTTGCGGATGATGGCTTCAATCGTCGTCGCATCGATGACCACTATCGGCACCACCACTGCCTCGGTGTCTTTCATCAGCAACGAATCTGAGGAGGTGAACGGAAGTGAGATAGACAGAGACACTATAGAAATTTCAGACGCTTAGATCCTCACCACCGCACGCTGTTCTAGCCGCCACGCTTAGATCCGCGTCACCGTATGCTATTCCGACCGCCACACTTAGGTCCGTGCCGCCGCATGCCGTTCGGACCACCACGCTTAGATCTGCGCCGCCGCACGCCGTTCGGATGACCACACTTAGGTCTGTGCCGCCGCATGGTGTTCAGAATGCCGCGCTTAGATCCGCGTCGCCGTACATCGATAGGAGGGGAGAAAGATGCGGCTGGTATACATGCGATAGGGAAAGGGAAGGAGAGACATCCAGCCCATTGGTCTCTCCTCTCTATACAGGGTAGGTGTGCCCATCGAGAGAGAGATATAGAAAGAGAGACATCAAGCCCGTCTGATCATGATGTATCCAACGGTGGTCAGAATGAGGTTCTCCCCGCCATATCCCCACTCTGGTGTTGCGTCTAGCATCGGCGGAGGGCGTGTGTAGTCTTGTGTCCGACGGATCCCTTGGAATCTAGTCGTTTTTCTATTCGTTGGTGTGTTTTAAGGTCAGTATGTCTTTCGATCTACGTTGGTCATCTTTGACGATGTTACTGTTTTGGTGTGCTGGTCGCACGATGACTTTCCGTATCTACTACAACAAGCTCTACTAAGACAAGCTTTGCCCGACTCCGGTGACGAGGGACGAGGACGGCGGCGCGCCTTCGACCCGTGCTAGTGTTTGTAGTCGTCGCTAGGTGGTCCAGCGACCTATTTGTATTTTTTATTACTTTTAAGACTATTTATACTGTTGTTGTTGATGAATATTAATAGATCAATGGAATTTCACAAAAAATATATACTAGAGCTTGCTGAATTTTTCTTCTAAACCAGACCCATCTGCATTTGTTAGAATTTTTCTTAGAGGAGAGCTTGCTGAATTTTTCTTCTAAACCAGACCCATCTGCATTTGTTAGAATTTTTCTTAGAGGAAAATTAGATAAGGAACAGACCTTAAAGGTAACCTAGAAAATAAATCTGACAGCTCGATCCTGCGCGCCTTCCTGGCGCGCACGTTAAGCCGTCCGCCCTTCCAATAACGGCTTTAACTAATTCCTCCCTTCCCCCTCCAGCTAATCAATCCCACCCTTCTTAATCCATCCCGAACTTACGATCCCCCGAAATCTCTTCTCCCTCTCCTCCTCCTGTTCGCATTCGCTGCCTCCCACTCCGCCTCTGCACAATAGCATTATCCCCGGCCCCTCTGCACAATAAGTAGCGTCGGTTTTCTTGCCCCAGGTTCTGCGGTTCTTGGAGCGAATCCATCTGATTCTGGTCAATGCCTGGTAGCTTCTTAGCCAAGCCGCTTAGTCTGGGATCCATGCCGCGCTAGGGTAATTGGTCATTTGGGATTCGCCGCTTTTGTCCTAGAGTTGTGTTTTCTTGAGTGGGAATTCGGGTGTAGCCAAATTCTTGGTCGATCCAATTTGTGGTGTCTCCGTCGTGAGGTTCTAGGAGCATTTGTCCAAATCGATTTCGGGGCCGTTTCGCCCCAGTTATAGATCAACTCCGTCCAATTTCTAGGAACTGAAGAATTGGGGGTGTGGGAGATTTGGAGGCCCAATCCATGGAGTTGCACATGGAGGCAGATGGGTCAGGTGTGCCCCTGGCCGTTCTCCTGAAGCGAGAGCTGTGCAACCAGAGGGTGGAGAAACCGGACATCCTGTTTGGGGAGGCCAACAAGAGCAAGAAAGGGGAGGACTTCACGCTTCTCGTTGCCAAGTGCCACCGCACACCGGGCGAGGGTGCTGGTGACAATGCCGGCGAATACGACACCATTTCGGTGTTTGCGGTAATGCCTCAATGCCTGTCTTCTTATTTCTACAATAGCATCAATGTGTTTGCCATACTGTTGTCGTTCAGTTTGTCGATTATTTGTTGTGATAATGTCAGTGAGATGGATCAAATAATGTTCTGTACGCAGTTTAACCGTCATACATCCTGATTAGATCTAATAGAGATGAATCTGAAATCCATGAATTGCGTGGTTTGTTTCATCTTTCACAACTTATAATGTGTTAGTGTGAATATGTCGAAATCGCCATTTCTCGACCTTAAAGAAAAAAAAGCTTTGGTCCATGAAACTCTGTGCTTGCCGCAGTGTATTATTTTATCTTTTGCATAGAGGTGCATGATTGATAGGCCTTGTTTTGCGGTGTATGTGCATCAAGGCACATGGGGACATATGTCTGCTAATATTTTACTGGACCTAATAATTGTTTTAAATCTGGTCATTTGGTGGTCAGATCAAAAAAAAAAGTTTAGGTATATTCAAACCGAATGTCCTAACCGTGTTAGATATTCTGGGCTTCCAGCAGTTGGTAAATATGAATATGGCCCTAATTTGTATATATCAAATCAACAAGGCCCTTTGACATACAATAATGGTAAGCCCAATTCACAATGGATTATTCTCGTGACAGTCCTGTGCTATACTATGAGTTAAGAGTTAAGAGTTAAGACTATTGTCACCTACTTCTAGATTTTCCTTTCACCAACTAAAGCGGTGGCTAGTCTGACTTGACTATTATTTTGGCTTCTTCCCTGCAGATTTTTGATGGCCACAATGGACCTGCAGCTGGGATATACACCAGAGAGAATCTCTTAAACAATGTGTTAGCTGCTATTCCTTCAAATCTTACAAGTGAGGAGTGGACAGCTGCATTGCCAAGGGCACTTGTTGCAGGGTTTGTCAAGACAGATAAGGACTTCCAAACAAAAGGTATTATTCTTTCATTAGCTGTATGTTTATAAACACTACTACCAAGATGATATATGTGCACATCATCCATAAGTTAGAAGCTTGTCTCATTCCCCATTCTTTGGAAATGTATCTCCCCAGCTTTATTACATTTTTTATTTGGAAGTAAATTTTTGTTTAATAGGATGCCAAGTAGTTACACATATTTATCATCCATAGTATAGTACTCCCTCCGTCTCAAAATAGATGTCGCAGATTTGTCAAAATATGGATGAATCTAGACACTATTTAGTATATAGATACATCCAAATTTAGACAAATTTTCGACATCTATTTTATGTCGGAGGGAGTAGTTCTCAATGTCTGGGTGATCTTTAAAAAATGTACTGTATTAGTGTTTACCACATATATTGCATGCTAAGCTCAGTATTGTCGTTGGCCGATGTCAATTGTAAACTGACTTTTATATTGTTTTCAGCTGCACGATCAGGGACCACAGTGACCTTTGTTATAATAGATGGATGGGTTGTCACTGTAGCATCAGTTGGTGATTCACGCTGTATTCTAGAATCTGCTGAAGGTTCAGTTTACTCTTTATCTGCTGATCACCGCCTGGATGCTAATGAGGAGGAGTATGTGCATACATCAAGGACTCCATTTTTGTTTAAACATTCAGGTTTCCTTATATTCTTGTAATATCGTTAGCTTTGTGATTAAACTATGGTCCATGACTACAGGGTGGAGCGTGTAACTGCAAGTGGTGGTGAAGTTGGGAGAATAAATATTGCTGGAGGTGCTGGGGTATGTTCTTTTAGTTTGTGTATGTTTTTCAGCTATCGGATTAACAGCCGTTTACTACAGCTTAATCGATACTTTTTCTTCCACTTAGGTATACCCTACTGTAGATGTAGTTTCACTGATTCATTTCACTTTTTTTTCTGTTCAATCATTATTCAGATCGGTCCACTCAGATGCTGGCCAGGCGGATTGTGTTTATCAAGGTCAATTGGTGATACCGATGTTGGAGAATTTATAGTTCCTGTCCCACATGTGAAGCAAGTAAAGGTGTGAAATCCACGTACTTTTTTCGTATCACAGCCACTAGTGGAAAAGATTCTGTCATGTTATTAGATTATATCTGACACCACCAATAATACTAAATAAAGAACAAGGACATCTTAGATTAAAACAGCCAACTTTATAAATCTGCACTTCTTGATCATAATAGATCTGAGATTTGATGCATCGAAACTTATGCAGCTTTCTAATGCCGGAGGGCGGCTTGTCATCGCTAGTGACGGCGTGTGGGATGCACTGGGCTTTCAAGAAGCTCTGAACTACACCAGAGGGCTGCCAGCTGAAGCTGCTGCAAATCGAATAGTTAAAGTAATGAAACATTTTTATGCCCCAGGTGTATCTGTTCCTGGTAGTGCATATCTTGGTACACTTATGAGTCATGATCTTCTTATGTAGGAAGCTGTGAGCTCAAAGGGACTAAGAGATGATACTACTTGCATAGTAGTCGACATATTGCCTCCAGAAAAGCTAAGCCCTCCGTTAAAGAAGCATGGGAAAGGAGGCATCATAGCTTTATTCCGTCGGAGGCCCTCCGATGAATTGTCTGAAGAACAGACAGATAATGGGTGTTTTGAACCTGATGTCGTGGAGGAGCTCTACGAGGAGGGATCGGCAATGCTTGCTCAGAGGTTAGCATTTCTGTAACACACAGGGGACATTTGAAATTCGTTATTTGAAGGACATACTGGGAACATGTATAAGTTTCCTATATTATGTTTAGGCATATACTCCCTCTGTTTGGAAATATAAGACGTTTTAGCTTTGTGAATCGAATGTATCTAGACGTCTTTTAGTGTATAGGTTCATAGAGGTTCGGAGTGAACCTATACCCTAAAAGGTGTCTAGATACATTCGTTTCACAAAGCTAGAATGTCTTATATTTCAGAATGGAGGGAGTACGTAGCAGAGACGTCCTTTAGGTGCCAGCGTAACTTGTCAGTTTGCATGCCTGTCATGTTACTTCCTTGTTAGATCTAGGTAATATTTGTCCTGTTATTCTGGTGAAACAAAGCATCTCTTCCTCTTTCTGAACAATCGTACTTGTTGACAATTTTATCTTCATGCTTTTCCCCCAGATTCAACAATGTGTTTGTCCTTATTCATGTTGAATCATATACTTCATGATTATTCTGGGCTATAAGATTTGTATATGGGATGTACATTTGCATATGATTTCACAAATCAGAGACTAAACCATTTTTAACTGGTTCTCAGGTTGAATATGAATTATCCATCAGGAAATATGTTCAAGCTGCATGATTGTGCAGTCTGTCAATTGGAGATGAAACCTGGTGAGGGCGTTTCTGTTCATGGCAACATGCCAAAGCATACACGGGTTGACCCCTGGGGCGGTCCTTTTCTCTGTTCATCTTGCCAAGCGAAAAAGGTGGCGATGGAAGGGAAGCTGCATTCGACAAGTATGGATGTCTTTAACCACATGATTGAAATATTTACATTAGGACAGTATGTGCTGAATCTTGACTGATTTCTTATTTCCAGATTCCCAATCTACAGTCCAACTTGTGCCCAAGTAGCCTGCATCGACAGTTTTGTATACTAGAGTTCATACAAGCTAATATCACTAACAACAGCGCTGGCAAATAAAGCATATTTGTCAAGGTCATCTATCATCATCAAATCACTGGTAAACAGACTAAGGAATTAAGGACTTTTCGCTACTAACTAATCTCAAATTGGAAGATGAATTGGATGTCGGTTCAGATGATAAAGATTTGTGGCATCATTCCTATGAAGCACCACAGTTATTTTGTTGAAGGTGCCTCTTTTATGTGAAGAAACCAGAACAGATCCCTAGGTGATGAACCAGTGGTCTTAAGGTGTGTATATGCATCATTGACATTTATTAGCAAGTCTCCAAGAATTCAGACTCTGGGTTCATTTGTTAATACCAGTAATGGAGCTCTTTTTAGCTCGAATCTAGACTTCTCCCATTCTGTGTGATAAGTGACTATTTTCCACTCTCTGCTTCTGCTCTTGTCCATTCTTATAGTATGACCGTTTTCCTTACTGTCCCCCTTTTGTTCGTTGCTGTGCATAGCCATGAGGCCCCAAACTGACATTTTTTGTATTCTTACCACAATTCTACAGTTGTATCATAGTACTCACAATTTCTAACGAATATTGTTTTCCTACTAATGGAAGTTTTACCCTCTTTTTTACATCAGTTAGTATCACTTGGGTGCTTAATTCTACAGTTTGGGCTTAAATTTTGTGTTTATCAAATTATCCTGGAAAGAATAAAGGGAGATTACTGAAACTTCTTTTACATATAGCCTATTTTGTTCTTCAAGCTGTGAATGAACATGCTCAAAAAGAAAGGAAGAATGAAAGAAGCACTTGCCAGTTGCCACTTCAATGGGAGATCAGAACTAAATTGAGCAATAGGCACGGCATAATTATTTGAACAATAGATAATAATGGGTTCCTTTAAAATCAGATTCATCTAATTTGTGTGCATTGCATACTGTTTATTTGAATCATATGTAACTTTATTCTTTAATATTTATGCAGTAGGAGCCTCTCATACTGTTTAACGCCGAAGCATAAATTATATTTACCTTATTTCTTGAATAAAAATGATGATTCCCCTAACTTTTGAATTAATCTGGATTTTTTATCTTTTACCTAATTGTTTTGTTCTTGTAATGGACTTAATTTTGTGGGGTTATATTGCCTTTGTAGACCTACTAAAAAGTTAGCTTTCGAAAATTTTCTCTGTCTGAAGTTTCCAAGTATGGTTTCCTGTTTGGACCCGTACTAATATTACAGTTTTTTATTTTTCTGTTTGGTATCTGAGCTCCTGAATTAATGCGCGCATACTGAAGTTCTCTGAATTTCCCTTTCTTACGAAGATACTAAAATCTGTTGGAACGAATCCCCGTCCAATTTAGTTAATTTTTATCTAGTTAAGTCATGTTTCTTCGTATTGGAATAGCCTAAAACTCCTGTTGGTCCGTGCAGTAAATACAATGCAAGAAAATTTCCTTCATTTTTAAATGTTTCACATAAAATACTCCTAACATGCAAAATTTGTCTTTCATATACATCAACCCCTTAAGCCAATGATATTCTTCTTACCATTAGTTCCATAGTGACTTTGTATCTGATGTCACTTTTGCACTTTGTAGTGATTGTATTTCTGTCGATCCTTGCTAAGAACACAACCTCAGAAAATGCGTTGATGCTTACTGAATAAACATCATATTCGTCTGGTAGCAGATTATTTTGGATTTAGATCTTAGTGTTGCAGACCTACAGCGTAAGGATAATATTTTGTTTTTTTACCCAGTACTTGTTTATCTTTTACAGAAGGATTTTCTGCTATTGCCGTCACATGTATTTTTCCACTTGTGTGAGCAAAGCTGTGTGGGTTTCCTTCTGGAAAACCTGCTGTAAGATCAACCATGCTCAATGAATGTCCCCATCATTCTGCAGTTGCCTGTCACTTAATTTTGTCCTAATTTGCTGGTTCTTGGCTCTTCTCAACCTCCTTTCTTTGGTTAGATAGAACGTTCAATATAATACTAATGTCATAGGAAGACCCCAATCCTTTCATATTTCATATAGAAGGACTTAAGTATCAGCAATTTTCCAAAATCATAGAAAATAAATGGTATGCCCTACGGCGTGGTGTCTTTCAACAAATCATTAGGTTTTGGAAACCAATTTATTGACTTATTACACTATTTACAATTTTACACTGCATGATGTAAAGCAAGGTACATCTGTACACATGACCAATTCTATGTTTGTGTCCGCGCCTTTCTGTACCAAAGGGTAGACATTTGCTGGAAGAATGATTTCTTCTTCCGTAGCTTCTTGTCCGAAACAAATCCATCCATGCTATTATCTGACATGTGTGATTTGGATTCAGTAAGAACTTCCTTATCTTCCTGGTAAGAGGCCTTGTGTTCAACATTCAAAGGATTAATTGCATGTTTTGCAGCTTCATGAGCTTTCCGGAGCTGTGCATGTTCAGATCTCCATTTCCTCAACTGCTGCTCAGCACCAAGTTTCCTCTCCTTTGCGCTGTCAGCCCTCTGTGACGCAATTTTGAGAGCATCCTTCTTTTGGCCCATCTCCCTTGTCACTTCATTTAGTCTCTCCAGGCTTATTGATTCTGATTCTTTCGCCAACTCTATTTGCGTTAACGCTGCCTCCACCCTCTTGTTGGCGAGCTCTTCAGCTTCATGAACCCTCTTGCTAAGAGCATAGTAGTCGCTTACCGGAAGTGTCACTCCTCTAGGAGAATCTTCAACACTTCTTGCCTCCTCACTCTCTTGCAATGCTTGAGCTGCCACTAGTGCTAGCCTCTCGGATGCCTTAGATGCCTCAATTTCTTTCAAAGCTGCACGTAACCTTATCTCTGCAGTTGCGGCAGAAGCTTTGGTTTGCTCAGCTTTTTCCTTGGCTTTTCTCAGTTCTTCTTGTGCTGAATGAGCTGCCACCTTGGCATCATCTGCTCCGTGGGCTGCTCGCTGCAGCATCTTTGGAATATCTACCATTTTTCTTCGGCTTTCTGCTTCCTTGGTGTATGCCCTTTCTATCTCCTGTTTTGTTCTATTGAGCTCAGCTTCTAGAGAAGAAACTGTGATAGATGCCATAGTCTCCCTCTGTTGCAGTGTAACAAGTGAAGCTTTCTCCTTATCCAGCTCTGACCTGAGTGATTCGGCAGCAACTTGTATTAAGTTGGCTTCGTTTTTGGTTTTCTCTATGTTTCCTCTAACACCCTCAAGCTCCTTTTCTGCTGATGCTAGAGCTTGCTTGATTGACCTACCGATTTCTTTAGCTTCATCAGAACCATTCTCCTCACCTGCTCCAGCTTCTTGACTAGATTTGTTTTCCATATAGGCCGCTATCTCAGTATTGAGGCTAAGTAAATTGCGGGTATTTTCAACAAGCTTGTACTCCACAGAAGTTTTGGATAGGAGTTGTTCATTGAGTAGCCGTAAGTCCTCTTGTGCCTGCTGCAACTCTCTCTCCCAGGACAAGCAATCCTGCTCTTTTGCCAAAGTTGCTCCAAGTCTGTGCTCTTCTGCTTCATGGTGTGCGGCATGGGCCAACTCAAGCGATTCTTTTGATGCGATTAGTTCTAAAGTGAGTTCCTCGACTTGCTTCTCAGTCTCCTTCGCAGCAGAAACAATTTCCTCTGCTCTTTTGGTTGCTGCATCTCTTTCTCCTACTAAGGTGGTATACTGTTCATGTGTTGATCTCAGTCCCTCCTTCACCAACTCCAGTTCTTCAACAGCATTTTGATGTCTTTCTTTGGCGACTGCCAACTGTGTTTGGGCTATTACACTAGCTCCATTGTCAATCCCCTGTTCCATTTCTTGTGCCCTAAGCTGTGCAAGTTCAGAGTCCTGCTTTGATTGTTCTAGTTCAGTCTCTGCTCTTTCCAGCTTGTGCTTCATCTCCTCTATAAATCTTTTAGTTCTCTCTAGCTCCTCAACCACTTGTGACCTCGCCATCTCGGCATTTTCTGAATCCTCTTTGAGTTGTGGGATGTCTTGTTGAACCTTCAGAAGTTCAAGTTGCACGGCCCTGCGTCTCTGCACATAAACAAAATTATTTAACGATAGTATGTAGTAATCTGCACAATGAGAATTTAACCGTGTTACTTAACATCATGAGGGGAAACATATTCTGTTTCTGTACCACTTCTCCAAAAAGAGAGAGTGCATTTCTGTTGCTGGACGCAAATACACTTAAGGCGAGACAAATTTGCTAAAAATATGGCACTACCTCCAAGGTATGAATTTTGTATGCTTTCCAGTCAACAATTCCTCCGAACTTGGTGACAGCCTCTCTAACAGACTCAAATGGTGCAGCAGTGTCAACTAGACCTCTGTATGGACTTTCAGATATCTTTTCTATTTCTGCTCTCTCATTTGTTGTGGCAGCAATGTTCTCGTGATAATCCATATTGGCCCCATTAGATTTTGTTTCAGTTTTTACTGGAGTACTCTCACCGGATGAACAATTCATAGACATATTGTTCACTTCAGTCTTATTTTCTGAAGTAGCAAGGTATATCTTGTTGTTCAGTGAATCATCGGATACTTGAGCTGGATCATCCGAGTGTGAGAACGTTTCTGGTGAGGCAGGCACGGTATGACCTACATGGTCTTTCAAGTCCTCCAAGTTATGAGTTAACTTTTCTTGAATCTCCGAGGATGGATCTGGACTCTCAGCAGGAACTTGAGCCGGCTTTCTGGCTTGCTGTGTGCTTGCATTGCTGTTATGAATACTACCGATAACTTCCATGATAGCGGAGAAATTGCCGGAGTCTACAAAATGTCCCTCCGTTGTAGGTGAAGATGAATCCATAGCAGATTCTCTCCTGGGTTCTTTTAGTCAGCGGGATTAGTCTATTCCAGAAATTTTCTCCTGAACAAAGTTCCGAACAGAAAAAGGGTCAGCATAGAGAAGGTGAAGTCGTGATCTTTATCATAAGTACACATAGAATTAATCAGAGTGAGCTTTTGGATTTTAAGACTAACTCATCAGGCACTTGCCCGGTTTTTCTCTCGTTCAATGAATCATGGGATACTTGCTGGGTGGTATTCAGGTAAACCGATAAAGCACAGCACATATGCATGCTAGGACAATACATTCATGTGTTCGTCATGTCGCTATGGATCATACTTGCTGGGTGGTATTCAGGTAAACCCTTGTGCAGCAAAGCTGGAGGCATACCACCGTAACAGCCACCACAAGAGGACTACTATGTACTATGACATGTTTCTATATGGCCATAATCATTAAGCATTTGCACGGATTGGGCTTTTCATGCCTACCAATAATTCAGCGACTGTGCCGGTATGATTTCCATGTAGGCGTGTGGCTATATTATCTTTTCCAAACAAAGGAAAAGGCAACGAATTTGCATTTTTTTTCTTAAAAGCTTAGGAAACATCATCAGTAAACAAGGGCCAGCTACCACAAGCTCAGGCCCCGGCATTGTCTTGTCCTACTACTTAACTTATCGCCAACTAGACAATTTAATCAAGCTAGCCCTTGAAATCCGTGAAGTGTCCTGCAGGCATCCAAAAAGATTATAAAAGGATTTTGTTTCCACCGTGCACAAATTTATCGCTGTGTACTAGGGGTTCTTCAACACTAATATCCTACTAGTATTAATTCATAAGCAACATGATGGTGGAAAATACTAGAAAGGCATGTTGATGTTCTTTCGAGAAAAGTTAAAAAAATTTGTTAACCACAAGTAAAGTCTGGCAAATTATTCATTTACTAATTGCTAATTTCTCAATTGATACTCTGTCTCTTCATCTAGATGAAGTGAAAATATGAAATAAGCCACATTAAGTGGAAACTACTTCGCTGCCAGTATAGCAACTCCAAACCAAGACTATAGAAGCCACCAGAACCTAAGTATGCCTTCTCCATGCTTATTGATTTGATCAACGAAAGGGACGCCCATTGACCCGAAAATAAAAACCCAGAGATTGAAAAAAAAAAATGCGCAGAACCTTTGGATCCCTCCACCAAGAACTTGCACAAGCCCGAATCCAAGCCAGGCAGAAATCCGCCTGAACTTGCACAGGCTCCCGGTTGAATTTAGCAGCAGAAGCAAAGGAAGGTAGGGTGAAGCTTTACCCGTCTGCTGGATGGATGGATGGATGGCTGGATGAATGAATGAACTCCTCCTCGCGACCGGAGACTCGGCTCTTTTGCTCTTCTTCTCCTTCTCCCTTTCTATCTCCCCCTCCGCCCCCTTCTCTTTTCTCTCTCTTTGAATTGCTGTGCCTGCCGTGCTTTGCTTTGCGCTGTGTGCTGGGTGCGTGTTCTTTTTCTCGAGCGGAGACCTGACCGGGTGTTCCCTTCCCTTTCCCTGGAGTGCTACTGTGTAGCCCGCGTCACTGCGCACTCGCCGTCGCCCGGTCGTCGTCGCACTCTGAGGCTAGTGATTACGTACGTAGCAGCGGCGGATTAGGATGGGATTGCCTGGCGTTTTTGCGCGGAGAACCCTCTGCTTTGCTCAACCTCCAAGATTATTGCCCGCCAGACGCCATTAGGCCTCCTCTTTTTTATGTGGTATCTATTATAAAAGATGGCGCAGTATTGTTTTAAAAGTTGAAGTGCTATAACGTCACTCTTTGCAAATCGGAGGAAGATATTTCTCCTGAACAACAGGAATCTTTTAAAAAAGTCAATACCATTTTTAATGTGGATCTTTTTAGTGTTCTTTGGAACAATATTGTTGACCCGTATATATCATTTGATAATGGCAAGAATATGTAGGATGCGCTGGAGGCCAAGTTTAGGGTCTCAGACGCAGACACTAAGTTGTATGTTATAAAACAATTCTATGACTATAAGATGATGGCCGATGAACGCTCCATCGTTGAGCAAGATCATGAGATATAGTCACTTGCCAAATAACTTGAGCAGTTCAAGTGGGTGTTATCGGACAAGTTCGTTGCCGGGGGCATCATTGTCTTCCTTGTGAAGGAATTTTACTACTTCTCTCAAACATAAGAGACAATAGTTTACCGTTACGGATCTCATTGGGTCTCTTCATGTGAAAGAAAAGATGAGAGAAAAAGACATACATGCTCGAGGATTTGAGGGAGATTCTAGTACCAACTTGGTAAAAAAAACTTCTCATCCCACAAGTTAAGTATAAGAATAAATCTGAAGATGATAGGAAGTTTGATGGCAAAAACAAGGCGCCACACTCACCCAACTTCAAGAAGAAGAATGATAAGAAGAAATGCTCTTTCCACATCTGTGTTGATCCTGATAGTCGAACTCCTAACTGACCTAATTGCTTTAACAAATGCCAACATGGAAACAACAACAAGACCGCTAATGTTGTTATTGGTGATACTGAGATGAAGGACATTGGGTATGGTATTTTTTTCTACTATCATTTCCATATACCATTCTCCTGAATGGTGGATAGACATGGGTGCCAATACACATGTTTGTTCTGATATTTTCATGTTTTCTTCTTATCAGGTCGCAAGAACTTCTTCTGTGCTAATGGGAAATGGCTCACGTGCTTTTGTTCATGCATTGAGAAATCCTTCGTGGGATCTCAAACCTCTCCAACATGATGTAGCCTGATGGGGATATGCCAATCGGAGTATCCACAAAGGCAGGAAATGACTGGCCCAGGAAAATGTCAACTGGGCCTACTTTGACGGCGACTGGAATAAAGGCTTCACTGAAGACCGGCGAGTGTATGCAAAGGCCCAAGACAGTAGCTAGGCCCAGTCGGATTAGTTCAAAACCTCCAAAACACTAACTAATTCGGAGGTAATCTCGTAAACCCTAGCAAGGTAGACCTATATGAACCTTCTTAGGGTCCCCATTATACTCACGAGCTATTAGCTACCCCATCCTTGCGAGTCGCTGCCCATACGCCGAGTTCGCCCACCCTGTAATCTCACTCGCCATTAATATAATCAAGCATGAAGTAGGTCTTTACCCTAAGGGGGGGTGAACCTGGGAAAAACCTGTGCCTTGCCCTCAATCTCAATCCACGGATGGCGGCCTGCTCTTTCCCTTCTTTGACTCAATCGCTACCCCTGGTAGCGACTGCCGTGGCCATTCCCACGATAGTGGCCATTTTGATATATTATACATATTTTTCTGACATAATATGAATTAGTTATTGATTTTACAATCTTTATTCAATTTCTGCAATTTCTAAAAAATGTTAAAGGGTTTATTGCATAAGCATGACATCACCAGGGTTGGGGCTGGGTGGTTTCTCACCGGGGCAGAGGCTACCCACGGTGGCTGACCCGTGGGCCAGGGCCATGTCAATGGTACCTCGGCGCCACGTCGGCATGGCCGTTGACCGCCGGACGGTGGCCGGAGCCGGCGATCCAGGCCACGCCACGTGCGGCTGGGCTCGTTAAAACGAGCGGGGCAAGGCGAACCATCTAGGGGTGGCTCCACTATTCCCTGGTCGCCGGAGCGACGTCCACATCGACGGGCGGCGATGCTTTCAAAGCATCGTTGGGAGGCAGCTACAGAGCGAGAGGGGGAGGATGAAGAACTCCTTCCAGACTAGGAGCTCACCACGGGGAAGACGGAGGGGTCGGCGAGGAGCGGGGTGGCCGGAAGAAGCATCAATGGCAACAACGACGCTTGTTGGTGTCGACGGGAGACACTCTCGATGGCGTCGACTGGGGGATCCTCGTCTCTATTCCTTTGGCAAGGAGACACGACGCAACACGCAGGAGCTCATGGGCACCTTGGCTTGGCTCAGGGCGGCTCAGAACGGCGGGGAGTCACAGCATCTGCAGAGCTAGGGTTTTAGTCCGAGGTGGGGAACAAGAGAGAGAGAGAGCTCCAGAGGGAGAGAGAGGGATGAGTATGGCCGGGGAGTCTTTGTGGCCTCCTTATCCTTGCAGAGCATCGACGACGGGCATCGCAACGTTGCGGCGTGGCAGACGGCATCAGCAACGCCACCGAGCTGCTTGCCGCCGATGGGAAAGACGACAGGAAGGAGGGACGGACCGGTATGGACCGGGGTGGGCTGCTGCTAGGCCGCGGGAATTCTGCGCGGGTGGCAGAGAGAAGGGAGAAGGAATTGGGCTGGCCTGTGCTGCGGCCTGGTTTGCTGCTAGCTCTATTTTTTCTATCAAAACCTTTTCCTATTTTTGTTTTCCCTTTTCCATTTTTAGATCCATTTCAAATTTGTTTTGAATTATTTCAGAAATACCAGAAGGTTTATAAAATATATAAAATACGCAGGGGCCCTTTTATTCAATTTGGGCTCCAATTGTTTTGGTAGTTTTCAAAATACAAAACCTTTTGAATTGTTTTCAATAAAGGGGAAGAGTAGGGTTTAGGGTTTTGTCTTTATTTTCTTTAATGCACATTTTAAGATATGATGCTCATGATGCACAAACAAACCCTAATATAAGATTAACTAAAACTGGGGTGTTATAGCTCTATCCCCCTTACAAGAATCTCGACCTGAGATTCCTAAGGTAGGAAGAGAGACAGAGAGAGAAAGAAACAAGATTACACTAATGATAAGAGGGAAACACACTAAACAACACACTGAGTATGTCATGGTCAACTCATGGATGGAGTGTTCAGAAACAACTCTGAGATGATGAACATGAAACACTCCAAGGTAACAGAGGGAATAAGAGGAGAAGGTTTCAAATTGCTAGATAGCTGGTCTTCATAAGGATTGAGACCATGGAGCTTCATAAGAGTTTAAGCTTCTGAAAAAGGAGATCTTCCAACAGAAGGAACACAACCACAGACTTCGATAAAGAACCTCTACTAAATAGCTTAAGTAGAGATTTCAGGTTGCGGAGATAGGGATCAATAAAACCAAGCTGTTGAACTACTTTTGAAACAGAAGGGTCACTCTTTCATTCAACAGAAGGCTAAGACAGAAAGGGGTTTTGTGGAGAGGACTCGTAAGAGTCACAAGGAACATGTAACAAAGGAACTTCTGATTACCATAATCATAGTCTCTCTTCTAACATGGTCATGATAACGAAGGAAACTCTTTATTCATCCAAGTCTATTAGAATCTTTGCCAGAGATCATGATATCACTTCTACACCACCAGATGAATAGGTAAGAAGATTCCTGATGACATGAGAAAAAGAAACTTCATTCTCAGACTTTAATTACTTGGCACAACAAAAATGCTTGCTAACATAAGAGGTCTGGAGGATCGATCGAGAGACATTTAGCAACTCTTACTTTAAATGTTCTCCTTGATGTTTGAGATAGCAGACATCAAGTGAAGGTCAGACTTCGGATACAAAGGATACCATAAGCACAACTCCTATGATAAATCATAGAAGAAGCCTCACTAAGAGTGGTTGTTACTGCTGATTCAAGAGAATATGACAATAGACCTTCCGGCTAATTGTGTCAACCATTACATCAATTTTGTCGGTTTTACGAAGAGACCTATGCCAAAACCTTGAGGAACACCAACCATCATATCTTCTTGAGATTCAGATTTGGTTAAGTGAGATGATACTTCAGACTCAGCATGTCTGAATAGAAAGTTTGCAACATTTACCATAAAGGTAAAGTCACTAGATTCTCAAGATATGGACTACATTGTTAAGCTCCAAAAGAATGAGCTAGATTGCTTGACCCATGTATTAGAAACTTGTCGAAGGACAGTTGCACACACATAAGTACTTGCAAAGAAACACACATGTGTCCTTAAAGAAATAAAGATAACTCTTCTCGAATCCACGGTGACATCTTTCAATATTTGCACATGAACCAGAGAAGGTTTATTCTAACATCTAGAACACATTCTTAAATATGATTTGAAGATGGTTATAAAAAATTTCCAACATTAATGCCAACTGTTCCATATGAATCTAAATTGCATGTAGGAGATGAGAATGTCATTGATGGACTTAATAACAAACTTATCGAAACAATCCGATAAGATAGACTCATATGTTGCGTGAACAAGACAAAAGTATTGGTCAGATCGAAGGACATGAATATGTACTCAAGTGAAACATCACGAGTAGAAACACCATCAAGGTAGTACTTGGAACTGAGTTTGATTTGATGATAACCCAAATCAAATCAAATACGGTGTAATTTAACATATCAATAAATGAGATACTATCTTTCTTCAGCGTGAACGAAACTAGACATCCCTCTTAGAAGGAACAAAGTTGAGTAGAATTTTTATCTTACAACTCTCCAAGTTGTTGTTTAAGCTCAACCAACTAGTTCAGGGGTATCCAATACGGATCCTTGGAGAAAGGAGCAGTTCAAAGAACTTTCTTGCTCAAGAACTTGACATCACGGTCATGTGGCAACATGGTGATACTTCTAGTAGACATCTAGAATATCACGAACCACCGATATGTCAGTTAGTTTGAGAGGAAACTTGTGACACCCCCGGGATTAGGTCTAGACAAATCCTAGACCTCCGTTTGACACAAGCCTAACCTAGATCTCAAGGATATCCAGTGAGAGAATCGGTAACACAACAGTGACCCTACTACCCAAAAATTATTACAACAAGCTCATAAGTGAGCAGAGAACCAAATTATTACAAGCAGAGGTCACTGACCACAAACATCAAACAACAGAAGGCAAATTATGCTATTAAGTATATCAAACTTAACATATGGCCTAAGAGGCCTGAAGCATAATGATGACGTCCCAGCCCATATGTTGGGATATGCTATATGGGTATCCTCATAGCATGTCTCCTATCCGGATAACCCGGGTGGCCCACAGTTGGTAGCAAGGCCTATGGCTTGCTGGGCGGCCCAGTTAGATGGATCCAGAAGGGAGGCCCATGCCGGATAAAGGAAGGCTACGGAGGAGTCACCGACGTACCCGGAGCCTTGGAGTGCAAGACACACTAGACTAGTTGTATGCAGTGTAGGACTCTGTAACCTGTCTGGCTAGGACTTTCCCTGTAACCCTAGGACCTGGCGACTATATAAGACGGACTTATGGGAGCCTTTAGGGAACCAATTAACTCATACCTCGCACAGCGAACCGATCCATGTAACTCGGTGTATCGCCATTATAGTGATTTATAGCAGGAGTAGGATTCCGCCACCGTCATGGGATCTGAACCTGGGTAAGCTGTGTTACCTCGTACCCATAAACCGTCCGCCTTACCCCATGTCTCTAAACACGCACTGTGAGGACCCCTCCATGGCGTACTCGTAGGCAATACCACGACAGTTGGTGCCCACCGTGGGGCAAGAGGCGCTTCAGGCTCTACAGCGGGCGAGGTCCAAGATCTTCACGGGAATCTGTGAAACCGTAGCCATCGGTCGCGTTCTCTTCTCTGGCAACGTTCCAATCGTCCCCCCGATGAGTTCTGGATCCCGGCGAAGACGAGCCCTACCCGCTGCTCGATCGTCCCCATCAGAGACATCCACCTCTTCATCGGTGAAACCGACTCGGGCACTAGTTCCCTGGAAGTCGGAGAAACGTTAAGACCCGCACGGACCACCTACGAGCAGGACACATTCGCGGAAGGATCGATGTCGGATCTCTCTTCGGAGTTTGTCGACAAAGATCGGAAAATTCAAGGCCCACCCAAACCGCCCATGTGCAGGATATAATGGTTGAAGATCGCTGCAAATCCACCGGCTTTGCCCGTGCATCTGGACATTAGAGATCCAAGTTCGTCAGAGTGGTGACCATCTTCGATCTGGCGCATTGCATGCAGAGAGAGGGTAAAACCCCCCGCGATTACCTTGCCAGGTGGCTTCGTATACGGGCCGATCTGGCACATTACCCCAATTATGATGCCATGTATCACTTTGTGGAAGGACTGGACCAAGGTACGCTTCTCCGACATACGCTAAGGCGGCAACAGGCTTCAGGACGCCTCACCTTCGAAGGCATGGTGAACACCGTCAACAACTACGCGGAAGCTGGGAATGCAGCTCAGGTAGCGCTTGCGCTCCTTGACGGCGCCCCTCCGCCTCAGCCACCGCCACCATTCAGCTGCATCACCACCTCCGGTCGTCGTCACAGCAGTCGCACCACCACCTCCGGTCGTCATCGCAGCAGTCGCACCACCACCTCCAGTCATCATTGCTGCTGTCGCACCCCCACCGCCCATCATCGAGGAATCTCTGGCACCCTCCGACTCCGTGCTGGACGCGCTCTACGCTGACATCAGCGCTGAATCGGAGGAAATAGACTTCAGCCATGAGGAGCTAGACTCTGCTATGTAGGAGATGGAGGAGGATTACAAACGCGACGAGCAGGCCAACAACTCCGTCACGTCCCGAGAGGTGTTCATCGCCATTGGGACCGCGATGGATGAAGATCAACCCGGACGAGCTCCGCCTACAACGCTGGAAAAGGGGAAAGGACCACATGTTGATGCCGACAATGATCGCGCAAAGGCCATGCCCCCTCCGCCTAACCCAGTGCAGCAGCCGCAAGAACTTGGCACCAGTCCGAGTAACAACAACACCGCAAACCCGCTGCCTCCAGCATCTACATCTGCTGCTTCCCAAGTCACTCCAGCTGATAGAGTGATGTACAACAACCTACTCGTCGAGCTCATAACTGTGGCTCATATTCAGAACATAGTCCAGCTTGACGAGAAGCGCCAGTAGCTGCTGGAGGAAGCATAGGCCATCGCGGAGCAAGGCGCTAAGCTGGATCGAGATCTGGCCAACACGCAGAAGTCAATAGAGAAAGCTAGAGCCATGGAGGCCGAGTACAAGACTCTGCTCCAACAGCAGAAGGCTAAGAAAGCTCCAGCTCGCGTCATCAATGATCCTGGTGTACGGCGAAACCTAGGATGGGCCCCCTCGAAGCCGCCACAAGCAAAGCCATACATTGACAGCGAAGGCAGGCAGGCGATGCCCACCCGTCTTCTCAACCTCGCCGTCGCCAAAACCCTTCTAGAGCAGGATAGATCACCCGCATCTGTGGACCAAGTCTATGACCTTGTGGCCAAGGTGGTGAAACAACAGGAAAAGGCCACCTCTCAAAGGCTTGAGTCTGACCCAGCGTTTTGCCAGTCTAGCCAACCTAAGCCTCCAAGGGACCGATCTCCTCATGATGTTAGGTCCCAGACGGGTTCGTCAGAACAAAGACGGAGGGATGCGCACAACAGGAAGGACGCTATCCCCATATCCTCCGACCATGGAGGTAAGGCTCATCCTCGTTGCCCATCTCCATCGCCCCGCTCTCCCCGACAACGCGAAGACCCCAAGGCTCACCGTCGTACGAACATGCCTCCACCAAGACAGAGCCGCATCGTCATCTGTGACAACATGGAGCAGACCCGTCATGATGGAGAGCGCAACCAAGGACACAAGAGCAGGTCGCGTCGTGACCCTCCGCGTCCGATAAGCAACTGCGACAAGCATGAGGCATCGCGGGAGGGTAACAACAAGAAGGCTAACCCACAGCCACCTCCACCTCCGTCGCCCCCTAGCAGCCACCATGGCAGAGGAGGCCCGCGTCGTTCACGCAGCCCTTCCCCTGGCGGCAAGAAGAAAAGAGCAAGCCCGGAGCCATACGACGCACGTTCACGCCTGGATAAGATTCACGAGGCCCCGGAAGGATAATACTTGGGACCACGTTTCTTTGGACCTGTAATACAGACCACAACTTACCCCAAGGGTTTCCAGATTGACAAGACCATCAAGCCCTATGACGGCACCGCCAAACCGGCTACGTGGTTGCAGGATTATGGGAATGCGGTGGAGATCGCCAGGGGTAACCCCAACGTCGCCATCAAGTACCTCCCGCTGATGCTGGCGGGCACGGCCCAACAATGGATTGATGACTTGCCGGAGAAGTCCATCTGCAACTGGTTGGACATGCAAGAAGCATTCACCAAGAACTTCGAGGGTATGTATAAGCGTCCCTACACTGTTAGCGATCTATAGTGGTGCGTGCAGGAGAAAGACGAGTCATCTCGCGCCTACCTCTCTCGCTGGTTGGACATGAAGAATTCCTGCGCAGGAGTGCATGCCCAGACCGCCATGGCTGCCTTCATCGACGGGTTGGAGAAAGGTACGTTGCTCAAACATAAGTTGAAGTGCTTGCAGGAGAATCACCGGCTAGATCTCAACCAGATGATCCGGCTGGCTAGTGAGTTTGCAGCTGCCGACGACGATGCTCGCGGCTCCCTGCCGGCAACGTCCGTTCCAACTCAAGCTAGGAGGAACAACAACAGCAAGCTTAAAAGCCCTCCAGAAGAAAATCAAACCTCCGACATGGTCGCCATGACATTTGCAGGACGAGGTGATGGCGGACAGCGTGGCCGAGGACGGGGATCTGGTCATGGGCAGCAGCGAGGTAGTGAAACTAGCTTAGCAGCGCTCTGCATTCCCCAAACGTATGAAGAGTACCGTGACATGCCGTGCCTTGTACACCTCGACGCCAACGGCAAAGCCACTCACACAAATCGCCATTGCAAGTTCCTCAACGATCTCAAGGAGGACCCGGAGTCCGGCTACAAGCGAAGTTGGAAGAACAGACCGCGAGGCAAGGGCAAGGGGAAGAGAAGTCCAAGGATTCAAGTGACATGGATGAGGATGTTGACCCCAAGCACTTCGCCAAGAGCGATGTCAAGGGAAAGAACCCCTTGGAGAAGAAGGCGGACATTTTCCACACTTTCCTTGGCACCCCCGCTGTCCGACAATAGAAAACCTCTATGAGGATACTGATGGCCACTCTACCCCCAGTTCCCTAGTACCTGCGCTAGTCGGAGATTCCAATTACTTGGGATAGGAAGGATCACCCAGACCTCATCCCTACGGAGAACCATTATGCCATGGTCATCAACCCCCTGATTGACGGCAACAAGTTCACCAAATGTATGGTGGATAGTGGAAGCAGCATCAACATCATGTACCTGGATACACTGCACAAAATGAACTTGATGGAGGCCAACCTAAGGCGGACCAGCACCATCTTCCATGGCGTAGTTCCTGGTCGGGAGGATCGGTCCCTTGGGTGCATCACACTTCAGGTCACTTTTGGCGATGTTAATAATTACTGCCAAGAACGCATGACCTTTGAGTTGGTCCCCTTCAAGAGCATGTACCACGTCATATTCGGACACGACATCTTCCATGCCTTCATGGCCAAGCCATGCTTCGGCTAGAACAAGCTCAAGATATCCGGACCAAACGGTGTCATCACCGTATCCGGAAGCTTTACCAAGGCAAGGGACTGCCAGATTGGAGAAGCAACCTTTGCAGAAGCTGTCCTCTACAGCGAAGAATTCAATGAGATCCAGAGCAAGGTCGATGCCTCGGAGATGCCGGCGTTGAAGAAGCAGATTTCTAACTCCGCCCCAGCATTCAAGGTTGCCATCAAAACCAAGTCGGTGGAACTTGTGGTAGGCGATGCCTCCAAGACCATCGCCATTGGGACAAACCTGGATCCCAAATAGGAAAGCGCCCTCGTCGAGTTCCTCCGTGAGAATAGGGACATCTTTGCCTGGCAACCTGTCGACATGAAAGGTGTACCTAGGGAACTTGCCGAGCACAGCTTGAATATTGATCCAAAATGCAAACTGGTGAAACAATCTGCATTGATTACACCGGCTTGAACAAAGCGTGTGCCAAAGATCCATTTGCTTTGCCTTGCATTGACCAAGTCATTGACTCGACGGTTGGCTCAGAGCTTTTGTGTTTTCTCGATGCATACTCAGTATACCACCAAATTCAGATGAGGAAGTCAGACCAATTGGCCACTTCGTTCACCACACCTTACGACATGTTTTGCTATGTCACGATGCCCTTTGGGCTAAAAACCGCAGGTGCTACGTACCAGCGGACAATGCAGCATTGCCTACACAATCAAATTGGTCGGAACGTTCACGCCTATGTGGACGATATAGCGGTGATGTCTAAAAATTCAAACGACTTAATATCCGACTTAAAAGAAACCTTTGATAATCTCCGGAAATACAACATGATGCTTAACCCTATGAAGTGCGTCTTCGGGGTTCCAGCCGGAAAAATTGTTGGGCTTCGTCGTTTCCCAGCGTGGAATCAAGGTCAACCCAGAGAAGATCAAGCCCATCATAAACATAAACCATCCGACATGCCTGAAGGACATACAACGACTGACAGGTTGCGTTGCAGCAGTTAGTCGGTTCGTCAGCCGACTTGGAGAGAAGGCTCTACCGCTGTATAAGTTGCTGAAGAAGGCGGACAAATTTACATGGATGGACAAAGCAGATGCAGCATTGAAGCAGTTAATGGAGATACTCTCCTCGGCGCCTATCCTTGTAGCACCCGAGCCTATTGAGCCTATGTTAATCTACATGGCGGCCACCAACCGGGTAATCAACATCGTCGTCGTCATAGAGCGGAAAGAAACAGGGCATGAGTACAGAGTTCAACGACCAGTTTACTATGTAAGCGAGGTCTTGACGGAGTATAAGCAGCGTTACCCACACTACCAGAAGCTAGATTATGGAGTGTTCCTTGCTTCTCGGAAGCTAAGGCACTACTTCCAGGAGCACCCTATCACAGTTATGAGCAAAGCTCCACTGTCCGACATCATCAACAACAGCGATGCTACAGGAAGGGTCGCGAAGTGGGGCATTGAACTTGCCGCCTTCGAGATCACCTACAAGAGACGCGACGCTATCAAGTCATAGGCCTTGGAGGATTTCATTGTAGATTGGACGGAGATGCCAGATGCTACCCCTATGCCAGAGCCAAAATACTGGGTGATGCACTTTGACGGATCAAAGCTACTCAATGGCTCAGGGGCTGGTGTACTATTACAGCCACCAACCGGGGATAAGCTACACTATGTTATGCAGATCCACTTCGAGGCTACGAACAACATGGCGGAGTATGAAGCACTCATTCACGGACTACACGTAGCCAAGGATATTGGCATCAAGCACATAGTTTGCTGTGGAGATTCTGACTTGGTTGCCCAGCAGGTCGCTGGAACCTGGAACGTGCGAAACCCTATGATGGAGGCATATCGAGACGAAGTGGACGAGATAGCCAAGAGATTCTTGGGCTACGAAGTCAAGTATGTACCTAGGGAGCAAAGCGAGGCAGCTGATCTATTGTCTAAGCTTGGATCAAGGTGCAAACGAATTCCGCCTAGCGTTTTTCTAGAACATCTACGGACACCATCCTTGAAGGGAGCAGACACCGAGAACCTGGATAGAGTTGACTCTTTCGTCCACACAGTGAAAAAGGTCCCTCCGGCTTGGACAAAACCGTTCATGGAATATCTCGTACACGGAACTTTTCCCATCGATGAGGTCGAAAGTCGGCAGATAGTACGTCGAGCAAAGGGATATACCATAATCAATGGACATATCTACAAAAGAAGCACCACTGGTGTATACCTAAAGTGTGTTTCCCAGCAAGAAGGTATTGAAATCCTTTGTGAGATCCATCTCAGAGATTGCAGGCATCACGCCGCTCCTCGATCGTTGGTCTCCAAAGCCTTTCGGCAAGGATTCTACTGGCTGACTGCGAAGGCGGACGCTGACAAGATGGTTGAGACATGCATGGGATGCCAGTACTATGCCCGACAACCACATGTTCCAGCTGAAGAATTGCGAACAATACCAATAACTTGGTCGTTTGAAGTATGGGGGCTAGACATGGTTGGTCCATTACAGACGCCACCATGTGGGTTTACGCATCTGCTAGTAGCAGTTGCTAAATTCACCAAATGGATAGAAGCTAAACCCATTAGAAAGCTTGATGGGGCAACTACCCTTAGGTTTGTCCGAGATCTAGTGGTGATATTTGATCTCCCACATAGCATTATCATCGACAACGGCAACAACTTTTCACTCAGAGAAGTGGAAGATTATTGTTGGGAGAATGGCATCCGACTTGACCTAGCATTTGTGGCTCACCCACAGTCCAATGGCCAAGTTGAGCGAGCCAATGGATTAATTCTGTAGGGAATCAAGCCACGTCTTGAGGCGCCGCTACATAGAGCAGCTAGAGCCTGGGTGGAGGAACTACCATCTGCGCTGTGGAGTTTATGAACTACACCCAACAGCTCCATTGGCTACACCCCTTACTTCATGGTATATGGAGCAGAAGCCATCCCGCCTTCCGGCATCCTTCACGATTCACCAAGAGTTGCCACCTACGATGAAGATGACGCTGAAGAATCTAGACGCCTAGATGTGGACCTTCTCGGTGAAGAGCGTGTTTTGGCATGCCAAAGATCCACCATCTACCAGCAGAAGCTACGCAACTACCATAGTCGCCGCGTTCGGCATCGCTCGTTTAAAGAGGGGGGTCTGGTGCTCCGACATAAGCAGAAGAAGTCACACAAGTTATCCCCACCATGGGAAGGACCGTTCATCATAAGCAAGGCGCTGCCCAAATGGTCTTACTACCTTGTTGACAATCGTGAACTTGAGGATAGACCTAGTGATGATCATAAGCGTAAGCGATGTGACCCGGATGATGACTACCTGGAGCTTGATCGACCATGGAACATAGCATAGCTACGTCCTTTTTACACTTAGCATATTCTTTATCTACTGTGTACCTCTTATATGATCAATGAAATAAAGCTCTCTGGTTCACTCATATTTTTGAGTCTTTTACCTCCTTTAGTGTTCATTTTTGAATCGTATAAAACCTTTGTGCACAAGCTTTGTGTTTGCACTTGTGAAAATTCCGCCTACGGGCGTTAGCTTAAGTTTTCTGGTCTACACTTTCTTTGTTGTTTTTATGTGGATTCTGGAGTAGTGACTTTCAGCACTTGTTGTCGGCAATTTTGTGCTTAGGTTTTTTGATGGTGCCATTGGGCATCATCACCTGAGCGCATGGTTCCGACTACGAGTCTTCCAACTCACGAAAGGTCAAGCATAAAAACCAGAGTAATGGATAAGCCAGCACTTGCTTAAAAATATTTACATGCTGGAACCAGTACTTGAGTAGCAGGAAATTACAACTATTGTTTTTCTGCCTTAAGTTAACAGAGTAGTTTTTCCGCATACAACAATCCAGAGGAAACAAATATTACAAAGTGTTTTTTATTCCTCTGGCGCAGGAGACTTGGATGCAACATCGTCGGCAGCAGGAGAGCCATCTTCTTCGAAGTCGGTGGTCTTGAGGGACTCGGAGGAGCTTTGGTTATCGCCGTCAATGATCTCCAGAGGCACGAAGACGTTTTGGTCGACCAACTCGGCAACCCTAGTGTCATAACCCACGAGCGATGCCCAGATAGCCTTATGGTCAATCTTCTGGCCTTCATCATCTACGTCGGGGAGACCTGAGGTTACCGTGTCGATGTCAGCGTTCTCATAGTGCGCCTTGACCATTGCCAACGACGTCCTTGTGCCAACCCGAGTATATGAAGCTTTCCAGCTTACGATACGCTCGGGGGCATGACGCAAGATCTCCGAGTAATTCATCACGGAGTCCACCGCCTTGATATTGATATTGAGGGGCTTGGCGATCTCCTTGGATTGCTTGACAGTGGTGCTGACGAAGTTGCTGGCAAGGACCATGCATTCCTTTGGCGGAGGAGGCAACTTAGTCAAACCAATAGGAGCTGTATTTCCGACAAAGGAGCACATGAGTTCAGTAACACAAAGTTCCCAGTACCTGGCTTACAGAAGTACACGACGGAGAATCGCTTACCAAAGATGCTTGCCTCGGCTTGCTGGAGTGTCTCCACCATGGAGTCCCGCTCTTGTCGGAGAACCTTGTATGCTTCAAGGTTGCGCTGATTCTGCTCATCGGCAGCTTTCTTCTGCTCCTTGAGCATCGTAATCTCCTCCTTCAAGCGGTTTATCTCCGTGTTGGCAAACTCCTGCAAGGCCGCCATGGACTCTTCATACATCTTCAGGGTATCAGTCATCTCCTGCTTAAGGATCTTGTTTTTGCTATCCAACAACTCAATGTGCTTGGATTTCTCAACAATGTCCTTGGCCTTGGCGATGGTTTCTGCAAATCGGAGAAAGAACAACACACAATGAGTAGTTGGAGTGTGATGGCACAAGACCAAGATGATTGCAAAATTGAAAGGAAAAATAGACTCTTGCTCTTGGTGATTTGTTCCTTCAAGAAGGCAGTTTTACCCTTTTCAGCTTCCAACTCCGCGTGCATCTTGTGGAACTTCTCGTTGGCGACGCCTCTCCGAGCATTCTCGTTCTATGGAAAGAAGATCACAATCACTTAGTTTCTTAGAGCATCTAGCCGGATAAATATCCACCTAGAGTCTTGGGGGCTACAGTGAGAGTTTTTAACTCGGCATAATGCTTAGTATTTCTTTAAGCATCTAATCGGAACTAATTCAGTTTTCACCTAGAAGCTTGGGGGCTACAGTACGAGTTTTTAGCTCAGCAATATGCTTAGTCTTTCTTTAAGCATCTAGTCAGAACTAGTTCAGTTTCAACTAGAGGCTTGGGGGCTACAATATTGAAGTTTACAAACACTGCGTATGCTACTCTAAAAGTATCTAGTCGGAATAGTTCATTCAAACTAAATACTTGGGGGCTACAGTGCGAAGTTTTCTAGCTTAGTCACTCTTAGAGCATTTAGATGCAAAGACCAATGGTTTTCCGTCTAAATCCTCGGGGGCTATAGTGGGATACTACTTATGAAATGCAAAAGGCAAATAAAACTTACAAGTGCGATGATATTGAGATTGGTGGCGCTCTCGGCAAATATCTTGCTAAAGGAAAGGCTATTTCCTCGCAGGATATCAGCTTGCCTGAGGATCTCCTCAAGACCGCAAGTTGGAGATGTTGGAGCCGCACCAGGAGCCAGAGTTGAGCTACTCGGCGTAAGCGCCGGGTAGACTATCTTCGGAATCTCTATGGATGTCCTGGGTGTAGAGGCGCCGCCTTCGACAGATGTTCCGCCTACCACCATCACCTTACCGCTACCGATGGCATCCTTAGCCAGAGCTTCAGCCATTTTGGTTGTGGTGCTTTCTTGCGTTGCCTGCTCACCGACAACAACGAGCTCCGCGGAGACAACTGGATCCACTTCCATGGCGGAAGGGCCAGATGCATCCTTAGCCGGAGAGCTTGTCGGAGCAACGGCAGGCTGGACGCTGGGAGTGGTAGGGGCGATGGCGGGAGATGCTTGGTGTGACACATCTCGGTGCAACATATCTCTAATGTTTTTAGAAGCCCCCGATGTTTTGGAGGTCTTCTTCAAACTCATACTGGCCTTCTTCCTGAAATATGCAAAAGTATAAGTATAGGAATAAGATGAGCAATAGACAATGTCGGAGGATAAGAGGCTTACACAACAGTGGGTGCTTTGGTAAAAGGGATCCCGGTAATCTTTCTCTTCTCCGCCTCCAGGGTGGTGGTAGTCTTCTTGGAGGCTCCACCCTCCCTCTTCTTCTTCTTGCCTCCGCCGGCAGCGTTAGAGGTGGAGCTCTTCCGCTTACGCACCAATGGGACATCATCGTCGGACATGACGGTGACTTCCTTCATCTTGGGGTCATAGATTTGGACAGCCATGTCGTCCTCCTCTAGACTTTTAAGCTATTAAGTGAAATCCCAAAGTGTTAGATGAGATGATAATGGGTAGACAGAAGATCTGGAGTATATGTCATACATGGAAAATAAACAGGTACCTCTGGGCACTTGCCCTCCTCGAACATGTCATAGGTGATGGTGAAGCCATGCTTCCTGTCCTTCACCTTGACGATGTCCTTGAGGCAGAGCTTGATTGAGTCACTCGAGAAGTTGTCCTCGGCGATGCAGAGGCTATCCTTCCTCTTGTTGGTGTACTGATGCATCAGCTTCGAGCGGTGCTGCAGAGGCTAGATTCGCGTGACGAACCAGCACATGGCTAGGTCCAACCCGGTCAGACCCGTCTCTACGAACCACTCTATCCGCCTTATGGCGCGGGAAGCATCGTTGTCAGAGGGAAGGGAGGCCTGGGATCTCCATGTCGGGATATGTTCCTTCTCGGACGGCCAGAGGGATATCTGGGCTGTAGAAGTACGTCCATTGCCATCTCTTGCAGGACTCATGGCCGACGATGTCGAGGAACCGCCGGCCAGGACGAATCTTAAAGCTAATCGTTCCGCAATTCCTGAGCTCGTCCTTGCTCGCTCCGGATTCCCTCTTGACGGTAAAGAAGTAGATGAACAAGTATAACCTAGGCCTAATCCCTAGGTAACCCTCGCAAAGCGCCGTGTAGTTGCTAAGCGCTAGGATGTTGTGGGGGGATAGGTTCTGAGGTTGAACCCGGTAATGTTTGAGGACAGCAAGGAAGAAGTCAGAGATGGGGAGGGAGACACCGCGTACCAATTGCGCTCTGAGGCACACCTTCTCTCTGGCTTGGGGATAAGGGATGACCTCGCTGCCTGGCGCTGCCCGCCAGACAAGCCCCTCCATCGCGGGGAGGCAGCCTTCGACGAGCAGCTCTTTGATATCACTGTTGGTGATATCAGAGCCACGCCACTCCCCCTTATGGGAGTCACCCTCCTCCTCCAGTGGCTCTAGCACTACTGGAATATGGTCATCGCCAGTGGAATCCACCACCGCGGACCGTGGCAGCACCAGACCCTCTGGGGCACCTGGACAAAGCTCGTCGACTTCGCTGCAGCATCGGCCGTTGCCGCCATGGATGGGTTGGAGCTGCTGCTCGCCATTGGGAGGGAAGAGAGGTGACTGAGAGATTGGGGAGATTAGGGTTTTTCACGTGCGCACGGAGGGCTCGAGGAGGTGCTCGCAGGAGGAAGACGATGATGCAGGGGGAGAATGAGGTGAAATGATGAAATATGCCACGGTTGAAATTTATAACCCCTAGCGTCAAGATTCGTGCAAGCGATCGAATGGTTGTCGTGTGGACGACGTGTCCGTGCGCGTGCACGGAAATTTCACCAGGTTCCAACCGCCACCGCCAACAGTTCGTATCATTCACGCGGGAAAAACGGGCATGATTGCGTTCTCTGCATGTGTGAGTTACGAGGCATCGCTGACCTATGTCTACGTGGCCCTAGCTGACACGGGCAGGTGAACCATCCCATCGGGATATTCTGGCATGGACGGATCCAGTCCGGCTACGAGAAGAGTATGATGGAGGATTCAACGTTTCTACGACTTATAAGTTGAAGACGAAGAACATTGCAGGGTTCTTGGGAGGACTGCAAGATATTGCTTGACAATTTGCCGACATCCATCTAGACGGAGCATTCAACCTGAAGAGGCAATATGACGCAAGATCTCGGAGTTCTCCGGGGGCTACTGTTGGGGATATGCTATATGGGTATCCTCATAGCATGTCTTCTATCCGGATAACCCGGGTGACCCATAGTTGGTAGCACGTCCTATGGCTTACTGGGCGGCCCAGTTAGATGGATCCAGAAGGGAGTCCCATGCCGAATAAAGTAAGGCTACAGAGGAGTCACCGACGTACCGGGAGCCTTGGAGTGCAAGACACGCTAGACTAGTTGTATGCAGTGTAGGACTCTGTAACCTGTTCGGCTAGGACTTTCCTATAACCCTAGGACCTGGCGACTATATAAGCCGAACCTATGGGAGCCTTTAGGGCACCAATTAACTCATACCTCGCACAGCGAACTGATCCCTGTAACTCGGGGTATCGCCATTATAGTGATTTATAGCAGGAGTAGGATTCCTACACAGTCGTGGTATCTGAACCTGGGTAAGCTGTGTTACCTCGTACCCGTCAACCGTACGCCTTACCCCACGTCTCTAAACACGCACTGTGAGGACCCCTCCATGGCGTACTCGTCAGCAATACCATGACACCAAAGATTCCAGGCTGTCGGCCGGGAACCCCAAGCTACTCGTCGTTGTCGATGTCGTGCCAAACTCTTCTTTAGGGGAACACTTACTCTGCTACAAAAGTATCAACAAAGCAAGGGTGAGTACAGGGTGTACTCAACAAGACTTATGGCTGGTGGGGCTGTTTTGCATAAAGTTGTCTCTGTTTATAAAACAAGAGGGAGAAGAAGCTCGTCTAACCAGAATATTTTAAAAGGGGATAAGAGAGCGACATCTCCAAAGTATTGGTCATCATATTGATATACACCAAGGCATCATCATCTCACAACTAGGATCACCCCCTCATACCCATGAGGAAGCATCCTTAAGCACACGTTGAACTGCCAAGTTTTACAATTAGGTTATAGTTCTCTATGATCTTAGAATTCGGTCACCAAGCGTTCATAACCGTGAACACGGATTTTCGTAAATATTTAACCCTGTAGGGGTGTACAACTTTACCCACACATACTAACCTTCTCTTAGTCCCCCTAGTAATAGCCCTCTTCCTTGGAAGGCCGATAGTGGGTGGTTAGAAACGACATTTACCTTGATTTCGCCGAGACCATGAGTCACACCCTAAGGATGGTTCCGCCATAACGGGTCAAATTCCAAAGCCGGTCCGTAGAGATGTGAGGCGAGGTTGGTTTACCAGGGGTTACATCGACCCCAAGCAACCCCGGCACACTTACCTACCTGTTATGATGCACCTTCACCCGCCAAACCTTTCAAAACATTTTCAATGCGTATGTTGAATGGAACGCCCGAACTATGTGACTCATGGAATCTACAAGGCAAGTTATTTACTCGTGGGGTTTTCCAGGCCCGTGTGGTTGTATGCTCTTCCCGGTTCCAAAGGCAAGAACTTAGTTCTTAGTGGTGGCGAGCATGGGACTGCAAAAACCACATCCCACCGTGGCCTCCCATACAAGCCTTAGCATGTTTAACATTTACCACTGATCTCAACTCATCAGTATATCTCGATCTCCTGTCATACTAGATTCTCTGTATCTGATACATCATCTGGATGAACCAGAACTGATATCTAAGCACGACTAAGCAAGACACAGATATAAGCTCTAGCAGTGCACACAAGCCAAACCTAGTTATGCTAGGAGCAGTGGATCAGGTAATATAAGTTAAAAGGGAGTAATGCAATAGATAGGATACTCTATCTATCGATAAAACACCATAGTAGAATCGTATGCATCATGGCAAGAATGGAAATAGTTTCGAAAACATAGGATTGTATGATAGTGGGGCTATGCTTGCCTTTGCTAGTTGACAACCAAGCAGATCTTCAGGTATCTTGTACTTGACTTGATTATAGTTGGTCAAGTAGTGTTTGTTAATCTTTGATGGTGTTGATCTCGGTCTTCAATCTCGATCTCGATATCGTATTGTACCGGGAAGAACCAAACACTAGAAAGAAAGGGAAACAATCAACACATGTCATCAATGCCATTCTCAAGCAAGGATGATGATATTACAAGTTAAATATAGTTGAAATGTAACCCTAGGGCATGCTCGACCATTTTAAACATGATCTAAGAGGTGCAAACCCTAGAACAGGGAGAACCTCGGAATCACCTATGGGGTTTAATTGGCTCTTCTAATTAAACTTATCATTTAAGTTGCTTAACAATGCATGATTATAGATTTAAGAGATAGATACCATTTTACTGAACATTTTGGTATATTATACATATTTTTTTTGACTTAATATGAATTAGCTATGAATTTTACAAGATTATACCAATTTATGAAATTGTTAAAACAATTAAATGCTTATATTGCGTCATGCTGACGTCAACCCGACATTAGCACAGAGGGTAGGTGTTTTTGTACTAAGGCACTCCCTAGCCTCAGTGGATGACGGCTGGGACCAGATGCCATGTAGGCGGGCTAGGCCCACTGCCTAGTTGACAAGGTCAACCATGGCCAGATGACACATGTGATTGCCGTGGCCTCAGTGGATGACTAATCAAATGATCAACATGAGAAGCAACCCTTCCCAAAGAGAATATGAAAACAATGATATCAAGGATGATATTATAGAAGGAACTCAAGCTTGCAAAATCTGTGAAGACATAGGACACACGTATAAAGAACATGTGGACCAATGCCCTAATTGTGAAGAGAAACATCCAACTAGACAATGTCCCACATCTCAAGTTACTTGTTTCCTATGTGAAGGAAATGATCATGTCCCTGTCCAATGCCCATCTATCCTATAGTTCAACAGATGAAACAAGATGGAATGCATCAAGTCTTTGGAAATCTCCATGAAGGAACAACTTCTACCAAGAATTATGAAGACAAAGTCAAACCTCAGTTTGCACCTCCATACATTGTAACTCACCATGGTGGACAAAAGAGGAAACATGGACATTATCCTAGGAATCGTTCTAAGAACCGAGGAAGTTTTCTGTCACATCCCAAAATTCTCCAAATTTTGAAATGTGAAAAATAAATAAACAATATAATTAATTGTTGAAATTTAGGGTGAAAAGAAACTTTTTGCTTCTAAATGGGAACATCAAAACCCTGCTTGAACAAAATTTTAATGAAAAGACAACAAACAAATATTCAAAGAATCAAATGCATCCCTGCATGGAAATAACCTTGAATTTAAAGCACTTGGAAAAAATAAACAAAAACCCTAAACCCTAATGAGAGAAATCATTTTCAAATCACCCAAAGACTATGGATTTCTCCATATAAAAATTTGGCAAAAAAACCTTTATAAATGATCAAAAATGATAAACAAAATATTATAAAACCATAGAAATTGGCTTCACTCGATTTGGAGCCATGGATAAAAATTTATGAATTTATTAAAATAAAAGAATGTAATTCCAAGACTAATAAAACTCCTAACTAAAAACCATGCCGATTTGTAAGAAAAGTAATCCAAAAAGGATTTAAAAAGATAAACAAATATTAAATAAAATTATACAAATTGGAATCACAAATTTTGGAACTATAAATAAAAAGATATGGATTTTATAAGACAAAGAAAGAAAGAAGTAAATAAGGAATATTTAAAAGTCAAATTAAATCTTCGCCAAATCCATAAGCAAATGGAATAAAGATAATCCAAATAAAATAAAGGAATAAAGATTATTTAAATAAAATTATATGGGCTTTTAACCATATTCAATTTTATTTGAATGAAGACAAAATTCCTAATATAAATGATTAATTAAATCATGAGAAAAATAATTGAAATTGCCAAAATGGATTAAAAGTTATCTAATTAACTAAAAAATAATAAAGGATTATTTTAATAAAATTTATATGGTTTTAATATTCAATTTTATTTGAATAAAATCAAAAGTCACATTTAAATAAATATTAAAGCATAATAAAATTATTTTGAAATTATTCAAAAGTGGACTATTTAAACACACTATTAAATAGTTTAAACCTAGTGAAAAGGTTTGGCAAAATTTTGAAATCAAATAGAAGTTTGATTCATTTGAATTGAACTAAAACAGAAATCAGAAATGAAATAAGGAAAAAGAATTCAAAAAGAAAAAAATAGAAACAGACGACCCAACTAACCTAGGCCCAGCTAACCCAACCCACTGGCCCAAATCGAAGCCCACTCAGCTCTCACCCTCTCTCCCTGGCCGTTCTTTTCTCACCCATGAATCAACCCGCACACCCACTGAGCCCATGGACCCACAGCCACCTGGCATCGTCTTCAACACCGCGAGACCCGTTCCCCCTCTCTTCGCCGTTTCTGCCGTTGATGACGCTCTTGAATTTGTGTTAATGCACCAGTAATTCCATCCCGCGACTTTGCCCTCTTAACCGCCTCTCTCTCCTCTCTATTTCCCCTAATTTCCCCACACCTGAGCGCCCCAAGGCTACTCGAATTGCTGCTCGGACTACCACTGCCTCCGACGAACGGCAACGCCGATTCCAGCGAGCCCAGACACCTCCTTGCCCCTAGATCCCACGAGCCTTCTTGCCAACACCGTGCGCATATGCCAGCACCCTCCGTTTGCCCGTGCGTGCCCCATAGCCTTGGCTCTATCCTCGTCTGAGCGCCACCGTCTTCTGCTTTGACTCTGGCGACTTCTCCTGGTAATCCCTGACCGCGCCTCTCATTCTCGTTGACGCTCGTACCCTCACCATCCTCTTGCGCATCTAACGCCACCCTCTGCTTGCCTTCTCGTTCTTTGTAGCCTCGCCCTCGACGACAACCGTGTGTGCCCGATGCTAGGAGCATCTCCGGCGAGGAATTCTCGTCACGTCCATGTGCCCCTTCACCAGCTACTGCCACCTTGAGCACCACAGCGACTCCACGAACCCGGTGAGATCCTCCTCTCCCTTCCTCGCTTCCTGTAGTCGTTGGAACTCCGCTGACAGAGCGCCGCCGCCATGCATTCGTCGCCAGAGCCGCCAGTTAGTGGTCAAAGCGCTCTGGACCGTTAGATGTTGATCTGGTGGATAGGATTAGATCTGTAATCAAAGCGGTATTGTGCGTTCTGTGCTGTGCGATTCCCTTTAAATCCTGCAGCCCACATTGGTCAATCCAAATGAAGCGGTATCAACCAATAGAAACATGACGTGTGGCCTAACTGTTGATTTAAAAACCAGATTTTATCTATTAGATGTTTGAGTTTGAAAAATTCATAACTTTTGATCTGTAAGTCCAAAATTTACAAATTTTATATCAATGGATTCAGAAAAATGTAAAATTTGCAACCATGGCCTTAGTTTAGTATTTTTCTTCTAAAAAATTAGGTGTTTTTGCAAAAACATTATTAGGGATATTTTGGAAATAAAAATTATTTTAAAAATGATTTTTGAGTAAAACCTTTTGCAAATGGTTTGTTTTGTACCTACTGACCATAAACACTAACACTTGGATTTAAAAATATATTTGGTTAAAACTAGGGAATTATTCCTTTGAATAAAATCTTTTCTAGCAAAACAAAAAGGATTTAAATAGCCCATTTTTCACTATCTTGTTTTCAAATGTTTTGCCACTTTTATAAATGACCAGTAGGTGTTTTGAAATGTTTAGAACCTTGTTAGAAACCACTTTTCCAGTAAAAAACCTTTTACATGCTTGCATGCATTGCCTTGTTTTCATTATTTTATGTGGTGAATTGTTTGAATACTAGTTTTGAATGTGTGCCTTGCTTGATTGAATTGTAGTGAACTTTGAAGAGTGTGACAATTGAAAGATCAAGGAGTGTACCTAGATTTTCTACAAAAAGGCAAGTGATACTTTGATCATCAAAAGGTCTATCTTTTCAATATTGCATTAGTGATATTTTTGTAGTATGCATGATAGGACTAATTTTATATATTGCTATGCTATAGTAGATCTTATAGAATATATCTTGGTAAGATTCTTCCTTAGTCAAGATACAAGTTTTGCTAGTATGCTTAGTCTAGCCAAAATATTTCAAGGGTGGAATCTTCATGCTATGATATTATGCAAAGTCAATGACTATGTTTTTGATTAATAAAACAACTAAGTGAATAAAACATCTGGGTGGAATGGTAATTGCTTGGAAGGATTTGTGTTGAGTGGTTACACAAGGCCCATGTCTATGGTCTACCTTGTGTATCTCACTTGTGGATTGCCACCCAGGAACAAACAGATTTGAGATGTTTTGTGTTGGGAAGCTTCTAGTGCATCCACATGGCAATATGGGCTTTGCCTTGATCATATAGGTTGCAATAACTTAGCCAGATGGAAAGAAGGTGGTAGTGATGATAGGATGGAACGCATCCATTTGGTCTAAGGGAAGGCTTCTGAAAGATCGCATCTTGATGCATGTCGAGTCTTGTGGGGAAAGTGCACCACCTCTTGAGAGGGTAAAACCTAAGTACTTAGCCGTGTCCCCAGCAATGGACAATTTGAGCATCAGAGGAATTGAAGCAATCAAGGATCTCCTCATCCCAATTTCTCTAAGTTAAAACTTTTTAGGTGAACAAGGTAAGCACCTGGAGGGTATCCAGTGTGCCATTGTGTGATGAAAGGTTTTGTCAAAGAGAAAAACTATTTTCAAAGGACATGGAAAACTTGTTTTATGCAAGGGCAAGCCAAAACTCCACTTAGCCAAATATTCATGTAGATGATAGATTCTTCATAAAATCACTTGCCAATACAATTTAAATGTATTGACCCTTGTGACTGTAACTTATTATGTTGCGGGTTTGTTTGATGTTAGTGAAGTTTGTTGAGTAGGGATTACAAGTCTACAACCAATATGATTGCCTGTGGCATATGAAGATGAAGGACTCCATGCTATATAGTTATATCTGTTGCATTGTAATAAGATAGCCAAATGAGCTATGTATGATGTAATGAATTATTTAATTCCTGGTTATAGTTGTAATGTGACCTTAGTTTCTTGATATTACATCTTAAACTGTGGATGCTAGCTATTTGATCCAGGGACTAGCATTGTAAACACATGGATCTCTACCTTATCAGGTTGGGACCTCTACATTTTCCCACATTTGTGGTGAAGTATGAAGAACATGAACTAAGAGCCCTCCGAGCTTTGGAGAGACCCAAGAAGAAGAAGGATATTAGCCAAGTGATATGCCACAAATGCAAAGAGCTAGGCCATTATGCATCACATTGTCTAGAAAAGGAGAAAGACAAGAAAAGCAAACCTATGAGGGACATCAACCTTGTCACATGTTTCAAATGTGGAAACTAAGGACACTATGCAAACAACTGTCCAGAGAAGTTACACCAAGACCTCAAGTAAGCCAAGATGAAATCTACTTGAAAATATTTTAAGGGTGGTAGTACCCTGGTTGTCTTGAAGCCAACTTGTAACTTATAGCCTTCCCGAATCTCAGGACGAGATTCCTTTTAAGGGTGGTGGTCTGTCACATCCCAAAATTCTCCAAATTTTGAAATGTGAAAAATAGATAAACAAAATAAATAATTGTTGAAATTTAGGGTGAAAAGAAACTTTTTTGCTTCTAAATGGAAACATCAAAACCCTACTTGAACAAAATTTGAATAAGAAAACAACAAACAAATATTCCCAAGTCAAATGCATGGAAAAAAATCTTGAATTTAAAACACTTGGAAAAGTTGAAACAAAACCCTAAAGAAAGAAATCACCTCCAAGATCACTCTAAGACTATGGATTTGTTCCATATAAAAATTTGGAAACAAACAATTTCTAAATGACCAAAAATGATAATCAAAACCATGGAAATTGGTTTCACTCAATTTGAAGCCATGGATAAAAACTTATGAATTTAATAAGATAAAAGGAAATAATTCCCAAAGCTAATAAAGCTCCTAGCTAAAAATCCACACCAAATTATGAGCAAAGTAATCCTAAAAGGATTTAAAAGGATAAATAAATATTAAATAACATTATACAAAGTGGAATCGCTAATTTTGGAACTATAAATAAAAAGATATGGATTTTATAAGAGAAAGAAAGAAATAAATAAATAAGAAATATTTAAAAGACAATTTAAATTTTGAATTAAATCCATAAGCAAATGGAATAAAAGTTTACTGAATAAAATAAAGGATAAAAGATTATTTGAAACAAATTATATGGGCTTGAACCATATTTAATTTTATTTAAATAAAGACAAATTGCCTAAACTAAATAAATATTAAATCACAAGAAAATTATTTGAATTATTCAAAAGTGGACTATTTAAAATACACTATCAAATAGTATAAACTTACTGGAAAGGTTCTGCAAAAATTTGAATTCAAATGGAAGCTTGAATCAAATGGTTTGAATTAAAACAGAAATTAGGAAAATAAAAAGAAAAATGTTTAGAAGAAAAAAATAAAGAAAACAACCCAACCCAGCCAGCCCAGCTACCCCTGGCCCAACAGAAGCCCACCCTGGCCACTCTCTCCCCCTCCCCACAGAAACTTTTCTTACCGCGGCGTCTACCCTCACCCTCTCACTGACCGCGTGACTGCACGACCATGTCATCGTCGTCCCCAACACGCTGAACCCGCCCCCAACTCCTCTTAGCCGTTTCTGTCGTTGATGAATCCTCGCAAATTTGCGTTAACGCTGCAGTGAATCCGCCCCGCGACCATGCCCTCTTAACCATCTCCCTCTCCTCTCTCTTTCCCCTCACACGCCGTGCCCAGTGATCCCCAGAGGTTCCGCTTGCTCGCGCGTGCCCCAGAGGCTCGGCAATGACCACGTCTGAGCGCCACCGTCTTCTGCCTCCACTCCGGTGAACTCTCCTGGTTAGCTCTGACTGCCCTCTCTCTCTCATTGATGCTTCTACACTCACCTCTCTCTTGCGCATCTAACGCCATCTCCCTCTTGTCTTCGTGTGGCTCGTAGCTTCGCCCCCGACGATGACAGTACGTGCCCGACAGTAGCAGCGACTCCGGCGAGCAATCCACACCGACCCCGTGCGCCCCTTCGCCGTCCGCTACCACCTTGAGAATCTACTTGCCACGGCGAACCCGGCGAGCCCCTCCTCCCCTCCTCTCGCTTCATAGAATAGCCGGACCACCATCGCCTGAGCGCTGCCGCCGCGCATCCGTCAACCAGCACCGCCAGTTAGTGGTCAGCAGCTGTGAGCCGTTAGATGCAGATCGCAAGGTGTAGATTAGATCTTAGGCGAATCGTTATTGATTGATCTGAGCCGCACAAATCTACTTAAATCCAACGCCCCATGTTGCATGATCCTGCCGAAGCGGTATCGTCCAATAGGAAACAGACACGTGGCTAGGCTGTTGATTTAAAAAAATAATTTGATCTATTAGATGATTGAATTTGTAAAATTCATAAATTTTGATCTGTATGTCCAAAAATTACAAATTTTATATCAATGAATTTAGAAAAATGTGAAATTTGCAAATGTGTCCTTGGTTTAATATTTTGCTTCTAAAAAATTAGGTGGTTTTGCAGAAACATTTGTAGGACTATTTTGAGTATAAAAATTGTTTTAAAAATGATTTTTGAGTGAAAACTTTTGCAAATGGTTTGTTTTGAACCCTCTAACCATAAGCACTAACATTTGTATTTTAATAATATATTTTTCTAACACAAGGAATTATTACTTTGAATAAAAGCATTTCTAGCAAAACAAAAATGTTTTAAAAGGGTTATTTTCACTAACTTGTTTTCAAATGATTTTCTACTTTTATAAATGACCAGTAGCTATTTTGAAATGTTTATAACCTTGTTGTAAAACAATTTTTAAATAAAACAACCTTTTGCATGCTTTTCCTTGTTTTATCATTTTATGTGGTGAATTGTTTGAATGCTAGTTTTGAATTTGTGCCTTGCTTGATTGAATTGTAGTGAACTTTCAAGAGTGTGACAATTGAAAGATCAAGGGGTGTATCTAGTTTCTCTACCAAAATGGCAAGTGGTGCTTCATATATTTTGTCCTATTATTTTGACTATGCATTAGTGATATTTTGAGTAGGACTTGCATGGAAATTTTCTAAGTATAAGCTATGCCATGGGAAATCCTATATGTTGTCTTAGAAGAATTATACTAAGTTAGGGCACTTGCCAGGTTATCATGCTTAGCCTAGCTAATAGAAAACAAGGGTGGATTATTCATGCTATGAAATATTTCTAAGTCTATGACTTGTGTTTTTTCTTAATAAAACAACTATGTGAATGAATCACCTGAGTGGAATGGTGAGAATGGTTTGTGTTTAGTGGTTACACAAGGCCCATGTTGATGGCTTACCTTGTGTATCACACTTGTGGAAAGCCACCCAGGAACAAAGAGATTTGATATGTTAAGTATTGAGAAGCTTCTAGTGCAGCCACATGGCATATGGGCTCTGCCTTGATCATATAGGTTGCAATAACTTAGCCAGATGGACAGATGGTGGTAGGGGTGATAGGATGGAATGTGTCCATTTGGTCTAAGGGAAGGCTTCTGAAAGATCTCGTCTCGATGAATGTCGAGTCTTGTGGGGAAAGTGCATGTAAAAATCCTATTTTTATTAATGGTAAATAGGATTTTTTGTGCATTCATAAGCATCCTCATCATATTAAAATGCATGCATGAAATAAAAAGGTTCTCAAAACCCTAAACCCTAATCCTTCCCTCTCTATTTGAAAACCTTTCAAATGATTTTGAAAGTTTTGAAAAGTACAAAAGTTTGGAAACCCAACTGGTTATATGGGTCACCATAGTATTTTAAATGTTTGGAAAAGTTCTTGTATATTGGAAATGTTCAAAACAGATTTGAAACTGAAAATCCAAACAAATAAATAAAAACAAAAAAGAGAAAGGTCTCAGCAGAAAAAATAGACACCTAGCTAATCTGGGCCGCAGCCCAGCAGCCCCCCTCTCTCCTCTCCCCTCTCCCTACCGCCCGCGTGCAGCCCACAGCTAGCCTAGGCGTGACCCACCTAGCCCACGCGTGGCCCAGCCAGGGCCTCGTACCGCTTCGGCCTCCTCTGGTTCGTCGTCTTCCTCGAGAGCGGCAAGCAGGTCGCTGGCGCGCCGTCTGCCGTCCGCCGCCGGCGTGCACCAAGATGCGTGCCGCCGATCGCCGTCGCCTACAAGGACCCTGCCTCGCCCCTTGAGAACCCTAACACGCCACTCTCCCCCTCCGCCTTATCCTTTTCTTGCCATGGCTGAAACCCTAGCTCCGGCCTCCGTCGAGCCCTACCGCTCCCGAGCTCCCCTCGCCCAGCCGAAGTGCCTAGGAGCCTCGCCGCGTCACCCTCGTCCTCCCTGTTGAAGCTCACAAGTGGGGAAGCCCCTATGCGCCGGAATTGAGCTCACCGTCCCGCCGGCCGTTGCCATGTTCACCGTCGATTCGCCTCCGTCCGGCCTCCCCGAGCCTCCCCAACACCTCCATCGGCTTCGTGGTGAGCTAGCGCTGCCCAGGCACTCTTCAGTTTCCTTCCTAGCCCTTTGGTTGTTCTCCCCCATGACCACCTTCAAGCTCCGTCGTTGGCCGTCGCCGTGCACCCTCCTCCGGCGACCAAACCTGGGCAGCGCCGCCACTTCTTGGTCCAGCGCAATGCTCCGCGTCGAACGCGCCCGCTCCCGCCGCCCCGCATCGCCCCTAGCGCTATGCCCGTGCTCCACCTGGGAGCAATGGCGTCGCTGACATCATCATGACGTCAGGCTGATGCCATATTCCTTTTTCCTTTTTGTTTAAATCTTTTCTGTAATTGTTTTATTAATTGAAAATGCTGACAGGTGGGTCCCCATTGTCAGATATTTATTCTTTTCCATAATTGTTTTCTGAAATGAATAAATGCATGACATGTGGGTCCAGGTTATAAAATAATGTATATAACCTAACATGTTTATTTTATTTAAAAATGATTTAAAATGAATTAAAATTGGGAAAAATCATAACTAATTCATTTTAAATCAGAAAAATACAAATAATATATCAAAATGTTCAGAAAAATAATATCTACCTATCTAAGATATAATCATGTATTGTTCAACAACTTCAATTGTAAGTTTAATTAGAATAATCAATTGAACCCCACAGGTGATTCCGAGGACCCCCTATTCTAGGGTTTGCACCTCTCGGACCCTTTGTAAAATGGTCGAGCATGTTTAGGGTTTCAATTTCCATAACTTTTAACTTGTCATATCATCATCCTTGATTGAGCATTGCATCGATGCCATGTGTTGATTGTTTCCCTCTCTTTCTGGTGTTTGGTTCCTCTCCGGTAGAATATGATATCGGAACCTGGATCGAGATTGAAGACCGAGATCAACACCGTCAAAGCTCGAAGACCAATACTTGATCAACTATAATCAAGACAAGTACTAGGTGTTTGAAGATCTGCTTATTGGTTATCAATAGTAAAAGGCAAGCGAAATCCCACACATGATAAAATCCTATGTTTTCAAGCATTTCAATTCTTGTCATGTGCATGTGATTCTAAAGCCTTTTGTCGATAGATAGAGTAATCCTATCTTATGCATGTTACCTTTGAAGACTATATTCCCTGACCCACTGCTCCTAGCATAACTAGGGCTTGGCTTGTGAAGCGTTGCTAGAGCTGTTACATCTGTTGTGCTTAGCCACACTTAGCTATTACCACTGGTCCATCCGATTGATGAATCAGAGCTGTGAATGAACCTAGTATGACAGGATGACATGGTATGATCAGAGATGGATAATAAACATGCTAAGGCTTGTATGGGAGGCCACAGTGGGTTATGATTTTTGCAGTCCCATACTTGCCACCCTTAGGACCCGATGTTCTTGCCTCTTGAACCAAGATGAGCGTACAACCACACGGGGGCCTAGAAACCCCCTCGACCAACTAACTTGCTGAGTAGATTCCATGAGTCACATAGTGTAGGCGTTCCATTCGACATATGAATTCTGGCTCTTCTCGAAGGAGGTGCATTCATACAGGTAGGTAAGCGTGTGGTAGGGAATGAGAGATGCCCAACATCCATAATCTCAAACCCTATTCACATCATTAGGGACCGATTTCAGGACTCGACCCGTTACAACGGCATCTCCCTAGTTCGTGACTCATGGTCTTGGCGAAAGCAAGGTAAAGGTCGTGTCTAACCACCCTCTGTCGGCCTTCCAAGGAAGAGGGCTAACGTTCTGGCATTAAGAGAAGGTTAGTACGTGTGGGTAAAGTTGTACACCCCTGCAGGGTTATTAATGTAGGGGTTCGTAGCATGGAAAACAAAAAATTTCTACGGCATGCAAACAAACAAGCCAAGATCTATCTACTAGATTGTAGCAACGAGTCGATTAGACTCACCCTCGAAGATTCCAAAGCGGTTAACGAGAGCAGATTCTCGTGGGTGATGTAGTCGTGCACTTGCCAATCTCAAGATCGCGTAGACGATCCTTCTGGCGCTACGTTCCGGCAGCGCTTCCGCAGTCGGTCACACGTTCGATACTTGATGAAGACCTTCCTCTCCCTTGTTCCAGCAGGCAGCGGAGGTTGTAGTTCTCCCCTCGCGATTCCGGCAGTACGACGACGTGGTGTCGGAAGTAGAGAGAAGATCCCGCAGGGCTTCGCCTAAGCCGGTGCGAGTTATGGCGGATCTAGGGTTTTCCAGCGATCTAGGTTTAGAAGGCCGGAGTGGAGGAGGAGGTGTCGGCGACGGCTAGGGCGACGACGACGGGCCAGCGGCGACGCGAGACGGCGGCTGGGCGGCAGCGGCGCACGGGTGGGGAGGGCTGGCTCTTGTGGTGTTTGGGGAAGCCCTCCCCTTCTATTTATGAGAGGAGGGGGCAACCTTGGGAGGGGAGAGTTTGAATCCAAACCCAAACCCATGTTGGATTGAAGGAAGGACTCTTTCCTTCTTCCACTAGGAAACCATTGTTCCAGTTTGATTTTTCAAACCTCCCATTTGACTTTCAATTTAAGAGCTTTAATTCTCTCTAATAAATGCCCAAACCAAGTGACCTAGGATATGATCCAATCATTCCACTTACCCATGACACATTCATGGACCATTCCCCTTCCAGTCCGGTGAACCTTCTAGACCCTTCTAGAACCTCTCCGATGAAAACATCGAAATCATTCTCGAACTCCAGAATCGGACTTTCCTTATATGAATCTTATTCTCCGGACCATTTCGGATCTCCTCGTGATATCCCGGATCCCATCCGAGACTCCAAACAACATTCGGTATCCCTACTTACATTCCATATCTACTAAACAACATCGAATCCTTAAGTGTGTCTCTCTACGGTTCGTGAATTATGCGGACATGACCGAGACACTTCTCCGATCAATAACCAATAGAGGAATCTAGAAATTCATATGGCTCCCACATATTTCAATGATTACTTTGCGATCGAATGAACCACTTACATACGATACCAATTTCCCTTTGTCTCGCGACAGTTTACTTATCCGAGGTTTGATCGTCAGTATCTCTACATACCTAGTTCAACCTCGTTACCGATAAGTACTCTTTTCTCGTTCCCGTGATATGTGGTCCCTTGTGAGCCAGTCACATGCTTGCAAGCTAATTGGATGACATTCCACCGAGAGGGCCTAGATTATATCTATCCGTCATATGGATGGACAAATCCCACTCTTGATCCATGTGCCTCAACACATACTTTCCGAACACTCAATGACACCTTTATAGCCACCCAGTTATGGTGTGGTATTTGATGTCATCAAAGCATCCTTCCGATGATGGTGATTAGCATGATCTCATGGTCGAAGGAATTAGGTTACTATGTATCAGAAAGCTTATAGCAAATGAACTATTGAAATGACTTGATCTTAATGCTACGCTTATCTATAGGAGTATGTCCATCATACCATTCTCCTAATGATATGATCTTGTTGTCAATAACATCTCAATGTTCATGATCGGGAAACCACAATCATCTATTAACCAACAAGCTAGTATTATAAAGAGGCTTTGCTAGGGACTCTAATTTAGTTTACAAATCACACAAGTATTAATGTTTCCGGTCAATACTATTATAGCATGAATGTAAAATTTATCATAAACACAAAGATATAATAATAACCACTTTTATTATTGCCTCTAGGGCATATCTCCAACAGTCTCCCACTTGCACTAGAGTCAACTAATCTAGATTACATGGTAATATACCGAACACCCATGGCAGTTTGGTGCTAGTCATGTTTTGCCCTCGGGAGAGGTTTAGTCAACGGATCCGCCACATTCAGATCTGTGTGTACTTTGCAAATCTTTATATCACCATCTTGGACATGCTCTTGAATAGCGTGAAAACGTAGCTTGATGTCCTTCAGCTTCTTGTGTGACCTTGGTTCTTGCGCATTGGCTATGGCGCCCATGTTATCACAGTAGATAGACATTGGGTCCAGCGCACTTGGAACCACACCGAGCTCTATAATGAAATCCTTCGTCCATATCTCCTCTTGTGAAGCCTCCGAAGCAGCTGTGTATTCCGATTCAGTTGAAGATCTCGCCACAATGCTTTGCTTTGCACTCCTCCAGCTAACTGCTGCACCATTCAAAGTAAATAGTATCCAGATTGATATTTAGAATCATCCGGATAGGTGTTCCAACTAGCATCGGTGTAACCATTAACAACGAGCTGTTCATCACCTCCATAAGAAAGAACCATACCCTTAGTTCTTCTCAAGTACTTAAGGATGTTTTTGACCGCTGTCCAATGATCCACTCCTGGATCACTTTGATATCTGCTAGTTAAACTAACAGCATATGCAATGTCGGGTCTAGTACATAGCATGGCATACATAAGAGATCCTATGGCTGAGGCATAGGGAGTCTTACTCATCCTTTCTCTATCTTCTGCTGTTGCAGGACTTTGAGTTTTACTCAAGGTCGTATTGGGAAATATGGGCAAGAACCTTTCTTGCTATCTTCCATTCCAAACCTCTTTAGAATTTTGTCCAAATATGTACTCCATGACAACGATATTCGGCGTCTCGATCTATCTCTATAAATCTTTATGCCTAATATGTAAGCTGCTTCGCCAAGATCTTTCATTGAAAAACTATTATTCAAATAATCCTTAACACTATTAAGAAGGTCTACATCATTCCCAATCAACAATATGTCATCTACATATAGTATTAAGAATGCTACAGAGCTCCCACTCACTTTCTTGTAAATACAAGCTTCTCCATAAGTTTGTATAAAACCAAAGTTTTTGATTACCTTATCAAAACACTGATTCCAACTTCGTGATGCTTGCTTCAATCCATAAATGGACCGTTGAAGTTTGCATACCTTGTTAGCATCTTTAGGATCGACAAAACCTTTGGGTTACATCATATACAACTCTTCATCAATGTCTCCATTGAGGAATGCTGTTTTGGCATCCATCTGCCATATCTCATAATCATAATATGCAGCGATTGCTAACAAAATCCTCACAAATTTTAGCTTTGCTACCGGTGAGAAAGTCTCATCGTAGTCAACTCCTTGAATTTTTCGAAACCCTTTTGCGACAAGTCGAGCTTTATAGACAGTTACATTACCAACATCATCTGTTTTCTTCTTGAAAATACATTTGTTCTCGACAGCCTTCCGGCCATCCGTAAGTCCACCAAAGTACATACTTGGTTTTTGTACATGGATCCAATCTCGGATTTCATGGCCTCTTGCCATTTATTGGAATCTGGGCTCATCATTGCTTCCTCATATGTCGCAGGGTCATCGGTTTTGTCCACCAACATGACACTCATAATAGGATCAGACCAATCAGGAGTGGTACAAGTTCTCGTTGACCTGCGAGGTTCCGTAGTAACTTCAACCAAAGTTTCATGATCAACATCATTAGCTTCCTCTCTTATTGGTGTAGGCGCCAAAGGAACTACTTCCAGTGCTGCACTTCTCGCAAGTTCGAGAGAAGGTTCAACAACCTCGTCGAGTTATACCTTCCTTCCAGTCACTTCTTTCGAGAGAAACTCCTTCTCTAGAAAGGATCCATTCTTGGCAATGAAGATTTTGCCCTCGGATCTATGATAGAAGGTATACCCAATAGTTTCCTTCGGGTATCCTATGAAGACACATTTTTCCGCTTTGGGTTCAAGCTTGTCGGGCTGTAACTTCTTTACATAAGCTTCGCAACCCCAAACTTTAAGGAATGACAATTTAGGTTTCTTCCCAAACCATAATTCATACGTTGTCGTTTCAACGGATTTAGATGGTGCCCTATTTAAAGTGAATACGGCTATTTCTAATGCATAACCCAAAAACGATAGCGGTAAATCTGTAAGTGACATCATAGAATGAACCATATCTAAGAGAGTTCGATTACGACGTTCAGACACACCATTACGTTGTGGTGTTCCCGGCGGTGTCAATTGTGAAAGTATTTAGCATTTCTTCAAATGCTTTCCAAACTCGTAACTTAGATATTCACCTCCGTGATCAGATCGTAGAAATTTAATGTTCTTGTTACATTGATTCTCTACCTCACTTTGAAATTCCTTAAACTTCTCGAAAGTTTCGGACTTATGTTTCATGAAATAGATATAACCATATCTACTCAAGTCATCCATGAAGGTAAGAACATAACGATAACCACCGCACGATGCTACACTCATTGGGCCACGCACATTGGTATGTATGATTTCCAATAAGTCCGTAGCTCGCTCCATCATACCAGAAAATGGAGTCTTAGTCATTTTACCCATAAGATATGCTTCGCTTCTTTCAAGTGATTCGAAATCAAGTGATTCAAGAAGTCCATAGGAATGGAGTTTCTTCATATGCTTCACTCCAATATGACCAAGAGGACAGTGCCACATATAGGTTGAGTTATCGCTCAATTTCAAACGTTTATCTTCAATGTTATTAATGTGTGTATTTCCACAATCGAGATTCAATAAAAATAGACCATCTATCAAAGGTGCATGTGCATAAAACATATTACTCATATAAATCGAACAACCATTATTCTCGGACTTAAACAAGTAACCGTCTCGCAATAAACATGATCCGGATATAATGTTCATGCTCAATGCAGGCACCAAATAACAATTATTTAAGTATAAAACTAATCCCTATGGTAGATGAAGAGGTAGCGTGCCGACCGCGATCACATCAACCTTTGATCCATTTCCAACGTGCATCGTCACCTTGTTCTTCGCTAGTTTTCGTCTATTCTGCAGCACCTGTTTCGAGTTACAAATGTGAGCAACCGAACCAGTATCAAATACCCAGGCACTACTGCGAGTACTAGTGAGATACACATCAATAACATGTATATCGGATATACCTTTCTTCTTGATGTTGTCGTTCTTCAAATCCGCCAAGTACTTAGGGCAATTCCGCTTCCAGTGACCTTCTCCCTTGCAGTAAAAGCACTCAGTATCAGCCTTAGGCCCAGCCTTGGTCTTCTTCGCCGGCGCGGTAAATTTCTTACCGCCCTTCTTGAAGTTTCCCTTTTTCTTAGACTTGCCTTGCTTCTTGAATTTGGTGGTCTTATTGACCAACAACACTTGGTGCTCTTTCTTGATCTCCACTTCCGCAGACTTTAACATGGAGAAGAGTTCAGGCAACGACATGTCCATGTTTTGCATATTGTAGTTCATCACAAAGTTCTTGTAACTTGGTGGTAGTGATTAGAGGACACGGTGAATACCCAAAGCATTAGGAATCACTATACCCAATCTTTGAAGCTTGCTTGTGTGCCCAGACATCTTAAGCACGTGCTCACTGATGGAGCTGCCCTCTTCCATCTTGCAGTTAAAGAACTTTTCAGAAGCCTCATAACTCTCAACTGCCACGTGAGCCTCAAATATCATTTTGAGTTCACGGACAATATCATGTGGGTCATGGTTCTCAAACCTTTTCTGAAGCTCCGATTCCAAACCATACAAGATAGCACACTGAACTGTGGAGTACTGATTCTTCTGAGCGAGGAAAACATTCTTTACCTCATCGGTAGCATCAGCTGCAGGTGGGTCACCCAGCGGTGCATCCAGCACATAGGTCAAATTACCAGCATTGAGGACAATCCTCAAATTGCGAAACCAATCCACGAAGTTGCTTCCATTGTGTTTCAACTTTTCTTTCTCTAGGAACACATTAAAATTGATGGTAGGGGCTGCCATTGATCTACAACATATTTGCAATAGTTTTAGACTAAGTTTATGACAAATTGAGTTCTAATTAATAGTTAAATTAATCTAGGTGAACTCCCACTCAAAACAATATCCCTCACATTGTTTTAGTGATCACACGAACCAAATCCACCACATCAAAACCGATCATCACGAGAGTTGATGTAGCTTCAATGGCGAACAATCAACATGTTCATCATATCTACTATATGACTCATGCTTTACCTTTCGGTGATCCGTGTTCTGAGACCATGTCTGTACATGCTAGGCTCGTCAAGATCAAACCTTAGCTTCCGCATGAGCAAATCTGGATTGCTCACGTTGTATACACTCGCAGAATCTAACACACCCGATCATCACGTGGTGCTTCGAAACAATGAGCTTTAGCAACGGTGCTTACTAAGGATGAACACTTTATAACTTGAAATTTTTGTGCTTGAGGGATTATCTTATAATGCTACCATCGTGAACTAAGCAATACAAGATGCATAAAGGATTAACATCACATGCAATTCATAATATGTGATATGATATGGACTTTCTTCTTGTGCTTCCGATCTCCATATTCAAGCACGAACATGATCTCCATCATCACCGGCATGGCGTCAAGGTCAATGGCGCCGCTTCATGGTTGTCATCCATCAGCATCAACTATTACAACTACATTGAATAATAGACACACAGGTCTTAGAGGAATTAAAAGACAACCATATGGCTCCTGCCGGTTGCCGACTTACAATAAGGAACATTGCATACATCATATATATAATCACAATCATGGCCATATCACATCACAGCACACCCCTGCAAAACAAAGTTAGTGTAGAGTTCCCAACCTTTAATAAGGTAGAGATCCCTGTGTTTACAATGCTAGTCCCTGGATCAATATCTAGCATCCACAGTTAAGATGTAATATCAAGAAACAAAGGTCATAATACAACTTTATAACCAGGAATAAAATAATTCATTACATCTTACATAGCTCATTTGGCTATCTCATTACAATGCAGCAGAAATAATTATATAGCATGGAGTCCTTCATCTTCAAAGTGCCACAGGCAATCATGTTGGTTGTAGACTTGTAATCCTAATCAACACACTTCACTAACATCAAACAAACCTGCAACATAATAAGTTACAGCCACAAGGGTCAATACATTTGAATTGTATTGGCAAGTGATATTATGGTAGAATAGTAGTTTCTATCATCTATATGCATTTGGCTAAGTGGAGCTTAGGCTTGCTTTGCTCAAAATAGATTTTCCTTATCATTTGAAAACACTAAGTTTTTGTTTGTCAAAATCACCCAAGGCATCAACCAATAGACATTGGTGATCCTTTAACCCTTGTTAAACCACAAGTTTTTAACTTATAAATTGGGATGAGGAGATTCTTGATAGCTTCCATGTCTTGATGCTCAAATTTTCCATTGCCGGGGACACGACTAAGTACTTGGATTTTACTCTCTCGAGAGGTGGTGCACTTTCCCCACAAGACTCGACATGCATCGAGACAAGATCTTTCAGAAGCCTTCCCTTAGACCAAAATGGACGCGCTCGAAACCTATCATCCCCTACCACCAACTGTCCATTTGGCTAAGTTATTGCAACCTATATGATCCAGGCAGAGCCCATAATGCCAAGTGGCTGCACTTGAAGCTTCTCAACATTTGACATCTCAAATATCTTTGTTCCCGGGTGGCTTTCCACAAGTGAGATACACTAGGGTAGTCCATAAATATGGGCCCCGTGTAACCACTCAACATAACCCATTCAACCATTCCACCCAGGTGATTCATTCACATAGTTGTTTTTATTAAACAAAACATAAGTCATAGACTTAGAAATATTCCATAGCATGAATATAATCCACCCTTGTTTTCTACTAGCTAAGCTAAGCATGATAGTAGTAGGAGTCTTAACTTAGGAAATTCTACTAAGGCATCATCTACTAGGATTTCCCATGGCATAGCATACTTAGTAAAATTCCATGCAAGTCCTACTTAGAAATATCACTAATGCATAGTGAAAATAATAGGACAAAAGTATGAAGCACCACTTGCCTTTTTGGTAGAGAATATAAGTTCACTCCTTGATCTTGCAATAGTCACACTCTTCAAATTTCACTACAATTCAATCAAGGCACAAATTCAATCTAGCATTCAAACAATTCATCACATAAAACAATAAAACAAAGCAATGCATGCAAGCATGCCAAATATTGTTTTATTTGGAAAAGTGGTTTCTAATAGGTTATAAACATTTTAAAACACCTATTGGTCATTTGTAAATGTGGCAAAATCATTTTATATCAATTTAGTGAAAATGGCCATTTAAATCATTTTTGTTTTGCTAGAAATGATTTAAATCAAAATAATAATTTCTAGTGTTTGACAAATATATTTGTAAACACAAATGTTAGTGTTTGAAGGTCAAGTGTTTAATATTAAACCATTTGCAAAAGGTTTCATCTAAAAACCATTTTTAATTCAAAGCAACATTTTATTTTGTTGGAAATGCCTTTAAGCAAAGTAATAATTTTTCTAGGGTTCACCAAAAATATTTTTAAATCCAAAAACTTGGTGTTTAGGGTCAGAGAGTTTAATTCCAACCATTTTCAAAAGGTTTTACTCAAAAAGCATTTTTAAAACATATTCAACATTTTTATTTAGCTAGAAATGCTTTAATTCAAAGGAATAATTCCTAAGTGTCACAAAATACACTTTTAAATCTAAAAGTTGGTTTCTATGGTCAGTAGGTTCAAAACAATCCATTTACAAAAGATTTTACCCTAAAAATAATTTTAGAATGAATTTTATACACAAAATATGACTATATATGTTTCTGCAAAAACAACCAACTTTACCGAAGCAATTCATTAAACAAAGGGAATGGTTGGATAGAATTCTTTTTCCTGATTCCAATGATATAAAGTTTGAAAATTTTGGACGTGTATATTTAAAGTTATGAATTTTTCAATCCTAACCATCTACTCCCTCCGACCCTTTTTATTGTTCACGGTCGACTTTTTGCAAAACCGTCCAGTTTTTTCCCGACAAACCGCCAGATCCCTCGTGTCCTGTCCACATATTATTCCTCCGCCTCATCTCCTTCCTCGCCGACGCTAAGCTCTCGTCGGCTCGCTTCTCTCTCGCCCGCGCCGCGACGTCTCCCCTGTCGAGCCCTCCTCCCGCGCCGCAACTTCGCCCGTGCCCCGCCCGCAAAGGGTGGCCCCTCCCACCGTGAACCCTAACTAGGGAGTAAAAATCAGTTCTTGCTATGGAGGGTGGACGCGGTCGAAGATTTGGAGGTCCCTGGTGAGGAAAATCGATGCGACAACGTCTGAATCGACTCCAACAAGCTTCAATCGATGCGGCGGCGCCTGCAGCGGCGGTCTCCGGTGGTTGGTGTAATGCTGCGCGTCCTCACCGGCTGGAGGGACAGTGGAGGCCCGTCCTCGTCCATGCCGTTGATGTTGCAGAAGAGCTTGCATTCGCTTTCCATGCTGGTGAGGATCACCTTCTCCCTCACTGATTTCAGATCCAATTTATAGTTTGATGTCTGCTAAAGAACCGAAGATGTATGTTTTAGTTTTATCAAATTTTGTTTCTTTTCCTAAGAGGTTGTCCACTGGTCTTCTGAATGCTCAATAGTCAATACTGTACTCCGCGTGTTCTTTTTTTCTCATGTTCTCCTCAATGCTCAGTGTGTCTGGACTCTGGATCAAAACTAGTTGACGTGCTATTGGCTGCAGAGTACTTAAATTAATTTCAATTGATGGTTTTTCTTTTTCATTTTTTCAGATTGTTGGAGGAGTTGATTGGATGCAGCAAGTGTTATCCATTGCAAAACATCCCCATATTGTGGTGAGTATGAATGATTCAGGTTTAATGACCCAATCCCATTCTATGTTGAATAAAACTATCTGTTGGGACTGTCAGTAGCTGTTAGGTTTGTCCATTAGCTTGGGCAATATCCACGCTCAACCATCAACACAGTTCTTTTTGAACCCAGGGTGGAAAAGCATTTATTGGGAGTAATCAACATTTGTTGGGAAGTTTAATCTAGATAGACCTACATATTTTTTCAGTGTAACAGTGACACAATCATACAAGTCTCCTGGATATATGAGTAGCACCTCTCAAGGTACAACATATCAGTGATTGCGCATCTGATTGCAAGACTGAAATAATCAAGTTGCAAAAGCATCGATCACCTAGTCAGGAGAGCAGGCTGGCCATTAGAGGGGGCTTGGAGCAGGCCATGGAGGGAGCTCGGAGCAGGCCGTGTATAATTTCCATCAAGGTAACTGTCTTAGATTAAGTGTTACTCTATCCACTTATGTCAATTACATGATGTTTTGTCTTTTTTCTATGGTGTTTCTTATATTGTACCACACGTGGATGATGTTTTGTCTATTTAACTATTTCCATGATAATCTGAAAATACCAGTGCATTTTTTCCAAATGGTTTTTATGTAGAGGACTCCATATTTTATGTCAATTACCATGGACTCCATCTTAGTATGCTAGTGTTTCTTACTGAAATTTCAATGGTAGAATGAGTATGCTTAGTACCCTGTCCTGGAACAAAGGATATAATCATGGTATGCCAATGTTCCTTTATGGAACAAAGGATATAATCATGGTATGGTAGAATGAGTATGCTTAGTACCCCGAGACGTCCACGAGTGCCGGAATGGCTTCGAGCAACAGGAAGCAGCTAGTTTCCACGAAGACTTTGACCAATTTCTAGATCAGATTCTAACATTTTCCGTGTGTTCTCATCTTGTTGTTCATCTGCAGAAATCGTCAGGGTTCCAGGCACTGGATGTGCGCATTGAGATCAGGAGGTGCACAAATGGCGATCCAATCTCGAGTCACAGGGCAAGACATTCAAGAGTGTGATTAAGTGATGGGTAAGTCATTGCTCCATTCCACTTCCAATTTTAGATGTATGCATGTCTGACACTTTTTGATTTTTTTAAGCAAGTGTACGCCTCTGAATATTTGATCCTATCTAGTTTCTTAGTTTCTTACTGACTAAGCATTAGCCTTGTGCTTTTCTTCCAATATGCTGCAAGGAACATGCTTGTCTTCCAATATGTTGTAAGGAGCATTGGCCTTGTGCGTTTGCATACATGTGTAATCTACTAAAAAATATTCTGCTAACTACAGATTCTATAGTACTCCATGAGGTTCCATATTTGGACATACATACGTGTTGAGCATACACCTAGTTGGTTAGTTGTTAGATAGTTGTAAAGAGGATAAAATGGTTCAAATTTAAACTAAAGTGAACTTGTGAGCTGCTCATCACATGCAGCAGCAAGTAGATCAGCTGGTAAAACTCATGTTCCAGAATTGCTATTGAATAGATGAAGTTTGTTTCCTCTCTGAAAATTCATTTTTATCCAAGTACTTAGTGCACCAAAGAATGTGACTGTGAACACCATATTTTACCTTCCTAAATTCTTTGGTGCAGTCTTCAAGCCAGTATTTACAGCATGTTTTATCAAACTACTTAGTGCACCAAAAAAATGTTCAAGCCAGTATTTACAACATGTTTTATCTCTTCATCATAGTTTTGTGTATAGCAAACGACCAGACATCAATTTATTCCCTAGTATTTATTATGTTACTGAACTATGCAATGATTTTTTCTTCAGGTTCTTTAACTATTGATTGGATGGTTGCCAATTTTTTGGCTTGCCAATGCCCCACTACCAACTCTAGTTCAGTTTTTTATCCAATGTTAGTCAATTCATGGGCAAGCAAGCATCAACCAAAATTTTGGCTAGCCAAATATTTGGTAGGGCAAGCCTGGACATAAACCAAACATCTGGATTGAATGACATTCTATATTGCTGCTTTGCTTCTCACCACTTCTGGAACTATATGAACTTCAGTTTGAACTTGTTGTCAATTTCAGTGAACACAAAATGGAGCAAACCTTGCAGCTGGGACAGTCGGAGCCGTCCCGGGAGGTGCATCTAGGACTGTTAGAGCCGTCCTTGGAGGTGCGGCTCTCCTCCCTTTGACAAGGTTGTGGTGGCGATTGCAAGTGGCGAGCGGCTTTCCTCCGACGGCGAGCGGAGCAGCGTTGCGTCGCTGGCGTTCCTGGAGGTGCAGTTGGGACCGTCTGAGCCATCCCTTGAGATTCAGTTGGGGACGTTGGTGTTCTCCCTGGAGGTGCAGCTGGGACCGTCAGAGCCGTCCCTGGAGGTGCGGCTCTCCTCCCTTTGCCGCGGCTGCGGCAGCGACGCCAAGCGGCGAGCTGCTTTCCTCCAATGGAGAGCGCAGCAGCGTTGCGTCGCTAGCGTTCCTGGAGGTGCAGCTGGGACCGTCTGAGCCGTTCGTGGAGGTGCAGTTGGGGCCGTCGGTGCACTCCCTAGAGGTGTGGCTCTCCTCCCTTTCCCAAGGACGGCGGAGGTAGAGCTCTGGCAAGGCTGCGGAGGTCACGGAGCTCCGGTGAGGACGTGCAGGACGCGGAGGATGCGGAGCGACGACCGGCAGGAAGGTCGCTGGCGACTCTTGGACTTCGTCGCCAAGGGGCGGCGGCAATCGCGGACGACGTCGAACGGCGAGGATCCTCACAGCCGGACGGGGCAGGAACAGGAGTTCGAGCTGGACCTAGACAACTGCGGGGACGGGAGCTGGACGCGTGGAGCGCCGGTGATTGCGGACGCCGGAGATCGCGGGCAGACGCACGGATCCAAACTCGAATTTTGAATGTGGGCTGGTTTGCCACGATTGAAATCTTTTTTGGACTTTTTGGTAAAAACTGATTTGAACTGAGCCGCGAACGCTAATTCGGGCCGGAGGGAGCAATAGAAAAGTTTCTGTCTAATTTAATCAAAAGCTGGCCACGTGGAGCATTTCTATAGGCTGATACCGGTTTGGTTGGATCAGCTATTACAGACAGCAGGATCTCATTTAGATCGCACGGTGCAGATCAAGCGATACCCCTTCGTTAAGTTGTTATATCGTATCCGACAGATCTAAATTGGACGGCGCACAGGAGCTTGGCCAAAGATGGGCGGCGCTGCGACAGTGGCTGGCGGCGGCGCGCTCAGACGATGACAGTGCCGGCGATACAGGAAGCGAGAGAAGGAGTGGGTGGCTCACCAGAATCGCTGTGCGTTGCTGATGCTCAACGTACTCGCGGGAAGGCAGGGGGCGCTCGGACGTGTCATCGATTGCTCGCCGTAGTTGCTATTGGCATCGGGCGCTCACTGTTGAAGATGGTGGCGCGACGCTACGGACCGTGCTAAGACATACAGAGGGTTGCGTTAGATGCGTACGATGCTGGGGATCACGCACGTATCAACGAGAGGAAGAGGGGAAGTCAGAAGATACCGGGGGAGCTCGACGGAGTTGCTGTCGACAGCGGCGGTGCTCTGTCGAAGAGGTTGCCGAGGTTTCAGAGCACGCGCGAGTGAGCTGGTGTTACTGGGAGATGCGCAAGAGTGTGGGGAATGTTCCCGTGGAGTCTAGGGAGCAAGTGGAGGCGGGGAGTAGCCGGAATCGCTGTCGCGGCTCATCGGAGACGGAGGCATTGCTGCGAGCAATCGGAGCAGCCTAGGGGCAGAGGGGGAGTGGTGTCTGGGGGAAATGGGAGAGGGGGACTAGGCGTTTAAGGTGGCACAGCCGCGGCAAGGGATTACTGCAGCGTTATAGAGAATTAATCGGTGGATTCAAAACCAGAAACAGCGACGAGGTTTGGGGGAGGAACAGGTCTGGCGGGTGAGGACGACGGCTGACAGGTGGGGCATCGTTGTCAGCGCGAGAGAGAGGGTTCAGGTGGGGACCAGGCGTCAGTGGCAGCGCGGGTGTGTCTGTAAGTGAAGAAAAGGCTTCGGGGAGGGTGAGTTGGGCTGCGAGTTGGGCCTGATAGGCTAGCTGGGCTGGGTTGGCCTGTTTTATTTTTTTATTCTATTTCTTTTTCTATTTTCATTTCCTGTTTTCAAATTCAAACATTCATTTGAATTCAGATAATAAGATTTAAATATATTTTCAAACTCTTACTTGAATTCTATTTTTCACCAAACCTTTTTCAGTATGTTTTATTTAGTGCAAATAATTCAGTTTGAATTATTTGAAATATTTTAATATGATTTATTAATCATTTAAATTGGGCAATTGTCTTTATTCAAATAAAATCAAATATGGTTTTAATTCCATATAAATTTTATTTAAAGGATTCTTTTATTCCATTTAAGTTAATTAAATAACTTTTATATCCACCTTGGGAATTTCTACTTATTATTTTCTCATGATCTATTTAGTCATTTTCATTAGGGATTTGTCTTCATTCCAATGGAATTGAATTTTGGTTAATGCCATATTATTTTATTTGAATATTCTTTATCCCTTTATTTTTATTTGGATTTGGATTATTATTATTCCATTTGCTTATGGATTTAATTTAAATTGTCTTCTAAATATTTTCCTTGGGATTGTTATTTAGTTTAGGCAATTTGTCTTTATTTAAATAAAATTGAGTATTATTCAATTCCTTATGATTTTATTTAAATAATCTTTTATTCCTTTTTATTATTCCATTATCTTTCATTTCATTTGTTTGGCCAAGATTTAATTTGTCTTTTAAATATTCCTTATTTATTTATTTATTTCATTCTTTGTCTTATAAAATCCACATCTTTTTATTTATAGATCCAAAATTGGTGATTCCAATTTGTAGAATTTTATTTCATATTTGTTTATCTTTTTAAATCCTTTTAGGATTAATTTTCTCACAATTTGGTATGGATTTTAGATAGGAGCTTTATTAGCTTTGAGATTTAATTCCTTTATCTTATTAAATTCATAATATTTTATCCATGGCTCCAAATTGAGTGAAACCAATTTCTATGGTTTTATATTATTTTTATTTATCATTTTGATCACTTATAAAAATGTTTGTTGATAGATTTTTATATGGATCAAATCCATAGTCTTTAAGAGATCTTGGAAATGATTTATTCCATTAGGGTTTTAGGGTTTTGGTTTAACTTTTCCAAGTGTTTAAATTTCAAGATACATTCATTGATGAATGCATTTCACTTGACTTTGAATTCTGTTGGATTCCCTTTTATTCAAAGTTTGTTCAAGTAGGGTTTTGATGTCTCCATTTGGAATCAAAAGTTTTCTTTTCACCCTAAATTTCAACAATTATTTATTTTGTTTATTTATTTTTCACATTTCAAAATTTGGAAAATTTTGGGACGTGACAGTTAGACGCCTCTAATTTTCTTTGCATGTTTTACATGGTTTGGGGATTTCAATAAGTGTCGTTCTAACTTACGAACAAGAACCACAACATTGATACAAGTATTGGCAATCACCCGTTGTAAATTGAATCTTAACTCTGCTGGGAGAAACAGGCACCCGCAAAGCCACTTATGCAATACAAGTTGCATGTAAAGCATGGAGCAAGTCTCATGAACGATGTAATGTAAGGTTAGCTCGGGCCGCTTCATCCCACCATCCCGCAAGATGCAAAGTACACAAGAAGCAATCGGCAACAAAAGCATCAACGCCCATAATGACCATTGTGTTCTACTCGTGCAACAAATCTACATATAGACACGACTCTGATACCACTGTAGGGGTTCATAGCATGGAAAACAAAAAAATTATATCGCATGCAAACAAACAAGCTAAGATCTATCTACTAGATTGTAGCAACGAGTCGATTAGAGTACTCACCCTTGAAGATTCCAAAGTGGTTAATGAGAGAAGATTCTCGTGGGTGATGTAGTCGTACACTTGTCGATCTCAAGATCGCGTAGATGATCCTTCCGGCGTTGCGTTCCGGCAGCGCTTCCACAGTCGGTCACACGTTCGGTACTCGATGAGGACCTTCCTCTCCCTTGTTCCAGCAGGCAGCGAAGGTTGTAGTTCTCCCCTCGCGATTCCGGCAGCATGATGGTGTGGTGTCGGAAGTAGAGGGAAGATCCCGCAGGGCTTCGCCTAAGCCGGTGTGAGTTATGGCGGATATAGGGTTTTCCAGCGATCTAGGTTTACAAGGCCGGAGTGGAGGAGGAGGTGTCGGCGGCTGGCGGCGGCGCCGGCGGCATGCGGTGGCGGCGCACGGGTGGGGAGGGCTGGCTCTTGTGGTGTTTGGGGCAACCCTCCCCTTCTATTTATGAGAGGGGGGCAGCCTTGGGAGGGGAGAGTTTGAATCCAAACCCAAACCCAAGTTGGATTGAAGGAAGGACTCTTTCCTTCTTCCACTAGGAAACCATTGTTCTAGTTTGACTTTTCAAACCTCCCGTTTGACTTTCAATTTAAGAGCTTTAATTCTCTCTTGTAAATGCCCAAACCAAGTGACCTAGGATATGATCCAATCATTCCACTTACCCATGACACATTCATGGACCATTCCCCTCCCGGTTCGATGAACCTTCTAGACCCTTCTAGAACCTCTCTGATGAAAACATCGAAATCATTCCCGAATTCCGGAATCAGACTTTCCTTATATGAATCTTATTCTCCGAACCATTATGGATCTCCTCGTGATATCCCGGATCCCATCCGAGACTCTGAACAACATTCGGTATCCCTACTTACATTCCATATCTACTAAACAACATCGAACCTTTAAGTGTGTATCCCTACGGTTCGTGAATTATGCGGACATGACCGAGACACTTCTCCGATCAATAACAAATTGAGGAATCTAGAAATTCATATGGCTCCCACATATTTCAATGATTACTTTGCGATCGAATGAACCACTTACATACGATACCAATTTCCCTTTGTCTCACGATAGTTTACTTATCCGAGATTTGATCGTCGGTATCTCTACAGACCTAGTTCAACCTTGTTACCGATAAGTACTCTTTTCTCGTTCCCGTGATATGTGATCCCTTGTGAGCTAGTCACATGCTTGCAAGATAATTGGATGACATTCCACCGAGAGGGCCCAGAGTATATCTATCCATCATATGGATGGACAAATCCCACTCTTGATCCATGTGCGTCAACACATACTTTCCGAACACTCAATGCCACCTTTATAGCCACCCAGTTACGTTGTGGTGTTTGATGTCATCAAAGCATCCTTCCGGTGATGGTGATTAGCATGATCTCATGGTCGAAGGAATTAGGTTACTATGTATCAGAAAGCTTATAGCAAATGAACTATTGAAATGACTTGATCTTAATGCTACGCTTATCTATAGGAGTATATGCATCATACCATTCTCCTAATGATATGATCTTGTTGTCAATAACATCTCAATGTTCATGATCGGGAAACCACGATCATCTATTAACCAACAAGCTAGTATTATAAAGAGGCTTTACTAGGGACTCTAATTTAGTTTACAAATCACACAAGTATTAATGTTTCCGGTCAATACTATTATAGCATGAATTTAAACATTTATCATAAACACAAAGATATAATAATAATAACCACTTTTATTATTGCCTCTAGGGCATATCTCCAACAATTAATATTTTCGAAAAGCCGCGTCCGTGGTTATGGACGACTTGGGAACAGACGTGAAGATCATAGAGAACTTGAACCTAATCGTAAAACTTGGCAAGTTAAGTAATGTGTGCTTAAGGATGCTTCCTCAGGGATCGAGGGGGTGATCCTAGGTAGGTTCAACTCATGATGATTCGGTGGATATCAAAAGATGATCAAAGCTAGTGATACCGCTCCCTTATCCCCTTTTAAAAAATATTCTGATTAGTCGAGATTCCTCTCCCTCTTTTTTTACAAAACAAAGATGGCTTTATGCAAAATAACTCCACCATCCATAAGTCTTGCGGAGTACACCCTGTACTCACCCTTTCTTTGTTGATACTTTTGCAGCAGAGTAAGTGTTACCATAGAAGATGAGTTCTGCACAGCATCGACATTGACGAGTAGTTTGGAGTTCCCAGCCGGCAGTCTAGGATCTATGGAATGGACGTCATCGTTATGCTTTAGGCCTCTTAGGACATTTGTTAAGTTTGCTATACTTAATAGCATAATTTGCCTATGCTTTTTGTTTGTTTGTGGTCAGTGACCTCTGCTTGTAATATTTTGGTTCTTCGCTCAGTTATGAGCTTGCTGTAATAATTTTTGTGTCGTAGGGTCACTGTTGTGTTATCAATTCTCTCTCTGTATGCTTTCGAGATTTAGGTTAGGCTTATATCAGAGAGAGGTCTGGGATTTGTCTAGCCCTAATCCCGGGGGTGTCACAGGTTTTGGTATCACAGCAGTACTGACTGTAGGAAACCCTTTCTACTGGTCGATGTTGAGTCTAGTGTTTATGAAAACTATTTTCAAAGATGAAAATTATGTTTGAAAACTCTAGTATGCTTGTTTTTCTCCGTATCCAGTTTCGCTCTAACTCTGGGTCATCTCATCGTGTGTTGACTTTGAACAGTTTTGCTATCTCGTCTCGTATTTCAAAGCTTAGGTGCCTTTTTCAGGCATGTCGTTTCTCAACCAGTTGACCTAGTGTTAAGTTCTTCAGAGTCTGGTGTGTGTGTGTTCCTTGTTTACTTTGTTCCGTTTCATTTGATAGATTTCTTTCTATCATAATATCTCTATTTTATGGGTCCACAACATCATGTTGATGGTTCCTCAATGTTCTATTCTAGGCTTCAAGGTCTCCTTTCACCTCGTGTGCCTTCTTTTCATTTGTTTGGGTACTTCCGAAGTTGTTTCTTCTCTTGGAAGCTACCTCGAGATTACTATCTTGTAGTGTACGCTTTGTAACTCAAGTAGTGGTAGTTCTTTTTCTGGGTTTTAATCTTCGGACTTGAACCTAAGATCCCCGATTGTGCCGGATTCTGGTGTTGTGAATCTTGTACATGAAGCTGACCTTTAACCCAAGATCCATTGTTGACCCCTGTGGTTAATGTTCACACATTACTTCAGGATGGCTAGTACCTTCCAGTATAGCCTTCAAGCTTGTGGATATTGTCGCTATTGAACAGTGACGATAAAGGACTTCCCCTACCACTAGATATGGCAAATGTTCTTTAATGGAACCAAATAGATCATGACAAGAGTACTCTTTGTGAGACTCCATCTATACTCGTGACTCTGCCACACCTTCCCTTTCTATGCATTGGTTTTCGGAAGATTGTTGAGTTATGTATCCACTTCTTGGGATTCTATCCTGAGCATGTTCCTTCCCTTGTTGCTTTCCGACCTTTGTCTACCAGTTGGCAGGCAAGTAGTATATGTGCATTGGTGCCTTCCAATGCAAGATACTCTTGTGGTCCATCAAGACAAATCATCTCGGGTTGTCAGGAGAAACAAACTCCAGTACCTCGTCATTTCTAAGACCAGGTCAAAGTGTTGTAATCCATAGAATCAATAAGCGTTGATTAGCTTACGTTCTGTTCTACCTTAAAACATCACACCCTTTTATACTAAGAGATCGTGATGAGATTCATGACCTCTTAATGAAGTGATGCTCTTACACATTTTACCCACCCTTCCACTGAGTTGTTCACGCTCAGGAAATGTTGTGTGTGCGTAATGATGTGGCCATCTAAGATTCTTAGCAATTCTCATCGCTTTGAACTCTAAGTACATTTGTGTCATTCTTAGCGTGATTGGTTAACCCTATCACTAAGCGAAGTTTGATTGTGCTACCAAGTCCACTATTCTAGTGCACTCTCTTCGGTCAAAGAGTCAGGTTCATACCAAAACTCTGAGACTATGTCTTCTTGCCCTACCAAGCAAGTTTCCTCTCGAACTAAGTGACATATCGGTGGTTCGTGATATTCCGGATGTCTACCAGAAGTATCTCCATGTTTCCACATGACCGTGTTGTCAGGTTCTTGAGTAAGCTATTTCTTTAAACCGCTCCTTTCTCCAAGGATCCGTACTGGATACCCCTGAACTAGTTGGTTGAGCTTAAACAACAACTTGGAGAGTTCTAAGACAAATGCTCTATTCAACTTTGTTCCTCCTTAAAGGGATGTCTAGTTATGTTCGTGTTGAAGCAGGATAATAAGTCCTTTGTGGACATGTTATTTTCCCCGCCTTTGATTTGATTGGGCAATCGTCAAATCAAACTCAGTTCCAAGGACAATATTGATAGTGTATCTACTTGTGATGTCTCACTTAAGTACATCTTCATGTCCTCTGGTCTGACCAATATCTATGCTTTGTTCATATAACATGTGCGTACATCTTCCTGGAATGTATAGATAAGATTGTTATCGAGCCCATCGATGACATCCTTACCTTCTCCATGCTAGAAAAGATTTATGTGGAACATTTGGCATTAACGTTGGAAAATTTTGAGAACCATCTTCGTGTTATCTCGAAGTATGTGTTCTGGATGTTAGAAGTAACCTTTTTTTGATTCATGCGCAGTCGAAAGATGTTGTCATGGATTCAAGAAGAGTTATCTTTGTTTCCCCGGGAAATCATTTCAAGTTAGTCAAGCATGTGCAAAGAATTCTTGATATGGTAGGTTGATACCTTTACATATGGAGAAGATCCTCCAAGCACACTAAGCCACTGATTGATTCGTCATGGAAGATAGGAAGTCCAACAAAACTTCGATATCCTCCTAAATGTTTCCTAAACAGGATTCAGTTGTGTTTGTTGCAAAAAATTCATGTAGATGCAATTATCTCTTGATAATTTGCTTTCACATGGGTTCCGCAATCTAGCTCATATTTTGTAACTACACACCGAAGTCATGTCTTGAGAATCTAGTAACTTTACCATGTGGTAAATGTTGCACACTTTCTATTCGTACATGCTGATTCTGAAGTATCTCTCCACTTAATCAAAGCTGAATCTCAAGCAGCAATAATGGTTGGTGTTCCTCAAGATTTTGACATAGGTATCTTTGGAAATCTGGCAAGATTGATGTAATGGTTGGCACAATTAGCCGGAATACCTATTGTCACCTTCTCTTGAATCAGTAATAACAACCACTCTTCATGAGACATCTTCTATGATTTATCATAGGAGTTGATCTTATGGTTTCTTTGGATCCGAAGTCCGACCTTTACTTGATGACTGATTGAAGGCTTGTTAAAAGTTTGATATCAGTATCTCGAACATCAAGGAGAACATTTAAAGTAGAGTTAATAAGTTTCTCTCGGTCGATCCTTGTAACATCCCAAAAATATAAAACAAGGATCATCAAACTCAAATCACTAAAATTAGGGTTAACAAAAACTTTGATTAATTAAAATCATATGAATGCATGTGTGAATGAAATGATTTGATAAATGCATGAATGAACTTGTGTGGTTAACCTAAATAGCAAGAAATGGTTTAAAGAGGAAAATAACATCATATAAAACATTTCCATGTAGAAACAAATCAAGAGAAAGTCAAAAACAAATCAAATAAAGTAAATGCTCATTTTGGCCAATCTTGCTCACTAGGTCACTTTGAGTGTTTGTAGTCCAAGATTTCAAACAGAAACTTTTCCAAATCTTTGCACCCCTTGCTAGACCAAGTAAAAGTGAATCAAAGCCCACCTTTCAAACTTGCAGAACATTTGGCAACCTCATTCAAATCACAAATCAAATTTGAATCTTTATCATATGTGAAGATCACCCATTTTAAAAACCCAACCAAACCAGTGCCCCTTGACTAATCCAACTAACCAGACACTCCCTAGTATGTGCCTAGCAAACCCACCAAGTTTGAATCCAAAATTCAAATTCAAAGTTCTTGCGGCCATTTCATCAAACACCTTGCAGATACAAATCAAACCAACATCAAACATTATAGTGTGCAGCAAAATTGGCCTAACTTGTTCCTATCTAGCTCACTCTACACCCTCAGTAGATCATCTAACTAGTTTAATGTAGCACCCCGGATAAACCCTAATTATAATATTGCATGTTTTTATCTATTTTGTGCACCATCATTGCATCATGCATTTATTATGCCTCTCAAAATGTTTTAACTAAAGCTATTTTTGTTTATTGCAATACTTCTCCTCTTATTTCAAAACAAAATCTTATATTTTTCTACTAAACTATTTGCCTAAAAACTATTTGCTAAAATATGTAAAACAAAACAAATACAATATTTTATTAAAATAATAACCGGAAATCTAGACCTAAACCGGCCAGGCCCAAAGGCCCAACCGGTTGGACCAAACCCTAAACCCACTGGTCCCTAGAAACCCTAGCCCCAAACCTATCTAATCCATCCATCTGCCGCCGCCGCACTCAGCATTGCACATACCCCTGCGCTGCAGTGCGCATGCACACACCACACTGCCCGACCCTTCCCGACTGACACGCCCACCCCACGCGAGAGCGGCCCCACCACCTCGCTAGCATCCCGCTCCCCCACCTATCGCGATCCCCTCCTGCAAGCCCCGCGTCCGCTCCCTCGTCCCTCGATTCCCCGCCGCCAGGACACCCTTGCCCTGATGCCCTGCTCGCCTCGCCTGCAAGCCATCCTATCGCTCGCCCTCACCACCCCTTCCTCGCGTGCACCTCGCCACTAGAGGTCGCTCGCTTTGCGGACCTCCGCTGCCATGGCTCTGCCTCCCAGGTCCCCGTCGACCGTGCCTCCCCATGGGACGCCACCGTCATGTCGATCCCTTCCACGCTGCCAGTGCTCCTCCGTACCTGGCGCTACCCTGTCTCGGGCCTCCTCACCGTCGCGGCCCATCCGCCTCTGCTCGCCGCTCGACCCTGGTCGCCGTCGTGTCCCTTCAATTCGGCCTTGTCCTTTCGCCCGAGCGCGCCTCGTGCCGAGCCCGCTCGCGTCCTGTCGCCTGTTGCTCTAGTGCCGCCACCGACGCCCTCCTCCCGGCCGGATGCAGCTCTATAGTGGCGTGCTCTCTGAGCTCGCGCGGCCGCCTTCTGCTTCTCCTCGACCTAGCAGCGCTCTGTCCGTCCGCTGCAGGAGCCCGCGACCTCGAGGCCGTCCGCTGGGTGTCCTGGCGCCTTGTGAGTCAATCCCCTGAGGTGGTACTTGCTCCTTTGTTCAAGCCGTGTCCGCAACTCCTCAGCGCTGCCTTGCTTAGTTCAATGCTTTGCAGGTCATCGCTGGGATGGAACGATCCCCTTTCATATGTTGGTGTATTGGGGCACCTTGGGACCATCGTGTGTTGGTGAATCTTATCCCCAAGCATGTCAACACTAAGTCCAAGATCTGCGAGCCATGTTTGTACACCCAAGCTGCTGCCTGAAGATCTATGCCAAGATATCCACTCTGGACGGACGCCAAGGCCTCCTTCACGGAATTCGATGGTCAAACCCTGAAACCTGATACCGAGAACCTGGAGATCGATTCTGTAGCCAGCGTCGCGCCAAGTTCTCCTTCTCGGCATCCGAAGAACGATCCCGGCGTGCCCGAACCCCATCGAGCCCGAACCCCAAGATCTTCGGTCTGAGATGTGTGACTCCAAACCTGAGCCTTTATTTTATTAAACGCTATATACACTTGTTGCATATTAAATTGTGCATGATTGCATTCATATTATGTGGTTTGGGGGCCTTATGCCAATTCACCTAAATTAATATGGAGGCCAAATGCGGGCTTTTCTAGTCTTATATTGACCCCATTTAAATTTGTGTAGCGAACCGGTGCTATCTTTTGCCTTGTTGATGCAACGTTTAAATTGGGGGTATCTAAACAAAATGAACCGTCTAATTAATTGTCAGGACCTCGGTTCCGCTTAATATTGCCTAATTGCATCGCATCCTTGCCATGCCATACTTCATACATGCATCATGCCCGATCTTTTGCCGTAGTATTAAATAGTGCATCCGGTGTTTCTTCTAGTGCTTTGCTTCTTCACGGATTAGGCCGATGAGTTGATGCGAGAGTCGACCCGATCTTCGGATGAATATTCGGCAATGCTTTCAGGCGAGCATTCTCCCCCTTTCTACCTATTTTACCTCTCTAGTCTTTATTTCCTCATGTTGATCTATTGCTGTCTGTGTTGCGATGCTCTAGTTTTCGTACCCGTGATATCCTTTGCAGCCTTATATTGCCTTGGACACATCCTATTACCTGTTGTTTGGTAGATAGTCGGCCTTGCGTGTCGTAGTTGCTTGCTCAAGTGCTGTTGCATGTCGTCAAGTACCACAGTTGTTGGAAGACTGCCATATGCTTTATATTAGAGTTGATCATGACTTTAATTACCGTTTAATAACTAAAATTGAAGTAAGTAAATAATGCAGAGGCACAGGTGGGCAATATATGTTATTTGGTTTTTAACCGTCCACTTGTGTCCATAGGACCCCGAGTACTTGATACCTGTTCTTTGAATATTCGCACTATCCGCATGTGGGACCATGAATCCCCCTAGCCAGAGATTGAGTCATATTTATTTCTTGGGGCCACAAAGTAGTTTGGGGCTTTATTACTATCTTGTACTTATGCCATGCTTTACTGCTTTATTTGCGATTGTGCGTGGAGCGCCTGTACTGTTTAGGAACAAATGTGGAATTTTTCACGGTATCGACAAGCCCAGTCACACTTTCGGGTTCCCAGTCGTTTACAACCATTGGCACAAACCTCTGGGTCCGTCTCGGAGCCGGACAACTTTGTCGCAGGTAGCTTGGTGGGGTGGCCCCCTAAAATTTATATGAGTCTTGCAATTGCTCTGTCGTGATGCCTCGTTGGGTTTTTATTTGGTTTTTCCCGAGGTTGATCGTGCGTGTGGTGCTATTTGTGCCCCCTGCAAGGTAAAACTTTCTGAAAGCCGTGTCCGCGGTTATGGGCGACTTGGAGCACAGTATCTCGATCATAGACAACTATAACTAAATTAGTGCTATAAATTTGACTTTATAATGACTAGTAATTAGCTTCATTATAATGGAATGGCTAAATAAAAGTGCCAACAACTGCTGGTTTGGGTTGTCACCTGTTACCATTGTATCTGACTAGTAAGTATTGCAACTACAACGGAATGACTAAATAAAATTACCAACAACTGCTGGGTTTTGGGATGCCTCATGCTATATGTATCTGACTAGTAAGTACTATAACTACAACGGAATGGTTAATTAAAACTGCCCACTGCTCATTATATTAGGATGACTCATGCTATCTATATCTGACTAGTAATTGTCGCAACTATAATGAAATGAATAAAAATGCCAACTCTGTGAGCTCCTCAGTTGACTTTCTCGGTTGGTATCGAGGGGGAATACCAGGATGGGTATGTTTGGTGTTAGAATCAGGTTGGATCCGAATAGGTCTTTCTTATCCCTATCTGATAGCCGCCAGATGTATTGAGTCTCTATAGGCTGTTTAGTGCATGTTGCGCTGCCGCTTTAGTCCACCATACCTATGTAGGCGAGGACCGCCGAATTCTAGTCTCGCCGTGTACTGGCCTCAGTACTGACCGCTCTCTTTTTCCTTTTCCCTTTGTCGGCACCCCTTTTGTTGAAGCAGGTTTTGAGATCGACGTCGTTAGCAGGGTTACCCTTCCGGCTTGGCCTGGGCAGGGTTATGGACGCCACTGGTTATTCTTCAGGGCTCTTAGCCCCATTTGCATCTTGTCCGTAGTCGGACGCTGTATCATTTTCAAGTTGATTTGGATCTTGTATTGTATATCTGTATTCTTGACTCATGGAGTCGTTGCTGTATATATCTGTTCTGTGGGTTCCATCATGGAATATTGTGTAATGATATTACTTCGTTTTCCACCCGCACGAAAGTGCTTGGTGGGTACCTTTGAATCATTTCTATGCGGGTTTAGCGGGAATCGCTGAAACTTGCATAGGGTCGATTCTGAGGGTGTTAGAGAGTGGTATCAGAGCCCAGCAGTTACGATACCCCACTGGTCCAGCCTGTAGGATAACCTAGCTAACGGCCGATATAGAGTGTCAAAACTATTTTGGAAAATCGGTTGGATTAGATCTGATTAGGTCTGCTTTTACTCCTTACCCCTCTGCTATTCTCCTCTTACCTCTGCGTGTTTTGAATCTACCCTCTTACCTTTTCTTCGAGTCCAGGAATTCTCGTGGATGGGTTTCTATCGTACCTTTAGGTTTTTGCTTCCATCCTTTCGTAACGGTGCTCCTACATCTGGTCTTCATGCTATCTGAGGAATCTTCCTCTGTTGTACCTTTCGGTGGACCAAGAATCCACTAAAAAATTTCTTTATATCTTCTGGTGTTCTTCGACACGACGACATCATCTACATCATATCTGATGAATACCTGCATCCTTCCCTTGTTTCCGAACCTCGCTTTGTCGAGATCTACAATCTAAATTCTGAGAGTTGGTTGCTTAGTTCTATTATTCATGTACAGAGTAATGCTTTGGGTGCGCAATGGACTGATCACCATCCGACTACTCTTATCATTCTCTCTTGTACATGGAATGGTGGATCGATGCAATTTTACTCCTTCCACAGAAGTTAGAGGTGGCCTTCTCTTGTGAGACCTCGACCTGCAACTTTGTTTCTCCGGAGTGTTCTATCGACGAACGTGAACAACGACCCCTTGTTGGTGGTGTCGCCGATTTCAAAATGGAGAAAGAATCTTTGTTAGTGGTGTCGCGAAGATCTACACGCAACGTGAAGGTTCAGATCGTCGCCTTCTTCCCCGTACTATGAGGCGGATCTCGAGGGCGAGATCCATTGTTAGTGGTGTCGAATTGTAGCACCCCGGATAAACCCTAATTATAATATTGCATGTTGTCATCTATTTTGTGCACCATCATTGCATCATGCATTTATTATGCCTCTCAAAATGTTTTAACTAAAGCTATTTTTGTTTATTGCAATACTTCTCCTCTTGTTTCAAAACAAAATCTTATATTTTTCTACTAAACTATTTGCCTAAAAACTATTTGCTAAAATATGTAAAACAAAACAAATACAATATTTTATTAAAATAATAACCGGAAATCTAGACCTAAATCGGCCAGGCCCAAAGACCCAACCGGTTGGACCAAACCCTAAACCTACTGGTCCCTAGAAACCCTAGCCCCAAACCTATCTACTCCATCCATCTGCCGCCGCCGCACTCAGCGTTGCACATACCCCTGCGCTGCAGTGCGCATGAACACACCACACTGCCCGGCCCTTCCTGACTGACACGCCCACCCCACGCGAGAGCGGCCCCACCACCTCGCTAGCATCCCGCTCCCCCACCTGTCGCGATCCCCTCCTGCGAGCCCCGCGTCCGCTCCCTCGTCCCTCGATTCCCCGCCGCCAGGACACCCTTGCCCCGATTCCCTGCTCGCCTCGCCTGCAAGCCATCGCTATCGCTCGCCCTCACCACCCCTTCCTCGCGTGCACCACGCCACTAGAGGTCGCTCGCTCTGCGGACCTCCGCTGCCATGGCTCTGCCTCCCAGGTCCCCGTCGACCGTGCCTCCCTGTGGGACGCCACCGTCATGTCGAGCCCTTCCTCACTGCCAGTGCTCCTCCGTACCTGGCGCCGCCCTGTCTCGGGCCTCCTCACTGTCGTGGCCCATCCGCCTCTGCTCGCCGCCCGACCCTGGTCACCGTCGTGTCCCTTCGTGTCGGCCTCGTCCTTCCGCTCGAGCGCACCCCGTGCCGAGCCCGCTCGCGTCCTGTCGCTTGTTGCTCTAGCGCCGTCGCCGACGCCCTCCTCCCGGCCGGATGCAACTCTATAGTGGCGTGCTCGCTGAGCTCGCGCGGCCACCTTCTGCTTCTCCTCGACCCAGCAGCGCTTTGTCCGTCCGCTGCAGGAGCCCGCGACCTCGAGGCCGTCCGCTGGGTGTCCTAGCGCCTTGTGAGTCAATCCCCTGAGGTGGTACTTGCTCCTTTGTTCAAGCCGTGTCTGCAACTCCTCAGCACTGCCTTGCTTAGTTCAATGCTTTGCAGGTCATCGCTGGGATGGAACGATCCCCTTTCATATGTTGGTGTATTGGGGCACCTTGGGACCACCGTGTGTTGGTGAATCTTATCCCCAAGCATGTCAACACTAAGTCCAAGATCTGCGAGCCATGTTTGTACACCCAAGCTGCTGCCTGAAGATCTATGCCAAGATATCCACTCTGGACGGACGCCAAGGCCTCCTTCACGGAATTCGATGGTCAAACCCTAAAACCTGATCCCGAGAATCTGGATATCGATTCTGTACCCAACGTCACGCCAAGTTCTCCTTCCCGGCATCCGAAGACCGATCCCGGCGTGCCCGAACCCCGTCGAGCCCGAAGCCCAAGATCTTCGGTCTGAGATGTGTGACCCCAAACCCGAGCCTTTATTTTATTAAACGCTATATACACTTGCTGCATATTAAATTGTGCATGATTGCATTCATATTATGTGGTTTGGGGGCCTTATGCCAATTCACCTAAATTAATATGGAGGCCAAATGCGGGCTTTTCTAGTCTTATATTGACCCCATTTAAATTTGTGTAGCGAACCGGTGCTATCTTTTGCCTTGTTGATGCAACGTTTAAATTGGGGGTATCTAAACAAAATGAACCGTCTAATTAATTGTCGGGACCTCGGTTCCGCTTAATATTGCCTAATTGCATCGCATCCTTGCCATGCCATACTTCATACATGCATCATGCCCGATCGTTTGCCGTAGTATTAAATAGTGCATCCGGTGTTTCTTCTAGTGCTTTGCTTCTTCACGGATTAGGCCGATGAGTTGATGCGAGAGTCGACCCGATCTTCGGATGAATCTTCGGCAATGCTTTCAGGAAAGAATTCTCCCCCTTTCTACCTATTTTACCTCTCTGGTCTTTATTTCCTCCTGTTGATCTATTGCTGTCTGTGTTGCGATGCTCTAGTTTTCCTACCCGTGATATCCTTTGCAGCCTTATATTGCCTTGGACACATCCTATTACCTGTTATTTGGTAGATAGTCGGCCTTGCGTGTCGTAGTTGCTTGCTCAAGTGCTGTTGCGTGTCGTCAAGTACCACAGTTGTTGGAAGACTGCCATATGCTTTATATTAGAGTTGATCATGACTTTAATTATCGTTTAATAACTAAAATTGAAGTAAGTAAATAATGCAGAGGCACAGGTGGGCAATAGATGTTATTTGGTTTTTAACCGTCCACTTGTGTCCGTAGGACCTGAAGGGAATATGCCCTGAGAGGCAATAATAAAGTGTTTATTATGTGTATTCCAAGTATGTGATAGATGTTTATTTTGCATGCTATAATTGTATTAATACGGAAACATTAATACATGTGTGTTTAATAAACAAACAAAAAGTTCCTAGTTATGCCTCTCTCATAAACTAGCTCGTTGATTAACAAGATGATCAAGGTTTCCTGATCATGGACATTGGATGTTGTTAATAACGGGATCACAACATTAGTGTAATGATGTGATGAACATTCATCCGAAGTATAGCATTACAATCAAAGTCATTGAGTTTATATTGCTATAACAACTTACGAAGTGATCCTAATCCTTAGACCATGAGATCATGTCAATCACTAACACCGGAAGAGTTTCTTGATAACATCAAACGTCACACCGTAACAGGGTGATTATAAAGATGGATTCAGAACTAATAAAGTGTTATGTTGATGCTCATGGATCGAGAGTGGAATTTGTTCATCCCGATGACGGATAGATATACTCTAGGCCCTCTCGGTGATATCACATTGATTAGCTTGCAAGCAAGTGATTTGATCACTAGAATGTTATATCATGGGAACGAGAAAAGAGTGCATGTCGGTAACGAGATCAAACTAGGTATGGAGATACCGATGATCGAATATCAGACATGTAATATATCGTGAAACAAAGGGATTAAGATACTAGCATAAAAGGTTCCGACGATCACAAGAAAGTCATCGTTGAATGTGTGGGAGTCAGTATGAGTCTCCAGATCCCGCTTTTGATTATTGATCTGAGAGGGGTCTCGATCATGTCCGCATTATTCACGAACCGTAGGGTGACACACTTAAGAGACACCGACATCCAATTGGAGCAAATGTTTCATGCCGAAAGAATAAACAAGCGCAAGAATTTATTTCACTAGATACCGAAACAGGTTTTCGGGTGAAACTGCATAAAGTGGTTATGCATGTGAAATGGAATTCTAGCAAGGGGTTATTTGTGAATGTTTGTCATTAAAGTAATTGACAAAATTCTGAATAAAATAAAAGAGTTTTATTTAATGAGAGTTTGCATTAAATTTGGTGGAAATTTAATGGGAATTTGAGTGGACTTTTGAGTGGAGGGAATTTAAAGGAATTTTGTGAGTGGAGTGTCCACCCACATGAAGAGGGGAGGGAAAGGGGGCAGCCCCATGCGCCGGAACACGAGTTGAACTCGTTAAGGTTTGTCGGTCTTCAAGGGTATGTTCTCTACGGATATACATCCGCCCGTTGTTTGTATCTAGTAGATAGATCTTGGTACATAGTTCCCATCGTAGGAAATTTTTTGTTTTCTATGTTGCGAACCCTACAGTGGTATCAGAGCCGGATCTATGCGTAGATGCTTTACACGGGTAGTACACATATGAGTATGTGGACGATGATGATCATGTTGTTGCTCCTTTGTTGTAATTTTGGATATTGGTGGCATAGTGGGATGAAGCGGCCCGGACAAACTTTACATGTCCTCGCACATGAGACCTGTTCCACGCTTGACATGCAACTAGTTTGCATAAGTGGCTAGCGGGTGTCTGTCTCTCCTACTATAGTCAATATCTATTTTGCAAGTGAGTTGTCAACAATTTGATTATCCTCGTTGTGGTTCATGTTCGTAGGTAAGAACGGTTCTATCTCGAAAGCCCTAAGCCACGTAAAACTTGCAATGGATAAATTAGAGGCGTCTAGTTTAGATTGTTGCTGGGCTAGTGTTATGATATGGTAGTGTTGTAAATAGAAGTATGAGATGATACTCTTACAACACACATAGCGTGTAAACTCCATAGACCTTGGATTTACACATATAGGTATGATAGTGATCATACCACGATGCACATGATAGAGATCATATGCGGGAACCATAACATTTCACTAATAAACATGTGATGTTTGATAGCATCTTATATTGCTTGTTTAGCGCTTTGTTAGCATAATAAGATGATCCCTCTTTTAAATATCAAGATAAGAATGTGTTCTTCCTTTAGTATGCATCGATTATGTTTCGTCGCTCCAAGACATCACGTGATGATCGGGTGTTCTTGGATCCACGACCATATTTCGGGTGTAAAACAGTTACACACGCGAATACTAAGGTTCTAACTTGGCGAGCCTAGCATGTACAGACATGGCCTCGGAACACGGACCGAAAGGTTAAGCATGAGTCATATAGTTGATATGATGCCCATTTGATGCTCGCCTTTGAAGCTATACCGACTCACGTGATGATCGGACTTGGTATAGTGGATTTGGTTCATGTAATCACCAAAAAGGCACAAGGGATGTCGTTTTTGAGTGGGAGTTCATTCGTAATATGGATTAGTTGAACTTAATCTATCATACACTTAGTCTAAACTTTAGAAATTTTGTTGTAGATGGCACCACCTGCTTTTAATTTCAATGTGTTCATGGAGAAAGAGAAACTAGCAACGAACGGTAGCAACTTTAACGAATGGGCCATGAATTTGAGGATTCTCCTCTCTGCTGCACAAAAGCAATATGTGCTAGAAGCACCGTTAGGCCCCCCACCTTTTGATGATGCCCCTGACGAGGAGAAGAATGTCTATCAGACTCATCAGGAGGACCACAACTTAGTTCATTGCGGCATATTGTATGGGCTAGAGCCGGAACTTCGAAAGCGTTTCGAAAATGGCAATGCATTTGATACAATGGGTGAGTTGAAAATGATTTTCGACACACATGCTGCTGTAGAGAGCTACAACGCTTCAGAAAAGTTCTTTAGCTGCATGATGGAAGAGCACAGCTCCGTTAGTGAGCATGTACTCAAGATGTCGGGTTACGCCGATAAGCTTGTGTCTTTGGGAATATGGATTCCCATTGACTTAGGCATCCATCGTGTTCTGCAGTCTCTGCCACCTAGCTATAAGAGCTTCGTGATGAACTATAATATGCAAGGCATGAAGAAGTCTCTCCCCGAGCTTCTGTCAATGCTTAAAACTGCAGAAGTGGAGATCAAAAAGGAACATCAAGTGTTGATGATCAATAGGAACACTGGTTTCAAGAAAGACAAGAAGGGAAAACGGAAGGGAAGTAAGGGCGGCAAGCCTGTTGCCGTGCCTGAAAAGAAACCCTGAGTTGGACCTAAGTCTGATACCGAGTGTTACTATTGTACGGGGACTGGCCACTGGAAGCGCAACTACCCCAAGTATCTGGCAGACAAGAAGGCCGGCAAGGAAAACAAAGGTATATATGATATACATGTTATTGATGTGTACTTGACTAGTGCTCGCAGTAGCACCTGGGTATTTGATACCGGTTCAGTTGCTAATATTTGTAACTCGAATCAGGGGCTGCGGAACAAGCGACCGCTAGCAAGGGGTGAGGTCAAGATGCGTGTCGGCAATGGATCAAGCGTTGATGTGATCACCGTCGGAACGCTACCTCTCCACTTGCCGTCGGGATTAGTTATAAACTTGAATAATTGTTATCTGGTGCCTGCACTAAGCATGAACATTGTATCTGGATCGTGTTTGATGCGAAGTGGTTATTCATTTAAATCCGAGAACAATGGTTGTTCCATTTATATGAATGAAATCTTTTATGGTCATGCACCGATGATGAATGGTTTATTTATTTTAGATCTCGATGATAATGTTACACATATTCATAATGTTGATGCTAAGAAGATTAAACTTAATGATGATATATCCGCATATATGTGGCACTACCGTCTAGGTCATATTGGCGTTAAACGCATGAAGAAGCTCCATTCGGATGGACTTTTGGAATCACTAGATTATGAATCATTTGATACATGTGAGCCATGCCTTATGGGCAAGATGACTAGAACGCCGTTTTCCGGTTCAATGGAACGGGCAACAGATTTGTTGGAAATCATACATTCTGATGTATGTGGTCCAATGAGTGTGTCGGCGCGAGGTGGATATCGTTATTTTGTTACTTTCACGGATGATTTGAGTAGATACGGTTATATCTACTTGATGAAACACAAGTCTGAAACCTTTGAAAAGTTCAAGGAATTTCAGAATGAAGTGGAAAATCATCGTAATAGAAAGATCAAATTTCTACGGTCCGACCGTGGAGGTGAGTATCTAAGTTACGAGTTTAGCACTCACATGAAAGAGTATGGAATTGTTTCACAACTCACACCTGCCGGAACACCACAGAGAAATGGTGTGTCGGAACGTCGTAATCGTACTTTATTAGATATGGTTCGATCTATGATGTCTCTGACGGACTTGCCGTTGTCATTTTGGGGTTATGCACTAGAAACTGCTGCATTCACTTTAAATCGGGCACCATCTAAATCCGTTGAAAAGACACCGTATGAATTGTGGTTTGGAAACAAACCTAAGCTGTCTTTTCTTAAAGTTTGGGGGTGCGATGTTTATGTGAAGAAACTTCAACCGGATAAACTCGAACCCAAAGCGGAAAAATGCGTCTTCATAGGATACCCTAAGGAAACTATTGGGTATTCCTTCTATCACAGATCCGAGGGCAAGGTTTTTGTTGCCAAGAATGGATCCTTTCTAGAGAAAGAGTTTCTCGCGAAAGGTGTGAGTAGTCGGAAGGTAGAACTCGAAGAGGTTATTGAACCTTCTCTTCAAAGTATGGCGAGTAGCCCGGAAGTTGTTCCGGAGTTGGCTCCACCTGTTGAATAGGGAACTAATGATAATGATCATGAAACTCCAAAAGAGAGTACTACCGAACCTCGCAGGTCAAGCAGGACGCGTGCAGCTCCCGAGCTGTACGGAAATCCTGTCATGAATTTCATGGTTGATGAAAATGATGACCCTGCGACGTATGAAGAAGCGATGATGATCCCGAATTCCAACAAATGGTTAGAAGCCATGAAATCCGAGATGGAATCCATGTATGAAAATCAAGTTTGGAACTTGGTGGAATTACCTCACGACCGAAAGGCCGTGGAGAACAAATGGATTTTCAAAAGGAAAACTGATGCTGATGGTAATGTGACCGTCTATAAAGCTCGACTTGTCGCAAAGGGGTTTCGACAAATTCAAGGAGTTGACTATGATGAGACATTCTCTCCCGTAGCGATGCTAAAGTCAGTTAGGATTATGTTAGCAATTGCTGCATATTTCGATTATGAGATATGGCAGATGGATGTCAAAACCGCGTTTCTCAATGGTAATATTGAAGAAGAGTTGTATATGATACAACCAAAGGGTTTTGTCGATCCTAAGGATGCTAACAAGGTGTGCAAGCTTCAGCGATCCATCTATGGATTGAAGCAAGAATCACGAAGTTGGAATCTCCGCTTTGATGAGGTGATCAAAGAGTTTGGATTTGTCCAAACTTATGGAGAAGCTTGTATTTACAAGAAAGTGAGTGGGAGCAATGTGGCATTTCTGATATTTTATGTGGATGACATATTATTGATCAGAAATGATATAGATCTTTTAAACAGTGTTAAAAGTTATCTAAACAGAAAATTTTCAATGAAGGACCTAGGTGAAGCGTCATACATATTAGGCATAAAGATCTATAGAGATAGATCTAGGCGCCTAATAGGGCTATCGCAAAGTACATACCTTGATAAGATTTTAAAGAAGTTTAAAATGGACAGAAGTAAGAAGGGGTTCTTACCTATGTTGCAAGGCAAGACATTGAGTAAGACTCAAAGTCCGGCTTCGGCAGAAGAAAGAGATATAATGGACAAAGTCCCCTATGCTTCAGCCATAGGCTCTATAATGTACGCCATGCTATGTACAAGACCGGATGTGGCACATGCTATTAGTTTGACTAGTAGGTACCAATCGGATCCAGGTTCAGAACACTGGATAGCGGTCAAGAATATCCTTAAGTACTTACGAAGAACTAAGGATATGTTTCTTGTATACGGAGGTGAAGAAGAGCTCGTCGCTAAGTGTTATGTTGATGCTAGCTTTGACACCAATCCGGATGACTCTAAGTCTCAATCCGGATACGTTTTTCTCATGAATGGCAGAGCGGTTAGTTGGAGGAGCTCCAAACAACCTGTGGTAGCGGGATCAACAACGGAGGTCGAATATGTTGCTGCTTCAGAAGCGGCTCACGAAGCAGTTTGGATGAAGGAGTTCATATCCGAACTAGGAGTGGTTGCAAACGCGTTGGACCCAATGGTGATCTATTGTGACAACAATGGTGCCATTGCCAATGCCAAAGAACCAAGGTCTCACAAGCATTCCAAGCATATTAAGCGCCGGTTTCACTCCATCCACGAGCATGTCAAGGATGGAGATATAAAGATTTGTAAAGTACATACGGATCTCAATGTAGCAGATCCGTTGACTAAAACTCTCCCTAGAGCAAAACATGATCAACACCAGAACTCAATGGGTGTTAGAGTTATCACTATGTAACTAGATTATTGTCTCTAGTGCAAGTGGGATACTGAAGGGAATATGCCCTGAGAGGCAATAATAAAGTGTTTATTATGTGTATTCCAAGTATGTGATAGATGTTTATTTTGCATGCTATAATTGTATTAATACGGAAACGTTAATACATGTGTGTTTAATAAACAAACAGAAAGTTCCTAGTTATGCCTCTCTCATAAACTAGCTCGTTGATTAACAAGATGATCAAGGTTTCCTGATCATGGACATTGGATGTTGTTAATAACGGGATCACAACATTAGTGTAATGATGTGATGAACATTCATCCGAAGTATAGAATTACGATCAAAGTCATTGAGTTTATATTGCTATAACAACTTATGAAGTGATCCTAATCCTTAGACCATGAGATCATGTCAATCCCTAACACCGGAAGAGTTTCTTGATAACATCAAACATCACACCGTAACAGGGTGATTATAAAGATGGATTCAGAACTAATAAAGTGTTATGTTGAGGCCCATGGATCGAGAGTGGAATTTGTTCATCCCGATGACGGATAGATATACTCTGGGCCCTCTCGGTGATATCACATTGATTAGCTTGCAAGCAAGTGATTTGATCACTAGAATGTTATATCACGGGAACGAGAAAAGAGTGCATGTCGGTAACGAGATCAAACTAGGTATGGAGATACCGATGATCGAATCTCGGACATGTAATATATCGTGAAACAAAGGGATTAAGATACTAGCATAAAAGGTTCCGACGATCACAAGAAAGTCATCGTTGAATGTGTGGGAGTCAGTATGGGTCTCTAGATCCCGCTTCTGATTATTGATCCGAGAGGGGTCTCGATCATGTCCGCATTATTCACGAACCGTAGGGTGACACACTTAAGAGACACCGACATCCAATTGGAGCAAATGTTTCATGCCGAAAGAATAAACAAGCGCAGGAATTTATTTCACTAGATACCGAAACAGGTTTTCGGGTGAAATTGCATAAAGTGGTTATGCATGTGAAATGGAATTCTAGCAAGGGGTTATTTGTGAATGTTTGTCATTAAAGTAATTGACAAAATTCTGAATAAAATAAAAGAGTTTTATTTAATGAGAGTTTGCATTAAATTTGGTGGAAATTTAATGGGAATTTGAGTGGACTTTTGAGTGGAGGGAATTTAAAGGAATTTTGTGAGTGGAGTGTCCACCCACATGAAGAGGGGAGGGCAAGGGGGCAGCCCCATGCGCCGGCCACCGCCTTGGGGTCCCCCCTCCTCCTATAAAAGGATCCCCCCTCCTCACTTGTCTCTCACACCTCCTCGTGAAGGATCTCTCCCCCCCTCTAGAATTTATCCCCCATGGTCTCGGACTAGCGAGATACATGTTCCCGGTGGCTATTCGGCAAGAAAGAGTTGTTCTTCCGCTGCATCGCTGGAGCGAGGAGGCGGAGGTTGCTCGGTGCCTCGAACGTGTGTGCGAGCACGGATGCGCTGCTGATTTGCGGCGCTAGGACTTCCTCTCGATCTTGAGATCGGCAAGAGATCGTCTACATCAACCACGAGTTGAACTCGTTAAGCTTTGTCGGTCTTCAAGGGTATGTTCTCTACGGATATACATCCGCCCGTTGTTTGTATCTAGTAGATAGATCTTGGTACATAGTTCCCATCGTAGGAAATTTTTTGTTTTCTATGCTGCGAACCCTACAGGACCCCGAGTACTTGATACCTGTTCTTTGAATATTCGCACTATCCGCATGTGGGACCATGAATCCCCCTAGCCAGAGCTTGAGTCATATTTATTTCTTGGGGCCACAAAGTAGTTTGGGGCTTTACTACTATCTTGTACTTATGCCATGCTTTACTGCTTTATTTACGATTGCGCGTGGAGCGCCTGTACTATTTAGGAAAAAATGTGGAATGTTTTCGCGGTATCGACAAGCCCAGTCACACTTTCGGGTTCCCAGTCGTTTACAGCCATTGGCACAAACCTCTGGGTCCGTCTCGGAGCCGGCCAACTTCGTCGCGGGTAGCTTGGTGGGGTGGCCCCCTGAAATTTATATGAATCTTGCAATTGCTCTGTCGTGATGCCTCGTTGGGTTTTTATTTGGTTTTTCCCGAGGTTGATCGTGCGTGTGTTGCTATTTGTGCCCCCTGCAGGGTAAAACTTTCTGAAAGCCGTGTCCGCGGTTATGGACGACTTGGAGCACAATATCTCGATCATAGACAACTATAACTAAAGTAGTGCTATAAATTTGACTTTATAATGACTAGTAATTAGCTTCATTATAATGGAATGGCTAAATAAAAGTGCCAACAACTGCTGGTTTGGGTTGTCACCTGTTACCATTGTATCTGATTAGTAAGTATTGCAACTACAACGGAATGACTAAATAAAAGTACCAACAACTGCTGGGTTTTGGGATGCCTCATGCTATATGTATCTGACTTGGCCTGGCCTGGGCAGGGTTATGGACGCCACTGGTTATTCTTCAGGGCTCTTAGCCCCATTTGCATCTTGTCCGTAGTCGGACGCTGTATCATTTTCAAGTTGATTTGGATCTTGTATTGTATATCTGTATTCTTGACTCATGGAGTCGTTGATGTATATATGTGTTCTATGGATTCCATCGTGGACTATTGTGTAATGATATTACTTCGTTTTCCACCCGCACGAAAGTGCTTGGTGGGTACCTTTGAATCGTTTCTATGCGGGTTTAGCGGGAATCGCTGAAACTTGCATAGGGTCGATTCTGAGGGTGTTACATTTAACCCCTCTAGCTCACTGTAAACCAGACCATGCCATTAATGGCAAGCATGCCGAGCCTCACCTTGCCACCCCATTGTCGACAACAAGCTAGGAGCAACACCAAGCCTAGAAAGCATGTCTAGCAGGCACTCCACCGTCCACCGCCACTCCCTGTCCCAAATCCGAGCGCAGATAGCCCCTGGACCACACGACTAGCCCATGCCAAACTTCTCTGCGTGCGAGCCGAGAGCGCGCGTGCCACCCGCGACCAGCACCCACAGACAGCGCGCCGCCCTCGCCGCGTGCCTGCGTGATCACCACCGCCCCAGCAACCCCGCAGACATGCCCATTTGCCGCCACGCAGACCAAGCGCGTTGTGCGCCATTAAAATCACCGTCGGACCCGCCTAGAGCATCAGCGTGTTCCGACCAATCGGCACCGCCCCACGCCTCGCCACCACGCTGTTGAGCTTCACCAGGGAGCACATCACCGCCCCCTACCATCGCCCATGCCAGTAGACCTCTGTGCCGTCAACCACGACGAGCTCAGCCCGCTCCCGTCGGTCCCCTTCAGCCACTATAAATAGAGGCCTCCACCGCTCGTTTTCTTCACACCAGTTCACTCCCCTCTTGCTCAGAACCACCCCACCTCACTCCCGAAGCAAGGCGAGCAGCAGATCGCCGAAATTTGGCCGGAGCCTACCATTGCTGGAGGAGAAGGGAGCCGTCGATTGGATCCGCCCCAGGGGAAGCTGCCAGTACCAGGAGAACCGCCGTCGTCGACTTCGTCATTCACCCCCATCGCCGACCCTCACCTGAGCCCTGGTGAGCCTCCCACGACCCCCATCTGCCGCGCTAGGGTTCTGTCTCGCCGGCGCTACCCGACGTGGACGATGAACAAGAGCCATTCGATTAGAACCAGATCCCACGATCCACGTTGCGCCGTACCGCTTTGCCCCTCCCCGTCTCACTGACGCATGGGGACAGCCAATTAACCAGCCCACTCGTGCACTGTGCGTAGTGGGCCGGTCCAGTAAAACATCCCGCGCGACCCAACAATTCAAATTAAGCTTTATTCATTTAATTTCAAATATAGTTATGTACCAAGATTCAAAAATCAACCCAGCTCGATTCACTAAACCAAAATGCATGAAACCAATTTTTTTAGAAAGGTAATGAAATGCTTAATCCAAGCCCGTTGGATTCAAATCATTTGGAGTTATAGATCAACCATGGTAAAAATAACAAGGCAAAAGCTTTTCTGCATTCAAACATTTTTCAAAATTCAACAGTAAAAGCTTTTGAGTTGATTCCAACTCTCAAAAATCACATTTAACTATACCTTTCAGAATATATAAAAATATATAGGTTTACTTACAGAAATAATGTTCAAGTAATAAAAGAATGCCACATAGGCATTTCTAGTCACTTTATTTAATTAAAATAAAAAGGTAAAACCTTATTAAATTGTGACACCACTTTAAATCACATTCCCATGTACTGAAATCTGTGGTGATGACATGTGTCAACATGATCCCATGTTTGAGTTGGAGAATATTAAATCTTAAGTAGTTTTTCAATGAGTAGAAATTACTTTTCTAAAAATAAAATAAATAAGACAAGTGCTTTAATCTTTGTAATGTTAGTGATGATGCTAGATCACCTAGTGTGCACCTTTGTGTGATGATTAAAAATAGTTAAGTATTGCTTGGTGATTGTGTACCTCGTATTTATTTATAGACGCTAGTACCGACCAAGGATACGAGGAGAAAGGAGGATACTACGAGGAAGAAGCCGAGGAGAACTTCAACCACTGCTCTGCTCAAGGCAAGCTAACCCGTGCAACTTATGCAAGCTACTACTTGCTTGTTACTATGCCAAGTATATGACTTAAGCATATGTGATCATACCCACTTGATAACCCAAGCCTAGTTTTACTTGCAAGCTTAATAATTTATTTTTCTTTATCAAAACTTTCTCTTAGAGTTTACATAGTGACTTGTAGATTCTAGAAAGATAACTCAAGGTAGCATAAAGAGCATAAAATTTGGCCTAAGTTAGATAATCTTGATGTCATACTAAGGCATGAGATTGAACTTCGCTAATCCTCACTTGTTTACCACCCCTCATTAGTATTTACCCTCACTTGTAGATGCTAGTGCTAAGCATAAAACTTGATCAACTTTAGATGGGAATAATTGGTGAAAATGGTGATGAAAACCTTAGAATGATGAGTCATTCTAATGAAATGTTTTGACATTTGTTCTTGAACACCAAATGATTTTTATGATGAAAATGTTGAGCCATGAGCCTTAGCCCTTTATAAAACTGATGGTTGTCTGGATGCGATACCATTCCAATTTTTACCGTACAACCACAATACCCGAAAATTGGGTAGGGCTTGACTGGAAATTTATATACCTTAGTATGGGTTCCCTTGCGTCCAAGGTCTGAGCTGAGGTTACCTTGTGAAGATTGTCCACCTGTGCAGTACCCAAGATGACAGTTGGTCATGGTTGGGAGGCCAAACTCACAGGAGAGGTGCCTATACTAGGGCGTGTAACGGAAAGGTTAAGATTGATTATCCGCATACTGAGTATGGTGAATTCAGGATTGTTCCTGACGGATGTATTGAATGTTGTGGTGAAAGTGTACAATCTTTACAGAGTGTCAAACTATTTGAATAGCCGCGTCCACGGTTATGGACAGTTGGAGTGGCCATACTATTCCCTCGTCAGATGTTTTCAAAATGACTTATGAAATGAATTGTGACTTTGACTTGACCACAACAGAGTTGGGATATGAAATTCAAATTCCCTCATAGGTGTTATAAAACTTTCAACTAGTTTTTTTCTTCTGAACTTAGTAGAGGTAAATCTGGCTTTTGGCAAAACAACCTTAGATCTTAGAATCCTACTACAAAAACCCCCTTAACTTGTTAGTATTAGTTTGCGAGTACTTAAAGAGTACTCATGGCTTTGTCCCTGGCTATTCCCGTGGCCAGACTATGAAGAGGAGTACCAGGATGACGGACCGCAGGAAGGTTACGACAACTAGGATCATCTCACATCGTCAGCATTGCCTGTGACCCTGAAGATGGAGCTTCGCCAACGCTATCGTTACTATTACATTATTCCGCTGCTTGAGTTGTATTAAGAACTGGATCATGAGATCCTTATTTGTGTAAGACCTTATGTATGGTTTGTATTGGATGATGTACTGTGATATCCAAATCTGTTATGTATCGTAAAAATGGTAATCCTGGGATTGCGATGTATGGCATAATAGGCATCTGGTATTAAAAATCCGGGTGTTGACAAGTTGGTATCAGAGCTATCCTGACCATAGGAGACCCTAGTTAAAATGGACGTTTGTATCAGAAAATTAGTTTCAAAACCAAAGGAAGTGAGTATTTACAAAAACTTATTCCCATTCTTATCACTTGGATTCTTTCATGAAAATTCATGTTCCTCAAAAATTCTTGCAAACTTACAAAAAAGTTGACACACTTGATCACTCAACTAACTTACTCATCCTATATTCTTATAGATGGACGTGAAGTACAACAAGTTTTATCAGTTGGGGAATGGAGGAGACCTCATCTTTGAGCGTGACTTGGACCAGCTGTCGGAGATGCTGGAGCGTCCGCACCCTGAGTTCTTCAGAGCTCAGCTCAATGATCAGGAAGGAGAAGACCTGCAGTGGTTAGTTGTTGCAAGTTAAAAACATTCCTAAAATCATGTTTCAAACTCAGGCATATCATCCATGCATCCATGATCAGATAAGTTTCATTTCAAACAAATCATTTCAAAACAGAAGCATGTGTGCTTATTATTTCATGTAAGTTTGCTCTAACCCTAGTGCTATGTTCCAATGGGAAGAGTACTTGTTTTGATTCAGTAAGGTTTGAAATTCAAACTTAGGCACCATCAAAAGTTTGAACAAAGTTTCAAAACAAAATGAATTAATAAAACCAATATTATGCCTATTATATATATCATAAAGGCTTGGTTTTATTTTTATTTTCTTTTGATCAAAGTGTTTTGATTAAATAGTAGTGTTTGACACACATTTGAGTGCAAGGTTTGCAGTATAAAAACCTAGAGAAGATTTGAATTCAAACTCATTTGATTTGGATCTGAAAATCATTTCAGAAAAATCAAAATAGAAAAAGAAAAGGAGAAAAGAAATAGAAAAGGGCCAGCGCCACCTATCTGGCCCAACTACGAATCCAGCCCAGTTAGCCCACCCGGGTTCCCCCTCTCTCTGTCACTCGCAGACACACCCACCAGGTCACTGACCACACGACCCCACCTTCTCTCTGTTCTACTAGCTGACGAGTGGACCCTGCGAACACGTCGTCTTCGTCGTCAATCACGCGCGGCCGCGACGCTCGCTCCGCCGTTACCTCGCCGCAATCAGTACGCGCTTAATTGCTATTGATACGCCGCGTGATCCTCGCCCCCGCTCTGGCTATAAGACCCCCTCTGCACCGCAGCCATTTCCCCCAACAAAGTCAGACAGATACGCCCCCAGGTTGCCCACAGTTGCCCTTGCACCGCCGCAGACAGAGCAACTCCGGCGACGAATCTCGGTGAGTACAGACCGCCCCTCTGCCTCTAATTCAAACCACCGTGACCAGCATGACCTTGCGCACTCGCTAATGCCCTCCGTTTGCTTTCTCATGACCCAGAGCAACGTCCTCGTTCTCACCCGCGAGCACCTGAGCCGCCGCTCGACTCCGACGTGCGATTCAGGTAAGATGAGACCGCCCCTTCCCTTTCCTTTGGTACTGTCTTGTTCGCCAGGCCCTTACGCATCTCCTAAACCCTCTGTCTTGTGCTAGGTCGATGCAGAGCCTCGGCAACGTCTTTGACAGCAAGCAACAGACGCCGCCTGCAACTCCGACGAGCTCCAGCGACCGTGTCCGTGCGCCCCTTGCCAAGCCGTCGCCAGAGCATCAGCGCATCGTCACGTTTCTGGTAAGCATCTCCGACGACCCCAGAGCCACCTGTAGCACCGCGCCGCCATAGGCAGAGCTCACCGCCGCCAGTAGCCACCGCCAGCGCCGCCCAGCTATGGTCGTTTGATCTAGGACCGTTGGATTTGGATCCAGCACGTGAAATTAGATCACTTAACGAAGCGGTATAGGTAGATCTCGGCCGTGCGATTAAGTCAGATCCAGTGGCTCATAAGCGTGATCCAACGTGAACCGGTACGCGCCAATCAGATTAAGACGCGTGGCAGCTATTTAGGTTTAAAATCAGGATTTAAATCTATTAGATGTTTGAATTTGTTTTGGCTATAACTTTTGATTCCCATGTTAGAATTTGACAAATTTTATATCAATGGAATCAGGAGAACAAGCCCTTTCTAAATATGCAATGTGTTTAATGTTTTGCTTCTGTTAAAATGGTTTTATTTAAAGAATCATGTGTAGGGCTAATTTGAGTATATGAATTGTTTGAGAAATGTTTTAAGGTTTAAATAAATGTTTTTTGGCAAGTTTTTAACTTGTTTATGAACCAGTACTGTACACTTGCTTGGTTGAGTTTTAAAAATCATCACATAATCATATTGCATGCATTCATATATTTTTGTTTGTATATGTTTTGGATGTGAATTGTGGCTATGATTCTTTGTGTAGATTTTGGTGCTAGTGATTGTGATTGTGAGGAGTGTAGCTACTCTCCAAACTACCAAGGCAAGTGGTGCTTCATGAATATTTTTATCCCTATGTTTTCTACTAAGCATTAGAATTATTTTGCTAGTCTTGCATGCTATATTTTGCTTATATGCCATGTTGGGAAATCCTAGTAGTTGTAGAGTTGCTAGGAAATTTCTAAGTTAAGATGCTTATCTATGCCATGCTTAGCCTAGCTAGTAGCAACCAAGGGTTGGTGAAATATACATGCTATGATGAAAATATTTCTAAGTCTTTGGACTTGTGTTTTTGCCTAATAAAACAACTAAGTAAATGAAATACCTGGGTGGAATGGAAGGAATGGTTTATGTTGAGTGGTTACACAAGGCCCATTTCTATGGTTTACCTTGTGTATCTCACTTGTGGAAAGCCACCCAGGAACAAAGAGATTTTAGAGGCCAAGTGTTAAGAAGCTTCTAGTGCAGCCACTTGGCAATATGGGCTCTGCCTGGATCACATAGGTTGCTAGAACTTAGCCATTTGGACAGTTGGTGGTAGTGGGATGATAGGTTGGAACACGTCCATTTGGTCTAAGGGAAGGCTTCTGAAAGGTCCTGTCTTGGTGAAAATCAAGTCTGGTGGGGAAAGTGCACAACCTCTGCAGATGGAAGAATCTAAGTACTTAGCCATGTCCCTGGAAAAGGACAACTTGAGCATCAAGACATGGAAGCTATCAAGAATCTCCTCATCCCAATTTCTAGGTAAAAACTTGTGGGTGAACAAGGGTGAAGGACCTCAATGTCTATTGGTGGTTCCTTGGGAAAAGTTTTGACAAAGAAAAACTTAGTGATTTCAACTAATAGGCAAAACCTATTTTGAGAAAATCAAGCCAAGCTACACTTAGCCAAATTGCATATAGTATCTAGTCCACCTAAATTATACTAAGGTATCACTTGCTAATACTATTCCAATGTATTGACCCACTGTGGCTGTAACTTGTGATGTTGCAGGTTACTCTGATGAGGATTAGGAGTCATGAGTCTACACTCAGCATGTTTGCCTGTGGCACATGAAGATGAAGACTTTTATTCATTTACTTAATCAAACTCTTGTACTAGGCCTGTGGCCTTGGAGTTGTAAAGACTATGTTTGTCTCTAGAATGACTGTAATAATGACCTTTGTTTCTGTGTACTTCATCTTCAACTGTGGATGCTAGCATTGATCTAGGGACTAGCATTGCAATCACAGGGATCCTTTTCCTTTATAAAGGAGGGATCTTACAGATGGTATCAGAGCACTGTGTTGCCTGTAGGATTATGACCCTAGGATTGGAAACCACTAAGGAAAATTTTCAACAACTTCTACACTTGTCTATTCTTCTCGTAAACTTTTCTAATCTTCTTTCTCATCTCTATTTGTAGATGAACTCCATCAACGAAGCCGTGATGAAAGGCCCACTCATGAGAATGACTTTAGAGTGTGAGACCGAATTCCCCAAGGCTCTCAAGGACCTCATGGTTGCAATGGAAATACATGGTGCAGCTCTGTACAAAGGTTTTCCTGTGATGGATTAAGGAGTTGAGTACTAGTGGGTGCAACTTCACTTGTATAAAAACAAGGAAGACAACCACAAAGACTCAGGATTCTGCATGTTCACCAATTCAGTGATGCACCCTACATTCTTTGACTCAGCAAGGGATGCAGCTTGGAAGACCATCAAAGAACTTGGTGAAAGAGTCAAGTGCAGAATGTTCAACATCCAAAATAGCCTAAAAGAAGAGAAGAAACATACCCAAGAGTTGGAGGCTACCAACCAAACCTTAAGAGGAGACATTATAGACTTAGTGATGGAGTCATGTGAGCAAGATAGACTGATTGCTTCTAGAAACATTATGTTAGCCAACAAATCCAGTGAGATAGGATTGTAAACGTACTTCGTTAGTTGGACCACCACTTATCACCTTATTTTCCAAATGTTGCTTGAAATAATTTGAACCTTGGTTGATGTAATGGATTCATGTATGCCATGACTTGTGTGTTTTGATTTCCAAAGATATGCATGTGATGCTTTGCCTTGTGTTTTATCTTAAATTGTGTTGTTCTAACTTTTTCTATCTTATAAATAGATGCCTAATGTTACCATCAGCATTGTTGAGGAGTTCTAGGGAACTCGCTTTGGTCCTCGTATTGTTGAGCTCACTACTTTGCTCAATCTCCCTCTTCCTACCATCATGGTGCTTCCCCTCACCAAGTTTGAGAGGAAAGACCTTTGGGGTTTCAAGGTCAATCAACCCGGACGCCAGACTGAGCCTACCACGGAGGCTATCATCTTCAAGCCCATGCACGATGACAAGGAGAGAGGCCTTGAGGTAGTCATGCAGGATCTGATAGGATGTCTGCTAGGGAGACACTCTCGACAGGTTAGAGGTACTCACTTTCACGTCTTCGGTAGACGTGATGAGGATGGAGAGTCCATCGACTTCGAGGACACTTCGAGGGAGACAGCGGAGCCGATTCGCCTATACCTCCAGGACTTAGAGGCTCTCATTAGGCACGTGGACTCTGATAGGACCAACGTCATGCTCAACAATGACGAACTCCAGGTGCAGCTTCGCGAGAAGGACAAGCTCTTCGCGGAGCAAGATGAGATAGTCAAGGAGATGGAGGCAAAGTTTGAGAGCCAGGACAGAAAGTTCAAGAGTCAGGAGAAGCGAGTCTAGGATAGGAACAAGAAGATCCGGGACATGACTGAAGAACTGCAGGCCAAGGACTTCGAGCTCGAGCATCAGCAGACGGTGATTGAGAGGCTTCGTTCTCAGAAGAGGGCTCTCAAAGCCAAAATAGAGACCTTGACCGCCAATGTCGAGGAATACAAGACCGCAATGGAGAATGCAGGTCTTACCTTTGTCGAGGAGGAGGTTGATGCCGAGGAGTAGATTTGACTACTCATTTATCATTTATTTATCATACTTTATTTGTGTCACAATGACCATCCAACATGTGGATGGCTTGTTATTTGTGTGTTTACTTTGCGAACTTGTCGTTTTATTGTTGAACTATTATTGCTATGATGCATGTTTTGTGATTGTTTATGTGATGTATTCTGCATGAAAGCATCTATGGGTATCTCATTCTTATCTCTATTAAACAAACCACAGATGCCTCCTCGTCGTGCCAATCCCAACCCCAACAACAACAACATCACACCTGAGATGCAGCAAATGATGACAGCTCAGACTCAGCTGATGCAAATGATGATGACGTTCATCCAGAACCAAAACAACAACAACAACAATAACAACAACAACAACAACAACAACAACAACAACAACAACCCACCGGGTTTTGACATGCTTACCAGGTTCTTGAGATTGAGGCCAGCAAAGTTCTCAGGAACAACTGATCCCATGGTGGTCAATGATTGGCTACGCTCTGTGAACAAGGACTTAGTAACTGTGGGCTGTACTGATGCAGAAAAAGTCAGATTTGCAGCACATTTGCTGGAAGGACCAGCCGCCACTTGGTGGGATAACTTCCAGATCACCACTCCCATCGAAGAGGTGACATGGGCAATCTTTGAGGATGGCTTTCGTACTGCCCATATCTCATCTGGAGTGATGACTCTGGAAAAGAAAGAGTTTCATAACCTGAAGCAGCGCCACCGCAGCGTGGCTAAATATATTGAGGAGTTCAACAATCTGGCGCGTTATGCACCGGATGAAGTTGACACCGATGCTAAGAGGAAGGAAAAGTTCCTCGAAGGGTTGAATGATGAGCTGAACCTGCAGTTGGCACTAGCCTATGTTCCCACATACCAGTCTCTCTGTGATAAGGCTGCTATTTCGGAGAGCAAAATGAAGCAAGTTGAAAGAAGGAAGAGAAAGCACTCAGACAAGCACAACTCGGGATCGTCTCACAAACGTTCCCATTATGATGATAGTGGAAGCTCAGGATCCCACAAGCATGGGAAATTCAACAAGCACCACAACCACAACCGTCATGACAACAAGCATCACCGTAGTCATGACAATGACAAGTACAAGAATCACAAGGGTGGATATAAGAGCCACCACAGTGGTAATGGAAGTGGCAGTGGAAGCCAACCTGTCAAGAAGGACATTAGTCAGGTTGAATGCTTCAAGTGCAAGAAGATGGGGCATTATGCAAATGAATGCCCAGAAAAGAAAGTTGAAGGACCCAACAAGCCCAACCCTTTTCAGAAGGGACAAGTGAACCACATCAATGTGGAGGAAATTTATGAGGAGCCTGATGCTGTTGCTGGTAACTTCAAACTCAATTCTGTTCCAGCATTTGTTCTCTTTGATACTGGTGCATCTCATTCATTCATATCAAGAGCATTTGTTGAAAGAAATGAACTGCCAGCAGAAACTATTGGGTGTCCTATAAAAGTAAGTTCTCCTGGCGGACAAATGATAGTGAATTCAGGATGTCATGATCTAGTCATAGAGTTTGGGAAGTATAAGTTTTCCGTTAACTTGATAATCCTAAATTCCCAAGGATTGGATGTCATTTTGGGAATGGACTGGATGACTAAGCACAAGGGAGTAATAGATTGTGCCAACCATACTGTCTCACTCACAACTCCAGAAAATAAAAGGATCAGATTCAAGACCAACTTTGAAGCAAGAAGGAGTATGCTAAATTCTCTTAAGGGGGTTAGCATAGACAGTGTGCCAATTGTGAGTGAATATCCAGATGTGTTTCCGGAAGAATTGTCGGGAATGCCACCAGATAGAGATGTGGAGTTCCTTATTGATTTGCTACCAGGATCTGGACCAATAGCAAAGAGACCGTACAAGATGTCAGTTGATGAGCTGAAAGAGCTCAAGAAACAACTTGGATAGCAATTGCAGAAAGGATTTATTCAACCAAGTTCTTCATCTTGGGGAGCCCCAGTTTTGTTTGTGGAGAAGAAAGATAGAAGTCAAAGGTTATGCATAGATTACCGTTCACTCAATGAGGTGACTATCAAGAACAAATACCCTTTGCCTAGAATCAATGACTTGTTTGATCAGCTTGAAGGAGCTTGTGTGTTCTCGAAGATTGATCTCCGGTCAGGTTATTTCCAACTCAAGATAAGGGAACAAGACATACCTAAGACAGCTTTCACCACAAGGTATGGATTGTATGAGTATACCGTGATGCCATTTGGTTTGACCAATGCTCCAGCATACTTTATGAATATGATGAACAAGGTGTTCATGGAATTCCTTGATAAGTTTGTTGTCGTTTTCATCGATGACATTTTAATCTACTCCAAGAGCAAATAAGAGCATGAAGGACATTTGCGTTTGATACTTGAGAAGCTTAGAGAGCATAAACTTTATGCCAAATTCAGCAAGTGTGAATTCTGGTTGAATGAAGTTGGATTTCTTGGACATGTTATGACAAGAGATGGTGTAGCAGTTGATCCTGCTAAAGTTTCAGCTGTAACTGAATGGGAATCTCCCAAGTCAGTGAAAGAAGTTCGTACTTTCCTTGGCTTAGCAGGTTACTATAGAAGGTTCATTGAGAATTTCTCCAAAGTAGCCAAATCTATGACTGAATTGCTAAAGAAAGACAAGAAATTTGCTTGGTCTGAAGGTTGTGAACTCAGCTTTCAGGAATTGAAGAAGAGACTTGTGACAACACCAGTCTTATGTCTGCCAGATTTGGAGAAGGATTTCCAAGTATATTGTGATGCATCTCATCATGATTTGGGTGCAGTACTTATGCAAGACGGGAAAGTTGTGGCTTATGTCTCAAGACAACTCAAAACTCATGAAGTGAACTATCCTACTCATGATTTGGAGTTAGCCTCTGTTGTCCATGCACTCAAAACATGGAGACACTATCTTTTGGGAAAGCGTTGTGAAGTGTTCACAAATCACAAGAGTTTGAAGTATATCTTCATCCAGAAGGAAATTAATATGAGACAAAGAAGATGGCTAGAACTCATCAAGGATTACGACTTAAGTTTGCAATAACATCCCGGTAAAGCAAATGTTGTAGCGGATGCTTTAAGCCGTAAGGTTTTTGTGAATGGCCTTACCAAGGGAGAATTGCCCGATGATTTGTGCGCCCAATTTAGAGATCTCAGATTGGAGATTGTGCCTGAAGGACATCTCATGTCTTTGGTTGTTCAACCTACTTTGTTGGACAAGATCAAAGAAGCCCAGAAGATTGATAAGGAAATTGAAGAAATTAAGGAAAAGATTTGCAAAGGAAAATCCAAAGGATTCCATGAAGACGAACAGGGTACTTTATGGCATGGGAAACGTATCTGTGTTCCACAAGATCCGGAGCTTCGGAAACTGATTTTGCAAGAAGCACACAACTCACCATATTCCATTCATCCAGGTAACACCAAAATGTACATGGATATGAAGGAAAGATTTTGGTGGAATAATCTCAAGAAGGACATCGCCGAACATATTGCTTTGTGTGATGTGTGTAGTAGAGTGAAAGCGGAACATCAGAAACCAGCAGGTTTGCTTCAACCACTACCTATTCCTGATTGGAAGTGGGACAAGATTGGTATAGATTTCATTACCGGATTACCAAGGACCCGGTCAGGATATGATTCTATTTGGGTAGTAGTGGATCGCCTAACTAAAGTGGCTCATTTCATACCCGTGAAGACAACTTATACAAGTGCTAAGTTGGCCAAAATCTATATGAGTAGAATTGTATGTCTACACGGAGTTCCCAAGAGTATTGTGTCTGATAGGGGAACTCAATTCACTTCCCATTTTTGGAGACAGCTACATGAGTCATTGGGAACGAGGTTGGAATTCAGCACTACTCTTCATCCTCAAACTGATGGACAAACAGAAAGGACTAATCAGATTCTTGAAGATATGTTGAGGGCATGTGCCCTAGACTATGGAGCCAGTTGGGATGAAAGTCTGCCTTACGCAGAATTTTCTTATAACAACAGCTAACAAGCCAGCATTGAGATGGCAGCATTTGAGTTTCTCTACGGGAGAAAGTGTACCACCCCATTATTATGGAATGGTGTGGGAGAAAGAAGTTTGTTCGGACCAGAACTTATCAAAGAAGCCGAAGAGAAGGTCAAGTTGGTTAAGGACAGATTGAAGATAGCATAGTCCCGACAGAAAAGCTACGCAGATCCTAAGCGTAGAGAAGTCAGCTATGAAGTGGGTGATAGAGCCTATCTTAGAGTGTCACCACTTCATGGAGTGAAGAGGTTCGGAGTCAAAGGAAAGTTGGCCCCAAGATATGTTGGACCATTCAAGATTCTGAGTCGTAAAGGAGAAGTTGCTTATGAAATTGAACTGCCAGAGTCTTTGTCAGCTGTTCATAATGTGTTTCATGTGAGTCAGCTTAAGAAATGTCATCCAGAAATGGAAGAAACTTCTTTGAAGGATACTATACCTTTGGAGGAGGTACAATTGGAAAGTGATCTCACTTATGAGGAGAAGCCTATCAAGATTCTTGAGACTGCAGAAAGAGTCACACGGACTAATACTATCAAGTTTTGCAAAGTTCAGTGGAACCATCATTCCGAAGAGGAAGCAACTTGGGAAAGAGAAGATGATCTTCGAAAAGACCACCCCCACCTATTTGCTAGCCAATCCGAATATCGAGGGCGAGATTCACCTTAAGGGGGTTAGATTTGTAACATCCCTAAAATCATGTTTCAGACTCAGGTATATCATCCATGCATCCATGATCACATAAGTTTCATTTCAAACAAATCATTTCAAAACAGAAGCATATGTGCTTATTATTTCATGTAAGTTTGCTCTAGCCCTAGTGCTATCTTCCAATGGGAAGAGTACTTGTTTTGATTCAGTAAGGTTTGAAATTCAAACTTAGGCACCATCAAAAGTTTGAACAAAGTTTCAAAACAAAATGAATTAATAAAACCAATATTATGCCTATTATATATATCATAAAGGCTTGGTTTTATTTTTATTTTATTTTGATCAAAGTGTTTTGATTAAACAGTAGTGTTTGACACACATTTGAGTGCAAGATTTGCAGTATAAAAACCTAGAGAATATTTGAATTCAAACTCATTTCATTTGGATTTGAAAATCATTTCAGAAAAATCAAAACAGAAAAAGAAAAGGAGAAAAGAAATAGAAAAGGGCCAGCGCCACCTATCTGGCCCAACTACGAATCCAGCCCAGTTAGCACACCCGGGTTCTCCCTCTCTCTCTGTCACTCGCAGACACACCCACCAGGTCACTGACCACACGACCCCACCTTCTCTCTGTTCTACTCGCTGACGAGTGGACCCTGCGACCATGTCGTCTTCGTCGTCAATCACGCGTGGCCGCGACGCTCGCTCCGCCGTTACCTCGCCGCAATCAGTATGTGCTTAATTGCCATTGATACGCTGCGCGATCCTCGCCCCCGCTCTGGCTATAAGACCCCCTCTGCACCGCGGCCATTTCCCCCAACAAAGCCAGACAGATACGCCCCTAGGCTGCCCACAATAGCCCTTGCGCCGCCGCAGACAGAGCAACTCCAGCGACGAATCTCGGTGAGTACAGACCGCCCCTCTGCCTCTAATTCAAACCACCGTGACCTGCATGACCTTGCGCACTCGCTAATGCCCTCTGTTTGCTTTCTCATGACCCAGAGCGACGTCCTCGTTCTCACCCGCGAGCACCTGAGCCGCCGCTCGACTCCGACGTGCGATTCAGGTAAGATGAGACCGCCCCTTGCCTTCCCTTTGGTACTGTCTTGTTCGCCAGGCCCTTGCGCATCTCCTAAACCCTCTGGCTTGTGCTAGGTCGACGCAGAGCCTCGGCAACGTCTTCGATAGCAAGCAACAGACACCGCCCGCAACTCCGACGAGCTCCAGCGACCGTGTCCGTGCGCCCCTTGCCAAGCCGTCGCCAGGTTGAGCATCAGCGCATCGTCACGTTTCTGGTAAGCATCTCCAACGACCCCAGAGCCACATGTAGCGCCGCGCCGCCGTAGGCAGAGCTCGCCACCGCCAGTAGCCACCGCCAGCGCCGCCCAGCTATGGTCGTTTGATCTAGGACCGTTGGATCTGGATCCAGCGCGTGAAATTAGATCACTTAACGAAGCGGTATAGGTAGATCTGGGCCGTGCGATTAAGTCAGATCCAGCGGCTCAGAAGCGTGATCCAACACGAACCGGTACGCGCCAATCAGATTAAGACGCGTGGCAGATGTTTAGGTTTAAAATCAGGATTTAAATCTATTAGATGTTTGAATTTGTTTTGGCTATAACTTTTGATTCCCACGTTAGAATTTGACAAATTTTATATCAATGGAATCAGGAGAACAAGCCCTTTCTAAATATGCAATATGTTTAATGTTTTGCTTCTGTTAAAATGGTTTTATTTAAAGAATCATGTGTAGGGCTAATTTGAGTATATGAATTGTTTGAGAAATGTTTTAAGGTTTAAATAAATGTTGTTTGGCAAGTTTTAACTTATTTATGAACCAGTACTGTACACTTGCTTGGTTGAGTTTTAAAAATCATCACATAATCATATTGCATGCATTCATATATTTTTGTTTGTATATGTTTTGTATGTGAATTGTGGCTATGATTCTTTGTGTAGATTTTGGTGCTAGTGATTGTGATTGTGAGGAGTGTAGCTACTCTCCAAACTACCAAGGCAAGTGGTGCTTCATGAATATTTTTATCCCTATGTTTTCTACTAAGCATTAGAATTATTTTACTAGTCTTGCATGCTATATTTTGCTTATATGCCATGTTGGGAAATCCTAGTAGTTGTAGAGTTGCTAGGAAATTTCTAAGTTAAGATGCTTATCTATGCCATGCTTATCCTAGCTAGTAGCAACCAAGGGTTGGTGAAATATACATGCTATGATGAAAATATTTCTAAGTCTTTGGACTTGTGTTTTTGCCTAATAAAACAACTAAGTAAATGAAACACCTGGGTGGAATGGAAGGAATGGTTTATGTTGAGTGGTTACACAAGGCCCATTTCTATGGTTTACCTTGTGTATCTCACTTGTGGAAAGCCACCCAGGAACAAAGAGATTTTAGAGGCCAAGTGTTAAGAAGCTTCTAGTGCAGCCACTTGGCAATATGGGCTCTGCCTGGATCACATAGGTTGCTAGAACTTAGCCATTTGGACAGTTGGTGGTAGTGGGATGATAGGTTGGAACGCATCCATTTGGTCTAAGGGAAGGCTTCTGAAAGGTCCTGTCTTGGTGAAAATCAAGTCTGGTGGGGAAAGTGCACAACCTCTGCAGATGGAAGAATCTAAGTACTTAGCCATGTCCCTGGAAAAGGAAAACTTGAGCATCAAGACATGGAAGCTATCAAGAATCTCCTCATCCCAATTTCTAGGTAAAAACTTGTGGGTGAACAAGGGTGAAGGACCTCAATGTCTATTGGTGGTTCCTTGGGAAAAGTTTTGACAAAGAAAAACTTAGTGATTTCAACTAATAGGCAAAACCTATTTTGAGAAAATCAAGCCAAGCTACACTTAGCCAAATTGCATATAGTATCTAGTCCACCTAAATTATACTAAGGTATCACTTGCCAATACTATTCCAATGTATTGACCCACTGTGGTTGTAACTTATGATGTTGCAGGTTACTCTGATGAGGATTAGGAGTCATGAGTCTACACTCAACATGTTTGCCTGTGGCACATGAAGATGTAGACTTTTATTTATTTACTTAATCAAACTCTTGTACTAGGCCTATGGCCTTGGAGTTGTAAAGACTATGTTTGTCTCTAGAATGACTGTAATAATGACCTTTGTTTCTGTGTACTTCATCTTAAACTATGGATGCTAGCATTGATCCAAGGACTAGCATTGCAATCACAGGGATCCTTTTCCTTTATAAAGGAGGGATCTTACACAAGTCTCCGAGGAAAGATTGAACCTCCCACTTCAGAGGGAATTCAGTTCACCTTAAGAGAGAACAACTGGCTCAATGGACTGGCCAGGGCAATGTAGGAAGCTCTTGCCCGTCTGTGTGGGCAGAGTATTAATCAGATCAAGGGTACCCGTTTTGAGTTCTACCCAAGGTGTGATGTTATGGGACAGCCACTGGAGGACCCATACCACCACGAGCTGAAGAGTCAATTGGACCACCTCAGCTTCATGATGTATGACCGTCAGAAGGAGTTGGACAATGCATGTTCCTACGCCAACCACAAGTACGTCGTCGCCAAGAAGAAGGATCAGACCCTCGCCATTCTAATAAAGGATCGCAAGTCTCGTCGCCATCAGCTCGACAAGAAGGAGCGCATCATTGCCCGTCTTTGCAACCGGATCATGGATTTGGAGGAGACCATCCACGAGAGAGACATGCAGTTGGAGGAGAGGGAGAATGCAGGGGAAGACCTTCATGGAGACCCCTACTCCTATCTCAACGATGATGATGACTTTCTGGAGGATCAGGCCATGGACTTCTTCACCGATGAGGATGACTTTGCCTTCATTGATGATGATGATGATGATGATGATGATGATGATGAGGATGATGAGGACACTGACTCCGAGGATTAGTAGCACTTGAGAACTAGCGTTAGTGAATTGTATTCGGTCCCACTCTATCGTAGTTTCACAGAATGGTTCTTAAAACCATCTGTTTTTCTTTGTTGTGGTGTGTGTTGTATCATGTGCTATGAATGAATGAAAAGCAAGTTGCTAGAAAAATATGAGTCAAACTTTAAAAACTTTTCAAAAACCCTGAACCTTAGAAATTTCCCTCTTGTCTCATGATCCATCTCAATCTTCAGATGCCTCACGGAGGAAGCAACTTAGCCCCGGACCCGATGTTGCAACTCTTGCAAATGTTGGTTTCGGACCGTGAAGCTGAAAGAGTCCAACGTCAAGCCAACCTAGCCACCCTTCAATAGGTAGCTCAGATGGCCAACAATAATCAAGGCCATGGAAATCAGGAAAACCATGGATCTAAGCTCAAGAATTTCCAGAACACCAATCCACCTATTTTCACTAAGTCAGAAGAACCCCTAGATGCAGACGATTGGCTGCAAACCATGGAGAACAATCTGGAAGTCGCAGGAGTGGAAGCTAACGAGAAAGTTTTGTTCGCCACCCACTATCTAGCCGGAGATGCAAGAGCATGGTGGAACAACGTTCGTGCAATGACCGAAGGTCTGATGATGACTTGGGATGAATTCAAGATCAAGTTTAGCAGAACCCATGTGCCACCGGGTTTGATCAAGTGGATGAGAGATGAATTCAGAGAACTGAAACAAGGAAGGATGACAGTGGTGGAATACCGTGACAAATTCTTGTCATTAGCTAGGTATGCCCCGGATGAGATCGACACTGAAGCCAAGAAGAAAGAGAGATTCTTGAATGGTCTGCATGATGAGATGCAGAGGGTGTTAGTCAATATACCCTTTGCTTATATTGAAGCTCTAGTTGACTCTGCCATTCAGATGGAAGGAAAGATCAACCAAGCCAATGAGAACCACAAGCGCCGCATGATGCATCAACCAGGAACCCACCATACACCAAAGTATCGCCCCAACCCATCTCCAGGATTTGCCCCGAGAAACAACAGACCCCCTATGAACCGTCCGACCTATACCAACCGTGGAAAACCAAGGCCCGGAGGAAACCACAACAACCCCGGCAACTCCAGCAATTTCAATCATGCACCACCCAAGTTCAATAACAACAATGCCGCCACTAACACCAACACCGCCCCAAGTACTGGAAGCAATGCCGTGCCTGTTGCAGCGAAGGACAAGTCGCAAGTGACTTGTTATGAATGTGGAACCAAGGGTCACTATTCCAATGAGTTCCCCAAGAAGATTGCCGCAGCCCCCAATGCAAATGCCCCAGCTCAGCAACAGCGTCGTGTTCAACCTGGAAGAAGGTTTAACCCAGGGAACTCGCTCAACCGCAACGGTCGTCTCTTTCTCATGCATGCTGAAGAAGCCCAAGAAGCGCCAGATGTCGTGCTGGGTATGTTTTCTGTTAACTCAGTACTTGCAAGAGTGTTGTTTGATTCTAGAGCATCGCACTCATTTGTCACTGAAGAATTTGCATGCACTAGTAAGATTCAACCAACCAAATTGAAGCATGTTATGATTGTTCAAATACCCGGTCAACCACCAAAGCTAGGCAAATTTGCAAAGCCGTCCCTATCAGAATCCATGGCATAGATTTTTATGCTAATCTAATAGTACTCGGAACTAAAGGTTTGGAACTAGTACTAGGAATGGATTGGATGTCCAAACACAAAGGATTAATTGACTGTGCCAAGAAAGCCATAACCATGACCAGTACAGCCGGAATATCAGTCGAGCATGTGTCTGAAACCTTGCCCCATCAATTAAAGTGCAACAAGAGTATAGCCCAGCCAACCATTGACCAAGTCCAGATATTCTATGAATACCCCAATGTATTTCCAGATGTTTTGCCCGGTATGCCGCCAGATTGGATATCGAGTTTATCATTGAACTAATCCCTGGAACCAGACCCATAGCGTAGAGACCATATAGTATGAACCCATCTGAACTAGCAGAACTGAAGAAGCAACTGGATACCATGCTGGAAATTGGATTGATTCAACCAAGTGCATCACCTTGGAGATCACCTGTTTTGTTCGTGGACAAGAAAGATGGAGGTAACCGTCTATGTACGGATTATCGGAAGTTGAATGATGTCACTATCAAAAACAAGTACCCGTTGCCGAAGATAGAAGACCTGTTTGACCAGTTGACTGGTGCCAAAGTGTTTTCTAAGATTGATCTTAGAACTGGCTATCATCAACTCAAGATTCGCACAGAGGATATTCCAAAGACTGCCTTTACCACCAGATATGGATTATACGAGTATAATGTCATGTCTTTTGGATTAACCAATGCCCCCGCTTATTTCATGAACTTCATGAATAAGATTTTTATGGACTTCCTGGATAAGTTTGTCGTTGTTTTCATTGATGACATTCTGATTTATTACAAATCAGAAGAAGAACATGAGCTACACCTAAGGACCATCCTTGGAACCCTTAGAGAGCATCACCTATATGCCAAGTTTAGCAAATGTGAATTCTGGTTACAGGAGGTAGGATTCTTCGGACATATCGTATCAGCCGGAGGAATTGTCGTTGACCCTGCGAAGGTGAAGGATGTTGAAGATTGGCAAGCCCCAACCACTCAAACCCAAGTTCGTGCATTTCTTGGATTAGCAGGGTACTACCGCAAGTTTGTAGAAGGATTCTCGAGTATCGCCAGACCCATGACCCAATTGCTGAAGAAGGACAATAAGTTTGAATGGATGGACAAGTGTGAAGCAAGTTTTCAGGAACTCAAGAGAAGATTGATTTCAGCCCCAATCTTGATCATGCCAGATATCACGAATCCCTTTGATGTGTATTGTGACGCATCCAAGATCGGTCTCGGATGTGTTCTAATGCAAGAAGGCAAAGTTATATCTTATCTATCCTGACAACTAAAGCAGCATGAACAGAATTATCCCACCCATGGCCTTGAACTAGCAGCGGTAGTTCTAGCCCTGAAGACATGGAGGCATTACCTGATGGGAAACCGTTGTGAGATTTATTCGGATCACAAGAGCCCGAAATATATATTCACTCGGAAGGAGCGGAATATGAGACAGAGAAGATGGATTGAGCTAATCAAGGATTACGACCTGGACATTCACTATCACCCCGGTAAAGCCAATGTGGTAGCAGATGCCCTTAGCAGATTGCTGTGCCGCTTGAAATCCATGATTCTAAAGGAGCAACCAAGTTTGCACAAAGAGATGGAAGATTTTAGAATGGAATTAGTGAGTGAAGGATTTTTGGCTAGCATAGAACTTCAACCCACTTTGATCAGTCAGATCAAGGAGGCGCAGAAAGGAAATGCTAGTATCGACGGAATCAAACGTCGTATCGGTACAGGCAAAGTACCCGGATTCACTGAAGACGAAGGAGTTCTGTGGTACAAAGGACGCCTTTGTGTACCAGCAAATTCGGAATTGAAAGAAGTGATTTTGAAAGAGGCCCATGATACTCTTTATTCTATCCACCCCGGAGGAACGAAGATGTATCCGGATTTGAAGGAACAATTTTGGTGGCATAAGATGAAGAAGGAAATCGGAAGCTATATCGCCAAGTGTGATATATGTCAGAGAGTCAAGGCGGGACATCAAAGACCCGCTGGACTGTTGCAACCTCTACAGATTCCGGAATGGAAATGGGATTCAGTTGGAATGGACTTTATCACCGGATTGCCTACTTCTAGTAGGGGAAATGACTCTATCTGGGTCATAGTTGACAGATTGTCCAAAGTAGTCCATTTCCTACCAGTCAAGACCACATACCAGAGTTCGAAGCTAGAGGAGTTATACATCGCTAGAATCGTCAGTTTGCACGGAGTCCCAAGAACATCGTATCATATCGAGTAACTCAGTTTACCTCGAGATTCTGGAAGAAAGTCCAAGAAGGTTTAGGAACCCGACTAGATTTCAGCACAGCTTATCACCCTTAGACCGATGGACAAACGGAACGAGTAAAACAAATACTCGAAGATATGTTGAGATCATGTGTGCTAGAGTATGGATCTAAATGGGAAGACTGTCTGTCTTTCGCAGAATTTTCTTACAACAACAGTTATCAAGCTAGTCTACAAATGGCCCCATTTTAATTCATGTATGGAAGGAAGTGCCGCACCCCTTTGAACTAGTCGGAAGTAGGAGAGAGTTAGATTTTCGGACCCGACATCCTACAAGAAGCAGAAGAGAAAGTTCACAAGATTCGTGAGCACCTCAAGACTGCCCAGTCAAGACAGAAGAGTTACACCGACAAGAGACGTCGAGACCTTGCTTTTAATATCGGAGATTTTGTGTACCTTAAAGTGTCGCCGTTGAAAGGAATGCAGTGTTTCCAGCTGAAAGGAAAGTTTGCCCCCAGATATATCGGACAGTTCAAGATTCTGAATTGTCGAGGAGAAGTGTCCGATCAATAGGAACTGCCAGAGGACATGGCAGCAGTGCACAATGTGTTCCATATCTCGTTACTTCGCAAGTGCCTTGAAGTTCCGGATAAGACTGAAGTGTTCAAGAACATTGATCACCAGACCATAGAGATCAACGATGACCTGACATACCCCGAAGTACCCATCCGTATTTTGGAAGAAGCTTTCAGAACCACCAGGACCCGAAGCATCAAGTTTCTCAAGATTCAGTGGAGCAACCACACTGAAGAAGAAGCTACCTAGAAGCGCGAAGATCACATCAGGACGGAGTTTCCCGATCTCTTTAAATCCTAGGTAATCTTTTTCGTCCTTTTTCAAATCTCGGGATGAGATTTTTTTTAAGGGGGGAAGGTTTGTAACATCCCAAATTTATAAAACAAGGATCATCAAACTCTAATCACTAAAATTAGGGTTAACAAAAACTTTGATTAATTAAAATCATATGAATGCATGTGTGAATGAAATGATTTGACAAAAGCATGAATGGACTTGTGTGATTAATCTAAATAGAAAGAAATATTTTAAAGATGGAAATAACATCATATAAAACATTTCCATACATAAACAAATCAAAAGAAAATCAAAAACAAAGCAAATAAAGCAAATGGTCATTTTTGCCAATCTTGCTCACTAGGTCACTTTGAGTGTTTCTAGTCCAAGATTTCAAACAGAAAGTTTCCCAATTCTTTTCACCCCTTGATAGAACTAGTAAATGTGAATCAAGACCCAGCTTTCAAACTTGCAGAAACATTTGGCAACCCCATTCAAATCACATTTCAAAATTGAATGTTATTCATATGTGAAGATCATCCATTTTAAAAACCCAACCACACCAATGCCCCTTGACTAATCCAACTAACGAGATACTCCCTAGTATGTGCCTAGCAAACCCACAAAGTTTGAATCCAAAATTCAAATTTAAAGTTCTTGTGGCCATTTCATCAAACACCTTGCAGATTCAAATCAAACAAACATCAAACAATATAGTGTGCAGTAAAATTGGCCTAACTTGTTCCCTCTTTGGTTGCAACTAGCCCTTATTAGATCATCTAGCCTCTTTAACAATCTTTAGCACCACTATGAGCAAGCCTAGCCATTAATGGCAAGCATGCCGAGAGCACCATTGCCACCCCATTGTCGCCAGCAAGCTACGAGCAACACTAAGCCTAGCCAGCATGTCTAGCAAGCACCCCACCATCCACCGCCACCCACTGTCCCAACCCCGTGCAATGCCAGCCCCTGGACCACATGGCACGACCATGCCAAACCTCTCTGTGACCATGCCGAGAGCGCGCCCGTGCGCCACGCTCGACCAGCACCCACATATCGCGAGCCGCCCTCGCCGCTTGCAGGGATGATCACCAGCACCCTAGCACCCCGCTAGACATGCCCGTTCGCCACCGCGCAGACCACGCGCGTTGTGTGACATTAAAACCGCCGTCGGACCCGCTCAGAGCACCACGGCGTTCTGACCGATCAGCACCGCCCCATGCCTCGCCACCACGCCGTTGAGCTTCGCCAGGGAGCACAGGACCGTCCCCTACCGTCGCCCATGCCAGTAGCTGCATGTGCCATCGACCACGACGAGATCATCCCGCGCCTGTCGGTCTCCTTCCACCACTATAAATAGAGGCCTCCACCGCTCGTTTTCGCCACACCAGTTCACTCCCCTCTCACCCAGAACCACCCCACCTCACTCCCGGAGCAAGGCGAGCAACGCATCGCCGGAATTTGGCCGGAGCCCGCCGCTGCTGGAGAAGAAGGGAGCTGTCGATTGGAGCCGTCCCAGGAGAAGCTGCCGGTACCAGGAGAACCACCATCATCGACTTCGTCGTTCGCCCCCGTCGCCGACCCTCGCCTGAGCCCCGGTGAGCCTCCCACGACCCCCACCTACCGCGCTAGGGTTCTGTCTCGCCGGCGCTGCCCGACGTGGATGATGAGTCGTAGCCGTTCGATTAGAGTTAGATCGTGCAGTTCACACTGCCCCGTACCGCTTTGCCCCTCCCCGTCTCACTGACGCGTGGGGATAGCCACTTAACCAGCATGCGTACGCGTTGTGCGTAGTGGGCCGGCCCAGTAAAATATCTCGCGCGACCCAACAATTTAAATTAAGCTTTATTCATTTAATTTCAAACATAGTTTTGTACCTAGATTCAAAAATCAACCCAACTCGATTCACTAAACCAAAATGCATGAAACCAATTTTGTTAGAAAGGTACTGAAATGCTTAATCCAAGCCCGTTGGATTCAAACCATTTAGATTTGTAGATCAACCATGGTAAAAAGAACAAGGCAGAAGCTTTTCTGACTATAAACATTTTTCAAAATTCAACCATAAAAGCTTTTGAGTTGATTCCAACTCTCAAAAATCACATTTGATCATACCTTTCAGAATATATAAAAACATATAGGTTTACTTACAGGGATAATGTTCAATTAATAAAAGAATGCCCCATAGGCATTTCTAGTCACTTTATTTAATTAAAATAAAAAGGTAAAACCTTATTAAATTGTGACACCACTTTAAATCACATTCACATGTACTGAAATATATGGTGATGACATGTGTCAACATGATCCCATGTTTGAGTGGGAGAATAATAAATCTTAAGTAGTTTTTCAATGAGTAGAAATTACTTTTCTAAGACAAGTGCTTTAATCTTGTAATATTAATGATGATGCTAGATCATCTAGTGTGAACCATTGTGTGATGATTGGAAAAAGTTAAGTATTGTTTGGGGATTGTGTACCTTGTATTTATTTATAGATGCTAGTACCTACCAAGGATACGAGGAGGAAGGAGGATACTACGAGGAAGAAGCCGAGGAGAACTTCAACCATAGCTCTACACAAGTCAAGCTAACCCTTGCAACTTAGCAAGCTTATACTTGAAATTATGCAAGCTAACACTTGCAAGATACCCTACTTATGCAAGTGTTACTACCCAAGTTGACCTATGCAAGCTAATACTTGCTTGTTACCATGACAACTATATGCCTTAAGCATATGTGATCATACCCACTTGATAACCCAATCCTAGTTTTACTTGCAAGCTTTATACTTTATTTTTCTTTATCAAATCTTTCTCTTAGAGTTTACACGGTGACTTGTAGATTCTAGAAAGATAACTAAATGTAGCATAAAGAGCATAAAATTTGGCCTAAGTTAGATAATCTTGATGTCATCCTAAGGCATGAGATTGAACCTAGCAAATCACCACTTGTTGACTACCCCTCATTAGTATTTACCACCACTTGTAGATGCTAGTGCTAAGTATAAAACTTGATCAAATTTAGATGGGAATACTTGGTGAAAATGGTTATGAAAACCTTAGAATGATGAGTCATTCTACTGAAATGTTTTGACATGTGTTTCCGAGCACCAGATGATTGTTGATGATGAAAATGTTGAGGCATGAGCCTTAGCCTTTTATAAAGCTGATGGTTATCTGGATGCGATAGCATTCCAATTTTATTGTACAACCACAATACCCGAAATTTGGTTAGGGCTTGGCTAGAAATTTATATACCTTAGTATGGGTTCCCTCGCGGCCAAGGTCTAAGCTAAGGCTACCTTGTGAAGATTGTCCATCTGTGCAGTACCCAAGATGACAGTTGGTCCTGGTTGGGAGGCCAAACTCACAGGAGAGGTGCCTATACTAGGGCGTGTAATTGAAAGGTTATGATTGATTATCCGCATACTGAGTATGGTGAATTCAGGATTGTTCCTGAAGGATGTAGCGAATGTTGTGGTGAAAGTGTACAATCTCTGCAGAGTGTCAAACTATTCGAATAGCCGCATCCGTGGTTATGGACAGTTGGAGTGGCCATATTGTTCCCCCGTCAGATGTTTTCAAAATGACTTGTGAAATGAATTATGATTTTGACTTGACCACAACAGAGTTGTGATATGAAATTCAAATTTCCACTTAGGTGTTATTAAACTTTCAACTAAATTTCTTTGCTTCTGAACTGAGTAGAGGTAAATCTGGCTTTTTGCAAAACAACCCTAGAGCTTAGTATATCCTATTCAAAACCACTTCACTTGTTAGTATTAGTTTGCGAGTACTTAAAGAGTACTCATGGCTTTGTCCCTGGCTATTCCCGTGGCTAGACTATGAAGAGGAGTACCAGGATGACGAACCGTAGGAAGGTAACGACAACTAGGATCATCTCCCATTGTCACCATTGCTTGTGACCTTAAGATGGAGTTTCGCCTACGCTATCGTTACTATTACGTTATTCCGCTGCTTGAATTGTATTAAGAACTAGATCATGAGATCCTTATTTGTGTAAGACCTTATGTATGGTTTGTAATGGATGATGTACTGTGATTTCCAAATCTGTTATGTCTCGCAAAAATGGTAATCCTAGGATTGCGATGTATTGCATAACAAGCATCTGGGATTAAAAATTCGGGTGTTGATAGATGTCCTCCGTGGGTGGCTCTATCTGGCGTCCCGGCTGTGTGACTCTGAAGCCCCAAAGGTCCTTCCTCTCAAACTCAGTGAGCTGGAGTGTCGTGATACAAGGAAGTGGGAGGTTGAGCACACTAGTGAGCTCCACGGGACGAGAACCGAAACGAGTTCCCTTGAACTCCTCGGCAGTGCTAATAACAATGTTAGGCATCTATTGTATAAGATAGAGAAAGGTTAGAATCAATATAAGTAGAGAAAATCACAAGACAATAAAACACAAGCGCACTTTCAACAATAAAACATACAAGTCATGGCATACACAAATCCAATACAAACACTAAGGTTCAACATAACTTAGACAAAATTTTGCGAGAAAAATGACAAGTGTGGTGGTCCAACTAGCGGAGTACGTTAAAATTCTTACTCATATGCTAAGTCTATGATATCCTCCCTTAGATGTTTTATGGCGGTCTCTAAGTCTTGGGTATACTTATTTTCCTCCTCGAGATCACTTTTAGTGTTTAGCATTATACACTTGAGTCTTTCACCAAGCTCCTTGATAGCATTCCAAGCTGCATTTCTTGTAGAGTCAAAGAATGTTGTATACATTTCTGAGTTGGTGCCCATGTAGAATCCTAACTCTTTGTGGTTGTCTCCCTTGTTTTTGTACAAGTGAAGTTGCACCCACCAATATTCTTCTTCTTCATACACCACTGGAAATCCTTTGTACACAGCCTCACCATGTATTCTCAAGCTAACCATAAGTGTTTTGAGTGCTTTGGGAAACTCCGTCTCACATTCTAAAGTCATGGTCATGAGTGGTCCCTTCTTGACGGCTTCATTGATGGAGGCCATCTACAAATAGAGATGAGAAAGAAGATTGAACTTTATACATAAGGTTTTTCCGTACCAGCTCCTTCTACCTATACCGCAGTTGAAGCACCTAAAGGTGAATTTGGTGGCTTTCTTGTTAGTAATGGGAGTAATCGTCCCTACCGTTGTAAAATAAGAGCACCTGGCTTTGCCGAGAGGAAAAAGACAAGTGTGGAAAGAGTTGCATTTTTCCTTAGTGGTTTTCTTAGTCTAATCCAACCTAGGCTCATAATCCTACATGAAACATAGTGATCTGATACCATCTGTAAGACCCCACCTTTATAAAGGTAAAGTTCCCTGTGATTGCAATTCTAGTCCCTGGATCAAATGCTAGCATCCACAGTTTAAGATGAAGTACACAGATATAAAGGTCTTTTTATTACATCGTCATTCCAGAGATAAACATAGCCTTTTACAACTCCATAGCCAAAGGCTAGTACAAGAGTTCATAGCATAAGTAAATAAAGTAAAGTCTTCATCTTCATGCGCCACAGGCAAGCATGTTGAGTGTAGACTCATAACCCTAATCCTCATCAGAGTAACCTGCAACATCATAAGTTACAGCCACAGTGGGTCAATACATTGGAATAGTTTTTTCCTTTCAGTTGAAAAACACTAAGTTTTTGTTTCTCAAAAACACCCAAGGCATCTACCAATAAAATTGGTGATCCTTTAACCCTTGTTCAACCACAAGTTTTTAACATAGAAATTGGGATGAGGAGATCCTTAATAGCTTCAATGTCTTGATGCTCAAATTGTCTGTTGCCGGGGACACGGCTAAGTACTTAGATTTTCCTTCTCGAGAAGTGGTGCACTTTCCCCACAAGACTCGACATGCATCGAGACGAGATCTTTTAGAAGCCTTCCCTTATACCAAATAGACGTGTTCCAAACCTATCACCCCATACCACCTTCTGTCCATCTGGCTAAGTTATTTCAACCTATATGATCAAGGAAAAGCCCATATGCCATGTGGTTGCACTAGAAGCTTCTAAACACTAAGTATCTCAAATCCCTTTGTTCCTGGGTGGCTTTCCACAAGTGTGATACACAAGGTAGACCATAGATATGGGCCTTGTGTAACCACTCAACATAAACCAAACATACCATTCCACCCAGGTGATTCATTCACTTAGTTGTTTTATTAGGCAAAAACATAAGTCAAAGACTTAACAAAATTTTCCATAGCATGTATATAATCCACCCTTGTTTGCTACTATCTAGGCTAAGAATGGCAATATCACAAGAATCTTAACTTAGAGAAAATTATACCAAGACTACAACTACTAGGATTTCCCATAGCATAGCATATAGATACTTAGCAAAATTTCATGCAAGCTCTATACAAAATATCACTAGTGCATAGTCAAAATAATGGGACAAATACATGAAGCGCCACTTTCCTTGGTAGTTGGGAGAGTAGAAACAATCTTCACAATCACAATCACCACTAGCACCAAAATCTACACATAAAATGATAGCACCAAATTTACATTCAAAATAATCAAACAAAAATATATGAATGCATGCAAATGCCATGTAATGATTTTTTTAAAACTAAACAAGACTAGTAAACAGTACTAGACACAAAACTAAAACATTTTCTAAATAATTTATATACTCAAAATAAGCCTACAAATGTCTCTGCATAAAATTCCATTTTTACAGAAACAAAGTACAAAACTAATCCCATAGATGTGTAGGATTTATTTTTGTGAATCCATTGATATATTATTTGCATTTTTTGGATAAACAGAAATTAAATTATAAATTTTATAAGTTTTAAACCAAATCTGGTTTTTAAATCGATATACAAGCCACGCGGCAACTCCTAATTGGACGGTACCGCTTCGGGGTGGATCGCGCTTCAGATCCAACGCGCGAGATCTAAAGAAAACGGTTCGCGCTCGATCTAATCTAGACTCTACGATGCAGATCTAACGGTGCATGTTGCTTCGACCAACAAGTGGCGGCGCGAATGGCATAGACGGCAGCGATGCTGCTGAGGCATTGCGCCGGCGAGGCTAGTAGGTTAGGGGAGGGGCGGTGATGCTTACTAAGGTCGCGAGGATGCGATGAAGCTCAATGTGGCCTTAGCTTGGGTAGGGGTGCACAGACGCGGCCGGAAAAGCTCGTCGGAGTTGCGCGGGCGTCGGGTTTGTGCGGACGGTGACGGAGGAGACGACCTAAGCCGCCCTAGCGTAAGCCAGATACATCAGCATGTGCACAAGAAACTTGCGAACAAGATAGCGTGAACCAGAATGCGAGGGGCAGTCGTATCTCACCGAGATTTCTCGTCGGAGTTGGGACGGCGTCCGACTCAATCGGGAGTGGTTGCTGACGACGCTACAAGGCACGAAAAGGTGAAACCAAGGTAGCGTTAGATGCGCACGGTCATGGCAAACACACGTGCATCAACCAGAGAGTAAGGGGGCTAGGGTTTATCGTATTTCTTCGCCGGAGTAGCTCGGGACAGCGGCAGAGCAATTGGAATTGTGTACAGCCTGGTGGCGGAGAGAGCGGGCGGAGAGGGGAGGGGGTTAAATAGCCAGTTTGGGGAGAGGTAATCACGCGGCATTGATCGGCAATTAAGATTGCTTCAATCACGGCCATAATGGAGGTAAGGGCAGCGACGACGGGGTCGGGGGTGCGGGGTTTGGGGATGATGACAACGTGGCGTCTAGGGCCACTGTCAGCGAGGGAGGGGTATGCGCGCGGGTGAGAGAGAGTGGAGAGGGGAAACGGCCCGGGAGGGCTAGTGGGCTGGATTTGGCACTAGGCCGTTTTGGTAGCGTTGGCCTTTCTTTTTTTTCTATTTGACTTTTCAGGAACCAAATTCAAATGAATTTCAAATGAGTTTGAATTCAAACCTCCTCTAAATTTTTGTAGTGTGATTCAAGTATTTAAACATGTGTCAAACACACTTGTTTACTCAATTACACTTAGGTCCTTTGAAAATAAAAATAAAACCAAGCCTCATATGATTATAAACCATAGGCATAAAATTTAGTTTTAGTTTGAGTTTTGATTTGAAAATTTTGGTGCAAGCTAAGAATGCCATGAATGTATGAATGAAGTGCAAGCTTTTACAAATCATGATTTTTGGGATGTTACAGCCGGGAACATGGCTAAGTACTTAGGTTTTTCCTTCTCGAGAGGTGGTGCACTTTCCCCACAAGACTCGACATGCATCGAGACGAGATCTTTCAGAAGCCTTCCCTTAGACCAAGTGGACGCGTTCCAACCTATCACCCTACCACCATCTGTCCATCTGGCTAAGCTATTGCAACCTATATGATCAAGGCAGAGCCCATATGCCATGTGGTTGCACTAGAAGCTTCTAAACACTTAGTATCTCAAATCCCTTTGTTCCTATGTAGCTTTCCACAAGTGTGATACACAAGGTAGACCATATATATGGGCCTTGTGTAACCACTCAACATAACCCATTCATACCATTCCACCCAGGTGATTCATTCACTTAGTAGTTTTATTAAACAAAAACATAAGTCAAAAGACTTAGCAAAATTTCCATAGCATGTATATTGTCACATCCAAAAAAATTCCAAATTTTGAAATGTGAAAAATAAATAAACAAAATAAATAATTGTTGAGATTTAGGGTGAAAAGAAACTTTTTGATTCCAAATGGAAACATCAAAACCCATCTTGAACAAACCTTGAATAAAATGGAATCCAACAAATTTCAATCAAGTGAAATACATTCATCAATGAATGTATCTTGAAATTCAAACTTGGGAAAAATAAACCAAAACTCTAAAACCCTAATGGAAAGAAATCATTTTCAAGATCTCTCTAAGACTATATATTTGATCCATATAAAAATTCAGCAACAATCATTTTAAAATGATCAAGAATGGCAAACCAAAAATATTATAAAACCATAGAAATTGATTTCATTCAATTTGGAACCATGGATAAATTTAATAAATTAAAAAGAAATAATTTCCAAAGCTAATAAAGATCCTATCTAAAATCCATACCAAATTGTGAGAAAAATAATCCTAAAGAGATTTAAAAGGATAATCAAGTATTAAATAAAATTATACAAATTGGAATCACCAATTTTGGATCTTTAAATAAAAAGATATGGATTTTATAAGACAAAGAAAGAAAGAAATAAATAAAAGATATTTAAAAGCCAAATTAAATTTTGGCCAAACCCATAATAAAATGGAATAATGATAATCCAAATCCAAATAAAATAAAGGGATAAAGAATATACAAATAAAATAATATTACATTAACTAAATTCTATTCTATTTGAATAAAGACAAAATCATGGGAAAATAATAATTGGAATTTGCCCAAGTAGAATAAAAGTTATTTAATTAACTTAAATGGAATCAAAGAATTATTTGAAATAAAATTTATATGGGATTAAAACCATATTGGATTTTATTTAAATGATGACACATGCTCAATTTAAATGATTAATAAATCATATTAAAATATTTCAAATAATTCAAAATGAATTAATCAACACCCTTTTGAATAAATAAAACTTACTGAAAAAGGTTTGATAAAAATTAAGGTTCAAATAAGAGTTTGAAAATATAAATAAAAACTTATTTGAATAAAAGACAAGTGCCCATTTTTAAATAAAATATAAACCATAAAAGAATAAAAGAATTATTCCTAAAATGGTATTTAAAATACATATTTAAACAGAATAGAAACTTACTGAAAGTTTGATGAAGATTTGAATTCAAATGGTTGTTTGAATTGTTTGAACAAATTCAAAACAGAATAAAAGAAACAGGAAAAAGAAAAATAAACAGAGAAGAAAAAATAGGAAAGAAAGCAGCCCAGCCCAGCACAAGCCCAACTGGCCCAGCTTGCCGATCACTCTCTCCCCCGCAGGAAAACGATTCGCACTCAGACTCTCACTCGCTCCCTCACTAACGACCGGACCCCACACGCGACTGCCTCACCTCGCTGACAACGCAGGCCCATGCCACGCTGGCGTCTTCTTCCCCACCGCAACGACCACGCCCTCTCCCCCAGCCATTTCTGCCGCCGATTCCTCTGAGTAAATTTGCGTTAACTACTGATCAATTTGACGACCTCCTCCGCCGATTCCCCTTCGTTTCTGCCATCACTGCTCCGACGACCTCCTCCGGTCGATTCCGGCCAGCCCTCATCGCCCCATCGCCCCATCGCCCCAGAGCAAACGAACACGTTCCCTAGTGTCCCCTGCATCTCCCAGTATCATCCACTCACTCGCACGCGCCTTGAAACGTCAACAACAATGACGCCTCCTTGCCACCGTCGTCTGCAACATCTCCCGTGAGTCTTAACCCTCAACCTCGTGCACGCCTCGACTTGTGACTAACACCATCTAGTTCGCCTGCGTCCTGTGCACCTCTAGGTTCTCTCCAATAATCCGCGTGTGGCCTACAAGCTGGACTCCGACAAACAACAGAACGGGCCGTCGCCAGGACCATCTTCGGCGAGCAATTGCCAACACGACCATGCGCCCGTTCGCCAACCAAGCACGCGTTGAGCATCAGAAAGCTTTGGCGATTCTGGTGAGCCACCCCACTTCTCCTCTAGCTTCCTGTAATCGCCGGAACGCCTCTGGCCGAGCATCACCGTCGCACGCTGTCGTCGAGCGCCGCTAGTTAGTGGTCGCTTGATCAACGGCAGTTAGATCCTGATCGCGTGGCTACGATAGAACCTTAACCCAAAGGGGTACGATCGATTCTGTGCCGCACGATCTCATTAGATCCAACGCACCACGTTATCTGATCCACGCGAACCGGTATCGGCGAATAGAAAATAGCCACGTGGCCAGTAGTTTGTTTTAAAAATAGAAACATGTCTATTAGATGTTTGAATTTTTAAATTCCATAACTTTTAATCCACATGTCCAAATTTTACAAATTTTATATCAATGGAATCAGGAAAAATAATTCTATCCAACCATGTACTTTGTTTAGTAATTTGATTCTATAAAATTGGTTGTATTTGCAGAAACTTGTGTAGGCATATTTTGTGTATAAAATTCATTCTAAAAATATTTTTAGGATAAAATCTTTGGTAAATGGTTTGTTTTGAACCTACTGACCATAGAAACCAACTTTTGGATTTAAAAACATATTTTGTGATGCTAAGGAATAAATCTTTGAATTAAAGAATTTCTAGTTAAATAAAAATATTGATTATGGTATAAAAATGCTTTTTGAGTAAAACCTTTGGAAAATGATTTGAATTAAACTCTCTGACCCTAAACACCAAGTTTTAGGATTTATAAATATATTTGGTGAACCCTATAAAATTACTACCTTGTTTAAAGGCATTTCCAACAAAATAAAATATGACTTTGAATTAAAAATGGTTTATAAGTAAAACCTTTTGCAAATGGTATTAATAATAAACACTTGACCTTAAAACACTAACATTTGTGTTTAAAAATATATTTGGCAAACACTAGGAAATATTCCTTTGATTTACATCATTTCTAGCAAAACAAAAATGATTTAAATGGCCTTTTACACTAACTTAATATCAAATGGTTTTACCACTTTTATAAATGACAAATAGGTGTTTTAAAATGTTTATAACCTATTGGAAACCACTTTTCCAAATAAAACAAGCTTTGGCATGCTTGCATGCATTGCTTTGTTTTTATTATTCTATGTGATTAATTGCTTGAATGGTAGATTGAATTTTTGCCTTGATTGAATTGTAGTGAAATTGGAAGAGTGTGACTATTTCAAGATCAAGGAGTGAACCTATATTCTCTACCAATAAGGCAAGCGGTGCTTCATACTTTTGTCCCATTATTTTCACTATGCATTAGTGATATTTCTAAGTAGGAATTGCATGGAATTTTCTAAGTGTTAACTATGCCATGGGAAATCCTAGTAGATGAAACCTTAGTAGAATTTTCCTAAGTTAGGACTCCTACTACTACCATTCTTAGCATAGCTAGTAGAAAACAAGGGTGGATTATATTCATGCTATGGAAAATTTCTAAGTCTATGACTTATGTTTTGTTTAATAAAACAACTATGTATGAATCACCTGGGTGGAAAGGGACTTGCATGGATGGATTTTTGTTGAGTGGTTACACAAGGCCAGGGGACTGGTGAACCTTGTGTATCACACTTGTGGAATGCCACCCAGGAACAAAGAGATTTGAGATGTCAAATGTTGAGAAGCTTCAAGTGCAGCCACTTGGCATTATGGGCTCTGCCTGGATCATATAGGTTGCAATAACTTAGCCAAATGGACAGTTGGTGGTAGGGGATGATAGGTTTGGGAACGTGTCCATTCTGGTCTAAGGGAAGGCTTCTGAAAGATCTTGTCTCGATGCATGTCGAGTCTTGTGGGAAAGTGCACCACCTCTCGAGAGAGTAAAATCTAAGTACTTAGCCATGTCCCGGCAATGGACAATTTGAGCATCAAGACATGGAAGCTATCAAGAATCTCGTCATCCCAATTTCTAAGTTAAAAACTCGTGGTTGAACAAGGGTTAAGGATCTTCAATCACTGATTGGTAGATGCCTTGGGTGATTTTGCCAAAAAAAACTCAGTGTTTCCAAATGATAAGGAAAATATATTTTGAGCAAAGCAAGCCTAAGCTCCACTTAGCCAAATGCATATAGATGATAAATAACACTATATTACTATAGTATCACTTGCCAATACAATTCAAATGTATTGACCCTTGTGGCTGTAACTTATTATGTTGCAGGTTTGTTTGATGTTAGTGAAGTGTGTTGATTAGGATTACAAGTCTACAACCAACATGATTGCCTGTGGCACTTTGAAGATGAAGGACTCCATGTTGTATAGTTATTTCTGTTGCATTGTAATGAGATAGCCAAATGAGTTATGTAAGATGTAATGAATTATTTTATTCCTGGTTATAAAGTTGTATTATGACCTTTGTTTCTTGATATTACATCTTAACGGTGGATGCTAGCTATTGATCCAGGGACTAGCATTGTAAACACAGGGATCTCTACCTTATTAAAGGTTGGGACCTCTACAGATGGTATCAGAGCACTGTGTTGCATGTAGGATTGTAACCCTAGGGTTGGACAAAACCCCTTAGAAAAATAGGAGTTATATTTGTTCCAAAACTTATTTACAAACAATCTTGTAAACTCTTTCCTCAACCTTTTTGGTTTTGATTCTACATCTCTTCTATTTCAACTTGATGGACAAAACCTCAACATGAGCAAGGACTTCACCAACTCAAATGATTTCAACTTCAACATCACCAAGGACTTCAACTTTAGTTCATCAAGGACTTCAACTTGGACATCACTAAAGACTACAAGTGAGACAAGGAATATTACTCAAGACTTGAAGACTAAAGAAACACAACCTAGAAGGAATCATCATCACCTTTGAAGTTTTGTGACCAAGATGCAAGAATTTTCCCAAGGAAACCATGATCTTGTTCAAGAAGAAACAACTAAGTAGAATGGAATGATCTCAAGTAAACCATATAGTTGGACCACCATACTAATTTTTAGTTTAGATCAAACCCACCAACTTATGTGGTGTAGCAAAAATATTTTGTTGCCTAAAATGTGCTTGAAACTTGTTGTTTGAGTGGAATGTTTGTTTGTGATTGCTTGCACATTGCTTGTGTGAAATTGTTGTGTGTGATTAGAATTCTCTCCCTAGAAATCTTTTACCTATTCTAATCTCAATCCAACCCAAACAGATGACTTCTCCAAGAAACTCCAACATCAAGAATGGTGGCAACAACAACAACAACAACCAAGAGATGCTTCTAGCAACCCAAGCCCAATTGAATCAAGTGAAAACCAAGTTTCCAGCCAACAACAATGAGTTAGACCCAACCATGCAAAAGTTTTTGGAAACTCAATCCCAATTATTGCAGAGGATGACCAATCAAATGATCAACATGAAAGACAACCATTCCCAAGGAGTTTGTGACAACAATGATGTCAAGGATGATATTATAGAAGGAACTCAAGCTTGCAATATTTGTGGAGACATGGATCACACTTCCAAAGAGCATGAAGATCAATGCCCTAACTGTGAAGAGAAACATCCAACTAAACAATGCCCCACATCTCAAGTGACTTGCTTCCTATGTGAAGGAAATAATCATGTCCCTATCCAATGCCCCATCTATCCTATTGTTCAACAAGTGAAGCAAGGTGGAATGCATCAAGAGTATGGAAAACCCCATGAGGAAACAACTTCTATCAAAAAGGATGAAGACAAGGGCATACCTCAGATTGCACCTCCATACATTTGGAATCACCTTGATGGACAAAATAGGAAACCAAGGAATCGTTCAAGGAACCGAGGAGACTTTCCCACCTTTGAGGTGAGATATGAAGAGCATGAACTAGAAGAACTCCTAGCTTTGGAGAAACCCAAGAAGAAGAACAATAAGGAAATTAGCCAAGTGTGGTGCAACAACTGCAAAGAGCTAGGCCATTATATATCAACTTGTCCAAAGAAGATACATGAAGAAATCAACCTTGTCACATGTTATAAGTGTGGTGACCAAGGACATTATGCAAGCAATTGTCCAGAAAAGATGAAGTACAAGACAAGCAAGCCTATGAAGGATCTCAGCCTTGTCACATGTTTCAAGTGTGGAAACAAAGGACACTATGCAGATGTCTGCCCAGAGAAGTTTCATCAAAATCCCAAGCAAGCCAAGATGTAATCTAGTGGAAACCTTTTTAAGGGTTGTCAACACCCGGGTTTTTAATCCCAGATGTCTGTTATGCCATACATCGCAATCCCAGGATTACCATTTTTGCGAGACATAACAGATTTGGATATCACAGTACATCATCCATTACAAACCATACATAAGGTTTTACACAAATAAGGATCTCATGATCAAGTTCTTAATACAACTCAAGCAGCGGAATAACGTAATAGTAAAGACAGCGTAGGCGAAGCTCCATCTTCGGGGTCACAGGCAATGCTGGCGATGGGAGATGATCCTAGTTGTCATAACCTTCCTGCGGTCCATCATCCTGGTACTCCTCTTCATAGTCTGGCCACGGGAATAGCCAGGGACAAAGCCATAAGTACTCTTTAAGTACTCGCAAACTAATACTAACAAGTTAAGGGGGTTTTTGTAGTAGGACACTAAGCTCTAGGGTTGTTCTGCAAAAAGCCAGATTTACCTCTACTAAGTTGAGAAGCAAAGAAAACTAGTTGAAAGTTTTATAACACCTAAGTGGGAACTTGAATTTCATATCACAACCCTGTTGTGGTCAAGTCAAAGTCATAATTCATTTCACAAGTCATTTGGAAAACATCTGACGGGGGAACAGTATGGCCACTCCAACTGTCCATCACCACGGACGCGGCTATTCGAATAGTTTGACACTCTGCAGAGATTGTACACTTTCACCACAACATTCGATACATCCGTCAGGAACAATCCTGAATTCACCATACTTAGTATGCGGATAATCAATCCAAACCTTTCCATTACACGCCCTAGTATAGGCAACTCCCCTGTGAGTTTGGCCTCCCAACCATGACCAACTGTCATCTTGGTTACTGCACAGGTGGACAATCTTCACAAGGTAGCCTCGGCTCAGACCTTGGCCGCGAGGGAACCCATACTAAGGTATATAAGTTTCCAGTCAAGCCCTACCCAATTTTCGGGTATTGTGGTTGTACGATAAAATTGGAATGGTATCGCATCCAAACAACCATCAATTTTATCAAGGGCTAAGGCTCATGCCTTAACATTTTCATCATCAAAATCATCTGGTGTTTGAGAACACATGTCAAAACATTTCAGTAGAATGACTCATCATTCTAAGGTTTTCATAACCATTTCCACCAAGTATTCCCATCTAAAGTTGATCAAGTTTTATGCTTAGCACTAGCATCTACAAGTGGGGGTAAGTACTAATGAGGGGTGGTAAACAAGTGGTGATTAATTAAGTTCAATCTCTTGCCTTAGGATGACATCAAGATTATCTAACTTAGGCCAAATTTAATGCTCTTTATGCTACCTTCCAGTATCCTTCTAGTATCTACAATTTACTATGTAAACTCTAAGAGAAAGCTTTGATAAAGAAATAAGGTATAGAGCTTGTAAGAAAAACTAGGATTGGGTATCATCAAATGTGTCTAACTAAGCATGCTTAATGCATTGCCTAGGTTATCTATCTTTCATAGTTGCAAGTGTTAGCTTGCAAGGTTTCAAGTATTGGCTTGCATAGGTCCACTTGGGTAGTAAGGCTTGCCTTGTGCAAAGCAATGTTTAAAGTTCTCCTCGGCTTCTTCCTCGTAGTATCCTCCTTCCTCCTCGTATCCTTGGTCGGTACTAGCGTCTATAAATAAATACGAGGTACACAATCACCAAACAATACTTAACTATTTTCAATCACCACACAAAGGTGTGCTATAGATGATCTAGCATCATCACTTAACATTACAAGATTAAAGAATTTGTCTTATTTATTTTAATTTGAGAAAAGTAATTTCTACTCATTGAAAAACTACTTAAGATTTAATATTCTCCAACTCAAACATTGGATCATGTTGACACATGTCATCACCACATGGGAATGTGATTTAAAGTGGTGTCACAATTTAATAAGGTTTAACCTTTTATTTTAAATAAATAAAGTGACTAGAAATGCCTATGTGGCATTCTTTTATTACTTGAACATTATTCCTGTAAGTAAACCCATATGTTTTTATATATTCTGAAAGGTATGATCAAATGTGATTTTTGAGAGTTGGAATCAACTCAAAAGCTCTTATGGTTGAATTTTGAAAAATGTTTGAATGCAGAAAATATTCTGACTTATTATTTTTACCAAGGTTGATCTATAGATCCAAATGATTTGAATCCAACGGGCTTGGATTAAGCATTTCAGTACCTTTCTAACAAAATTGGTTTCATGCAATTTGTTTCATTCAATCGAGCTAGGTTGATTTTTGAATCTATGTATAGAACTCTGTTTGAATTAAAATGGAAAAACCTAAATTCAAACTGCTGGGTTGCGCGGGAGACGCTAATGTGCCGGCCCAGTGTCACTCTGCACCGCGGGGCTCAGCTGATAGGGGGGTCTACCTGTCAGCGGCTCATAATGCGCGAAGCGGTACGGGGCTGTGTGGGTCATTGGATTAGAGTGGGGATCAACGGCTGGGGATCGTTGTCGGCGATGGACCTATTGCCGGCGAGCTCTAACCCTAGCGGATCATTGGGGGTGCATAGGGGGCGTACCAGGGCTCCAGCAACAACGGCGAAGCGGGCAAACGAACGGGTGATCGACGGCGAGCTCAGGGACGGTCGAGGCAGCTCCGGGGGTGGTCGCACTCAGCGGCACCCTTCTCCTCTAGAGGCAGCCTGCTCCGGTGTAATTTCGGTGACCTGCTGCTCCCCGTGTTGTGGCTAGAGGAGTGGGAAGATCAGTGAGGTGAGGGGAGTGGAATGGTGTGATGCAAATGGCTTGGGGTGGCCTCCTTTTAAAGGCTCGACGGCGTGACCGAGAGGGATGGGCAGGCGACGGTGGCGACATGGCTACGGGCTGCTAGCGGCATGGCTAAGGGTGGCGATCGACGCGCGGTCTCCTGGCGATGCTCTAGGAATTCAATGCGGGCTTAGGGGCGGTGGTAATCGGTCGGGCGAGGCTGGCGCTCTGAGCGGCAGAGGAGGCGTCTTCAACGGCGAGCGGTGGCTGTGAGGCCTTGGACGGTGAACAGGGGTGTCTGGCGTGTTCCTTGGGTCGTGGCGACGCGGTGGGCACGGGCTGTGGTCGAGGGGCGGCGTGTGCACGCGTGCCGGGTGCGGCGCTTTGGCGCGTGCTCGGCATGTCGTTGTGGCACTGGGCGCGGGATGTTCTTGGTGGTCCATGGCCAGGCTTGGCTCGGGGAGGGGACAGTGGGCGGCGGTGAGGTGCTGGCTAACTCCCAGACATGGCGAGAGAGGGGGAGATGGTCTGCGGCGTCAGCGACCAAGTTGGCCGGCGAGGTGGGCTCGGCTTGCTCACCATTGATGGCAATGGAAAGCTCACAGTGAGGCTATAGGTTTCCAACTAAGCTAGATGATCTACTAAATGTTTTCTGTGAGCTAGAGAGGGAACAAGTTAGGCCAAAAAACTATTAAAAATAGTGAATTTGATTTGGTTTAAATTCTGCCTGCCAAGTGTTTGATGAAATGGCCGCAAGCTTCTTTTTGAATTTTGAAAATATTTTTGGTGGGTGTGCTAGGCATTTTCTTGAGACTCTGTGGGTTCTTGGGTTGTGAAAATTGACCTTGTTTGAGTGGTTTTTGAAATAGTGGGATCTTCCCATATGAGATAGATTCAATTTTAAACTATCATTTAAACTTAGCATTTGAATGTTTTTGGAAGATCACAAAGTGGGCCTTGTTACCTTATTATGCATACTAACAAGGGGTGCAAAGATCCACAATTGTTTCTGTTAAGTTTTGAGTGCTAGGGATAGCCAAAGTAGGCATGATAGTTAATTTGGAAAAAGTGACCATTCACTTCATTTGTTCTTTTTGAGTTGTTTTTCTTTGGGAAAAGTTTGGGAATGATTTAGATGATGTTTATTTCACCTAAGAATCATTTTACAAGCAATGAATCACAGAACCATGGCAATTCAAAAGAACTCCCAATTTAAATACACATACATATGAATGCTTTTATATTTTGAGATGGGATTTTGTTAACCCTAAATTTGATGATTAGAGTTTGATGATCCGTGTTTAATATTTTTGGGATGTTACAAACCTTCCCCCCTTAAACAAAATCTCGTCCCGAGATTTGAAAAAGGACCAAAAAGATTACCTAGGATTTAAAGAGATCTAGGAACTCCATCCCGATGTGATCTCGCACCCAGGTAGCTTCTTCTTCCGTGTGGTTACTCCACTGAATCTTGAGAAACTTGATGCTTCGGGTCCTGGTAGTTCTGAAAGCTTCTTCCAAAATATGGATGGGTACTTCGGGATAGGTCAGGTCATATTTGATCTCAATGGTCCGATGATCAATATTCTTGAACACTTCAGTCTTCTCCGGAACTTCGAGGCATTTACGAAGTGATGAGATATGGAACACATTGTGCGCGGCTGCCATTTCTTCTGGCAGTTCCAATTGATATGATACTTCTCCTCGACAGTTCAGAATCTTGAAGGGTCCGATATATCTGGGGGCTAACTTTCCTTTCAGTTGGAAACGTTGCATTCCTTTTAATGGCGACACTTTCAGATACACGAACTCTCTGATATTGAAAGCGAGGTCTCGACGTCTCTTGTCAGCGTAACTCTTCTGTCTTGACTGGGCGGTCTTGAGGTGCTCACGAATCTTGTGAACTTTATCTTCTGCTTCTCGTAGGATGCCGGGTCTGAAAATCTAACTCTCTCCTACTTCCGACCAATTCAAAGGGGTGCGGCACTTCCGTCCATACATGAATTCAAATGGGGACATTTGTAGACTTGATTGATAACTGTTGTTGTATGAAAATTCTGCGAATGGTAGACAGTCTTCCCACTTGGATCCATACTCTAACACACATGCTCTCAACATATCTTCGAGTATTTGATTTACTCGCTCCGTTTGTCCGTCGGTCTGAGGGTGATAAGTGTGCTGAAATCTAGTCGGGTTCCTAAACCTTCTTGGACTTTCTTCCAGAATCTCGAGGTAAACTGAGTTCCTCAGTCCGATACGATGTTCTTGGGGACTCCGTGCAAACTGACAATTCTAGCGATGTACAACTCAGCTAGTTTCGAACTCTGGTAGGTGGTCCTGACTGGTAAGAAATGGGCAACTTTCGACAATCTGTCAATTATGACCCAGATAGAGTCATTTCCCCTACTAGAAGTAGGCAATCCGGTGATAAAGTCCATTCCAACGGAATCCCATTTCCATTCTGGAATCTGCAATGGTTGCAACAATCCAGCGGGTCTTTGATGTCCCGACTTGACTCTCTAACATATATCACACTTGGCGATATAGCTTCCGATTTCTCTCTTCATCTTATGCCACCAAAATTGCTATTTCAAATCTTGATACATCTTCGTTCCTCTGGGGTGGATAGAATAAAGAGTATCATGAGCTTCCTTCAGAATAACTTCTTTCAACTCTGAATCTGCTGGTACACAAAGACGTCCTTTTTAACACAGAACTCCTTCTTCGTCTTCGGTAAATCTGGGTACTTTGCCTGTACCGATACGACGCTTGATTCCGTCGATGCTAGCATTTCCTTTCTGTGCCTCCTTGATCTGGCTGATCAAAGTGGGTTGAAGTTCTATGCTAGCCAAAAATCCTTCACTCACTAATTCCATTCGGAAATCCTCCATCTCCTTGTGCAAACTTGGTTGCTCCTTCAAAATCATGGAGTTCAAGCGGCACGGCAATCTGCTAAGGGAATCTGCTACCACATTGGCTTTACCGGGGTGATAGTGAATGTCCAGGTCATAATCCTTGATTAGCTCAATCCATCTTCTCTGTCTCATATTCAGCTCCTTCTAAGTGAATATATACTTCAGGCTCTTGTGATCCTAATAAATCTCACAACGGTTTCCCATCAGGTAATGCCTCCATGTCTTCAGGGATAGAACTACGGCTGCAAGCTCAAGATCATGGGTTGGGTAGTTTTGTTCATGCTGCTTCAGTTGTCGATATAGATAGGATATAACTTTTCCTTCTTGCATTAGCACACATCCGAGACCGATCTTGGATGTGTCACAATACACGTCAAAGGGCTTCGTGATATCTGGCATGATTAAGATTGGGGCTGAAATCCGTCTTCTCTTGAATTCTTGAAAACTCGCTTCACATTTTTCCGTCCATCCAAACTTCTTGTCCTTCTTCAGCAATTGGGTCATGGATCTGGCGATACTCGAGAATCCTTCGACGAACTTGCAGAAGTATCCTGCCAATTCGAGAAATGCACGAACTTGGGTTTGGGTGGTTGGGGCTTGCCAATCTTCGACATATTTCACCTTTGCAAGGTCAACGGCAATTCCTCCGGCTGATACAATGTGGCCGAGGAATCCTACCTCCCAGAATTCATATTTGCTAAACTTGGCATACAACTGATGCTCTCTAAGGGTTCCAAGAATGGTCCTTAGGTGTAGCTCATGTTCTTCTTCTGATTTGGAATAAATCAGAATGTCATCGATGAAAACAACGACAAACTTATCCATGAAGTCCATAAAAATCTTATTCATGAGATTCATGAAATAACCGGGGGCATTGGTTAATCCAAAAGACATGACAGTATACTCGTATAATCCATATCTGGTGGTAAAGGCAGTCTTGGGAATATCCTCTGCGTGAATCTTGAGTTGATGATAGCCAGTTGTAAGATCAATCTTAGAAAACACTTTGGCACCAGTCAACTGGTCAAACAGATCTTCTATCTTCGGAAATGGGTACTTGTTGTTGATAGTGACATCATTCAAGTTCCGATAATCCGTACACAAATGGTTACCTCCATCTTTCTTGTCCACAATCAAAACAGGTGATCTCCATGGTGACGCACTTGGTTGAATCAATCCAATTTCCATCATGGCATCCAGTTGCTTCTTCAGTTCTGCTAGTTCAGACGGGTTCATACTATATGGTCTCTGGGCTATGGGTCCTGTTCTAGGGATTAGTTCAATGATAAACTCGATATCCCGATCTGGGGGCATACCGGGAAAAACATCTGGAAATACATCGGGGTATTCACAGACTATCCGGACTTGGTCAATGGTAGGTTGGGCTATACTCTTGTTGCACTTGAATTAACGAGGTAAGGTTTCAGATATATGCTCGACTGATATTCCGGTTGTACTGGTCATGGTTATGGCTTTCTTGGCACAGTCAATTAATCCTTTATGTTTGGACATCCAATCCATTCCTAGTACTACTTCCAAACCTTTAGTTCCGAGTACTATCAGATTAGCATAAAAGTCTATGTCGTGGATTCGGATATGGACGGCTTTGCAAATTTGCCTAGCTTTGGTGGTTGAACCGGGGATTTGAACAATCATAACATGCTTCAGTTTGGTTGGTTGAATCTTACTAGTGCATGCAAATTCTTCGGTGACAAATGAGTGCGATGCTCCAGAATCAAACAACACTCTTGCAAAAACTGAGTTAACAGAAAACATACCCAGTACGACATCTGCGCTTCTTGGGCTTCTTCAGCATGCATGAGAAAGAGACGGCCGTGGCGGTTGAGCGACCCTGGGGCATTTGCATTGGGGGTTGTGGCATTCTTCTTGGGGCACTCATTGGAGTAGTGACCCTTGATTCCACAGTCATAACAAATCACTTGCGACTTGTCCTTCGCTGCAACAGGCACAACATTGCTTCCATTCCTTGGGGTAGTGTTGGTGTTGGTGGCGACATTGTTGTTGTTGAACTTGGGTGGTGCACGGTTGAAATTGCTAGAGTTGTCGGGGTTGTTGTGGTTTCCTCCGGGCCTTGGGTTTCCACGGTTGGGATAGGTCAGACGGTTCATCGGGGGCCTGTTGGTTCTTGGCGAAAATCCTAGAGATGGGTTGGGGCGATACTTTGGGGTATGGTGGGTTCCTGGTTGATGCATCATGCGGCGCTTGCGGTTCTCGTTTGCTTGGTTGATCTTTCCTTCCATCTGAATGGCAGAGTCAACTAGGGCTTCAATATCAGCAAAGGGGATATTGACCAACACCATCTGCATCTCATCATGCAAACCATTCAGGAATCTTTCTTTCTTCTTGGCTTCAGTGTCGATCTCATCCGGGGCATACCTAGCTAATGACAAGAATTTGTCATGGTATTCCACCACGGTCATCCTTCCTTGCTTCAGTTCCCTGAATTCATCTCTCATCCTTTTGATCAAACCCGGTGGCACATGGGTTCTGCTGAACTTGACCTTGAATTCCTCCCAGGTCATCATCTGACCTCCGGTCATTGCACGAACGTTGTTCCACCATGCTCTTGCATCTCCGGCTAATAGTGGGTGGCGAATAGAACTTTCTCGTTAGCTTCCACTCTGGCGACTTCTAGATTGTTCTCCATGGTCTGCAGTCAATCATCTGCATCTAAGGGCTCTTCCGACTTAGTTAAAACAGGTGGGTTGGTGTTCTGGAAATTCTTGAGCTTAGATCCATGGTTGTCCTGATTTCCTTGGCCTTGATTGTTGTGGGACGTCTGAGCTATCTACTGAAGGGTGGCTAAGTTGGCTTGACGTTCTATTCTTTCAGCTTCGCGGTCAGAAACAAACATTTGCAAGATCTGCAACATCGGGTCCGGGGATGATCCGCTTCTTCCGCGAGGCATCTGAAGATTGAGATAGATCATGAGAAAAGAAGGAAATTTCTAAGATTCAGGGACTTTGAAAAGTTTTTAAAGTTTGACTCAAATGTTCTAGCAAGTTGATTTTCATTCATTCATTCATAGCACACGATACAACACACACCACAACAAAGGAAAACAGATGGTTTTAAGAACCATTCTGGAAACTACGATACAGTGGGACCGAATAAAGCTCACTACCGCTAGTGCTCAAGTGCTACTACTCCTCGGAGTCGGTGTACTCATCATCCTCATCCTCATCATCGTTATCGATAAAGGCAAAATCCTCCTCATCTATGAAGAAGTCCATGGCTTGATCCTCCAGAAAGTCATCATCATCGCTGAGATAGGAGTAGGGGTCTCCACGAAGGTCTTCCCTGGCATTCTCCCTTTTCTCCAACTGCATGTCTCTCTCGTGGATGATCTCCTCCAAATCCGTGATACGGTGGCGAAGACGGGCAATGATGCGCTCCTTCTTGTCGAGCTGACGGCGACGAGATTTGCGATCCTTAACTAGCATGGCGAGGGTCTGATCCTTCTTCTTGGCGATGGCAGACTCGTGGTTGGAGTAGTCACGGGCATTGTCCAGTTCCTATTGACGATCATACATCATGAAGATAAGGTGGTCCAACTAAGTCTTCAGCACGGGGTGATGTGGGGCTTCCAATGGCTGTCCCATAGGATCACGCCTTGGATAGAACTCAAAGCGGGTACCCTTGATCTGATTGATACTCTGCCCACATAGACGGGCAAGAGCTTCCTGCATGGCCCTGGCAAGTCCATCGAGCCAGTTGTTCTCTCTTAAGGTGAACTGAATTCCCTCTTCAGTGGGAGGTTCAATCTTTCCTCGGAGACTTGCAACAACTAGCCACTGCATATTTTCCCCTCCTTGATCATTGAGCTGAGCTCCGAAGAACTCAGGGTGCGGACACTCCAAAAGTTCCGACAGCTGGTCCAGGTCACGCTCAAAGATGAGTTCTCATCCATTCCCCAACTGATAAAATTTGTTTTACTTCATGTCCATCTATAAGAATATACGATGAGTAAGTTATAAAGTGATCAAGTGTGTCAAATTTTATGTATTTTGCAAGAGTTTTTGAGGAACATGAATTTTCATGAAAGAATCCAAGTGATAAGAATGAGAATAAGTTTTTATAAATACTTACTTCCTTGAAACTAAGTTTTTGATTCAAACGTCCAGTCTAACTAGGGTCTCCTATGGTTAGGATGGCTCTCATACCAACTTGTCAACACCCGGGTTTTTAATCCCAGATGCTTGTTATGCCATACATCGCAATCCCAGGATTACCATTTTTGCGAGACATAACAGATTTGGATATCACAGTACATCATCCATTACAAACCATACATAAGGTTTTACACCAATAAGGATCTCATGATCCAGTTCTTAATACAACTCAAGCAGCGGAATAACGTAATAGTAAAGACAGCGTAGGCGAAGCTCCATCTTCGGGGTCACAGGCAATGATGATGATGGGAGATGATCCTAGTGGTCGTAACCTTCCTGTGGTCCATCATCCTGGTACTCCTCTTCATAGTCTGGCCACGGGAATAGCCAGGCACAAAGCCATAAGTACTCTTTAAGTACTCGCAAACTAATACTAACAAGTTAAGGGGTTTTTTGTAGTAGGACACTAAGCTCTAGGGTTGTTTTGCAAAAAGCCAGATTTACGTCTACTAAGTTCAGAAGCAAATAAAACTAGTTGAAAGTTTTATATCACCTAAGTGGAACTTGAATTTCATATCACAACCCTGTTGTGGTCAAGTCAAAGTCATAATTCATTTCACAAGTCATTTTGAAAACATCTGATGGGGGAACAGTATGGCCACTCCAACTGTCCATAACCGCGGACGCGGCTATTCGAATAGTTTGACACTCTGCAGAGATTGTACACTTTCACCACAACATTCGATACATCCGTCAGGAATGATCCTGAATTGACCTTACTCAGTATGCGGTTAATCAATCCTAACCTTTCAATTACATGCCCTAGTATAGGCACCTCCCTTATGAGTTTGGCCTCCCAACCATGACCAACTGTCATATTGGGTACTGCACAGGTGGACAATCTTCACAAGGTAGCCTCAGCTCAGACCTTGGCCGCGAGGGAACCCATACTAAGGTATATAAGTTTCCAGTCAAGCCCTACCCAATTTTCGGGTATTGTGGTTGTACGGTAAAATGGGAATGGTATCGCATCCAGACAACCATCAGTTTTATCAAGGGCTAAGGCTCATGCCTCAACATTTTCATCATAAAAATCATCTAGTGTTCGAGAACACATGTCAAAACATTTCAGTAGAATTACTCATCATTCTAAGGTTTTCATAACCATTTCCACCAAGTATTCCCATCTAAAGTTGATCAAGTTTTATGCTTAGCACTACCATCTACAAGTGGGGTAAAGTACTAATGAGGGGTAGTAAACAAGTGGAGATTAATTAAGTTCAATCTCATGCCTTAGGATGACATCAAGATTATCTAACTTAGGCCAAATTTAATGCTCTTTATGCCACCTTCCAATATCCTTCTAGTATCTACAATTTACTATGTAAACTCTAAGATAAAGCTTTCATAAAGAAATAAGGTATAGAGCTTGTAAGTAAAACTAGGATTGGGTATCATCAAATGTGTCTAACTAAGCATGCTTAATGCATTGCCTAGGTTATCTAAATTTCATAGTTGCAAGTGTTAGCTTGCAAGGTTTCAAGTATTGGATTGAATAGGTCCACTTGGGTAGTAAGGCTTGCCTTGTTAAGAGCAGTGGTTGAAGTTCTCCTTGGCTTCTTCCTCGTAGTATCCTCCTTCCTCCTCGTATCCTTGGTCGGTACTAGCGTTTATAAATAAATATGAGGTACACAATCACCAAACAATATTTAAATATTTTCAATCACCACACAAAGGTGTGCTATAGATGATCTAGCATCATCACTTAACATTACAAGATTAAAGCATTTGTATTATTTATTTTAATTTGAGAAAAGTAATTTCTATTCATTGAAAAACTACTTAAGATTTAATATTCTCCAACTCAAACATGGGATCATGTTGACACATGTCATCACCACATATTTCAGTACATGGGAATCTGATTTAAAGTGGTGTCACAATTTAATAAGGTTTAACCTTTTATTTTAAATAAATAAAGTGACTAGTAATGCCTATGTGGCATTCTTTTATTACTTGAACATTATTCCTGTAAGTAAACCCATATGTTTTTATATATTATGAAAGGTATGATCAAATGTGATTTTTGAGAGTTGTAATCAACTCAAAATCTCTTATGGTTAAATTTTCGAAAAATGTTTGAATGCAGAAAAGCTTCTGACTTATTATTTTTACCAAGGTTGATCTACAGATCCAAATGATTTGAATCCAACGGGCTTGGATTAAGCATTTCAGTACCTTTCTAACAAAATTGGATTCATGCAATTTGGTTCATTCAATCAAGCTAGGTTGATTTTTGAATCTATGTACAGAACTGTGTTTGAATTAAAATGGAAAAACCTAAATTCAAACTGTTGGGTTGCACGGGAGACGCTAATGGGCCGGCCCAGTGTCACTCCGCAGTGCGGGGCTCAGCTGATAGGGGGGTCTACTAGTCATTTGCTCATAACACGTGAAGCGGTATGGGGCTGTGTGGGTCGTTGGATTAGAGTGGGGATCAACAGCTAGGGATCATCGTCGATGATGGACCTGTCGTCGGCGACTCTAACCCTAGCGGATCGGTGGGGGTGCATAGGGGGCGTACCAGGGCTCCAGCGACGATGGCGAGGCGGACAAAAAAATGGGTGATCAACGGCGAGCTCAGGGACGGTCGAGGCAGCTCCGGGGGTGGTTGCAATCAGCGGCGCCCTTCTCCTCCAGAGGCGGCCTGCTTCGGTGCAATTCCGGCTAGCTCCTGCTCCCCGTGCTCCGGCTAGAGGTGTAGGACAATCAGTGAGGTGAGGGGAGTGGAATGGTGTTCTGCAAATGGCTGGGGGTGGCCTCCTTTTATAGGCTCGACGGCGAGACCGAGATGGATGTGCAGGCGACGGTGGCGACATGGCTATGGGCTGCTAGCGGCATGGCTGAGGGTGGCGATCGACACGCGATCTCCTGGCGATGCTCTAAGAATTCAATCCGGGCTTAGGGGCTCGGCTTGCTCACCATTGATGGCAATGGAAAGCTCACAGTGAGGCTAGAGGTTTCCAACTAAGCTAGATGATCTACTAAATGTTTGTTGTGAGCTAGAGAGGGAACAAGTTAGGCCAAAACACTATTAAAATAGTGAATTTGATTTGGTTTAAATTCCGCCTGCCAAGTGTTTGATGAAATGGCTACAAGAAACTTCTTTTTGAATTTTGAAAATATTTTTTGTGGATGTGCTAGGCATTTGCTTGAGACTCTGTGGGTGCTTGGGTTTTGAAAATTGAGCTTGTTTGAGTGGTTTTTGAAATAGTGGGATCTTCCCATATGAGATAGATTCAATTTTAAACTGTCATTTAAACTTAGCATTTGAATGTTTTTGGAAGATCACAAAGTGGGCCTTGGTACCTTATTATGTATACTAACAAGGGGTGCAAAGATCCACAATTGTTTCTGTTAAGTTTTGAGTGCTAGGGATAGCCAAAGTAGGCATGATAGTTAATTTGGCAAAAGTGACCATTCACTTCATTTGTTCTTTATGAGTTGTTTTTCTTTGGGAAAAGTTTGGGAATGATTTAGATGATGTTTATTTCACCTAAGAATCATTTTACAAGTAATGAATCACAGAACCATGGCAATTCAAAAGAACTCCCAATTTCAATACACATACATATGAATGCTTTTATATTTTGAGATTGGAAAGTTTTTGTTAACCTTAAATTTGATAATTAGAGTTTGATGATCCATGTTTAATATTTTTGGGATGTTACAAGAGTGGTGGTACCCTAGTTGCCTTGAGCCAACTTGTAACCTCTAGCTTTCCCAAATCTCGGGACGAGATTTCTTTTAAGGGTGGTAGCCTGTCACATCCCAAAATTTTCCAAATTTTGAAATGTGAAAAATAAATAAATAAAATAAATAATTGTTGAAATTTAGGGTGAAAATAAACTTTTTGATTCCAAATGGAAACACCAAAACCCATCTTGAACAAACTTTGAATAAAATGGAATCCCACAAATTTCAATCAAGTGAAATACATTCATGAATGAATGTATCTTGAAATTCAAACTTGGGAAAAATAAACCAAAACTCTAAAACCCTAATGGAAGGAAATCATTTCCAAGATCTCTCTAAGACTATAGATTTGATCCATATAAAAATTCAGCAACAACCATTTTAAAATGATCAAGAATGGCAAACCAAAAATATTATAAAACCATAGAAATTGATTTCATTCAATTTGGAACCATGGATAAAAACTTATGAATTTAATAAGTTAAAAAGAAATAATTCCAAAGATAATAAATCTCCTATCTAAAATCCATACCAAATTGTGAACAAAATAATCCTAAAGATATTTAAAATTATAATCAAATATTAAATAAAATTATACAAATTGGAATCACCAATTTTGGATCTTTAAATAAAAAGATATGGATTTTATAAGACAAAAAAAGAAAGAAAGAAAGAAATAAAAGATATTTAAAAGCCAAATTAAATTTTGGCATAACCCAGAAGAAAATGGAATAATGATAATCCAAATCCAAATAAAATAAAGGGATAAAGAATATTCAAATAAAATAATATGGCATTAACTAAATTCTATTCTATTTGAATAAAGACAAAATCCCTAAAGTAAATGATTAATTAAATCATGGGAAAATAATAATTGGAATTTGCCCAAGTAGAATAAAGTTATTTAATTAACTTAAATGGAATAAAAGAATTATTTGAAATAAAATTATATGGGATTAAAACCATATTGGATTTTATTTGAATGATGACAAATGATCAATTTAAATGATTAATAAATCATATTAAAAGTATTTCAAATAATTCAAAATGAATTAATCAACACCCTTTTTAATAAAAAAAACTTACTGAAAAAGGTTTGATAAAAATTAAGGTTCAAATAAGAGTTTGAAAATATAAATAAAAACTTATTTGAATAAAAGACAAGTGCCCATTTTAAAATAAAATATAAACCATAAAAGAATAAAAGAATTATTCCTAAAATGGTATTTAAAATACATATTTAAACAGAATAGAAACTTACTGAAAGTTTGATGAAGATTTGAATTCAAATGGTTGTTTGAATTGTTTGAACAAATTCAAAACAGAATAAAAGAAACAGGAAAAAGAAAAATAAACAGAGAAGAAAAAAATAGGAAAGAAAGCAGCCCAGCCCAACACAAGCCCAACTGGCCCAGCTAGCCGATCACTCTCTCCCCCGCAGGAAAACGATTAGCACTCAGACTCTCACTCGCTCCCTCACTGACGACCGGACCCCACACGCGACTGCCTCACCTCACTGACAACGTAGGCCCACGCCACGCTGGCGTCTTCTTCCCCACCGCGACGACCACGCCCTCTCCCCCAGCCGTTTCTGCCGCCGATTCCTCTGAATAAATTCACGTTAACTACTGATCAATTCTTGCCAGTAAGTACGCCCTCTTAAGCGTTCCCCTCTTCCCTCACATTCCCCTCAATTTCCCACACCTCTCTGCCCCTATGCTGGACGAATTTCTCCACGCGCCATCACTGCTCCGACGACCTCCCCCGGTCGATTCCGGCCAGCCCTCATCGCCCCATCGCCCCAGAGAAAACGAACACGTTCCCCAGTGTCCCCTGCATCTCCTAGTATCATCCACTCACTCGCGCGCGCCTTGAAACGTCGACAACAACAACGCCTCCTCGCCACCGCCGTCTGCAACATCTTCGGTGAGTCTTAACCCTCAACCTCGTGTGCGTCTCGACTTGTGACTAACACCATCTAGTTCGCCTACGCCCTGTGCACCTCCAGGTGCTCTCCAATAATCCACGCGTGGCCTACAAGCTGGACTCCGACAAACAACAGAACGGGCCGCCATCAGGACCATCTCCGGCGAGCAATTGCCAACGCGACCGTGCGCCCCTTCGCCAACCAAGCACGTATTGAGCATCAGAAAGCTTCGGAGATTCTGGTGAGCCACCCCACTTCTCCTCTAGCTTCATGTAATCGCTGGAACGCCTCTGGCCGAGCGTCGCCGCCGCATGCCGTCATCGAGCGCCGCCAGTTAGTGGCCGCTTGATCAACGGTCGTTAGATCCTGATCGCGTGGCTACGATAGAACCTTAACCCAAAGGGGTACGATCGATTCTGTGTTGCATGATCTCATTAGATCCAACGCACCACTTTAGCTAATACACGTGAACCGGTATCAGCGAATAGAAAACAGCCATGTGGCCAGTAGTTTGTTTTAAAAAGAGAAACATGTCTATTAGATGTTTGAATTTGTAAATTCCATAACTTTTAATCCACACGTCCAAATTTTACAAATTTTAAATCAATGGAATCAGGAAAAAGAATTCTATCCAACCATGTACTTTGTTTAGTAATTTGCTTCTGTAAAATTGGTTGTATTTGCATAAACTTGTGTAGGCATATTTTGTGTATAAAATTCATTCTAAAAATGTTTTTAGGATAAAATCTTTGTTAAATGGTTTTTTTGAACCTACTCACCATAGAAAACAACTTTTGGATTTAAAAACATATTTTGTGATGCTAAGGAATAAATCTTTGAATTAAAGCATTTCTAGTTAAATAAAAATATTGATTATGGTATAAAAATGCTTTTTGAGTAAAACCTTTGGAAGATGATTTGAATTAAACTCTCTGACCCTAAACACCAAGTTTTAGGATTTCTAAATATATTTGGTTAACCCTATAAAATTATTACCTTGTTTAAAGGTATTTCCAACATAATAAAATATGACTTTGAATTAAAAATGGTTTATAAGTAAAACCGTTTGCAAATGGTTTTAATAATAAAAACTTGACCTTAAAACACTAACATTTGTGTTTAAAAATATATTTGGCAAACACTAGGAAATATTCCTTTGATTTAAATCATTTCTAGCAATACAAAAATGATTTAAATGGCCTTTTACACTAACTTAATATCAAATGGTTTTGCCAGTTTTATAAATGACCAATAGGTGTTTTAAAATGTTTATAACCTATTGGAAACCACTTTTCCAAATAAAACAATCTTTGGCATGCTTGCATGCATTGCTTTGTTTTTATTATTCTATGTGATGAATTGCTTGAATGGTAGATTAAATTTGTGCATTGATTGAATTGTAGTGAAATTGGAAGAGTGTGACTATTGCAAGATCAAGGAGTGAACCTATATTCTCTACCAATAAGTCAAGTGGTGCTTCATGTAGGGTTCTCAGCGTAGAAAACAAAAAATTTCCTACGATGGGAACAACTATGTACCAAGATCTATCTACTAGATACAAACAACGGACGGATGTATATCCGTAGAGAACATACCCTTGAAGACCGAAAAATCTTAACGAGTCCAAACTCGTGGTTGATGTAGACGATCTCTTGCCGATCTCAAGATCGAGAGGAAGTCCTAGCGCCGCAAAACAGCAGCACATCCGTGCTCGCACACACGTTTGAGGCACCGAGCAACCTCCGCCTCCTCGCTCCAGCGATGCAGCGGAAGCACAACTCTTTCTTGCCGAAAATCCACCGGGAACATGTATCTCACTAGTCCGAGACCATGGGGGATAAATTCTAGAGGGGGGAGAGATCCTTCACGAGGAGGTGTGAGTGAGAGAGGGGGAGGGGGGTCCTTTTATAGAGAGAGGGGGGCACCCAAGGGGCCATGCGCCCAGCCATGGGGATGCCCCCACCTCTTCCACATTCATGTGGGTGGACACTCCACTCACTCAAATGCCTTTCAATTCCCTCCACTCAAAAACCCACTCAAATTCCCATTAAATTTCCACCAAATTTAATGCAAACTCTCATTAAATAAAACTCGTTTTATTTATTCAGCATTTTTTTAATTACTTTAATGACAAATATTCACATATAACCCCTTGCTAGTATTTCATTTCACATGCAGAAACACTTTCTGCAATTTCACCCGAAAACCCGTTTCGGTATCTAGTGCAATAAATTCCTGCGCTTGTTATTCTTTCTGGCATGAAACTTTTGCTCCAAATGGATGTCGGTGTATCTTAAGTGTGTCACCCTATGGTTCGCGAATAATGCGGACATGATCGAGACCCCTATCAGATCCATAATCAGAAGCGGGATCTGGAGACCCATACTGACTCCCACACATTCAACGATGACTTTCTTGTGATCGTCGGAACCTTTTACGCTAGTATCTTAATCCCTTTGTTTCACGATATATTACATGTACGAGATTCGATCATCGGTATCTCCATACCTAGTTTGATCTCGTTACTGACATGCACTCTTTTCTCGTTCACGTGATATAACATTCTAGTGATCAAATCACTTGCTTGCAAGCTAACCAATGTGATATCACCGAGAGGGCCCAGAGCATATCTATCCGTCATCGGGATGAACAAATTCCACTCTCGATCCATCGGCCTCAACATAACACTTTATTAGTTCTGAATCCATCTTTATAATCACCCTGTTATGGTGTGACGTTTGATGTTATCAAGAAACTCTTCCAGTGTTAGTGATTGACATGATCTCATGGTCTAAGGATTAGGATCACTTCGTAAGTTGTTATAGCAATATAAACTCAATGACTTTGATCGTAATGCTATACTTCGGATGAATGTTCATCACATCATTACACTAATGTTGTGACCTCGTTATTAACAACATCCAATGTCTATGATCAGGAAACCTTAATCATCTTGTTAATCAACGAGCTAGTTTATGAGAGAGGCATAACTAGGAACTTCCTTTTTGTTTATTAAACACACATGTATTAACGTTTCCGTATTAATACAATTATAGCATGTAAAATAAACATTTATCATAAATAAGGAATACGATAATAACCACTTTATTATTGCCTCTCGGGCATATTCCCTTCAGTTCATACTTTTGTCCCATTATTTTCACTATGCATTAGTGATATTTCTAAGTAGGAATTGCATGGAATTTTCTAAGTGTTAACTATGCCATGGAAAATCCTAGTAGATGAAACCTTAGTAGAATTTTCCTAAGTTAAGACTCCTATTACTACCATGCTTAGCATAGCTAGTAAAAAACAAGGGTGGATTATATTCATGCTATGGAATATTTCTAAGTCAAGGACTTATGTTTTGTTTAATAAAACAACTATGTGAATGAATCACCTGGGTGGAAAGGGACTTGCATGGATGGATTTTTGTTGAGTGGTTACACAAGGCCAGGGGACTGGTGAACCTTGTGTATCACACTTGTGGAATACCACCCAGGAACAAAGAGATTTGAGATGTCAAATGTTGAGAAGCTTCAAGTGCAGCCACTTGGCATTATGGGCTCTGCCTGGATCATATAGGTTGCAATAACTTAGCCAAATGGATAGTTGGTGGTAGGGGATGATAGGTTTGTGAACGCGTCCATTCTGGTCTAAGGGAAGGCTTCTGAAAGATCTTGTCTCGATGCATGTCGAGTCTTGTGGGGAAAGTGCACCACCTCTCGAGAGAGTAAAATCTAAGTACTTAGCCGTGTCCCCGGCAATGGACAATTTGAGCATCAAGACATGGAAGCTATCAAGAATATCCTCATCCCAATTTATAAGTTAAAAACTTGTGGTTGAACAAGGGTTAAGGATCTTCAATCACTAATTGGTAGATGCCTTGGGTGATTTTGCCAAACAAAAACTTAGTGTTTCCAAATGATAAGGAAAATATATTTTGAGCAAAGCAATCCTAAGCTCCACTTAGCCAAATGCATATAGATGATAGATACCACTATATTACCATAGTATCACTTGCCAATACAATTCAAATGTATTGACCCTTGTGGCTGTAACTTATTATGTTGCAGGTTTGTTTGATGTTAGTGAAGTGTGTTGATTAGGATTACAAGTCTACAACCAACATGATTGCCTGTGGCACTTTGAAGATGAAGGACTCCATGCTATATAGTTATTTCTGCTGCATTGTAATGAGATAGCCAAATGAGCTATGTAAGATGTAATGAATTATTTTATTCCTGGTTATAAAGTTGTATTATGACCTTTGTTTCTTGATATTACATCTTAACTGTGGATGCTAGCTATTGATCCAGGGACTAGCATTGTAAACACAGGGATCTCTACCTTATTAAAGGTTGGGACCTCTACATATATAATCCACCCTTGTTTGCTACTAGCTAGGCTAAGCATGATATCTTTTAACTTTACAGAATAATTCTACCAAGACTACAACTACTAGGATTTCCCATGGCATAGTATATAGATATTTAGCAAAATTTTCATGCAAGCCCTATACAAAATATCACTAGTGCATAGTCAAAAATAATAGGACAAATATACATGAAGCACCACTTGCCTTGGTAGTTGGGGGAGTAGCAACAATCTTCACAGTCACAATCACCACTAGTATCAAAATCTACACATAAAATAATAGCACCAAATTCACATTCCAATATTCAAGCAAAAATATTATGAATGCATGCAAATGCCATGTGATGATTTTTTTTCTAAACTAAACAAGACAATTCAAACACTACTGAACACAAAACCAATTATTTATAGTCTAAATAAACTTAAATTTGTTTTAAAATCATTTTCTAAATAATTTATATAGCCAAAATAGGCCTACAATTGATTCTGCAAATAAAACAAATTTTACAAAAGTAAAATACAAATTCAAGCCCATAGTAGTGTAGGGCTCATTTTTTTGAATCCAATGATATGTTATTTGCATTTTTTGGATAAACATAACTCAAGTTATGAATTTTACAAGTTTGAATCTCTAATAGATATAAAAACAGATTTTAAATCGAAACCCTAGCCACGTGGTTGTGTCCGATTGGTTGATACCAGTTCGGTTGGATCGATTATCCAGAACCGTAGGATCTAAGTGACTATGTATGGCTCATATCAAATAAAAATGCTTCACTTAAGTGATCTATCGTGGCCGCTGGATCTGGATCTAACGGCTGTTGTGCATGCGACCACAGTCTAGCGGCGCAAGCAACGGCAGTTTGGCGGCGGCGCTCTGCCGACAAAGCTCCGGTGAATGCAGAGGGGGCTGGGGGTTGCGGTGGTGCTTACCAGACTCGCGAGGTCACGCAGAAGCTCAACATGTCGCTGGCGTGGACGGGGGCGTGCTGTGGTGGCCAGGAGACCTCGTCTGAGTTCGTACCCGCGTCGGGTGTTCACTGCCGGAGACGAAGTCGATGTTCTATGGCGCAATAGGACAAACGAAAGGCATTAGGAGATGCACAAAGGCATGGTGAACATAGTCGTATGGGTTAGGGGTCAAGGGGCGGTCTGGCTTTACCGTGATTCTTCACCGGAGTTGAGCGGCACTTCGGTCGTTCGCGGAGGTTGACGGAGACGATGTCCTGGGGCGATTCGGAGCAAACCAAATATGTGAGAAGATGCGCAAGGGTCTGACAAGAAAGCTTGTATGAACTAGAGGAAAAGGGACGCGCTAAACTCACTAGAATGGCTCGCCGGAGTGCGTCGGGTAGTGGTGGTGCGAGCTTGATTGCGAGCATCCTGGGGGCGTTAAGAGGGGGTTTGGTGAGGGTAAATGACCGCGGTGCGGTGGTGCTTAAGTATCCAGAGCAGGGGCGACATTCACGTGAGGAATCAACGGAATTTAAGTGAAATCAATCGCGGCGTCACTGCGGAGAAGAAACGTCGGAGCGGGTCATCGCGCGGGGATTTGGGGACGATGAGCTGATGTGGCAGTGGGCCCTGCTTGTCAGCGAGCGGGTGTGCCGCGGGTGGGGTGAGAAATAGAGGGAAGGGGGAATCAGCCGGGTAGGCTTGATGGGATGGGTCTGGCAGTGGATTGAATTGGTGGCGCCGACCTTTTTATTTTTCTAATTTGATTTTCAGGAAACAATTTCAAACCAAATTCAAATGGGTTTGATTTCGAATCACCTCTAGATTTTTGTAGTGTAAACCTTGCACTTATTTGTGTATAAAACACTACTGTTTAGTCAAATGCACTTTCACACTTTGAAAAATAAAATAAAACCATGCCTTATGTATATAGATAATAGGCATAAAAATGGTTTTATTTTGATTTTTTTTGAAAATTTTGTGTAAGCCAAGGATGCTATGAATGCATGAATGAAATGCAAACTTTTACAAATCATGATTTTTGGGATGTTACACATACTCCAAGGTGGAACTACTCACGCACCATACTGGAGAGAAGGCCTCCAGGATGATCTCCCCTCCGGTAGGGTGCCGGGAAGAACTTCAGATCCCCCTCCCCCTGATATAGGGACGATGGTGGCGGCAGCTACAGACGGTTTCGTGGAGATTTAATCGGGTGCTTAGGGTTTCTACATCAGCGGCTTCTTATAGGCGAAGGGGGAGGCCGAGGAGGCGGCCAGAGGGGTCACACCCCTCCCAGGCACGGGCCCACCCCTAGTCGCGCCTAGGGGGTTTGGCTGCCCTGGAAGGCCTCTCTGTCTCCCCTCTGGACTTCTTGTTCCCCATGGAAAGTTATTGACTTTGGCTTTTGTCCCGTCCAATTCCGAGAATATTTCCTTACTAGCTTTTCTGGAACCAAAAACAACATAAAACAGGCAACTAGCATTGTGGCAACTTGTTAATAGGTTAGTACCAAAAAACATGTAAAAAGCACCTCAAAGTGTAGACAAGGAAAGCAAAGTAGATACTAAACAAGCATGGAGCATCAAAAATTATAGATACGTTTCCGACATATCAAGCATCCCCAAGCTTAACTCCTGCTCGTCCTCGAGTAGGTAAGTGATAAAAGAATAATTTTTGAGGTGATATGCACCCTCACAATAAAGATCCAACCATTTGCAAGCATTGAAAGCTGGGATCAAAGAACTCTAAACATGTGCATGAAAGATGGAGTCCTAACAATAGTACATAGTAACAAATGACCCACAAATGACCCATAAATTGTGAAGTGTCATGTAGTCAACATTCACATGACACCACTAGAAGAATAGCACCACAACTTAAATACTAAACCATTGAATAATAACTCATCACAGATTCACTACTAACAACATGACTTCTCCCATGTCCTCAAGAACTAAATGAACTACTCACAAGACATCATATGGATCAAGATCAAAGATGATATGATAATGGATAACAATTTGAACATAAACAATAATCCAATGGTTCCACCCACAAGCATCAACTACAATAGTAATCAACACCGGGAAAGTTTCCCCTAAGAACTAAAGCAATATCCAACACAATTGTTACAGCGGGACGGAGTAGTGGTGATGGTGCTGGTAGAGATGATGGTGATCCTGATGAAGCCTAGCTTGATGACGGTGTTGATGGCGACGGTCTCCCCTCTCCGAGAAGGAATTCCCCCGGCAGAAATCTGTCTGTCGGAGAGATCTTTCTCTCTCGGTGTTTTCTGCCCCCCCAGAGGCAGCGGAAATCTATTTGTGGTCGCTCTCCGAGCCTTAGGGTTTCGAAGGGAAGATATAGGCGAAGGGGCAGAGTCGGAGGCCGGGCAGGTGGGCCACACTTGCCCTAGGCGCGAGGTCAGGTAGGCCCGCGCCTAGGGGGTGTGGGCCCCCTGAGGCCCCTCTTCGTCCCTCCTTCTGGCATCCTTCGTCTTCTGGTAAAATAATATGTTTCCATATTTTTCTGGTATTTTTCTGATCTTTGTGAAATTGCACCGAAATGCCTTTTTTCCATCAAAATCCAGACTCCGGCAGTCCATCCTCCAGGAATCATCCAACATGCATAAACAGATGAAAAGCCATAAGTAATACCACATAATAAGACAAATATCAATGAATAGAGGTAAATTATTATATAGAATGGTGATGCAAATTGGGCGTATCAACTCCCCCAATCTTAGACTTTGCTTGTCCCCAAGCGAATACTGAGCTTAGTAAACATGTCCACAGGTTTATGGAGTGAAGTGCCGATAAAATAATACGAACAAGAAGCATCACACTTACCATTGCACAGCTCATAGAAGAAAGCAACTCACCATTATATAACTTAGCTTGCAACCAAGTACAGCAGTCACAATAGAGATGCATAAAGATAAATCATAATTGGAATTGGCAAACTTGTTCTTGGTCAGAGAACACCTGGCAAACAGTTTCACAAAAGATTTTTTGTAGAAGTTTCAAAACAGGAACACTCTTTTCTCAAAAAGGTTTTTCACAAGTGAAGGCTTTCAAAGTAATACTCAATAGATAAGAGTTTTGTGCAAACAAGGAAGATGAAGAACATGATTGAATAAATCACCATATGAATGCTTGAAACACAACAACTCAAAAGCTTGCTGGAGATAGAGAGGAAGTAGGTTTACTGACTCAACTTGAAAGTGAGAGAAATGTCCCTTCTTAGAGGGTAGCAGGGATTACAAGTCATAAAGAGCTTCCAAAAGATTAGGGTACTTAATAGCTTTGAGCCCTCATTCCCCCTATCATAAGCATCTTGAGATGATTAAGGTTAAAGTGAACAAAGATGGAGTATATGCTTGACGAAATATAAGTTGGCAATCTCATGTCCCTTGAATATGAGGGCCACTCCTCATGCATACTCAACTTTAGGTCCAGGTAAGTTCTTGTCATTGTAAGTATTTGCATATCATCGAGAACCGCCAACGGGGTACCCCTTTCACATGGTACAGGAGCTTTCCCATAACCAAAATGACAAGGCAAGCATACAATGAGCATCTCAGCAATCTTTTTATTTACTATGTGTATAGCTTTTTATTGAGGATGCTTCATAGATGACTCACTATGGCCCAAGCGTTTCTCTAACACAAGATACAAACTCCATGGACTTACAAGTTCCCTCTTTATTTCACACCATTGACATCCATGGACAAAAGAGCACGATATCAACTATGTACAGAGTACAAGCGCAATGTTGAAAACGTTCCCCCTGACAGCACGGTTCTGCTAATTCCAGCGTATAGATGCAAGCATATACAACTTCGATGTTCACAATCGTTCAAGTCTATTAGGGGCAAGTAAATAAGGTGTGCCATCAAGTTCGTGAGAGCTTTACTAACTAGTTTTCTCATAACAAAATACTTTCAAATTCAAAAGGTATATGAAGCTTGAGAATTTGCTTGGAATAGCAAAAGCTACTAGGTAGATATGGTGGACACAAGTGGCAAAAGTTTTTGGGTTCAAAGGATTTTGGAAACATGAGAAGTATGCCTTCTCAAAATTGGTTTTTGGCTAGCAAGGTTGGGTAGAAAGCAAGAGAGTTGAAAGAAACAAGCAAACATACAAGTAATAAAGCCAAACATGCAATCTTCCTTGAAGACACAAAAGAATCTTAAATAAAGAATACTAAGCTTATGAGCCAACAAGAAAGAAAACAAATGATACCAAATACATGTAAGCTTTTTCTTTCTTTTTCTTTCAAACTAATGCCACTGACTAGAAATCAGTTTGCCAAAACCTATTTAGATCCACTTGATGATCCCCAAGTGGTGCCAATACTGATCAACAAGATCCATCATATAATAGAGATTGCAAACTAAAATAAGAAGTGCAAAAAGTAAAAGATGAGACTTCTCATTAATATTCCAATAAAGGCACTCACACCAAGGGATACATAGATAATCAACTAAAGGAGAGATACTTCCAAATGCAAACCAAACTATAAGATAACCTCTCTACCATAGATATGAATCCACTAAAAAGGTAAAAGATGAAAGATAATGGTGGTGATACCGCGGCACTCCTCCAAGCTTGGAACAAGCCAAGGGGATGCCAAATCTGGTAACGAATTAATCCTTCGATGATGGTGGTGTTCTATTGATAAGCTCTTCAATAAGTTTCTTCAAATCCTTGAACTCAAAAGTAAGAGTACGGATTAGCTCCGATTTTTGCTCTATCCGGTTCATGATCATGTCAGTCCGAGAATCCCAGTTCTTGTTATTCTTTCCCCACTCTTCATCCTTAGCATGATCCTTCTCTGCATTGTTAGAACGAGGCATATCCCAAACCGAGGGCAAATTCCCTTTGTCCACATGTTGATATTGATATTCATGTATAAGTTTATGGAAGGGTCTCTCGTTACGTGGAGGAGATGATCGTGGAGAGAGAGTATGACGCCGATATTTCCCTCCTGTAGACATCTATGATGTCCTCTTAAGCTTGGTAGGTCGTGCCACCAAAACAATACTTGCGACGGTAGCGCGAGTGTGCGGTTGCTTGTCCTCCTCCATGTCACCTTCATACCCCACTGAAATCTCCTCCTCCTTGGGGACTTGAGGTTATTCTTCCTCGGGCTTCTTGCCTTTGTCGTTGGCGGAGGCCATGGTGCTCTAAACTTGAGAAGATTTCCTGGAAGAAACAGATTGAAACAAAAACACGACAAGAACACGATGCACGAACCTCGGGGGATCCGGGGGGTTATATATTACGAAGTTTCAATGCATAAGAAAGGTTTTGACACGGAAACGAGGCGGAGACGGAGTTCGAGGGGGAGACATCCCCCTCAGGCGCGGCTAGGCTGGGCCCGCGCCTGCGGTGGGTTTGTCCACCCCGGGCTCCGTTTCTTCATCAGTTTCATCTCATAACTTCCCTTATGTATTAAAAACATCAAAAATATAAAAAGATTGGGGTTTCACGAACCTTCTGTTTTCACCAATTTTACCTATTCAAAGACGAACTCTGCAGAATCCTTTTCTCTTTCTCCTGAGAATTTCCTTTTTACAAAACCCTTGCACAAAATCAAAGACAACATTAGTGTAAGCAAAAAGAATAAACCTTTGTTACACACTTCAACTGAAAACCCATCAAAACAAAAGCTTCTGTAAGAGGCAAATGCAAATGATAGCAGAAATCTATCAAAATAGACCAGCAGGTAAAGATTGATTTTTCTGAAGACCTTCTGTTTCTCAAATCCAAAAGTGCAAAACTGATGAAAGTTGGGTAACAACTTGGAGAGTAAGATCAGAAAAATGCAGCTCCATCCGAAGTACTGAACTTTCTCACGAATTTTTACAATACAGCACAAAAATCTGTCCCAGGACAGCCACTTTTCACAACTCCTCTACTTCATAAAAGTAGTTGAACTTGACACAAAAACCAAAACAAAAAGGATAAGGAGCGGTTATTGCAAAGGTAATAACTTCCAAGACTCAACCAAACTCTTGGGCTATCTCCCAACAAGTACTTTTCTTTAATGCCTTTAAGTTAGGCTTGAGACCCTTCCAAAGATGCTCACAAAGGATATATATATATCTAAAACGAAAGAGAGCATCAAGAAGCAAATAACCAACACACTCGAGCCTAACCCACTTCATATGCACGGGGGTATCATGAGAAAACGAATTGTTGAAACAAAAGGCCACAAGCATAGGAAGACAAAACAGATGCAACTTCAAAGCTTTCAACATAAAACGGGGAAACTTAACATCATTGAGATGCGTAAAACCATGTTTCCCTCTCTCATAATAACTTTCAGTAGCACTTTGAATAAAGTTGAAAATATAAATGTCACTGGAAACAACTTTATCATCAGAATAAGCATACTTACGGTCACCAAAAAGAGGTCCAAGGTCATAGACTGGATCAATAGAAGTAAGTTGTTCCATCCTGAAATATGTATTAGGCAAGCTATTTTCACAAGGAACTTTAGCAAATTTGGAAAAGTTAAACACGTAAGACTCTCCATCAAACTTAGTTAAAACTTTTTCCATCTTACAATCAATAATAGCTCCACGACTGTTCAAGAAAGGCCTACCAAAAATGATAGGAAAAGTTTTGCTAGCTGCTGAATTAAGCACTAGAAAATCAGCAGGATACTTAATCTTACCACAAAGAACCTCCACATCTCTTACAATACCAATGGGGCAAATGGTCTCCTTGTTATCAAGGTGAATAACCACGTCAATGTCCACAAGCTCACAAGGACCAATCTCATGCATTCCCTGTAAAGCTCATAAGGAATAGCACTAGAACTAGCACCAATATCACATAAACCATAGTAGCAATGATCACCAATTTTAATACAAAGCATAGGAACACTAGCTTTTCTAGCCTTACTAGGATGAGAAATAATATTAGAAGCGTTGTAGAGGACCGAACCCGATAAGGCTCGAATCCCTATGTTTATAGTGCTAGTCCTTGGATCGAATAGCTAGCACCCACAATTTAAGATGTAATATCAAGAAACAAAGGTCATATTACAACTTATAACCAAGAATAAAATAGTTCATTACAACTTACATAGCTCATACGGCTATCTTACTACAAAGCAGCGGATATAACTATATAGCATGGAGTCCTTCATCTTCATGTGCCACAGGCAATCATGTTGGTTGTAGACTTGTAATCCCTACTCAACAAACTTCACTAACATCAAACAAACCTGCAACATAATAAGTTACAGCCACAAGGGTCAATACATCTGAATTGTATTGGCATGTGATATCATATTGATATGAAGAATCTAACATCTACATGAATATATGGCTAAGTGGAGTTTTGGCTGGCCTTTGCATAAAATAAGTTTTCCCTATCCTTTGAAATAGTTTTTCTCTTTTTCAAAACATTTCATCACACAAGGCACACTAGATACACACCAGATGCTTCCCTTGTTCACCCAACAAGTTTTAACTTATAGAAATTGGGATGAGGAGATCCTTGATTGCTTCAATGTCTTTGATGCTCAAATTGTCCGTTGACGGGGACACGGCTAAGTACTTACGTTTTACCCTCTCGAGAGGTGGTGCACTTTCCCCCAAAGACTCGACATGCATCGAGACAAGACTTTTCAGAAACAATCCCTCAGACCACCATGGACATGTTCCATCCTATCATCACTACCACCAACTGTCCATCTGGCTAAGTTCTTTCAACCTAGTTGGTCAAGGCAAAGCCCATATGCCATGTGGTTGCACTTGAAGCTTCTTAACACAAAAGATCTCAAATCTCTTTGTTCCTGGGTGGCCATCCACAAGTGCGATACACCAGGGTAAACCATAGAAATTGGCCCTGAGTAACCACTCAACACAAACCAATCTTTCCATTCCACCTAGGTGATTCATTCACATGTTGTTTTATTAATCAAAAACATAGTCATAGACTTCGCATAATACCATAACATGAATATTCACCCTTGCAATCTACTAGCTAGGCTAAGCATACTAGCATAACATGTCTCCTAACTTAGGAAGATTCCTACCAAGATATATTCTATAGGATCTATTATAGTATACCAATATACAAAATAGTCCTATCATGCATACTACAAAAATATTACTAATGCAATATTGAAAAGATAGGACTTTTGATGACCAAAGTATCACTTGCCTTTATAGTAGAATATTTAGGTACTCTCCTTGATCTTGCAAATGTCACACTCCTCAAAGTCCACTATAATACAATCAAGTAAAAAGCACACACTCAAAACTAGCATCAAAAAACAATCACAATAATACAATAAAATGCATGCAAGCATGCAACACGATGATTTTATTTGAGAAATTTTTATAGCAAGGTTCTGAACACTAAAAATGCCTACTGGTCCTTCTATACAACTTGAATGCCAATTGTAATTATTTTTAGTGCAAATAGATTATTTAAAAGCATTTTCTTTTTTTAGACATGTCTTATTCAATAGGACATTTGCTACTGCCATAAAAATATAAATTTAATTTTTGGTGTTGATGTTTCTGGTCAGAGGGTTCAATATAAAACCATTTACAAAAGGATTCACTCAAAAATAATTTACACAACAATTTTTATACTCAAAATACTCCATAAATGGTTCTATATAAAACATGATTTTAACCGACTCAAAAATACTAAATTATGGCTCCACTGTGTTCTACTACTTTTTATGAATCCATAGACATTATATTTGCTAAATTTGGATAAACAGAACTAAAGATATGACTTTTGCAAGTTTCTATGTAAACCTGCCCAATATGAACGAAAATAGAAAAGAATTGACAAGTGGTTGATTCTAATAGGCCGGTACCCCTTCGTTTAAGTGATCTGATTTTAATCGTTAGATGAAGATTGGACGGACTAGGAGAGCTCACCGGAATAGCTCGCCGGAGAGGTCACCGGAATAGCGGGTACTGGCTTGGCATTGTCGTTCCCGTTGCTAGAAACGTATCCGGAGTCGATGAAGACATGGACGACATAGAGAATGTCGAGGCGAATATGATGGACACCATGGCATCGTCGGTAGCATCTAATAGTGGTAGAAATCCTTGTCTAGAGCGACGCGTGACGTAGGGCGGCGCGGCCAACTACAACAAAAAGGTGTACGATCATGTCCTGGAGGTAGCCAACATCGAGAATAGTATTCTGATAGAAGGAATCGACGAGGGACTCACCGTGGACGACAAGATCTGACGATAAACTCAAATTTGGGGCTGAAGTTGGCATGGATCAGGTGTGTTCTACAGAGCTTCTCTTGAGAAAGTTTGAGAACGAAAATGATGGAGGAGGACTGGAGGTACGCGTTGGTTCTCTCGGCTCGTCTTGATATGCTCTAGAGAGGGAGATCGGAGGGTGTATGCCGACGGGTGACGTTTGAAGCACCGTTTTGGCTTGAGCAATTAACACAATAAAATAGTGAAATAATGTCCTGAACAGAACCTTCACGGAATTCTAAGCATATTTTGTATTTAAGTCGAAAAGAAACGGCGAGCCAATTGATAAGAATTTAAAGAGAGAAAGATAGTCATAGCCATGGATATAACGTACAAATAGGTGCTGGAGGAGGAAGACGAGCAGGAGAGATTGATCGGCCGGGCAGCTCGGTGGTCAGATGGGCCAGAATATTTGGCCCAACATAAATAAACAAATTAAAGAGAGAGAGAGAGAAAATAGACGTGGGTACTATGGGCTACGGGTGGTCTAGGATTTGGCCGAATTGACTAAGTTGGTCAAGTTGGGTCGATGCGTTTTTTTTATTCTTTTTGTTTTTATTTTCCAGTTTTTAATTTGTCTTTTTGTATTGATTCAAATTTGATCTAAAAATTATCGAGAAAGTTAGAGCAAAAATATCAGTAGATAAATTATTTAAAATAGAGTAATTTATCAATATACACAATAATTTAATTAAAATTTAAATATGTCATATAGGTTCATAATTTTAACCGCTTAAAGTATAAAGGTTTTTAAATAACACGTATGATCAAATATTTTTCTGGTTAAGGAGTTGACACTTATCTATCTATTTTCAGAAAATAACTATGATGCTTTTGTTCTTTGAGGGACACGTGCAACTCAAAATTACATTTGGTTTCCTATAATATTTTACGTACGGATCTATACGAAAGAAATAATTATCCTAAACTGTAATCGTGAGTCCATATTAAATATGGTTTTGGTAAATTCTGACGTAGATATAGGTGACGGTAACCAATTGATGGAGGTCGGGCGGGCGTCAGTCCTCGTCGCAGATGAAATCCGGCTCCTTCTCCTTATACACCTCGTCGCAGTCGTCGGAAAATGCGACGACCGACAAAATAAAAACTACAGTTAGCTACACAGCTTTATTTGGTTATATACAGATTCTCTTCTTCTCATTCTTTTTTTCTTTCTTTGTATTTGATTTGAATTACAATCTGATTTCAAAAACATTTTAGAAATTATGAAATAACATACCAGTGGGTAGCTTATTCAAAATAGAATATTATGGTATTGTTTCATTTTAAAAAAAAATGTTTATACAAAATTCATAATATTGCACCTTGGCTCAAGTGGTGTTTATTTCATATTTTTCTTATTTCTTTCTTTCCTTCAACTTATATATTTCATAGGGTTCTAAAACGGGTCAATCTAATTTATATAATTTAAATATATGTGTTATTTATAATTATTGATCTACTTGGAATTGTTTTGCTAAAATTTAATATTGAATATAGTCATGATCTTAAGTTGAACTGGATATGAATATTTTCTTATTAGGGTTTAAGTTTTGGGATTTTAATCGTTTCCAAGATTTAAATGCAAATGCTTCATTGACGAAGATGCATAACATGCATTTTATTTCTTGAAAACTTGTTTGTAACTTTCTCATTCAAAAATATTTTTTTGTTCAAGTAAGGTTTTGATGTTTCCATTTAGAAGCAAAAAGTTTATTTTCCCCTAAATTTTATCCTTTATTTCTTTTGTTTGTTTATTTTTCACATTTCAAAATTTGGATAATTTTGGGATGTGACAAGCGTCTTCACAGAAGACAATGTGCTCATCCTCTATATTTCTAGTGACAGTGTCTTTCACAATAGATACCACAGGTTCATCAAATGCTTATCAGGCTCCACAGTTTTTATTGTACCTTTGTTATTTGCACTAATAATCATAGAATACTCCTTTACCTTAGCTGGAAAAGGCATTTTCTCAACATGAGGTTTAGGCATAATATGATTAGTAGTACAAACTTGAGTACTTCTAACAGGAACATGACTAACAATATCTTTATACAGAGTATGTACTTATTCCACTTCTGTCACATCCCAAGATTTTCCAAATCTTGTAATGTGAAAAATAAATGAATAAAATAAAACTTTGTTGATTTTCAGGGTGAGAAGAAACTTTTTGAATCCAATTGGAAACTTTCAAAACCTATTAGGATCAAATAAAATCCTAAAGGGATTTTAAAAGATAAATAAACAATAAAGTTAAAAATATTTGGAATTACTATTTTTGGATCTTTTAATAAAAAGATTTGGTTTTCAAATAAAAAGGTAGAATTATAAATGAGGATTATTTTATGGAACCAAATTAAACCTTGGCCAAGATTTTGAAATAAAATGTTTTGCTTTATTAAAAGAGTAAAGGTTTATTTAAACAAAATAATGAGGATTTATTAATATCCAGTTATATTAAATATAAAGGCTTTTCCCATTTTAAATAAACACTAAAACTTATTAAAATTATTTTAAATAAATTTTCCAAGTATTTTATATTCTCAATTAAAACCTACTGAAGTGTTTTTGGTTTTATTTTAGATTTCAAAATAAAGATTTTAATAAAACAAACCCTATTTGATTTAATAACTAAGGTCCATTTTATTTAATAATTAATGGACCCTAAAATAAAAATGTTATTTTATTTTAAACAAGTTTTCCAAGTATTCTTTATTTCTAAATAAAACCTACTGATTTGGTTTTTGAAAATATTTAGATTTCAAATGGAGATTATAAATAAATTAAAACCCATTTGATTTATTAACTTTTGTCCATTTTATTTGATTAATAAATGGATCCTAAAAGAATAAAAGTTTTATACAATTCTGGACTTTGTTTTGTGTGGATTAACAGAATTGAAATCAATGCATAGTTTTGCAAAGGTTTGAATTCAATTGAGTGTTTGAATTGTTGTTTGAATTTAAAAATAGAAAATCAAAACAGAAAAAGAAAAATCATTCAGATCAAAAAAAAAGGGAAAGACCCAACCCATCTAACCTAGCCCAGTCCTGGCCCAGTTAGCCCACCTCACTCTCTCCCCCGAAGCATTTTTCTCTCACTCACCAGACGACCCGTGCAGTGAATGACCGGTGGACCCCGTTCCCTTTCCTTCTCTCTCGCTGCCAGAGGACCCCACAGCCACGTCCCCTTCTTCCCCACCCGCGGACTACGCCCCTCTCCCCGCCGGCCGTTGCAGGCGAATAAAGTCCGGCGTAATACGCGTTAACCACGCCATTAATCGGCCCCTTGACCACGCACGTTAAAGCGTCTGCCCCTCCCCTCCACTTCCCCTCAGTCGCCCCACCTCAACACGCCCCCAGGCCGCCCAATTCCTCGCCACACCACCCTCTGTCCGACGACGCTCCAGCGACGATTCCGTCCAGCATTCACCGCCCCTCGCCTCCTCGATCACACTCACAAGTTCCCCAGGACCTGGCGCATCTTTCTGCATCCGCAGCTCGCTCGTGCGCGCCCCTGAACCTCGACAGCGACGACTCCAAGCGCCGCCACCGTCTGTTTGCTATTCCGGCGAGACCTCCAGGTAGAATCTGACCACCCCCTTTCCTCTCGTTGATGCTCGCTTGTCAGTGAACCGCGTACGAAGCTAACCGCAACCTCTGTTCCCTCTCCCGTGCTCTGTAGCAACATCCCCAGCGACGCCTGAACGCACCCGACGCCAGGAGCAACTCCGGCGAGCCATTACTCTCACCTCTGTGCGCCCCTTCGCCAGCCAGTACCTCCTTGAGCTTCCCCAAGCTTCAGCGAACACGGTGAGCCTTCTCCTCCTCTCCCTTGCGTCCTGTATCACCGGCGATGACCTCGCCTGAGCGCTGCCGCCAGAGCGCCGCCGCCAGCGCCGCTGAGTATTGGTCAGAATAGTTGGGACCGTTGGATTTGAATCTGACGATTAGGATAGAAAGTAAGCGAATGGGTACGCACGCTTCTGAGCCGTATGATTTCACTTAAATCCTACGGTCTGTGTTATTCGATCCGCACGAACCATTTTCGACGAATCAGAACAGCCCACGTGTCCAGTGTTTGTTTTAAAAACAGAATTTGATCTATTAGATGATCAAATTTGTAAATTGCATAACTTTAGTTCTACACGTCCAAAAATTACAAACTTTATATCAATGGAATCAGTGGAACAAGCCCTAGCCAACCATGCCATTTGTTTAGTAAAATGCTTCTGGAAAAATGTTTGTTTTTGCAGAAACATTTGTATGCTTGTTTAGATTATAAAAATTGTTCAAAAATAATTTTGGGGATAAAATCTTTGGAAAATGCTGTGATTTGAACCTACTGACCATAGGAAACACTTTGTGGTTTCAAAAATGTTTTTTTGTGAAACAAAAGAATGATTCTTTGATTTAAAACCAATTCTAGTCAAATAAAAATGTGGTTTATTTATTAAAAATAGTTTTGGAGGAAAACCTTTGGGAAATGTTTTGTTTCAAACTCTCTGACCCCAAACACCAAGTTTTATGATTTGAAAATGAATTTTGTGAACCCTATAGATTAATGCCTTAGTAAAAACATTTCTACACCACATAAAATGATACCTTGTTTTGAAAATGGTTTATGAAGTGAAATCTTTTGCAAATGACTTTTCCACTTTATAAAATGACCATTAGGTGTTTTCAAATGTTTATGTCCCATTAGGAACCACTTTTCCAAATAAAACAATCCTTGGCATGCTTGCATGCATTACATTGGTTCTATGATTTTATGTGATGTTTTGCTTGATTAGTAGATTGAGTTTGTGCCTTGCTTGATTGAATTGTAGTGACTTGAAGAGTGTGATTGTTGCAAGGACAAGGAGTGAACTTATACCCTCTACCAAAAAGGCAAGTGATGCTTCATACTTTGTCCCATTACTTTCACTATGCATTAGTGATTTTTCTAAGTAAAACTTGCATGGAATTTTGCTAAGTATAAACCTTGATCTAGGAAAACCTAGTAGATGAAACCATAGTAGAAATTTTCCTAAGTTAAGATTCCTAATACTATAAAGCTTAGCCTAGCTAATAGAAAACAAGGGTGGAATATATATCCATACTATGAAAAATTTCTAAGTCTGAGAACTTGTGTTTTTGTTTAATAAAACAACTAAGTTAATGAATCACCTGGGTGGAATGGGACTTGAATGGTGGTTTTTGGTTGAGTGGTTCACAAGGCCCATGTTTATGGTTGACCTTGTGTATCTCACTTGTGGATGGCCACCCAGGAACAAAGAGATTTGAGATGTCAAATGTTGAGAAGCTTCAAGTGCAGCCACTTGGCATTATGGGCTTTGCCTGGATCATATAGGTTGCAAGAACTTAGCCATATGGACAGTTGGTGGTAGAGTTTGATAGGTTGGAGCACGTCCATTTTGGTCTAAGGGAAGGCTTCTGAAAGATCTTGTCTTGGGAAACCAAGTCTTGTGGGGAAAGTGCACCACCTCTGCAGAGTGTAAAATCTAAGTACTTAGCCATGTCCCTGGTAAAGGACAATTTGAGCATCAAGACATGGAAGCAATCAAGAATCTCATCATCCAAATTTCTAAGTTAAAAACTTGTGGTTGAACAAGGGTTAAAGGATCTTCAAACTTTTGATTGGGAGAAATGATTTTTGTCAAGCAAAAACTTAGTGTTTTCAAATGTTAAGGAAAAATCTATTTTGAGCAATGCAAGCCTCAACTCCACTTAGCCAAATACATATAGATGATAGACCCCACCATACTACCATAGTATCACTTGCCAATACAATTCAAATGTATTGACCCTTTGTGGCTATAACTTGTGATGTTGCAGGTTTGATTGATGTTAGTGAAGTGTGTTGATTAGGATTACAAAGTCTACAACCAACATGTCTGCCTGTGGCACTTTGAAGATGAAGGACCCCATGCTTATAGATATTCTGCTGCAATGTAATGTAATAGCCAAATGAGCTATGTAAGATGTAATAAAATTATGTTATTCCTGGTTATAAAGTTGTATTATGACCTTTGTTTCTTGATATTACATCTTAACTGTGGATGCTAGCTATTGATCCAAGGACTAGCATTGTAAACACAGGGGACTCTACCTTATTAAAGGTTGGGACCCTTACAGATGGTATCAGAGCATTGTGTTGCCTGTAGGATTTGTAACCCTAGGATTGGACAAAAACCCTTAGAAGAATAGGAGTTGTATTTGTTCCAAAACTTATTTACAAACAATCTTGTAAACTCTTTCCTCAAACCATTTTGGTTTTGATTCTACATCTCTTCTATTTCAAACTTGATGGAAAAACCTACACCATGGCCAAAGACTTCAACATCTTCAACTCTAATGACTTCAACATATTCAGCATATTCACCAAGAACTTCAATCTTGAATGTCACTAAGGACAAGTGAGACAAGGAAATCTTGCTCAAGATATGGAGACTAAGGAAATGCAAAATTAGAAGGAGTTCACTTCACTTGAAGTATTGTAACCAAGAATTTTCCTCAAGGAAACCATGATCTCATGCAAGAAGAATCAACCAAGAAGGATGGAAGGATCACAAGTAAACCATATAGATGGACCACCATATTTTAGTTAAGTCAAACACACCAACTTATGTGATGTAACAAAAATATTTTGTTGCCTAAGAATGTGCTTGAACTTTGTTGTTTGAGTGAAAAGTTTCTTGTGATTTATTGCACCTTGTTTGTGTGAATGGTGATGTGTGTGATTAGAATTATTTCCTTAGAAAATCTTTTGCCTATTCTAATCTCCATCTAACCCAAACAGATGACTACTCCAAGAAACTCCAAGGTTGATGACACCAGCACCAACCAAGAGAACAACATGAGAGAGCTCATATCAACCCAAAACCAGTTGAATCAAATGGCAGCTCAGTTCCTAGCCAACACCAGTGGAGAAGATCCAACCCTGCAAGGATTTTTCGAAAAACAAGCTGAAATGTTGCATAAGGTGACAGACCAAATGCTCAACATGGAGAGCAACTTTTCCAAAGACAAGGATGACAAAGATGTTATTTTAGAAGGAACTCAAGCTTGAAATATTTATGGAGACAAGGATCATACATGCAAGGAGCATGAAGATCAATGCCCTAATTGTGAAGAAGAAAGTCATATCTCTAGTAAATGCCCCAAGAAGAGAGAAAGATTTCCCACCTTTGAGGTGAGGAATCAAGAACATGAACTAGAAGAACTCCTAGCTTTGGAGAGACCCAAAAAGAAGAAGAAGGACATAAGCCAGTTGCAATGTTACAATTTCAAAGAGATGGGACACTATGCCAGTGAATGCCCAGAAAAGAAGAAGAACCAAAGAAACAAACAAGAGGCAATGATACCAAAGGAAAAGAAAGATTTTAGCCAAGTGATGTGCAACCACTGCAAAGAGTTAGGACATTATGGATCATATTGTCCAGAGAAGCCACCTCAAGACCTTAGCCTTGTCACATGTTTCAAATGCAAGGAACTAGGCCACTATGCAAACGTCTGTCCAGGAAAGTTACACCAAGATCCCAAGCAAGCCAAGATGTAATTTAGTTGGAAAAATTTTTAAGGGTGGTAGTACCCTAGATGCTTTGAATCAACTTGTAACCCCTAGCCTTCCCAAATCTCAGGACGATATTTATTTTAAGGGTGGTAGCCTGTCACATCCCAAGATTTTCCAAATCTTGTAATGTGAAACATAAATGAATAAAATAAAACTTTGTTGATTTTCAGGGTGAGAAGAAACTTTTTGAATCCAATTGGAAACTTTCAAAACCTATTAGGATCAAATAAAATCCTAAAGGGATTTAAAAAGATAAATAAACAATAAAGTTAAAAATATTTGGAATTACTATTTTTGGATCTTTTAATAAACAGATTTGGTTTTCAAATAAAAGGTAGAATTATAAATGAGGATTATTTTATGGAACCAAATTAAACCTTGGCCAAGATTTTGAAATAAAATGTTTTGCTTTGATTAAAAGAGTAAAGGTCTATTTAAACAAAATAATGAGGATTTATTAATATCTAGTTTTATTAAATATAAAGGCTTTTCCCATTTTAAATAAACACTAAAACTTATTAAAATTATTTTAAATAAATTTTCCAAGTATTTTATATTCTCAATTAAAACCTACTGAAGTGTTTTTAGTTTTATTTTAGATTTCAAAATAAAGATTTTAATAAAACAAACCCTATTGGATTTAATAACTAAGGTCCATTTTATTTAATCATTAATGGACCCTAAAATAAAAATGTTATTTTATTTTAAACAAGTTTTCCAAGTATTCTTTATTTCTAAATAAAACCTACTGATTTGGTTTTTGAAAATATTTAGATTTCAAATGGAGATTATAAATAAATTAAAACCCATTTGATTTATTAACTTTTGTCCATTTTATTTGATTAATAAATGGATCCTAAAAGAATAAAAGTTTTATACAATTCTAGACTTTGTTTTGTGTGGATTAACAGAATTGAAATCAATGCATAGTTTAGCAAAGGTTTGAATTCAATTGAGTGTTTGAATTTTTGTTTGAATTTAAAAACAGAAAATCAAAACAGAAAAAGAAAAATCATTCAGATCAAAAAAAAGGGAAAGACCCAACCCATCTAACCTAGCCCAGTCCTGGCCCAGTTAGCCCACCTCACTCTCTCCCCCGAAGCGTTTTCCACTCACTCACCAGACGACCCGTGCAGTGAATGACCGGTGGACCCCGTTCCCTTTCCTTCTCTCTCGCTGCCAGAGGACCCCACAGCCACGTCCCCTTCTTCCCCACCCGCGGACTACGCCCCTCTCCCCGCCGGCCGTTGCAGGCGAATAAAGTCCGGCGTAATACGCGTTAACCACGCCATTAATCGGCCCCTTGACCACGCACGTTAAAGCGTCTGCCCCTCCCCTCCACTTCCCCTCAGTCGCCCCACCTCAACACGCCCCCAGGCCGCCCAATTCCTCGCCACACCACCCTCTATCCGACGACGCTCCAGCGACGATTCCGTCCAGCATTCACCGCCCCTCGCCTCCTCGATCACACTCACAAGTTCCCCAGGACCTGGCGCATCTTTCTGCATCCGCAGCTCGCTCGCGCACGCCCCTGAACCTCGACAACGATGACTCCAAGCGTCGCCACCGTCTGTTTGCTATTCCGGCGAGACCTCCAGGTAGAATCTGACCACCCCCTTTCCTCTCGTTCATGCTCGCTTGTCAGTGAACCGCGTACGAAGCTAACCGCAACCTCTGTTCCCTCTCCCGTGCTCTGTAGCAACATCCCCAGCGACGCCTGAACGCACCCGACGCCAGGAGCAACTCCGGCGAGCCATTACTCTCACCTCTGTGCGCCCCTTCGCCAGCCAGTACCTCCTTGAGCTTCCCCAAGCTTCGGCGAACATGGTGAGCCTTCTCCTCCTCTCCCTTGCGTCCTGTATCACCGGCGACGACCTCGCCTGAGCGCTGCCGCCAGAGCGCCGCCGCCAGCGCCGCTGAGTATTGGTCAGAATAGTTGGGACCGTTGGAATTGAATCTGACGATTAGGATAGAAAGTAAGCGAATGGGTACGCATGCTTCTGAGCCGTATGATTTCACTTAAATCCTACGGTCTGTGTTAGTCGATCCGCACGAACCGTTTTCGACAAATCAGAACAACCCACGTGTCCAGTGTTTGTTTTAAAAACAGAAATTGATCTATTAGATGATCAAATTTGTAAATTGCATAACTTTAGTTCTACACGTCCAAAAATTACAAACTTTATATCAATAGAATCAGTGGAACAAGCCCTAGCCAACCATGCCATTTGTTTAGTAAAATGCTTCTGGAAAAATGTTTGTTTTTGCAGAAACATTTGTATGCTTGTTTAGATTATAAAAATTGTTCAAAAATGATTTTGGGGATAAAATCTTTGGAAAATGGTGTTATTTGAACCTACTGACCATAGGAAACACTTTGTGGTTTCAAAAATGTTTTTTTGTGAAACAAAAGAATGATTCTTTGATTTAAAACCAATTCTAGTCAAATAAAAATGTGGTTTATTTATTAAAAATAGTTTTGGAGGAAAACCTTTGGGAAATGTTTTGTTTCAAACTCTCTGACCCCAAACACCAAGTTTTATGATTTGAAAATGAATTTTGTGAACCCTATAGATTAATGCCTTAGTAAAAACATTTCTACACCACATAAAATGATACCTTGTTTTGAAAATGGTTTATGAAGTGAAATCTTTTGCAAATGACTTTTCCACTTTATAAAATGACCATTAGGTGTTTTCAAATGTTTATGTCCCATTAGGAATCACTTTTCCAAATAAAACAATCCTTGGCATGCTTGCATGCATTATCTTGGTTCTATGATTTTATGTGATGTTTTGCTTGATTGGTAGATTGAGTTTGTGCCTTGCTTGATTGAATTGTAGTGACTTGACGAGTGTGATTGTTGCAAGGACAAGGAGTGAACTTATACCCTCTACCAAAAAGGCAAGTGATGCTTCATACTTTGTCCCATTACTTTCACTATGCATTAGTGATTTTTCTAAGTAAAACTTGCATGGAATTTTGCTAAGTATAAACCTTGCTATAGGAAAACCTAGTAGATGAAACCTTAGTAGAAATTTTCCTAAGTTAAGATTCCTACTACTATCAAGCTTAGCCTAGATAATAGAAAACAATGGTGGAATATATATCCATACTATGACAAATTTCTAAGTCTGAGGACTTGTGTTTTTGTTTAATAAAACAACTAAGTTAATGAATCACCTGGGTGGAATGGGACTTGAATGGTGGTTTTTGGTTGAGTGGTTCACAAGGCCCATGTTTATGGTTGACCTTGTGTATCTCACTTGTGGATGGCCACCCAGGAACAAAGAGATTTGAGATGTCAAATGTTGAGAAGCTTCAAGTGCAGCCACTTGGCATTATGGGCTTTGCCTGGATCATATAGGTTGCAAGAACTTAGCCATATGGACAGTTGGTGGTAGAGTTTGATAGGTTGGAGCGCGTACATTTTGGTCTAAGGGAAGGCTTCTGAAAGATCTTGTCTTGGGAAACCAAGTCTTGTGGAAAAAGTGCACCACCTCTGTAGAGTGTAAAATCTAAGTACTTAGCCATGTCCCTGGTAAAGGACAATTTGAGCATCAAGACATGGAAGCAATCAAGAATCTCATCATCCAAATTTCTAAGTTAAAAACTTGTGGTTGAACAAGGGTTAAAGGATCTTCAAACTTTTGATTGGGAGAAATGATTTTTGTCAAGCAAAAACTTAGTGTTTTCAAATGTTAAGGAAAAATCTATTTTGAGCAATGCAAGCCTCAACTCCACTTAGCCAAATATATATAGATGATAGACCCCACCATACTACCATAGTATCACTTGCCAATACAATTCAAATGTATTGACCCTTTGTGGCTGTAACTTGTGATGTTGCAGGTTTGATTGATTTAGTGAAGTGTGTTGATTAGGATTACAAAGTCTACAACCAACATGTCTGCCTGTGGCACTTTGAAGATGAAGGACCCCATGCTTATAGATATTCTGCTGCAATGTAATGTAATAGCCAAATGAGCTATGTAAGATGTAATAAAATTATGTTATTCCTGGTTATAAAGTTGTATTATGACCTTTGTTTCTTGATATTACATCTTAACTATGGATGCTAGCTATTGATCCAGGGACTAGCATTGTAAACATAGGGGACTCTACCTTATTAAAGGTTGGGACCCTTACAGATGGTATCAGAGCATTGTGTTGCCTGTATGATTTGTAACCCTAGGATTGGACAAAAACCCTTAGAAGAATAGGAGTTGTATTTGTTCCAAAACTTATTTACAAACAATCTTGTAAACTCTTTCCTCAAACCATTTTGGTTTTGATTCTACATCTCTTCTATTTCAAACTTGATGGAAAAACCACCATGGCCAAAGACTTCAACATCTTCAACTCTATTGACTTCAACATCTTCAGCATATTCACCAAGAACTTCAATCTTGAATGTCACTAAGGACAAGTGAGACAAGGAAATCTTGCTCAAGATATGGAGACTAAGGAAATGCAAAATTAGAAGGAGTTCACTTCACTTGAAGTATTGTAACCAAGAATTTTCCTCAAGGAAACCATGATCTCATGCAAGAAGAATCAACCAAGAAGGATGGAAGGATCACAAGTAAACCATATAGATGGACCACCATATTTTAGTTAAGTCAAACACACCAACTTATGTGATGTAACAAAAATATTTTGTTGCCTAAGAATGTGCTTGAACTTTGTTGTTTGAGTGAAAAGTTGCTTGTGATTGATTGCACCTTGTTTGTGTGAATGGTGATGTGTGTGATTAGAATTATTTCCTTAGAAAATCTTTTGCCTATTCTAATCTCCATCTAACCCAAACAGATGACTACTCCAAGAAACTCCAAGGTTGATGACACCAACACCAACCAAGAGAACAACATGAGAGAGCTCATATCAACTCATCACAGATTCACTACTAACAACATGACTTCTCTCATGTCCTCAAGAACTAAACGAACTACTCACAAGACATCATATGGATCAAGATCAAAGATCATATGATAATGGATAACAATCTGAACATAAAAAATAATCCAATGGTTCCACTCACAAGCATCAACTATAATAGTAATCAACACCGGGAAAGTTTCCCCTAAGAACTAAAGCAATATCCAACACAATTGTTACAGCGGGACGGAGTGGTGGTGATGGTGCTGGTGGAGATGATGGTGTGGATGATGATGATGATTATGATGATGATGATCCCGATGAAGCCTAGCTTGATGACGGTGTTGATGGCGACGGTCTCCCCTCTCCGGGAAGGAATTCCCCCGGCAGAAATCTGTCTCTCGGAGAGATCTTTCTCTCTCGGTGTTTTCCGCCCCCCAAAGCGGCAAAAATCTATCTATGGTCGCTCTCCGAGCCTTAGGGTTTCAAAGGGAAGATATAGGCGAAGGTGCGGAGTCGGAGCCCGGGCAGGTGGGCTACACCTGCCCTAGGCGCCGGGTCAGGTGGGCCTGCGCCTAGGGGGTGTGGGCCCCCTGAGGCCCCTCTTCGTCCCTCCTTCTGACATCCTTCGTGTTTTGGTAAAATAATATGTTTCATTATTTTTCTGGTATTTTTCTTATCTTTGCAAAATTGCACCGAAACGCCTTCTTTTCCATCAGAATCCAGACTCCATCAGTCCATCCTCCAGGAATCATCCAACGTGCATAAACAGATGAAAAGCCATAAGTAATACCTCATAATAAGACAAATATCAATGAATAGAGGTAAATTATGATATAGAATGGTGATGCAAATTGGTCGTATTAGTAACTATGCATGCAACATGAAAGGCTACAAACAAAGATCATGAATAACATGCATTGAAAAATGTTTGTTTGTTTCACATACAGAAAACATGGCATAGTGGCAATCAGCTTGTCCCTCATAGAGTAGCAACATAGATGCATAGGACACCTTCAAAGTTCACAAGGGTGACTAGAAACAAATAGCACAAGAACAAGTAATATCACAATATGCATCAATCAATAAGCTTTGGAACAGTGCACACAGAATGACAACTATGCTCTCTTAGTGGTGCCTAAAGGTAGAAGGTGGAGACTTAATAATGGTGGAAGAAAGGCCTTTTTGTAAAGGAAGCAGGGATTTCAAGATTCAAAAAGATCTTACAAAAATTATGGTACTTGTTAGATTTCAGCCCTCATTGCCCCTATCATAAGCATCTTGAAGTGATTAAGCTTAAAGTGAACAAAGATGGAGTATATTCTTAACGAAGTATAAGTTGGCAATCTCAAGTTCCTTGAATACGAGGGCCACACCTCATGCTACTCAACTTCAGTCACCTGTAAGTTCTTGTCATTTTAAGTATTTGCATATCATAGAGAACCGCCAAAGGGGTACCCCTTGCACATGGTACAGGAGCTTTACCATAACCAAAATGACAAGGCAAGCATACAATGAGCATCTCAGCGATCTTTTTATTTACTATATGCATATCTTTTTATTGAGGATGCTTCATAGATAGCTCACTATGGTGATGCTGCAAGTTTCCACCATGATTAGGCATGGCTTAGGCTAGCGGCCTAGGCATTTCTCTAACACAGAATACAAACTCCATGGACTTACAAGTTCCCTCTTTATTTCACACCGGTGACATCCATAGACAAAAGAGCATGATATCAATTGAGTACAAAGTACGAGTGCAATGTTGAAAATGTTCCCCGTGACAGCACGGTTCTGCTAATTCCAACGTATAAGTGCAAGCATATACAACATAGATGACACAATGTTTCAAGTTTATTATGGGAAAAGAATATGAAATGTGCCATCAAGTTTGTGAGGGCTTTAATCACTCAGTTTTCATATAACAAAATAGTTTTTAATTGGAAGATAGCTGAAAACAAGAATATACTTGGAATGGTGTAACACACCATGCATAGGAGTTTATAGTGGACACTTTGGAATAACTTGGTTTCTTGGAAGTTGGAATCATGAGTAGAGCTTACTCATACAAGTGGAGGCTAGCAAAAGACTGGGAGCAACCAACTAAGAGAGCATAATGGCCATAATCATGCAGAGCAACAAAGCATTACTAATCAAAGCACAGAGTGGTACTACAAGTCAAGGACTAAATGATCATGGAGGCTAATGGTGACTTATCATAGTCATAAAATGGTGTGATCATGTGCCAAGTCAACCCAAACAAAGCATTAAAGGAGAATACCACAATACTATGCTTTTGCATGCTAAAACAACACATAATTTCTTCAAGGCACACTAAGTAATACCAATTGTTTGGAACAAGGCATGCTACAGCAATAATCACTAAGCATAAGGTTAAAACAACATCTAGCATGTCATGCTAAAGTCTAAGTCACGGTCAATGCAAGCTCCTCTTGCACCACAAGCAAGAACTTACTACTCCTTTCCAACACCAAGCAAACTTATTTGCAAAACAACACAGCGAGAACGGGGGTCCAAACTACTTTATTCAAGCAAACTAAACAACCTAAGCAAAGCAAACGAAAACCAAGACACTCCAAGAACAACACAACTGTGCATGAAACAATAAAAAGGAAGTGTCTAGACAGACCTGAGCTTTTTATTGATGAAGAAGGGGATGCCTTGGTCATTCCCAAGCTTTGACACTTGTACCTCTTGGATATTTATTGGGGTGACACCGTGGTGGCATACCCAATCTTGAGCTTTTGTCCATTCTTCATCTCATTGCATCATTCTCTCTCTACACCTGAATTTTTTCCTTCATACAAAACTTCACACAATCTTCATTAGCAACATTAGTTTATTCAAAAGATATTAGACCCCTGGCAGAGCTTTGGAACAGCAAGGCTTTTCACTAAAAACACAAGCTACTGTAGTAACTCCTTCAAAAAGCTCAATTCCCCAAAAGAGAACTCAAAAAGGAATCAATAAGAACCAAATGCAAATAATGGCAGAAATCTGTCAAAACAGACCAGCAGGTAGAAACCGATTTTTTCGAACATCTTCTGTTGCTGAAATCAAAAGGTGTTGAACTAACAAAAGTTAGATAACATACTGGGGGATTTTTTCGTAAATTTTGAGCTCAATCCGAGTTATAGAGACTCCTCACGAATTTTTATGATGGAGGACATGAATCTGTTTCAGGATAGCAACTTCCCAAATCTTACTTCCCTCTCATTAGAGGTCATTCTTGGCACAAAAAGCAAATAAAAAGGATAAGGAGAGGTCATTACTGAAGTAATAACTTCCAAGACTCAAGGAAACTCTTGGGTTATCTCCCAACAAGTACTTTTCTTTAACGCCTTTAAGTTAGGCACAAGAAGAAAGAAGAATCAAGTATTTTTCAAATGAGGAAGCAACCTTCTTGTTCTTTCCTTTCTTACCTTTCTAATTTTCTTTAGGGAAGATGTGATTGCTTACCGGAGGAGCAAAATGCATGATGCCTTTTCCCACATCTATCACTGCCCCAAGGTGTTTCACTAGAGATCTTCCAAGTGTGATCTGTCCTTTGCCTACACATTCAATAACAAGATAATCAGTAGTCACCATTTTCCCTGAGATTTTTGTAAACACACCTTCAGCTATTCCAATGGGTAATATAGTGGCATTATTGGTAAGATAGATTTCCTCTCCTCCTTCAGTAAGCCCCCAAAGACTCAAGGAATCATAAATATCTTTAGGAATGAGACAAAATTCAGACATGATATCACGGAGAGCATCAAAAAGTGTAGTGTTTATTGAGACTTTGATTGTGGGAAACCACTTTGAAGGCTCAGAATTTATGGGAACAAAATCATGGTAATACCTAAGCGTGTGGTAGCAACTATTCATAGCAGCAATATCGGTCTCAAGAGTGTTCAACCTAGACAAAAAAATTGTGAAAGAGGAATCAGACTTGCCAGGTGTACCATAAATCATGATTAGTTTCTTTATGGCATCAAAAGCTTCATATTTAGTACATAGCAAAAAAATCTTTCTCAGCCACAGAATCCAAAGCATATCTATAACGAAGAGCAACATCGCGGTAGAAACTATCAATATCCAAGCTAAGGCTCACCTTAGGCTCAGTTTACCTCTATAAAGCAGAGATTCTAGACCAAGCTTCTTTAAACTTTCTTCACTTTTTTTCTTAAAAGTGGAGATTTCTACCATAGGGGAAATAAAGGTTGGTCCAAAACCAGACATGGTAGCAACAAGAGTAGGAACTAATTTTTTGCGTGTTTTGAATAAAGAAAGCAAACCAAACTAAACTATTTTTTGGGGTTTTTTGAAAAGAGGAAAACAAAACCAAGCAAAAGAAACAAAGCAAACTAAAAACAAAGTAAAGAGAAAGGAAGTGGAGGACTCCCCTAGTGAAGATGTCCTTAGCGTCCCCAGCAACAGCGCCAGAAAACTTGTTGATGGTGCTGACGTGGAGCACTTCGTTGGAAACCCCAAGAGCAAGGTGTGATGAGCACATCAGCAAGTATTCCCTTGGTAGAGACCGAGGTTATCGAACTATAAGGAGGAAGGAAACGTCACACAGGTGTTACAAGCAACGCGGAGACCTGCACAACACAAACTCAAGACTTTGCCCCAACGAATCAGTGATGTTGTCAAGCTCACCGGTTTGCTGTAACAAAGGATTAAACATATGGTGTGGAAGGTAATGGTTTGTAGCAAGTAAACAAGTAACAGTGGAAGATGTATCAATGGTAAAGATTGGACCGGGGTCCATAGTTCACTAGAGGTGCTCTCCTTAGATAAACAACATGGCATGAAGGGTAAACAAATTACAGCGGGGCAATTGATAGGAACGGAGCAAGGCATAACAATGCAATTACTAGTCGGAAAGATCCTATGAGATTCGATTGGGCAATACAACAAGATACATAGACCGCCATCCAACTGCATCTATGACTAGAAGTCCACCTTTAGGTTATCATCCGAACCCCCTCCAGTATTAAGTTGCAAGCAACAGACAACTGCTTTAAGCAAAGTGTGAAAGGTAAACAGTCCACATGTTCCATGAACAAGAGACCGTTGTTTTCTCCCTAGTAGCAATAGCACATCTACAACCGAAGAGATTTCTGTCACTTCCCTTGGAAACTAGAGGCATGAACCCACTATCGAGCATAAATACCCCCTCTTGGAGTCACTAGCAACTACTTGGCCAAGATAGCTACTGACAATGGAGAGCATGCAAGATCACAAACAACACAGACATAATAGAATCATAAAGACAAAACCATTAATCAAACCAACATAATAATCTCAATATCCATTGGATCCCCGCAAACATAACATGCATAATTACAAATAGATTAGATCTTGATCATGAACGGAGCTCACAATATCTATACATGAAATCACAAGGAGGAGATACAACCATCTAGCTACTACATGGACTCATAGTCCAAGGTGGAACTACTCACGCATCATACCGGAGAGAAGGCCTCCAGGACGATCTCCCCTTCGGCAGGGTGCCGGGAAGAACTTTAGATTCCCCCTGATCTAGGGATGATGGTGGCGGCGGCTATAGACGGTTTCTTGGAGATTTGATTGCGTGCTTAGGGTTTCTGCATCGGGGGCTTCTTATAGGCGAAGGGGGAGGCCGAGGAGGCGGCCAGAGGGGCCACACCCCTGCCAGGCGTGGGCCCACCCTTGGCCGCGCCTAGGGGGGGTTAGCTGCCCTGGCATGCCTCTCTGTCTCCCCTCTGGACTTCTTGTTCCCTACGGAAAGTTATTGACTTTGGCTTTTGTCTCGTCCAATTCCGAGAATATTTCCTTACTAGCTTTTCTAGAACCAAAAACAACAAAAAACATGCAACTGGTACTGTAGCAACTTGTTAATAGGTTAGTACTAGAAAACATGTAAAAAGCACCTCAAAGTGTAGACAAGCAAAGCAAAGTAGATACTAAACAAGCATGGAGCATCAAAAATTATAGATACGTTTCCAACATATCACTGACCTCCGTTCATCCTGTTCCTAGGGCCTCCCGGTTGGGTCTCCGTCTTTCTCTCTTCTCGGTTGAGGCTAGGAAGGGCCCGCCGACTGCGACCTGTCAATATGGGAACGGAGCGGTAAAAGAGCCGTCTTTTTCGTTAAACCCCGGATCTCTGCCTTTATCTTTAAACCTTAACATAGCTTTCCCTCCTTCTCCGCTACACATGTGCCTTTTTGTTAGAGTCACGAAACCCTCTTGTAAAGAAGTCTCCTTTTGGCAATAATATAAGTCTTTTATTATCCCTTCAAATTTCCTGTGTCGAACATGTACTATCTTTGTCTTGCATACTTCTCCCTGCGATGTCTTGAGTGCACATTCAAGGGTTGATGCCATAGCAGACCTAGGAGGTCCAAGTACCTTGATGGTGACGCGACAATTTGCACGCTTTCAGTTTATGGCCCTGAGGACGGAATGGAGGTCATGGTCCGAAGACCGGAGCAGTGTAGGGACGAGGCTACGTTAACTCGTTCCCAGGCAGGCACCTTCGCCTTGTCTAGACATAACTCCTTCACTCACCCAATGTGTAATATGGGGTTGTAGTCGACAGTCTAGCTACGTCGGGTACGGATGTTTGTACCTCCCGAGTAGTGCCTATATCCACCTCAGACCAACTATTTCAGAGGTAACTTAGAACCCACGAGAGTTCCCAGGTCGTCACCCAATGTGCTATACCATATTCCAACAACCCACTCCCTATACCTGTACCCTGGCAATTCATAAGCCGATTGGGTTGCTCGGTGTTTGAGCGAAGCGAACTATGGAGGTGAAGTTACGTAACCATGTAGGTTTTCTGGCCCTGAGGCCTTGTTCATAAGAATGTGAGGTTTGCCAAATACGGGTTTTAGACCTCTAGCAGGTTTTCCCGCCCCCTAGGCGGTGAGAACCATGAACTGGGTGGATAGAGAGAGAGAGAGAGAGAGAGAGAGGGGGGGAGAGCATTGGAGAAATACATTCCAATACTCACTTTGTCCCAAAAAAATTGTCATCCGGATGAAAAACAAGGTGTATCTATGGAGTAGGAGCCCCAAATGTGTAAGGGATTGATATAAGACCTTAATTACTTATACACCAAAGTTTTCACAACAACAACAGTTTTAAATTTCGAGGAGTACAGTAGGTCTTTGTCTTCACCAGGTCTCGTGTTCCCACTCTTCATCCAGGTCGCCTCTATCGTCCCTAGGTAAAGTGACAGAGCCTTGCCATCCGGGGTACAACCTTCTCATGGAGGCGTTGTGTTTCCGCCCATGTGTCGATGTTGTGGTGAGGCGCCCATCGCGGCCATGCAAGGGGTTTCTTCCCCTGGGACTTTTGCGGTCGGGCCGCCTGAGGGACACTGGATTCTTTACACAGACTATCCTGGTCCGTGCGCGTCGTCCTCCTACCTTGCCTGGTGCCAATGGCTTCCTGGTTCCCCGTGAGGGTTCTTCCTTCTGGTGTCTTTCCGTTGCATCGGCTTGGTAGGTCCCGAGTGTTGGGTCGTGCCATCTACCAGGAGGCCAGTTCTCGATGTCTATGTACCCTGCTCCCTGAGGAGGTTTTTAATAGAGCGTATGAGCCATTTTCCAATTCTGCCCCCGATGTCCTAGAATTCTTTGGTTGCGACCTTCCTGATGCCTGAGCTGGCCACTCTAAGTGGACCGGACGTTGTGTTGGTGTTCTGTGTTGATGGTGAGGTCCACTCATCCTCCCCCGCTGGGAATTCGGTTGTTGGGTAGGTGAGAGCGTACCCCTATTTGTTCTCTTGATTCATCCGAGTTGTCTTTCCCATGTAAGTGTGCTCAATTCTTCTCTTTGATTGGCGAGCCATCATCCCGTGAGGGAGGTCAAGTTGAACCTGTCTCATCTTGTAGCTGCATCGATCTCATTCTGCTACGTGCTTAAAGGATGCCTTGACTGTGATTACCCCCTTAGGTCTCGGCAGCTTAAAGATCAGGTAAGTGTAGTTGGGGATTCCCATGAACTGCAAGATCTATGGACGCCCGATGAGGGCATTCAACATAGCATCATCGACACTTACTTTGCAAATGCCAGGAGGTAGTGGCAACCAAGCTGGTGACTATCGCGTCTGACAGCTTTCCGGAGATCGAACTCTTTGGACATCATTTGCAACTCTAAGCTTAGCTAGGAAAGAGTTGATGAATCCATAGATGGATACTAGGCTCTGAAAAAACTACTCATGTATGGCTTTGCCTCTTGCCGTCTAGATTGCCCAAAGTGTCACAGTTGCCCTCACAAAATCCTCATGAGAAAGTGTTTTAATTAAGAAGAAAAGCCATTCCTTTGCATTACCACAATTGTTTGCCAAAAGATTCTCAATTAGATCCTCATCGATGAGTGTCCATGTGTTGATGGCCATATTGCACTCTAAAGTCAGTGCCTCCAAGAGTCATTAGGGGCATGGCATAGCCCGCATGAGCTATCATCAGACATTTGACGTCAGTGCAGTATAACCCCTGTTGGTAATGACTGATGTGAAATCCTCCAAAGAAAAACTCTAATTTTTTAGGGGACCTTTATCTTCCATAGGGACTTCCAGTGCTTCTAATCGTTGCAGCCGCTCGATCTAGCTCTCTCTTCTAATATTTGTTTTGGTTAGCATTCGATAGGCAGGCTTGACTGAGAAATTGTTGTGCTTCTTGAAATGCCAGGCCTAGAAGTCATCGTGGATGACCGTTCCCAACAGTTCGATCTAATAATCTTTATGTCCATCAGAAAAAAATTAGCACCGAGATACTGCAAATTCCATGATCCCGATCGATCAAGTATGAAACCCACACCGACGGTGACTCCCTGATTGCAGTAATTGGCCGAAACCGTGTGTCCCGTGATAACCAATTTTTAGTCCAGATTCTTGTTTGTTCCCCTATCCTAATACGTTGGGCAAGCCCAAAATGAAGAGCATCCCTTCCTCACTGATAGCACGCCATATCTTGGATGGTCACGAGCCCAGGTCAGCTGACAGAAAGTCTTGATTTGGGTAGTAAATCGCTTTCATAATTCACGCACTTAGCGTATTTGGGCTGGTTATCAGCCTCTAGGCCTCGCATACTAGCAACACTAGATTGAACAGCTCCATGTCCCTAAAGCCAAGACCTCCATCAAATCTTGATTTTGTCATTTCACTCCATGACACCCAATGAGGTTTCCGTTTTCCTTGCTTAGAGACCCACCAAAAGCTTCTAATCATTGAGTTAATGTGCTCACACAATCCTTTCGGGAGATTAAAGCAAGACATTGAGAAAGTGGGGATGGCTTGGATTACCGATTTTATGAGTACTCCTTTGCCACTCGATGATAGGAATTTCTCCATCCAGCCCAAGATGTTGTTCCGGATTCTCTCTTTAATTTACTTGAAAGCATCATTCACGGATTTCCCCACATATGTTGGCATTCCCAGATACTTCGCCGGCAATGACTCATTTGTTACCTCAAGAGAAGCAACTTGATCTCTTCTCGTATAGGATCACAAAATCCCTTCCCAGAGTGTATGGAATATTTGCTAAGATGCGCTGTCGAGACGCCTGGCAGTATAATTATAGAACTTCGTTGACCTCCGCTGCTACACCAGAATTTGCCTTAAAGAAAAGCAAGTTGTTGTTTGCAAAAAGAGGATGATTGGCCGGGAGTACAGCGGGCGCCACTTGGACATAGAAGGTGACCGCAGTTACCACCCTCATGATAGATGAGATCCACTATTGATTAAACAATAACTTCAGTATAATGGTTTCTAAGTAATTTCACTATAATGGTTTCTAAGTAATTTCACTCAATGCGATCGTAAGTTTTCATCATGTCCAGTTTTAGCGCACAGAGCAGCTGATTCCGTATCTTGATTAAAACGTGGATCGAAATATAGAAGTTTCAGGCCCCCTCCATAGAAATATTACTACATATATGAAAGACAACCATTTCAGCGATAGATTAGGGGCACCAAATTAGCTTCGGTATTGTAGATAGAATCGCACATCTACAGTAATCATTTCTCCATCTATCCCGTGTCTTCTAGGTCCTCTCCTCTCACGTTCCTTGTGTGATGGGCTTCTTTATGGAAGAGTCCGGTCAATTCTCGAGCGGTGGACTCGATCTCACCCCTACCTTTTCTTCTTTTCCTCCCATCACCACTGCCTCACATCTCCCACCAAGGGCCAACATCCTTCTCTCCATCTCTGGCCACCTGCCGCCTACCGGCACCTATCTCTTCTCCCTGCAGATGGATATGGTTGATGTTGGTCCACCGATCGCCCTGGTAAGCCATCAAGGTGTCCAAGTCAAGGATGTACTGTGGCGCCTGATTCTCCTTATGGTCTGTAGCTGGCCACCATCGTTGCTGCTTCGCGTGGCCAACATGGTAGGCCATCGGGCTTCCTCGCCGAGGCCATTCTATAGTTCCCTCACGCCTTTGTTATCAACCTCCATCTTCCTACAGTTATCTTGATAGCCAGATTGATAATTTCCTCAAATCCACCGTCTTTGGAAAAGAGACGGATGGGCGCGGGGGTTGTGTCGCCTGCTTGTCGGAGGGCTTCACAATGACGTCCGGCGGACACCACGGCCACGGGCCATGCGTGGAGAGTGGGAGAGCAGCACTGCAGGTGCCTCGCCTGGGAGCTATCTCCCCAGGTTCTTCCGTTCCTGCCATTTCTGGAGGTGATCGTGGGTGTTTCAGAGAATGTCGAGTTGTGCCTTGAGGGCACTGCGGCGGGCTTGAGAAGAACCCCATTGGTGCCTAGAACCACCACTGTGGGCAATTCTAATTACCATTATGCAATTCTAAACATTACTGGTTTCCAAGACATGGCATGGTGAAATTTTAATCAAACACATTGTTTTATGCAGATAGGCAGCCACCGTTGCTCTCTGGAGTGAGCAATCCAGGAGTCCAGAAAACATCCAATTCATTGGCATGGTGGTTAGCCGGTTTCAGGCCAGATCAACAGCGGGGATGACACCACATGCTAATGTGTTGTCGGGTTCAGGATGCGACGAGTTCATTACAAATGCATAGTTCATTTGAAAAATAAAGGAGCAACCTATTTTCATAGCCAGTTGATGGTTTTGTTCTATTGCAGGGTGAATCTAGCACTACCGAAGTAAACAAGAACAGGGGCTCTCCATCTAGGCGAACATTGTCAAAGATAAGATCAATATTATTATACCTCTGAAAACCACAAATGATACAATTATCACTTTGTCTGTACCAACTAACAAAGGATATTTTACCCTCCAAAATAATTTCAACGAGTTGATATAATGAATTTTCCCATCCTTTACGGAACTTTCTTTATTTAGTAATAATATATATGAATTGAGGACTATAATGATCCTTTCCTGCAGTTGGAGTATTGTTTTCATGCGTTGCATTGTTTAAAGGAATGCTTAATGATATGCCTATGTGTTATTTTTCCTCACCTGAGCTATTTTGTAGTTTCAGTTCGGTTTTGCTTTGTCCCTACGTTCTGTTCATTCATGTTTCAAACAATAGGTGTTCCTGGACATTCACACTATGGTGCTTTGGTAATGATTTAGGAATTTACTAATCAGGCATTTATTTATTGCATCAACCTTTAGTCTTCGTGTTATAGTTTGGTTACTAAAGAACATGCATTTTTTTGATACATTATTGCATTAACAACCATTGAGAATACTCTTTCGGTAATGTCCTGCTTGATGTAGGATCCAGTTTACAATTTATGAGGTGCTCCCAATTCATGCTTTTGAGTTATGCACAACATATTTTGTACTATCAAAAAGGTAATCAGCTAATGTTTGATCCTCCTATTTTAATTGATTCCTCTGATCTTTTGCATTTGCATATACTTGATGACTGATTGTTCTTTGTTTTCATTTTTACTTGGTTATTAGCTAGTTATAGCTACAAACAAATTTGACAAGCATCAGTACGTGCAATCTAAACAATCTAAATTCAGTGCCACTGATTCACCGATTCCTTTTACTTTGGTAAGGGCACCCACTGCTTGCAGTTCCATACTAGCACATACACTCCCCAATACAACTTTAGGTCTTAAGCACAATTGGTGTACTGACATGAATACTACTGTCACTCTTTAGGAAATAAGAGGCATTATTGCAGTTATAGCTAAAATGGGAAAGTTCTGGTAGTATACTAGACCAGGTTTAATATACATGCTATTAATGTTATTTAGTGATTTGTTGAGTGTTTTAAGATGCTCCATGCTCCATAGGTCTACAACTTATAATTGAGTTTTCTTTCTTATAAGGAAATGTGTATCAGACAGTTAGTAACTACCTCTACAACTGTTTTAGCGATTGATTAGGGGTGCCTAGTCAGCTTCGGTAGTGTAGATAGAATCACACATCTATAGTAACCGTTTCTCCGTCTATCCCGTGTCCTCTAGGTCCTCTCCTCTCACGTTCCTTGTGCGATGGTCTTCTTTCTGGAAGAGTATGGTCAATTCCCGAGTGGTGGACTCGGTTTCACCCCTACATTTTCTTCTTTTCCTCCCACCGCCTCCGCCTCACATCTCCCACCAAGGGTCAGCATCCTTATCTCCATATCTGGCCACTGTGCTGCCTACCGGCACCTGTCTCTTCTCCCTGCAGATGGATAGGGTTGATGCTGGTCCGATGGTCGCCCTGGTAGTCCATCAAGGTGTCCAGGTCAAGGATGTATTGTGGCGCCTGACTGTCCTTCTGGTCTGTAGCTAGCTACTGTCGTTGCTGCTTTTTGTGGCCAACGTGGTAGGCCACTTGGCTTCCTCGCCAAGGCCATTCTGTAGCTCCCTCACACCTTCGTTCTCAACCCCCATCTTCCGGCAGTTATCTCGACAGCTAGACTGATAATTTCCTCAAATTCACCGTCTTTGGAAAAGCGACGGATGGCCGCGGGGGTCATGTCGCCTGCCTGTCGGAGGGATTCGCTAGTCTGGTTGTTGGACACCACGGCCATGGGCCATGCATGGAGAGTCGGAGAGCAGCGCTGCAGGTGCCTCGACTAGGAGTTGTCTCCCCATGTTCTTCGGTTCCTGCCATTTCTGTAGGTGGTCGTGGGTGTTTTAGGGAACGTCGAGTTGTGCCTTGAGGGCACTGCGGTGGGCTTGAGCAGAACCCCATTGATGCCTGAAAACACCACTGTGGGCAATTCTGATTATCATTAGGCAATTCTTAACATTACTGGTTTTCAAGACATGGCATGGTGAAATTTTAATCAAACACATTGTTTTATGCAGATAGGCAGCCACCGTTGCTCTCTGGAGTGAGCAATCTAGGAGTCCAAGCAGCATCCAATTCATTGGCATGGTGGTTAGCCGGTTTTCAGGCCAGATCAGTAGCGGGTATGACACCACATGCTAATGTGTTGCCGGGTTCAGGATGCGATGAGTTCAGTACAAATGCATAGTTCGTTTGGCAGATAAAGGAGCAACCTATTTTCATGGCCAGCTGATGGTTTCATTCTATTGCAGGGTGACTCTAGCACTACTGAAGTAAACAAGAACAGGGGTTCTCCATCGAGACAAACATTGTCAAAGATAAAATCAATATTTTTATACCTTTGAAACCACAAGTGATACAATTATCGCTTTGTCTGTACCATCCGATAAAGGATATTTTACCCTTCTGCATAATTTCGACGAGTTGATATAATGAATTTTCCCATCCTTTAAGGAACTTTCTTTATTTAGTAATAATATATGTGAATTGAGGACTATAATGATTCTTTCCTGCAGTTGGAGTATTGTTTTCATGCGTTGCATTGTTTAAAGGAATGCTTAATGATATGCCTATGTGTTATTTTTTCCTCACCTGAGCTATTTTGTAGTTTCAGTTCGGTTTTGCTTTGTCCCTACGTTCTGTTCATTCATGTTTCAAACAATAGGTGTTCCTGGCCATCCAGACTATGGTGCTTTGGTAACGATTTAGGAATTTACTAATCAGGCATTTATTTATTGCATCCACTGATACGTCCAAAACGTATCTACTTTCCCGAACACTTTTGCTATTGTTTCTCTTCTAAACTTGTGTGATTTGGATCCAACTAACAGGGACTGACGTTGTTTTCAGCAGAATTACCTTGGTGTCTAGTTTTTCTGCAAAAAATGAACTATCAGAAAAAATCCCGAAAAATATGTCAAAAATTATATTTCACCATAAGATCCACGGAGCCAGAAGACGAGACGGAGAAGGGGCCTGAGGGGCCCACACCCCTGCCAGACGCGGGCCCACAACTGGTCGCGCCTAGGGGGTGCAGCCACCCCAGGCACCCCCTCGGCCTCCCTCTGCGCATATAAGTTGCCTCTCGACCTAGAAACCAAGGAGGGTTCGATAGTTTTCCAGAAAGAGTTCCGCTCTGCTGCCGCCACCAGAAACCAAGATTTGGATCCAGGAACTCCGTTCTGGCACCCTGCCGGGACGGGGAATTTGGAGAGGATCATCGCCATCATCATCACCAACGCATCTCCATCAACCACCGATGTTTCTCTCATCGATGAGTGAGTAATTCCCCGCTGTAGGATTGGGGATGGTAGGGATTGGATGAGTTCTATCATATAATCGAATAAGATTGTTAGGGCATAGTGCCTAGTATCTCTATTAGTGCTATTTGACTTTGTTGCAACTTGTTGTGCTTAATGCTTGTCACTAGGGCCCAAGTGCCATGATCTCATATCTTGACTTATTATTGAATCATTATGATAGTATTATTTGTGATCTTATCTGAAAGTTGTGTACACATATTATTGTCCGGATACAAAGGCCCCAAAGTGACAATAATTGGGACAACCAGAGGGGATGGCTATGGTGTAAGGATCGCATGTGTTCATGGAGTGTTAATGCTTTGCTCCGGTGCTCTATTAAAAGGAGCACCTTAATTTCCAGTAGTTCCCTAGAGGTCCCGCTGCCACGGGCTGGCTGGACAGAAGATGTTATGCAAGTTCTCATTGCGAGCACGTATGACTATATTTGGATCACATGCCTAGGATTGTTTAGTAATTGGATGCTTGTTATTATTTATCTACAATGCCCTAGATCTTGAAGTTACATGTTTAGACTCGTCCATACAACGCTCGTCCATCCATCCCTATGTCTACCGCACTCGAATCCTACTGTTACCGTTACTGTTACTATTGCTCATGTTTCTGTAGAGATCCCTCCTTTATAAATGAAAAGATCCCTGTGTTTACAATGCTAGTCCCTGGATCAATAGCTAGCATCCATAGTTAAGATGTAATATCAAAAAATAAAGGTCATAATACAACTTTATAACCAGGAATAAAATAATTTATTACATCTTACATAGCTCATTTGGCTATCTCATTACAATGCAGCAGAAATAACTTTAGCATGGGGTCCTTCATCTTCAAAGTGCCACAGGCAAACATGTTGGTTGTAGACTTGTAATCCTCATCAACACATATCACTAACATCAAACAAACCTGCAACATAATAAGTTACAGCCACAAGGGTCAATACATTTGAATTGTATTGGCAAGTGATACTATGGTAGCATAGTGGAGTCTATCATCTATATGCATTTGGCTAAGTGGAACTTAGGCTTGCTTTGCTCAAAATAGGTTTTGCCTATTAGTTGAAAACACTAAGTTTTTTCTTTGACAAAAACTTTCCCAAGGAACCACCAATAGAAATTGGGAACCTTCACCCTTGTTCAACCACAAGTTTTTACTTAGAAATTGGGATGAGGAGATTCTTGATAGCTTCCATGTCTTGATGCTCAAATTGTCCTTTACCAGGGACATGGCTAAGTACTTAGATTTTTCACTCTGCAGAGGTGGTGCACTTTCCCCACAAGACTTGGTTTCACCAAGACAAGATCTTTCAGAAGCCTTCCCTTAGACCAGAATGGACGCATTCCAACCTATCATCCCCTACCACCAACTGTCCATTTGGCTAAGTTATTGCAACCTATATTATCCAGGCAGAGCCCATAATGCCAAGTGGCTGCACTTGAAGCTTCTCAACATTTGACATCTCAAATCTCTTTGTTCCTGGGTGGCCATCCACAAGTGAGATACCAAGTTTTCCCCAGTATACTGGACTTGGTGATGCCCAAGTTTCCCCCAGCATACTGGACTTGCATAACCACTCAACACAAACCATTCTTTCCATTCCACCCAGGTGATTCATTCACTTAGTTGTTTTATTAAACAAAAGCACAAGTCCTTGACTTAGAAGTATTCCATAGCATGAAATATAATCCACCCTTGTTTTCTACTAGCTAAGCTAAGCATGATAGTAGTAGGAATCTTAACTTAGGAAAATTCTACTAAGGTTTCATCTACTAGGATTTCCCATGGCATAGTTTATACTTAGCAAAATTCCATGCAAGTCCTACTTAGAAATATCACTAATGCATAGTGAAAAATAATGGGACAAAAGTATGGAGCATCACTTGCCTTTTTGGTAGAGAATATAAGTTCACTCCTTGATCTTGCAATATTCACACTCTTCAAATCACTACAATTCAATCAAGCAAGGCACAATTTCAATCTACCATTCAAGCAACATCACAGAAAATAATAGAAACAAAGCAATGCATGCAAGCATGCCAAAGATTGTTTTATTTGGAAAAGGGGTTTCTAATAGGTTATAAACATTCTAAAGACACCTATTGGTCACTTTTATAAAAGTGGCAAAACCATTTGCAAAAGATTTTACCTATAAACCATTTTTAAACCAAATCAATATTTTATGTGGTTGAAAATGCCTTAGCAAAGCAATAATCTTTATAGGGTTCACCAAATATATTTTTTAATCATAAAACTTGGTGTTTGGGGTCAGAGAGTTTAAATCAAAACATTTCCCAAAGGTTTTTCTCCAAAAAGTATTTTCAACATATGAACAACATTTTTATTTGAATAGAAATGTTTTAAATCAGAGATTTATTCTTTTGCTTCACCAAATATGTTTTTTAAACCACAAATTCATTTCTATGGTCAGTAGGTTCAAAAAAAACCATTTTCCAAAGATTTTATCATAAAAATAATTTTAGAACAAATTTTATATTCTAAATATGCCTACACAAGTTTCTGCAAAAACAATATTTTTACCAGAAGAAATTTACTAAACAAAGGGCATGGTTGGAAAGTACTTGTCTTGCTGATTCTATTGATATAAAATTTGCAAAATTTGGACGTGTGGTTTGAAAGTTATGCAATTTTCAAAATTGAACATCTAATAGAACAAATCCTGTTTTTAAAACAGACTCTGGGACACGCGTCTTGTTCTCATTTGACAAAAACGGTTCGGCTGGATTGCGTGCTGTGAGGCATTGGATCAAAATGAAATCGTGCGGCACAGGTAGCTCCATACCGCTTCGGTTAGTCATTCTATCTCATCCTTATGATCTAGATCTGACGGTCCTCAACGCGTCGACCAAGGATCAGCGGCGCTGGCGGCGGCGAGTGGCGGCGCGCGCTCTGGATACGGCGTCGTGGCGACTACAGGAAGCAAGGAAAGAAGGGGAGGGGTTTACCAGAACTGCAAGGGCTTGCTGATGCTCAACGTGGTTGTAGGAGAGTAGGGGGCGCACGGGGTGGTCGACAATTGCTCGCCAGAGTCGTTGACACCGTCGGTTGCGCTCAGACGTCGTTGACGGCGAAGCTACAGAGCACGCCAGAGAAAAAGGGGAGCATGGTTAGATGCACAGAAGAGTGGGGAGTATCGGAGCATCAAAGAGAGAGGGCGGTACGGTCAGATGTTACCAGTAGAGCTCGTCAGAGTGGAGGCGGACGGCAGAGGCGTACTGTCGTTGTCGTAGTCGAGGCTATGGTGCTCGCGCGAATGAACGGGAAGCACAGGGAGATGCGCCAGAGGCTAGGGAATGTGCTCGTGTGGTCGAGGAGGCGAGGGCGACGAGGTGTGGCCGGAATTGGAGTTGGAGCTCGTCGGAGCAGAGGGAGTGCGAGCTCAAATTGTGGCAGCCTGGGGGCGAGGAGGGTCTGGCGAGTGAGGGAGATCAGAGAGGGGAGAGGGATGCTTAAATGCGCGCGGTCATGGGGCTGAATCAACGCGCGGTTATGAGGAATCAAGCGTGCAATAAATTGGCAGAAACGGCGACGAGGTTGGGGGAGAAGAAGTCGCGGCGGGTGAGGAAGAAAGCTAGGAGGTGGGACCTGGCTGTCTGCGAGAGAGGGAGAGAGCAGGTGGGTCCATGCAGTCAGTGACCAAGTGGTTTCGTCTGCGAGTGCGAATCGTTTTCTGCGGGGTGAGAGGGAGTGGCCTGATGTTGGGCTTAGTGGGCCAGATCTGGTTGGGCTGCTCTGTTTTATTTTTTTCTTCTCCTGTTTATTTTTCTTTTTCCATTTCTAATATTCTGTTTTGATTTTGTTTAATCCTTTCAAACATTCATTTGAATTCAAACTTCTCTCAAACTTTGTGTGTATTCAAAATCTGTTTATTAACATATTCTGAAGTCAATTTGGAATAAATCTTTTACTCTTTTTAGGGTCTTTTAATTATTTAAAATAGGCTCTTGTATTAATTCAAATAAGATTTAATAATGTTTTCAAACTCCATTTGAAATTTAAATCTTTCCAAATCTTTTCAGTAGGTTTTATTTATTTAATAGGGTGTCAAATGATTCACCTTGAATTATTTGGAATATTTTTAATATGATTTATTAATCATTTTAATTTGGGTACTTGTCTTTATTCTAATGAAAATAATTATGGGTTTAATTCCATAAATTTATTTAGTTGATTTCTTTGATCCCATTTAAGTTAATTAAACAACTTTTATTCCACTTGGGTAAATTCCAAATTCTATTTTCCCATGATTTAATTAATCATTTCTAATAGGGATTTTATCTTTATTCAAATAGAATAGGATTTGGTTAATGCCATTTTAATTAATTTTTGAAAACTCTTTATCCATTATTTTATTTGGATTTGGATTATATTCATTCCATTTGCTTATGGATTAGGTCAAGAGTTAATTTGGCCTTTAAATATCCTCATTTAATATTTCTTTCTTTATCTTATAAAATCCATATCTTTTTATTTATAGGTCAAAACTTGGTGATTCCAATTTGTAAAATCTTATTTGATATTTATTTATCCTTTTAAATATCTTTAGGATTAATTTCTCACCATTTGGTATGGATTTTAGATAGGTGCTTTATTGGCTTTGGAAATTCAATTTCCTTATCTTATTAAATTCATAAGATTTTATCTATGACTCCAAATTAAGTGAAACCAATTTATATGGTTTTATAATATTTTCATTTGTAATTCTTGGCCATTTTGAAATGTTTGCTGACCAATTTTTATATGGATCAAATCCATAGGCTTAGAGATAACTTGGAAATGTTTTTCTTCCATTAGGGTTTTAGAGTTTTGGTTTATTTTCCAAGTGTTTAAATTTCCAGATGCATTTATGAAGAATGCATTCCACTTGATTTGAATTTAGTTAGATTCAAACATTAACCAAAGTTTGTTCAAGATGGGATTTTAAGTTTTCATTTAGAACAAAAAGTTTCTTCTCGCCCTAAATTTCAACAATTATTTATTTTGTTTATTTATTTTTCACATTACAAGATTTAGAAAATCTTGGGATGTGATAGTTTCATTGTTGCTATTGCTTTGCTATTGCTACTACAAACTGTTGCTACTGATAAACTTCTATGAGCAAGAACTATTTCCAGGTGCAGCTGAATTCACAACTCAGTTGTTAAGGCTTGCAAGTATTCTTTGGCTCCTCTTGTGTCTAATCAATAAATTGGGTAATACTACCCGCGAAGACTGATGCGATCCCCTAAACTTGTGGGTCATCAAGACTATTTTCTGGCGCCGTTGCTGAGGAGCATAGATTTATTTGTAAGTTCACTTGGATCTATTATTGTTCACTGCTACTCCTTTCATCATGGGGAAGTCTCATGATGGAAAGTTTCCTATTTTACCATCCACTACAAGAAGAGGTACAGTCCTAAACACCTCTGTTGCTCTTGATTCACCGTCTGTTATAAGTAAGCTTGTCACACCACCACCACATACTCATGTTACACACACTGCTACTACTGCTGAGTCCGAAACTGCTTTTGATGCTCATGATGTTACTTCTACTATGCTTGATGCAAGTGGTTCATTAGGTCCTTTCCTAGATGCTACTATGGCTAGTCTAGGAAATACCGAAACCGTTACACCTGTTAGCTCACCTGAGTCTAGTGAGAGTTATGATATTAATGATGGTTACATTGAGTTCACTGTTGATTTTGTTGAAGAGTGCCGAAACACACATGGTATTAGTGCTATTAAGAGTCTCCTTGCTAGACGTACTATTTATGCCTAAACTGTCCTCTAATCCTAAGTTTTACACCTCTCCCATAGATATTAAGGATAAAGATTATGATTTCTCTCTCAATTTATCTTATTTGGGTATTGTTGAGAAAGAATTTTTCTGTGGGACTGAAAATGAGAGTGATGTGGCTCATATGAATGAGCTTTCCACTATGAGTGCTTTATTCTCTGATGATTTTAAGATGCATAAGTACTTTGTTACTAAGATCTTCCCTTTTTCACTAAAATGAGAAGCTAGGGCTTGGTTTAATAGATTACCTCCTGGTTCCATTGATAGCCATGATTGCTTGATTGCTTCTTTCTTCCAGAAATATTTTACTCCTAGTGATAAACATGCTGCTTTGCAGAGACTTTTTGATTTTAAACAAGGAGAAGAAGAGAAGTTGCCTGAGTCATGGACAAGGTTCTGTGCCTTGATCCATGCACATCCTGGATGTCCATTACCTAAAAATGAGCTTCTTGATATTTATTATACTGGACTAACTGATGATTCTAGGACCTACCTAGATAGCTTTGCTGATTGTGTTTCAGGAAAAGAACTCCTACAGATGCTGAAGAATTGATGGCTAAAATAAGCAAGAATTATGATGATTGGACTTCAACTGAGCTAAATACACCTGAACCTATTACTCCTGAACCAGTTATGCCTGAACCAGTTCCAACACCAACACCAAAGAAGAGGGGGGTATTGCATTAAATGATGAAGTGATGAAGTAAGCTAAGAAGTGTCTAAAGGAGAAAGGTATTAGAGCTGAAGATGTGAAGAATCTACCTCCTATAGAAGAATTATGTAAGCCAATTCCCCATTCATCTACTATTGAGGTACACTCTCTCCAACACTTTGATGAAGGTTATATTCCTTATGGTAAGCCTCCTGATCAATGTTTAGAGGAACTTGACATTTTTATTGTAAAACAAGGTCATTTTAATAAACAAGTTCAGAATCGTTTATTGGAAAACTCTAGAGCTATCAATGAGTTGAAACATATTGTGGAAAGAACTTCTAATGATATTAAAATGCTTTGTAAACACTTTCAAATGGTTCAAACCCAACTTGATCAACTTGCTAAGGTACAAAAGGATATGCTAGTTAATGCTTCAGGAGATAAACATGCTTATGGAATTAGAACTAGGAGTGGTGTAGCTACTCAAGATCCTTTATACCCTGAAGGACACCCTAAAAGAATTGAGAATGACTCCCAACAAGGTGAGAGTAGTGATAGTCCTCGTAAGAGAAAGAAAAAGAAACATAAGATAGTTGAGGAACCACTTAAACCTGTTGTAGATCCTAATGGTATACCTGTCTCTTATGCTAAAACTGAGAGTGGTAATGATAAAAATGATGCTCCTGATAAGGAGGAAGTTGAGGAAGAACCTGAGAAGCACACTAAGAACACTAGGTACACAAAGTAAGATTTTATTGCTAATAAACATGGTAAAGAGAGAGAACCTTGGGTGCATAAACATATGCCTTTTACAGGTAAGAAACACAAGTCAAAGGAGGAAGAGCACTACAAAAAGTTTTGTGAGTAGATGAAACCTTTATTTTTGCAAATTCCTTTGACTGATGCTATTAAGTTTCCTCCTTATTCAAAGTATCTGAATGATATTGTCTCTAATAAAAGGAAGATTCCTAATGAGGAGATTTCTACTCTACTTGGTAATTATTACTTCAATGGTAAGGTTCCAAAGAAACTTGGTGATCCAGGTATACCAACTATTCCTTGCTCTATTAAGAATAATTATGTTAGAACTGCTTTATGTGATTTGGGATCTGGAGTTAGTGTTATGCCTTTTTCTCTCTACAAGAGACTCCAGCTAGAAAAGTTGATACCAACTGATATATCTTTGCAAATGGATGATAAGTCAACTACTATTCCCATTGGTATATGTGAGGATGTTCCTGTTCAAGTTGCTCATAATTGCATGGTTTTAACTGATTTTGTTGTGCTTGAAATGCCTGAAGATGATAATATGTCTATTATTCTTGGGAGACCTTTTCTTAATACTGCAGGTGCTGTCATCAATTGCAATCAAGGAAAAGTAACTTTTAATATTAATGACAAAGAGCATACTATCTATTTTCCCAAGAAGGTTGCTAAGAGCTATTGCCTGAATTCCATTGAAAATATTGAGAGCATCAAGGTTGGAGAAATATAATGTCTCATTCCACAAGAAAATTTTGAAACTATTATGATTGGGACCATTGCTATCAAGTATGAGGTAACATAATCACCTTGTGGAAGGAAAAGTTTTGTTTCATATAAGATTGTTTCGGTAACAAGACTTGATCAACCTTGTTAACAACAGGATTTTAATGAACAAAATAATGTTTCCATTGTGGTTATTCTTGCTTTCTTTTACTTTTTCTCCTTCCTAGTCTTTGCCTTTCTTTTGCTAGCTTTGGTTTTGTTAGTTTTTTGTTTGTTAGAGTTTCTTAGAGCTCCTGCAGTTTGGCTTTTGGTTTGCTTTTGCTTCTTCTGAAAAAATTGTTTCTGCGAGAAAATCAATTTTCATACCCTGAAAATTGGCCAAAAAAAGTTTCCCGAAAAATCCCAGAAAATTAAAAATAATTTTTTCCTCGAAAAAAGGGGCAGAGGGACACCTGAAGTGACCCAGGGGGCCACCCCAGGCCACCACACCCATGGTAGGAGCGGCCTACCTGTGGGTGGCGCCTGGAGGGTCTGGCCCACCTGGGCCCCTCCAGGCTGCCTCCTCAAAGCCATCTTCTTTCTATCTCCCGAAAAACACCGGAAAACTTTCTCAAGCTCGATTTCTTGCTGTTCTTGCTCGCGATTTTTGGTCTCCTTGTTCAGCTCATCTTAAGTGCTGATTTTTGGAGGGGTTGCTCCTTGGTATGTGCCTCCTCCACTTATCCAATTAGATTTGTGATTGGTATATTGTATCTTGAGTATTTTGCTGCTATAGGTGTCAGGTTGTTTTAGCTTGTTCTATGCTTAGAAACTTTATTTTGATGCATGTGTAGTCCTCTAGCAAGTTCCTATAGTAGTTGCTCGTCATTTATCAACTTAGAAATCACTTGGTTTGATGTTTGTCTAAAATTTCAGAAAAGGGAAGTCATGGACCACCACACATTTGGTGAAATATTTGAGGGCGGTGCACCTAGAAGGGCAAGGCTTCCAAGATCATCCACCAGTGTCAGGCTCTCATACAATGAGGATCTCATTACTCCACGATTTGGTGACGAGGGAGATGAGGGGGATGCGCACCCCTCCACCTTTCCTTGCCAAACTTTCTTGCGGGCAGCTGGGATTCTTGATGATTTTATGACCTTGGTTCGTAGGGCTGGACTAACAAGCCTTATGCTGGACGAGAGAGCGCAATATGCTACGCTCACCAAAACATTTGTGGCGAATTTCTCCTTTACTAACAGTGTGTTCCATCTAGATGTTTCTTTCAAAGTTTATGGCAGGTCTTACCATATGACATTGAAGAAATTTTGTGGGGCTCTGGGACTTGGTACAGCTGGGTCAGCAAAGAAGATTCTAGCTCAACCCGCTGATTTGTTGGAGCTCTATCGCGGAATAACCAATGATGATAGCCGTAGAGCTCAACGGGGAAAAATAAGAAACATTCAGCTTCTAGCCATCAGGTACTTCGCTTATTATCTTGCCACTAGTGTTCTTGGTAGGGAGAACACTAGTAATATTTCCATTTATCATTTGGCTTTCTTAGCTGTTGCGCTCGACAATGAAACCAAGTATAATCTTGGTTCTCTCATTGCTCGTCGCTTAACTGCTAAGGGACTCATTTATGGGGGAATTATTGCTACACGTGTTGCTGCTACCTTGGACATTGTCGTTGATCCAAATGATACAGTCTTGGCTCCTGAGAGGCTTGATCTTGCTGCCATGAAGGCGCATCACTTTGTCACCACTAGATCTACCCTTGAGAACTTGGTTTATAGAATGTTGTTTATTGACGGGGAAGAGAGAGATCCCTCTCCCCCAAACCACTTTGTTCAGTATTTCTCAGGGACCTTTGTCACGCTCCAAGGAGGAGATGGATGAGTTTTTGCACTCTTTTAACTTCCATGGGCACTATCAGGAAGAAGCGCCCTCATATGACCCCGTTGTACACTACACAGGGGAGTCCTCGAGCTCCTACCAGGATGAGGGAGCCTCCTCGACATACTACGGAGATGCATCTACTTGGGCACCATGGGATTGAGCCCCACTTAAGACAAAAGCCTAAGCTTGGGGGGAGGTATACCGACGTCACGCTCATCTATATATCATGTTCGGTCGGTTCTTTGTATATCCATTGTTTCGCTTTCTTTTTAGTTCGTGTTGCTTCTTTCTCGAAAAACACAAAAATACCAAAAATATTTTCGTTGTTTCTCTTGGTTTGTTTCTTCGCTTTGGTTTGCCTTAAAAGAAAAAAATACAAAAAGATTTTGCTTCGTTTGCTTTTTTTGGTTTGCTTTCTCTTTGTTTGGTTTTCCTTTGTTTGCTTGTTTCTAAAAAATCGAAAACACCAAAAATATTTGTTGTTCTTCTTTGGTTTTGTGAGTTCTTTGCAGGGTTCAGCCGTCTTCAGTGGATTTTGGTTTCATGTTATTATTCAAGTCACACAAGTGAAGGGCAGTAATGAAGATTAAGACAACTTGAGGTGTGGTAAGAGGCTGGTAACAAACTCTATTTGTTTCATTTTTGTACATATACTCATCATTGTGAGCATGCTTAGTCTGTTCGTGTAAGGTGTATGTTATTATGGATACTTAGTAGTTCTTGCTTGCTTGTGATTAGCTCCAGCTTGTTAATAGTTTGTAACATGTCATATGAATGTTTGCTTGCATTGTTTTATTCATATTTTGGTATGATATTGTGGTATCCTCCTCTAACTGTTCATGTGAATCGACTTGGCACATGCTCACGCATGCATATGACTAATCAATAGTCAGTAAGCCTCGATGATTTATTTTGCCTCGGAGTTCTTGTATCACTTTCATGCCATAATTAGTCTTGTTTTATTGCAAGCATGATTATGACAGTTATTGCTCTCGTTTGTCGCTCCCTCTCTATTGCTAGCCTTCACTTGCATCGAGTTTGAGCTCTACCTGTGTTTCCAACTCCCCAAAACCAATATTGCCAGTTGTGTCCACTATACCTACCTATCAGCATCATTTGCTACTTCAGTGCATATTCTATATGCCTTGTTTTCTTCCAAATAAAATGTTTGTCTGTTTTGAGAAAGTTAGTTAGTAAAGCTCTCACAAATTTGATGGCACACTTTATTACTTGCGCTTAATAATCCTGAACCATTGTGACTTGTCCATGAAAGTTATATGCTTGCAAAATATATGATGGGAGTCAGCAAAACTGTGCTGACACGGGGAACGCTTTCAACACTTTTTTGGATATCTCATCCATTTGATACCTTGCTCTTTTGTTTGCGGATGTCGACGATGTGAAATAAAAGGGGAGCTTGTGAGTTCATGGAGTCTATACATTGTGTTAGAGAAACGCCTAGGCCGCTAGCCTAAGCCATGCCTAATCATGGTGGAAACTTCCAGCATCACCATAATGAGCATTTATGAAGCATCCTCAATAAAAATCCATAAAAAGATTGCTGAGATGCTCATTGTCTGCTTGCCTTGTTATTTTGATCACGGGATAGCTCATGTATCATGTGCAAGGGGTACCCCGTTGGCGGTTCTCTATGATATGCATGTATTTACAATGACAAGAACTTTCAGGTGACCAAAGTTGAGTAGCATGCGGAGCGACCCTCGTACTCAAGGGACATGGGATTTCCAGTCTATGGTCTGTCAAGCATATGATTCAGAGTAGACCTCACTTTCACCTTAACCACATGAAGATGCCTATGATAGGGCAATGAGAGCTCAAAGCTAATGAGTACCTTCCTTCAGCATTGGGAAGCCTTTCAAACTTTTGAAAACTATTTTCACAACCTTGTTGAGTAACCACTTATTCTATGAGCACCTTCTTAAGAGCATAGTTGTCATTTTTGTGTTTGTTCCAAAACTTGGTTAATTATGTCATGACTTTGATGCTTGTACCTCTGATATATTTACTTCTAGTCTTCATGTGAACTTCAGAGGTGTCTTGGCATTTATATTGTGCTCTTCAAACAAAGGCAAGCGAGATACCACTCTATCATACCTTACTATGAACATTGCAATGTTGTTTATGTTTCATGCTACTTATTATTATTGAGTTGGTTTCTCTTGATAGCTTGCAATGATTATTGAGTAAACCTAGTTGCATACTCTTTATTATGAATTGTCTAAGCATCTACTCATGTGCTGAGAATATTTACATCATATGAAGCAAATGTGTTCATGAAAATTCTTTTATCGCACTCAGTTTTCAACTGAATTTCTTGAGGACAAGCAATATCTAAGCTTGGGGGGAGTTGATACGTCCAAAACATATCTACTTTTCCAAACACTTTTGCTATTGTTTCTCCTCTAAACTTGTGTGATTTGGATACAACTAACACGGACTGACGTTGCTTTCAACAGAATTACCTTGGTGTCTAGTTTTTGTGCAGAAAATGAACTATCAGGAAAAATCCCAAAAAATATGCCAAAAATTATATTTCACCAGAAGATCCACGAAGCCAGAAGACGAGACGGAGAAGGGGCCTGGGAGGCCCACACCCCTGCCAGGCGCGGGCCCACCACTGGTCGTGCCTAGGGGGTGCAGCCACCCCAGGCACCCCCTCGGCCCTCCCTCTGCGCCTATAAGTTGCCTCTCGACCTAAAAACCGAGGGGGGGTTCGATAGTTTTCCATAAAGAGTTCTGCTCTGCCGCCGCCACCAGAAACCAAGATTCGGATCCAGAAACTCTCTTCTGGCACCCTGCCGGGACGGGGAATTTGGAGAGAATCATCGTCATCACCAACGCATCTCCATCAACCACCGATGTTTCTCTCATCCATGAGTGAGTAATCCCCCGTTGTAGGCTTGGGGATGGTAGGGATTGGATGAGTTCTATCATATAATCGAATAAGATTGTTAGGGCATAGTGCCTAGTATCTCTATTAGTGCTATTTGACTTTGTTGCAACTTGTTGTGCTTAATGCTTGTCACTAGGGCCCAAGTGCCATGATCTCATATCTGGACTTATTATTGAATCATTATGATAGTATTGTTTGTGATCTTATCTGAAAGTTGTGTACACATATTATTGTCCGGATACAAAGGCCCCAAAGTGACAATAATTGGGACAACTAGAGGGGATGGCTATGGTGTGAGGATCGCATGTGTTCATGGAGTGTTAATGCTTTGCTCCGGTGCTCTATTAAAAGGAGCACCTTAATTTCCAATAGTTCCCTAGAGGTCCCGCTGCCACGGGCTGGCTGGACAGAAGATGTTATGCAAGTTCTCATTGCGAGCACGTATGACTATATTTGGATCACATGCCTAGGATTGTTTAGTACTTGGATGCTTGTTATTATTTATCTACAATGCCCTAGATCTTGAAGTTACATGTTTAGAATTGTCCATGCAACGCCCGTCCATCCATCCCTATGCCTACCGCACTCGAATGCTACTGTTACCGTTGCTGTTACTATTGCTCTTGTTTCATTGTTGCTATTGTTTTTCTGTTGCTACTGATAAACTTCCATGAGCAAGAACTATTTCTAGGTGCAGCTGAATTCACAACTCAGTTATTAAGGCTTGCAAGTATTCTTTGGCTCCCCTTGTGTCGAATCAATAAATTGGGTAATACTACCCGCGAAGACTGTTGCGATCCCCTACACTTGTGGGTCATCATCCACCTTTAGTCTTCGTTCTATAGTTTGGTTACTAATTAACATGCATTTTTTGATACATTATTGCATTAACAACCATTGAGAATACTCTTTTGGTAATGTCCTGCTTGATGTAGGATCCAGTTTACAATTTCTGAGGTGCTCCCAATTCATGCTTTTGAGTTATGCACAATGTATTTTATACTGTCAAAAAGGTAACCAGCTAATGTTTGATCCTCCAATTTTAATTGATTCCTCTGATCTTTTGCATTTGCATATGCTTGATGACCGATTGTTCTTTGTTTTCATTTTTACTTGGTTATTATCTAGTTATAGCAACAAACAAATTTGACAAGCATCAGTACGTGCAATCTAAATTCGGTGCCAGTGATTCACTGATTCCTTTTACTTTGGTAAGGGCACCCATTGCTTGCAGTTCCGTACTAGCACATGCACTACCCAATACAACTTTAGGTCTTAAGCACAATTGGTGTACCGACATGAATATCAATGTCACTCTTTAGGAAATAAGAGGCATTATTGCAGTTATAGCTAAAACGGGGAAGTTCTGGTAGTATACTAGATCTGGTTTAATATACATGTTATTAATGTTATTTAGTGATTCGTTGAGTGTTTTAAGATGCTCCATGCTCCATAGGTCTACAACTTATAATTCAGTTTTATTTCTTTTAAGGAAATGTGTATCAGACAGTTAGTAACTACCTCTATAACAGTTTCAGCGATTGATTAGGGGTGCCCAGTCAGCTTCGGTAGTGTAGATAGAATCACACATCTATAGTAACCGTTTCTCCGTCTATCCCGTGTCCTCTAGGTCCTCTCCTCTCATGTTCCTTGTGCGATGGTCTTCTTTCTGGAAGAGTCTGGTCAATTCCTGAGTGGTGGACTCGGTTTCACCCCTACCTTTTCTTCTTTTCCTCCCACCGCCTCCGCCTCACATCTCCCACCAAGGGCCAGCATCCTTCTCTCCATATATGGCCACTGTGTTGCTTACCGGCGATTGTCTCTTCTCCCTGCAGATGGATAGGGTTGATGCTGGTCCGCTGGTCGCCCTGGTAGTCCATCAAGGTGTCCAAGTCAAGGATGTACTGTGGCGCCTGACTCTCCTTCTGGTCTGTAGCTAGCCACTGTTGTTGCTGCTTCACGTGGCCAACGTGATAGTCCACCGGGCTTCCTCGCCGAGGACATTTTGTAGCTCCCTCACGCCTTCGTTCTCATCCCCCATCTTCCAGCAGTTATCTCAACGGCTAGACTGATAATTTCCTCAAATTCACCGTCTTTGGAAAAGCGACGGATGGCCGCAGGGGTCATGCCGCCTGCCTGTCGGTGGGCTTCGCTAGTCCGGTCGTTGGACACCACGGCCATGGGCCATGCATGGAGAGTCAGAGAGCAGCACTGCAGGTGCCTCGGCTAGGAGCTGTCTCCCCATGTTCTTCGGTTCCTGCCGTTTCTGTAGGTGGTCGTGGGTGTTTTAGGGAACGTCGAGTTGTGACTTGAGGGCACTGCGGTGGGCTTGAGCAGAACCCCCCGTTGATTCCTAGAACCACCACTGTGCGCAATTCTGATTATCATTAGGCAATTTTGAACATTACTGGTTTTCAAGACATGGCATGGTGAATTTTAATCAAACACGTTGTTTAATGTTGATAGGTAGCCACCGTTGCTCTCTGGAGTGAGCACTCTAGGAGTCCAAGCAACATCCAATTCATTGGCATGGTGGTTATCCGGTTTTCAGGCCAGATCAGTAGCGGGTATGACACCACATGCTAATGTGTTGCCGGGTTCAGGATGCGATGAGTTCAGTACAAATGCATAGTTCGTTTGGCAGATAAAGGAGCAACCTATTTTCATGGCCAGCTGATGGTTTCATTCTATTGCAGGGTGACTCTAGCACTACTGAAGTAAACAAGAATAGGGGTTCTCCATCTAGACAAACATTGTCAAAGATAAAATCAATACTTTTATACCTCTGAAACCACAAGTGATACAATTATCGCTTTGTCTGTACCATCTGACAAAGGATATTTTAACCTTCTGCATAATTTCGACGAGTTGATATAATGAATTTTCCCATCCTTTACGGAACTTTCTTTAGTTAGTAATAATATATGTGAATTGAGGACTATAATGATTCTTTCCTGCAGTTGGAGTATTGTTTTCATGCGTTGCATTGTTTAAAGGAATGCTTAATGATATGCCTATGTGTTATTTTTCCTCACCTGAGCTATTTTGTAGTTCCAGTTCGGTTTTGCTTTGTCCCTACGTTCTGTTCATTCATGTTTCAAACAGTAGGTGTTCCTGGCCATCCAGACTATGGTGCTTTGGTAACGATTTAGGAATTTACTAATCAGGCATTTATTTATTGCATCCACCTTTAGTCTTCGTGCTATAGTTTGGTTACTAATTAACATGCATTTTTTTGATACATTATTGCATTAACAACCATTGAGAATACTCTTTTGGTAATGTCCTGCTTGATGTAGGATCCAGGATACAATGTCTGAGGTGCTCCCAATTCATGCTTTTGAGTTATGCACAACATATTTTGTACTATCGAAAAGGTAATGAGCTAATGTTTGATCCTCCTATTTTAATTGATTCCTTTGATCTTTTGCATTTGCATATGCTTGAAGAATGATTGTTCTTTGTTTTCATTTTTACTTGGTTATTAGCTAGTTATAGCTACAAACAAATTTGACAAGCATCAGTACGTGCAATCTAAATTCGATGCCAATGATTCACTAATTCCTTTTACTTTGGTAAGGGCACCCACTGCTTGTAGTTCCATACTAGCACATGCACTCCCCAATACAACTTTAGGTCTTAAGAACACTTGGTGTACCAACATGAATATCAATGTCACTCTTTAGGAAATAAGAGGCATTATTGCAGTTATAGCTAAAACGAGAAAGTTCTGGTAGTAGACTAGACCTGGTTTAATATACATTCTTTTAATGTTATTTAGCGATTCTTTGAGTGTTTTAAGAAGCTCCATGCTCCATAGGTCTACAACTTATATTTCAGTTTTCTTTCTTATAAGGAAATGTGTACCAGACAATTAGTAACTACCTCGACAACCGTTTCAATGATTGATTAGGGATGCCAAGTTAGCTTCGGTAGTGTAGATAGAATCACACATCTATAGTAAATGTTTCTCCGTCTTTCCCGTGTCCTCTAGGTCCTCTCCTCTCACGCTTCCTGTGCGATGGCCTTCTTTCTAGAAGAGTCTCGTCAATTCCCGAGTGGTGGTCTCGGTCTCACCCCTATCTTTTCTTATTTTCCTCCCATCGCCTCCGCTTCACATCTCCCACCAAGGGCCAGCATCCTTCTCTCCATATCTGGCCATCGTGCTACCTACCGGCGTCTGTCTCTTCTCCCTGCAGATGGATAGGGTTAATGCTGGTCCGTTGGTCGCCCTAGTTGTCCATCAAGGTGTCCAAGTCAAGGATGTACTGTGGCGCCTGACTCTCCTTCTGGTCTGTAGCTCGCCACCGTCGTTGCTGCTTTGTGTGGCCAACGTGGTAGGCCGTCGGGCTTCCTCGTCGAGGCCATTCTATAGCTCCCTCGCGCCTTCGTTCTCAACCTCCATCTTCCGGCAGTTACCTCGATGACCAGATTGACAATTTCCTCAAATTCACCGTCTTTGGAAAAGCGACCGATGGCCGCGAGGGTCATGCCGCCTGCCTGTCGGAGGGCTTCGCTAGTCCGGTCGTCGGCCACCACGGCCATGGGCCATGCATGGAGAGTGGGAGAGCAGCGCTGCAGGTGCCTCGGCTAGGAGCTGTCTCCCCATGTTCTTTCGTTTCTGCCGTTTCTGTAGGTGGTCGTGGGTGTTTTAGGGAACGTCGAGTTATGCCTTGAAGGCACTACAGTGGGCTTGAGCAGAACCCCATTGATGCCTGAAACCACCACTATGGGCAATTCTGATTATCACTAGGAAATTCTGAACATTACTGGTTTCCAAGACATGGCATGGTGAAATTTTAATCAAACACGTTGTTTAATGCTGATAGGCAGCCACCGTTGCTCCCTCGAGTGAGCACTCTAGGAGCCCAAGCAGCATCCAATTCATTCACATGGTGGTCAGCCAGTTTTCATGCCAGATCAGCAGCGGGGATGACACCACAGGCTAATGTGTTGTCGGTTTCAGGATGCGACGAGTTCATTACAAATGCATAGTTCATTTAAAAAATAAAGGAGCAACCTGTTTTCATAGCCAGATGATGGTTTTATTCTATTGCAGGGTGAATCTAGCACTACTGAAGTAAACAAGAACATGGGCTCTCCATCTAGGCGAACATTGTCAAAGATAAGATCAATATTATTATACCTCTGAAAACAACAAATGATACAATTATTGCTTTGTATGTACTAGCTGACAAAGGATATTTTACCCTCCTGCATAATTTCGACGAGTTGATATAATGAATTTCCCCATCCTTTACGGAACTTTCTTTATTTAGTAATAATATATGTGAATTGAGGACTATAATGATTCTTTCCTGCAGTTGGAGTATTGTTTCCATGTGTTGCATTGTTTAAAAGAATGCTTAATGATATGCCTATGTGTTATTTTTCCTCACCTGAGCTATTTTGTAGTTTCAGTTCGGTTTTGCTTTGTCCCTATGTTCTGTTCATTCATGTTTCAAACAATAGGTGTTCCTGGCCATCCAAACTATGGTGCTTTGGTCAGGATTTAGGAATTTACTAATCAGACATTTATTTATTGCATCCATCTTTAATCTTCATGCTATAGTTTGGTTAATGATTAACATGCATTTTTTGTCGATACATTATTGCATTAACAACCATTGAGAATAATCTTTTGGTAATGTCTTGCTTGATGTAGGATCCAGTTTACAATTTCTGAGGTGCTCCCAATTCATGCTTTTGAGTTATGCACAACATATTTTGTACTGTCGAAAAGGTAATCAGCTAATGTTTGATCCTCCTATTTTAATTGATTCCTTTAATCTTTTGCATTTGCATATGCTTGATGACCGATTGTTCTTTTTTTCATTTTACTTGGTTATTAGCTAGTTATAGCTACAAACAAATTTGATAAGCATCAGTACATGCAATCTAAATTCGGTTCTAGTGATTCACTGATTCCTTTTACTTTAATAAGGGCACCCACTGCTTGCAGTTCCATACTAACACATGCACTCCCCAATACAACTTTAGGTCTTAAGCACAATTGGTGTACCGACATGAATATCAATGTCACTCTTTAGGAAATAAGAGGCATTATTGCAGTTATAGCTAAAACGGGAAAGTTCTGGTAGTATAGTGGACCTGGTTTAATATACATGCTATTAATGTTATTTAGCGATTCGTTGAGTGTTTTAAGAAGCTCCATGCTCCATAGGTCTATAACTTATATTTTAGTTTTCTTTCTTACAAGGAAATGTGTATCTGACAGTTAGTAACTAGTTCTTGAAAACAAGTTATGGTGTTTGTTCTAGGGAAACCAGATTTATATTGAGTTAATTTCCCGCTTTCAGCTTTGAATATATAGTTTCTGATTAGGGGAATTTGACCAAAGTATACTATACTATGAATAGGAGGTTTACTTTTTATTCTTGGCATTGTGATTAACTTCCGCTTTATAGGCATGAATGGAGTTCTCGCAAGAGGTCGATGTCCAGGTATGGAGAGGTATACCATGAAGAGGTTTCACATTGTTTCTCGATTATTGTATTCCTTATGTTTTGTCAATACAAATTAGGCAAACCACACACCACTATTATCAAATACTAAATTTATTTTCTTCGGCAATCACTGAGATTTTGTTTGGAGAACTCTAGCATTAACATGTAGCAACACCAATGTCTAATCTATGTTTACTGAATCAGACTGCATCCCCATTACTTTCAAATTTTTATAGACGATGCATACAGTACAGCTACTAATGTGGTCTAACGGGCACGAAAAGACATGTTACCTCCACCCCAGACGCATAGTACAACAGACACAAGAGGGAGTCACTACTGGAAAAACCCTCTTTGGTTCGACGTGAACAACGTCGGCAGTCCCGGCCTGTCATAGCCCGCGACTAGTGGGAGCACTAGTCCCGGGCCATGAGGCCTCTAACGACTAGAAACGGCCGTAGTCACTAGTCCCGGGACGGACCAGATCTTTAGTCCCCGTCCATAATACGGCCTGGGACTAATGACCTGGAGCAGGCCAGCTGGTCTTTTCATGGACTATTAGTTCCGGGTCGTATCACGGCCCGGGACTAGTTGTCTACCACTATATATTATGCTTTCTGTCATGCTGCCCTAAAGCATATGGTGACCATTTTTCTCAAAGAAGCAAGAGAGTTCATGCCATTTTTTCTCAAGATTTGTCGAGATTTAGTTTGCAACCCCTAAATCCAAAGCTTTAAAAGGTTAGAACTTCATTCTTTCATCTCTTATTGCTACTTTAGCTCTATAATGCTCTAGAAGTATAGAGATATGGATCAATACATGCATGCTCTAGAAGTAGAAGGATTTTGATATATATGTGTAACAAATTTTGATTAGGCACATAGTTACTGAAAATTGAAATATGTAATTTTAGAGTTTCAGAGCTTAGAATGGAATGAGGTTTTCACTGATAGAACAATAATAAAAAACTCCACATTTATCATGTTGATTTTTTTCTCCAATTCACAAATTGGTGCATGTAAATTTTTCAAAATTCAAAATTAATGCTCTACAAGCTCTCAATATAACTTGTAATAATTTTATCATGTTGTGTAATGGTTTTTGATATACTTTTACTATAATGCAGATGGTCCGAGAATGGATGTACGGTACTGACCGACGCTCTGGCGAGTTCATTAATGGCGTGCATGAATTCATTCGTGTTGCTGATGCAAACAAGCACAATGGTTTTGTATTCTGTCCATGTAGTGGATGAAGAAATCAGAAGGATTACTCTGACTCAAAAACCCTTCATAGCCACCTGTTAAAGTCCGGCTTCATGCCCAGTTATAATTGTTGGACCAAGCACGGAGAGAGAGGGGTTATAATGGAAGACAATGAAGAAGAGGAGGAGGATGAAAACTATCATGGTTTCCCTGAGTACGGATATACTTCCATGGGGGATGCTGAAGGGGAGGATGAAGAAGAGACACATGATGAACCCACTGATGATCTTGGTCGGACCATTGCTGATGCACGAAGATATTGTGAAACTAAAAAGGATAGGGAGAAGTTCAATCACATGTTAGAGGATCACAAAAAGTAGTTATACCCAAATTGCGAAAATAGTCTGAAAAAGCTGGGCAGCACACTGGAATTTCTGCGATGGAAGGCTGAGTGTGCTATACCTGACTCCTCATTTGAAAAGTTGCTGAAAATGATGAAGAATATGCTTCCAAAAGATAACGTATTGCCCGCCAGTACGTACGAAGCAAAGAAGGTTGTCTACCCTCTAGGTTTAGAGGTTCAGAAGATACATGCATGCCCTAATGACCGCATCCTCTACCGTGGTGAGGAGTACGAGAATTTGGATGCATGCCCGGTATGCACTTCACTTTGGTATAAGATTAGACGAGATGACCCTGGTGACGTTGAGGGCGAGCCCCCCGGAAGAGGGTTCCTGCCAAGGTGATGTGGTATGCTCCTATAATACCACGGTTGAAACGCTTATTCAGAAACAAAGAGAACGCTAAGTTGTTGCAATGGCATAAAGAGGAACGTAAGTCAGACGGGATGTTGAGACACCCCGATGATGGGTCGCAATGGAGAAAAATCGATAGAAAGTACCCGGACTTTGTAGATGACGCAAGGAGTTTAAGGTTTGGTCTAAGTACAGATGGCATGAATCCCTTTGGGGAGCAGAGCTCCAGTAACAGCACCTGGCCCATGACTCCATGCATCTATAACCTTCCTCCTTGGTTGTGCATGAAGCGAAAGTTCATTATGATGCTAGTGTTGATCCAAGGTCCGAAGCAACCCGGCAACGACATTGATGTGTACCTAAGGCCATTAGTGGAAGAACTTTTACAGTTGTGGCACAAACCCGGCATACGCGTGTGGGATGAGCACAAGCAGGAAGAATTTAACCTCCGAGCATTGCTTTTCGTAACAATCAATGATTGGCATGCTCTTAGTAACCTTTCAGGACAGTCCAACAAGGTATACAATGCATGCACACACTGTTTAGATGAGACTAAAAGTATATATTTGGAATATTATAAGAAGAATGTGTACAATGAGCATCATCGATTTCTTTTGGCCAAGCATCCCTTAAGAAAGAAAGGCAAGCATTTCAACGGTCTGGCATGTCACCAGACGAAGACTAAGGAGCGTACTGGTGCTGATATATTTGATATGGTCAAAGATTTGGATCAAATGGTAACCTTTGGAAAGGGTCTTGGCGGAAAATCTGTTCTGAAGGACGCTGAAGGACACGCACCCATGTGGAAGAAGAAATCTATATTTTGCGAGCTACCATATTGGAAATTCTTAGAGGTCCGCTCTGCAGTCGATGTGATGCATGTGACGAAGAATCTTTGCGTGAACCTGCTAGGCTTCTTGGGCATATATGGGAAGACAAAAGATACACCGGAAGCACGAAAGGACCATCAATGTATGAAATACCCAGATGGCCTGCATCTAGAATGGTTTCAAGGTCATGCCAGCTATGCTCTTACCAAACAAGAGAAGGAAATATTTTTTGAATGCCTAAGCAATATTAAGGTCCCGTCTGGCTTGTCAACGAATATAAAGGGAATAATAAATATGGCAGAAAAAAAGTTCCAAATCCTAAAGTCTCATGAATGCCACGTGATTATGACGCAAATGCTTCTGATTGCATTGAGGGGGCTTCTACCAGATAATGTTCGAGTACCCATTGTGAAGCTATGTGCATTTCTCAATGCAATCTCTCAGAAGATAATCAATCCTGAAGATCTACCACGGTTACAGAATGATGTGGTCCAATGTCTTGTCAGTTTTGAGTTGGTATTCCCACCATCCTTCTTCAATATTATGACGCACCTGCTGGTTCACCTAGTCGGAGAGATTTCCATTCTCGGTCCTGTATTTCTACACAATATGTTTCCCTTTGAGAGGTTCATGGGAATCTTAAAGAAATATGTTTGTAATTGTGCTAGGACAGAAGGAAGCATCTCCAAGGGCTATGGAACAAAGGAGGTCATTGAATTTTGTGTTGACTTTGTTCCTGACCTTAGGCCGATTGGTCTTCCTCAATCGCGGTATGAGGGGAGACTAAGTGGAAAGGGTACTCTAGGAAGGAAATCAATAATATGTAGGGACGGACATTCTTACACCGAAGCACATTACACCGTTCTACAGAATTCTATCTTGGCAGCCCCATATATCAAGGAACACAAGAAAATCTTACGCTCTAACAACCCTGGAAAGCATGACTCTTGGATTAGAGATGAACACATGAAGAGTTTCGGCGGTTGGTTGCAACATCTCATCAAAAACAACACTCTTGGAGATCAACTATACTTGTTGTCTAGGTCACCATCTTCGACTATATAGACTTTCCAAGGGTACGAGATAAATGGGTATACATTTTACACGATCGCCCAAGATAAAAAGAGCACCAACCAAAACAGTGGTGTCCGCTTTGATGGAACAGACAACAATGGGTCAAAGACCACATATTATGGTTACATAGAGGAGATATGGGAACTTGACTATGGACCTACTTTTAAGGTCCCCTTGTTTCGGTGCAAATGGGTCAAGCTGACAGGAGGAGGGGTTGAGGTAGACAAGAAATACGGAATGACATCGTTGGATCTCAACAATCTTGGGTACTTAGACGAACCATTCGTCCTAGCCAATGATGTGGCTCAGTTTTTCTATGTGAAGGACATGTCTACCAAACCTAGAAAAAGGAAAAATAAGAAAAAGAATACATCAGATGATGAGCCAAAGCGCCACATAGTTCTTTCAGGAAAAATAAACATCGTGGGAGTGGAGGACAAGACAGACATGTCAGAAGATTGTGATAAGTTTCATGAAATTCCGCCCTTCGCGGTGAAGGATGACCCAAGCATCATGTTAATGAATGAAGATGCTCCATGGATACGGCGGGATCAGAAAGGAACACACGCGAAGAAATGATGTGTAATAATTGTAACATTTTTATAGTGTTGTCTGCAAACCATCTTGAGTGTGTTAGTCCCGTTTTGTGGCTGGACTGGGACTAAAGGCGATTCATACTTACCATTAAGATCTGATCTCCAAACATGTGAGGTCACATATTAGGGAGTGCCTCTATGACCAGTTTCTTGGAGATGCCGGAGGACTGGGCTCCGGCGGCATCTCCCTAAAACTGGCCGTAGTGGTGTCCCTGCTCTCGAAAACCATCTTGCAGCTTGTAACTTCTCTAACTAGATCAATACGCCTAGGAGCTAACTAATTTCACATATTAGGGAGTGCCTCTATGACCAGTTTCTTGGAGATGACGGAGGACTGGGCTCCGACGGCATCTCCCTGAAACTGGCCATAGTGGTGTACCTGCTCTCGAAAACCATCTTGGAGATGCCTTAAACTGGCTGGAGGACTGGACTCACAAGGATGCCGATTTATAGTACAAGCAGCTCGGCATAGTGTCGACACTCGCGACATAATGTCGACACTCACCCCCTATTATTAGTGCTAACTCATGTTTTGTCCCGGTTGGTATCTCCAACCGGGACTAAAGGTTCATCTTTAGTCCCGGTTGGTGACACCATCAGGGACAAGGTACAAGCCACACGACATAATGTCGACACTCACCCCTATTATTAGTGCTGCCTGGCCCAGTCTGCCGCAATCCCTTCAGTCGCGGTTGGTTTCTCCAACCGGGACTAAAGATGAACCCTCTCTTTATAGGCATTTCCCTCTATTTATAGGTTGCTCGATCTAGCCTGCCTGCCCTTTCCTCTATTTATAGGCTGCTCTATTTATAGGCCTTTTCCTCTATATTATTATAATTTCGCCGCCGTGTCGCCGTGCCATGTCGCCGCCCGCCGTGTCGTGCCGTGCCGCCTCGCCGCCTCGTCGGTGAGCTCGATCTAGAGGCCGCGCGGGTGGTTTTTTTATAATTTTTTTATTGTTTTTTTTATAGTTTTTTTTATAGTTTTTTTATAGTTAGGATTATTATAATTAGGATTATTATAATTGGGTTTATTAGGGTTTTTTGTTATAGTTTTTTATGGTTTTTTTATATTAGGGTTTTTTTGTTTTAGTTATTAGGATTATTGTTTTAGCACAAATAATATTAGGGTTTTTTGTTTTAGTTATTAGGATTATTGTTTTACCATAAGTAATATTAGGGTTATTAATTAGGGTTATTGTTTTTTGTTTTAGTTATTAAGATTATTGTTTTACCACAAATAATATTAGGGTTATTGTTTTTTTGTTTTAGTTATTAAGATTATTGATGTACCGCAAATAATATTAGTTTTTTTTGTTTTAGTTATTAGGGTTATTGTTTTTTCTAACCTGTTTAACTCTCTTTTTGTTATAGATAATTAAGTCATGGATCCATCTGAAGATCCTGGTCGCATTGGTGAAGGTTATCTTCAGGAGATGACAAGAGGTGAAATTCCTCTTAATATTATTATCGGCGAAGATATTTTGCTCGAGGAAGAGATATCCTCATATCTGAATCCATCTGGTGATGGACTAGAGGAAAACCTAATGTATCAAGGGGAAGACCAGATGGACGAAGGGCAAACAAATAACAACAATAATGATGGCCCCTCGATAGGATCCGGCAAGGTACATATATATAAAGACTCGTGTTACCTCTATTCATTAACTGATCTAGATATATATTAATCACTCTCTCTTCTTCTTTTAGCCCGTCGGATCGAAGCAATCGACAGCTCGAACGAAACAAGGGCCAAACAAAAAGTTGTACGGTAATCAGAGGTTCACCATCGAAGAAATAAATGATTATGGTGAACCGATTGCTCCAGAGAAGCACCGGAGGATGTTTATAAATCAATGCGGGGTGCTTGTTAGGGACAACCTGCCAATCACCATCCAAGAATGGAATCAGTCAAAGAAACCCGGTGAAGAATCCAACAACTATGTCACTGATGATGCCAAAGATGACCTTTGGCAGAAGCTCATAGCGCATTTCATACTACCTCCAGAGTATGAAGAATTTGAGGTAGATGGTATTACCCCAAGGCCGGGTGAGCTTGAAAATAGAGCGAAAGTCAAGAAGTGGGCTCTGAGCAAGATGGTTGAACTGTACTGGAACCACAAGAAAAGTTTATACCCGAAATATGTCGCAAAAAATAAAACTCCAGACTTCAAAAGAGTAAACGATAAGTTGAGAGAACAGTGGCCCGATTTTGTACAGTACAAGCAATCTGATAAAGCAAAGGCAAAGTCGGCAAAGAACGTGTTAAATGCTGCCCAAAAGAAATACCATCATAAAATGGGGACAGGTGGCTACAAGAGTGTAGTCCCTAAGTGGGAAACTATGGAGAAAAAAATGAGGGCTAGAGGCGTCACTCCTGGTACAGATGGATGGATGGCCCGAGAGGTCAAAGCACTGGTGGTACAGGCATGGGGGATCGTTGGACCCAAAAAATAGGGAAGACATTATTTCATGGAAAAATTCTAAAACCCTCCCAAGACCTTATTCAAGCAATGAACGATGCTAAATTGGGATTGTTCCATCCCGAGAGAGAAAGAACGACGAGATGACACACGCCCTAGGGAATCCTGAAAAGGGAGGACGAACACGAGGCAAAGGCACCAGTGTCTCGTGTAAGAAAGGGTTTCCTCAGTATGATTCCAGTTATAGAAGTCGTCAGAGAAAGAAGGACCGGGAGGCAGACCGGATCTCCAGGTTAGAGCATGACCTAGCTGATCTGAAGAACCTCATGCAAGAAATTAGTCAAAGGCCGTCGTCGTCAACTCACCCGCAGGCTGATGATCCTGCATTGCATCTTAGCCAGCGGAGAAGCAGCGTGGCTTCCATGGAGGTCCGGGCTGATGATCAAGCACTGCTGGATGATGCACCAGCTCCTCACTACCCCGTGGATGATGTCAGAGAGATGGCACAAATGTGAGCTACATCAGCCAATGAACAACCTGTCCTTCAAGGTGGCGATCGACACTGCTTTACCTTGTCTACCTGGAGCACTCCACCATTCACTTCTGATTCCACAAGGCTATGCTCGTGTCACGGTGGATGACATAGTGGAGGATTTTGCGGACCTACAGATTGAAATCGATACGCCTGAAGGCCTTACGAAACTAGGAGATGTCAAGCGCAACATCATTCTATGGAAGAAGAAGTACATCAAGTTTCCATGCTCAGCGCCAAGGCCACCGACTTCGAGGAATCCAAGTCCACCCCGCATCGAATATCGTCAACCTCCAAGTCCACCCCAACCCGATTATCACCAACCTCCAAGTCCACCCCGCCCCGCTGACGATTGCCGCAGCAGGAGTACATCAACTCGATCTCCGCCTTCACGTAATACTCGATCTCTACCTCCGCCTCCATGCAATACTACTACCTCGTCGAAGAAACGGAAGTTCGACGCTCCCCCGCGCCCCACATCGAAGAAAGGTCAAACGGCGAAGATAGTCGACATCCTATAACATCCCAAAAATACTAAATTTAAATCATTAAGCTCTAATCCTCAAAATTAGGGTTAACAAAAAACTTTTCCTAATAAAATTATGAAAGCATGCATATGTGTATGCATTTAATTTGAATTCTTTTGAACCACCTTGCTTGTGTGTTTCTTTGCTTGTAAAGGGATGCTTAGGTGAAATAAACATCATCTAAACATTTCCCACACTTTTCCCAAAGACAAGTAAATCAAAACAAATAAAATAAAGGAATGGTCATTTTGACCAATTTAACTCCTATGCCTACTTTGGCTGTCTCAAACTTTGAGAACCTAACAGAAAATTTTCTGGATCTTTGCACCCCTTGATTGTACTCATAACAAAGTATCAAGGCCCACTTTGTGATTATCTACAAACTTTCAAATGCATAGTTTAAATGACAATTCAAAATTGAATCTTTATCATATGGGAAGATCCCACTTTTTCAAAAACCACTCAAACAAGCTCAACTTTCAAAACACAAGCATCTGCAGACTCACCAGCACCAATCTAGCACACCCACCAAAAATCTTTTCAAAATTCAAAACTTGAATTCATGCGGCCATTTCATCAAACACTTGGCAGACACAAATCAAACAAAATCAAAACACTATAGTGTGCAGTGTTTTGAGCCTAACTGGTTCCCTATCTAGCTCACAACCAGCTCAGTAGATCATCTAGCAAGATTAACCCAGCACTAGCACCACTGTGAGCTTGCCAATATCATCAATGGTGAACAGCCGAGTGCATCCTTGCCACCCCAGTGTAGACAGCAAGCTAGGAAAGAAACTAGCCAGGCCAACCTTGTTTGGGACATCACCCATGCCTCACCGCCCCCTCTCGACCAGCCCTGCCTCGAGAACACCGACCAGAGCACCCAGGAACGTCGCGCCCGTGCCTCTGCCAACCGTGTTGAGCGTGCGCCAGAGTGCCACCCTCGACCGAAGTCCACAGACCGCGCGCTGCCCTTGCCGCGTGCATACACGATCGCCACCGACCCAGGAGACCGCCAGACATCCCCGTTCGCCGCCCCATGCCGCACAGCCACCGCTCGCCATCGAAGACGCCGCCTCTGTCGCGCAGAGCGTCGTGTGTTCCAGACCAACCTGCACCGCCCCACGTCTCGCCACCGTATCGTTGAGCATCGCCAGGGAACACCGCACCGTCCCCTACCTTCGCCCATGCCAATAGCCGTCTGTACCACCGCCCCCGACGAGCTCACCGTGCGCCCCGTCGGTCCCCTCGCTCGACTATAAATAGAGGCCACCCCCAGCCGAATTGAGCACACCATTCCACTCCCCTCTCCTCACTGATCGTGCCACACCATTTTCGGAGCAAGGCGAGCACCACCTCGTCGGAATTTCACTGGAGCCCGCCGCCTCTGGAGAAGAAGGGAGCCAGCGATTGGAGCCGCCCCAGGAGGAGCCACCAGTACCAGGAGATTCGCCGTTGTCGACTTCGCCATTCGCCCGCCTCGCCGACCCTCGCCTGCACCCCGGTGAGCCCCCAGCAACCCCCACTGGTCGCGCTAGGTTTCTGTCTCGCCGGCGTTGCCCAACGTCGACGATGACTCACAACCGTTGGATTAGAACCAGATCGAACGACCCACATCGCCCCATACCGCTTCGCACCCCCTGTCTCACTGACGAGTGGGGACAGCCACTTAAACAGCCCGCGGAACCGCTATGCTTAGCAGGCCAGCCCGTTAACTTTTCCAGCGCAGCCCAGTTATTTGAATTAAAACTTTTCCATTTTATTTGAAACTCACTTCTGTACCTAGTTTCAAAAATCAACCCAGATCGATTCAGAGCATCAAATTGAATGAAACCAATTTTGTTAGAAAGGTCTGGGAATGCTGAATCCAAGCCCATTGGATCCAAGTCATTTGGATATGTAGATCACCCATGGTAAAAATAACAAGGCAGAAGCTGTTCTGCATTCAAACATTTTTCAAATTTAAACCATAATAGCTTTTGAGTTGATTCCAACTCTCAAAAATCACATTTGACCATACCTTTCAGAATATATAAAAATATATAGGTTTACTTACAGAAATAATGTTCAAGTAATAAAAGAATGCCCCATAGACATTTCTAGTCACTTTATTTAATTAAAATAAAAGGGTAAACCTTATTAAATTGTGACACCACTTTAAATCATATTCCCATGGACTAAAATATGTGGTCATGACATGTGTCAACATGATCCCATGTTTGGTTTGGAGAATATTAAATCTTAAGTAGTTTTTCAATGAGTAGAAATTACTTTTCTAAAACTAAAAAGAATTAAACCAAGCTTTGATCTTGTAATGTTAGAGATGATGTTAGATCATCTATAGGAACCTTTTGTTTGATGATTGCAAGTAGTTAAGTATTGTTTGGTGATTGTGTACCTCGTATTTATTCATAGACGCTAGTACCGACCAAGGATACGAGGAGGAAGGAGGATTCTACGAAGAAGAAGCCGAGGAGAACTTCAACCACTGCTCTGCACAAGGCAAGCTTATATTGACATTAATGCAAGCCTAATACTACCAGTTGAATATGCAAGATAACACTTGCAAGATACCCTACGGATGCAAACAAACCACTATTTGTTACCATGCCAACTATATGCCTTAAGCATATATGATCCTATCCACTTGATAAACCAATCCTAGTTTTACTTGCAAGCTTCTTACTTTATTTCTTTATCAAAGCTCTTACCTAGATTTTTTCCTAAGTGAATGGTAGATAATAGAAAGATATGTGAAGGTTGCATAAAGAGCATAAAATTTGGCCTAAGCTAGATAATCTTGATGTCATCCTAAGGCATGAGATTGAACTTAGTTAAAACTCCACTAGTTACCACCCCTCATTAGTGCTTAACCCCACCTGTAGATGCTAGTGCTAAGCATAAAACTTGATCAACTTTAGATGGGAATACTTGGTGGAAAAATGGTTATGAAAACCTTGGAATGATGGATCATTCTATTGAAATGTTTTGGACATGTGTTTCTGAACACCTGATGATTTTGGTGATGAAAATGTTGAGGCATGAGCCTTAGCCCTTTATAAAACTGATGGTTGTCTGGATGCGATACCATTCCAATTTTATCGTACAACCAAAATACCCGAAGATTGGGTAGGGCTTGACTGGAAACTTATATACCTTAGTATTAGTTCCCTCACGGCCAAGGTCTGAGCTGAGGCTACCTTGTGAAGATTGTCCACCTGTGCAGTACCCAAGATGACAGTTGGTCATGGTTGGGAGGCCAAACTCATAGGATAGGTGCTTATACTAGGGCGTGTAATTGAAAGGTTAGGATTGATTATCCGCATACTGAGTATGGTGAATTCAGGATTTGTTCCTGACGGATGTATCAAATGTTGTGGTGAAAGTGTACAATCTCTGCAGAGTGTCAAACTATTCGAATAGCCGCGTCCACAGTTATGGACAGTTGGAGTGGCCATACTGTTCCCCCGTCAGACTTTTCAAAATGACTTGTGAAATGAATTGAGACTTTGACTTGACCATAACAGGGTTGTGATATGAGATACAAGTTCCCACTTAGGTGTTATAAAACTTCAACTAGCATTCGTTGCTCCTAAACTTAATAGAGATAAATCTGGCTTTTGCAAAACAACCCTAGAGCCTAGTGCCCTATTATCAAAAACCCCTCTCACTTGTTAGTATTAGTTTGCGAGTACTTAAAGAGTACTCATGGCTTTGTCCCTGGCTATTCCCATGGCCAGACTATGAAGAGGAGTACCTGGAGGATGGACCCCAGGAAGTTTATGACAACTAGGATCACCTCCCATCGTGAGCATTGCATGTGACCCCGAAGATGGAGCTTCGCCCACGCTACCGTTATTATTACGTATTCCGCTGCTTGATGTTGTATTAAGAACTGGATCATGAGATCCCTATTTATGTAAGAACTTATGTACGGTTTATAATGGATGATGTACTATGGTATCCAATTCTGTTATGTCTCGCAAAAATGGTAATCCTGGGATTGCGATGTATGGCATAACAGGCATCTGGGATTAAAAATCCGGGTGTTGATAAGTTGGTATCAGAGCCATCCTGACCATAGGAGACCCTAGTTAGACTGGACGTTTGAATCAAAAACTTAGTTTCAAAACCAAAGAAAACAAATATTTACAAAAACTTATTCCCATTCTTACCCCTTGGATTCTCTCATGAAAATTCATGTTCCTCAAAAACTCTTGCAAAATACATAAAATTTGACACACTTGATCACCCTACTAACTTACTCATCCTATATTATTATAGATGGACATGAAGTACAGCAAGTTTTATCAGTTGGGGAATGGAGGAGACCTTATCCTTGAGAGGGATTTGGACCAGCTTTCAGAACTTCTGGAGCGTCCGCACCCCGAGTTCTTTGTAGCTCAGCTCAATGATCAAGGAGGAGAAGATCTGCAGTGGCTAATTGTTGCAAGTCTCCGAGGAAAGATTGAACCTCCCACTGCGGAAGGAATTCAGTTTACCTTAAGAGAGAACAACTGGCTCGATGGACTTGCCAGGGCCATGCAAGAAGCTCTTTCCCGTCTGTGTGGGCAGAGCATCAATCAGATCAAGGGTACTTGCTTTGAGTTTTGCCCAAGGCGTGATGCAAATGGACAACCACTAGAAGCACCATACCACCCTGAGCTGAAGACTCAATTGGACCACCTTAGCTTCATGATGTACGATCGTCAGCAGGAGTTGGATAACTGCCGTGACTACTCCAACCACAAGTCTGCCATCATCAAGACGAAGGACCAAACCATCGCCATGCTAGCAAAAGATCGCAAGTCTCACCGCCGTCAGCTCGACAAGAAGGAGCGCATTATTGCCCATCTTCGCCACCACATCTCATCTTTGGAGGAGACCATCCACGAGAGAGACATGCAGTTGGAGGAAAGGGAGAATGCCGGAGAGGATCTTCATGGAGACCCCTACTCCTATCTCAGCGATGACGATGATTTTCTGGAGGATCAGTCTATGGACTTCTTCACCGATGAGGATAATTTCGCCTTCATCGATGATGATGAATCCACAGATTCCGAGGAGTAGTAGCACTTGAGCACTAGCGTAGTGAGTAGTATTCGGTCCCACTGTATCGTAGTTTTCAGAATGGTTCTTAAAACCATCTGTTTTCCTATGTTGTGGTGTGTGTTTGTATCGGGTGCTATGAATGAATGAATGAAAAGCAAGTTGCTAAAAAAATCTGAGTCAAACTTTAAAAACTTTTCAAAGACCCAAAACTTTAGAAATTTCCCTCTTTTCTCATGATCTATCTCAATCTTCAGATGCCACGTGGAGGAAGTGGTTCATCCCCGGACCCGATGTTGCAGATTCTGCAAATGTTGACTTCTGACCACGAAGCTGAAAGAGCGGAACGTCAAGCCAACCTAGCCACCCTTCCGCAGATAGCCCAGCTTGCCCACAACAACCAAGGCCACGGAAATCAGGACAACCATGGATCTAAGCTCAAGAATTTCCAGAATACCAACCCACCTGTTTTTACTAAGTTAGAAGAACCCCTAGATGCCGATGATTGGCTGCAAACCATGGAAAATAACCTAGAAGTCGCTGGAGTGGAAGCCAACGAGAAAGTTTTGTTCGCCACCCACTATCTAGCCGGAGATGCCAGGGCATGGTGGAACAGTGTTCGCGCAATGACCGGAGGCCAGATGATGACCTGGGAGGAATTTAAGGTCAAGTTTAGCAGAACCCATGTTCCACCAGGTTTGATCAAGAGGATGAGAGACGAGTTCAGAGAGCTGAAACAAGGAAGGATGACTGTAGTGGAATACCGTAACAAATTCTTGTCATTAGCTAGGTATGCCCCGGATGAGATCGACACCGAAGCCAAGAAGAAAGAAAGATTCCTGAATGGTCTGCATGATGAAATGCAGACTGTGTTAGTCAATATCCCCTTTGCTGATATTGAAGCCCTTGTCGACTCAGCTATCCAGATGGAAGGAAATATCAACCAAGCCAATGAGAACCGCAAGCGTCGCATGATGCATCAACCAGGAACCCATCAGACCCCAAAGTATCGCCCCAACCCATCTCCAGGATTTGCCCCAAGAACCAACAGACCCCCGATGAACCGTCCGACCTATCTCAACCGTGGAAACCCTAGGCCCGGAGGAAATCACAACAACCCCGGCAACGCTAGCAATTTCAATCGTGCCCCACCCAAGTTCAACAACAACAATGCTACCGCCAACACCAACACTGCCCCTAGGACTGGAAGCAATGTTGTGCTTGTAGCAGCAAAGGATAAGTCGCAAGTGACTTGTTATGACTGTGGAAATAAAGGCCACTATTCCAACGAGTGCCCCAACAAGAAGAATGCTACAGTCCCCAATGCCAATGTCCCAGCTCAGCAGCAGCGTCGTGTTCAGCCAGGAAGAAGATTTGCCCTAGGGAATTCACTCAACCGCAACGGCCCTCTTTTTCTCATGCATGCTGAAGAAGCTCAGGAAGCGCCAGACATCGTGTTGGGTATGTTTTCGGTTAATTCAGTACTTGCAAGAGTGTTGTTTGATTCTGGTGCATCGCATTCATTTGTCACCGAAGAATTTGCATGCACTAGTAAAATTCAACCAACCAAACTGAAGCATGTTATGATTGTTCAAATTCTCGGATCAACCACCAAGGCTAGGCAAATTTGCAAAGTCGTCCCTATCCGAATCCATGGCATAGATTTTTATGCAAATCTGATAGTACTCGGAACTAAAGGTTTGGAAGTAGTACTAGGAATGGATTGGATGTCCAAACATAAAGGATTGATTGACTGTGCCAAGAAAGCCATAACCATGACCAGTACCGCCGGAATATCAGTCGAGCATATATCTGAAAGCTTACCTCGCCAATTCAAATGCAACAAGAGTATAGCCCAACCTACCATTGACCAAGTCCGGATAGTCTATGAATACCCCGATGTATTTCCAGATGTTTTGCCCGGTATGCCCCCAGATTGGGATATCGAGTTTATCATCGAACTAATTCCCGGAACCGGACCCATAGCCCACAGACCCTATAGTATGAACCCGTCAGAGCTCGCAGAACTGAAGAAGCAACTGGATTCCATGCTGGAAATTGGATTGATTCAACCCAGTGCGTCACCTTGGAGATCACATGTCTTGTTTGTAGACAAGAAGGATGGAGGTAACCGTTTGTGTATGGATTATCGGAAATTGAATAATGTCACCATCAAGCACAAGTACCCCTTGCCCAAGATAGAAGATTTGTTTGATCAGTTGACCGGTGCCAAAGTGTTTTTTAAGATTGATCTTAGAACTGGCTATCATCAACTCAAAATTCGTGCAGAGGATATTCCAAAGACTGCCTTTACCACCAGATATGGATTATATGAGTATACAGTCATGTCTTTCGGACTAACCAATGCCCCCACTTATTTCATGAATCTCATGAATAAGATTTTTATGGACTTCCTGGACAAATTTATCATTGTTTTCATCGATGACATTTTGATTTATTCCAAATCAGAAGAAGAACATGAGCTAAACCTAAGGACCATTCTTGGAACCCTTAGAGAGCATCAGCTGTATGCAAAGTTTAGCAAATGTGAATTCTGGTTACAGGAGGTAGGATTCCTTGGTCACATTGTATCAGCCGGAGGAATTGCCATTGACCCTGCCAAAGTGAAACATGTAAAAGATTGGCAAGCCCCAACCACTCAAACCCAAGTTCCTGCATTTCTCGGATTGGCGGGATATTACCGCAAGTTTGTAGAAGGATTCTCGAGTATCGCCAGACCCATGACCCAATTGCTGAATAAGGACAAGAAGTTTGAATGGACCGACAAATGTGAAGCAAGTTTTCAAGAACTCAAGAGGAGATTGATTTCAGCCCCAATCTTGATCATGCCGGATATCATGAAGCCCTTCGATGTGTATTGTGATGCATCCAAGATCGGTCTCGGATGTGTGGTAATGCAAGAAGGCAAAGTTATATCTTATCTATCTCGACAACTGAAGCAACATGAGCAAAACTACCCAACCCATGACCTCGAACTCGCAGCCGTAGTTCTAGCCCTGAAAACATGGAGACATTAACTGATGGGAAACCGTTGTGAGATCTATACGGATCACAAGAGCCTGAAGTATATATTCACTCAGAAGGAGCTGAATATGAGGCAGAGAAGGTGGATTGAGCTAATCAAGGATTACGACCTGGACATTCACTATCACCCTGGTAAAGCCAACGTGGTAGCCGATGCCCTTAGCAGATTGTCGTGTCGCTTGAACTCCATGATCTTGAAGGAGCAACCAAGCTTGCACAAAGAGATGGAAGATTTCCGAATGGAATTAGTGAGCGAAGGATTTTTGGCTAGCATCGAACTCCAGCCCACTTTGATCAGTCAGATTAAAGAGGCGCAGAAAGGAAATGCTAGTATTGACGGAATCAAGCGTCGTATCGGTACAGGCAAAGTACCCGGATTCACCGAACGAAGAAGGAGTTCTGTGGTACAAAGGACGCCTTTGTGTACCATCAGATTCTGAGTTGAAAGAAGTTATTCTAAAGGAGTCTCATGATACTCTTTATTCTATCCATCGCGGAGGAACTAAGATGTATCAAGATTTAAAAGAGCAATTTTGGTGGCATAAGATGAAGAGAGAAATCGGAAGCTATATCGCCAAGTGTGATATTTGTCAGTGAGTCAAGGCAGGACATCAAAGACCCGCTGGATTGTTGCAACCATTGCAGCTTCTGGAATGGAAATGGGATTCCATTGGAATGGACTTTATCACTGGACTGCCTACTTCTAGTAGGGGAAATGACTCTATCTGGGTCATAGTGGACAGATTGTCCAAAGTCGCCCATTTCTTACCCGTCAAGACCACATATCAGAGTTCGAAACTAGCAGAGTTGTACATCGCTAGAATCATTAGTTTGCATGGAATCCCCAAGAACATCGTATCTGATCGAGGAACTTAGTTTACCTCGAGATTCTGGAAGAAAGTCCAAGAAGGTTTAGGAACCCGCTTAGATTTCAGTACCGCTTATCACCCTCAGACCGATGGACAAACGGAGCGAGTAAATCAAATACTCGAAGATATGCTGAGAGCATGTGTGTTAGAATATGGATCCAAGTGGGAAGATTGTCTGCCGTTTGCAGAATTCTCATACAATAACAGTTATCAAGCCAGTTTGCAAATGGCCCCATTTGAATTCATGTACGGACGGAAGTGTCGCACCCCCTTGAACTGGTCGGAAGTAGGAGAGAGTCAGATTTTCGGACCCGACATCCTACGAGAAGCAGAAGAGAAAGTTCACAAGATTCGTGAGCACCTCAAGACCGCCCAATCCAGACAGAAGAGTTACACCGACAAGAGACGTAGAGACCTCGCCTTCAACATAGGAGATTTTGTTTATCTGAAAGCGTCGCCATTGAAGGGAATGCAACGTTTCCAACTCAAGGGAAAGTTAGCCCCCAGATATATCGGACCTTTCAAGATTCTGAACCGTCGAGGAGAAGTATCGTATCAATTGGAACTACCCGAAGAGATGTCAGCCGTGCACAATGTGTTCCATGTCTCATTACTTCGCAAGTGTCTCAAAGTCCCCGAGAAGACCGAAGTGTTCAAAAATATCGACCATCGGACCATAGAGATCAACGATGACCTGACCTATCCCGAAGTACCCATCCGTATTTTGGAAGAAGCTTTTAGAACTACCCGAACCCGAAGCATCAAGTTTCTCAAGATTCAGTGGAGCAACCACACAGAAGAAGCTACCTGGGAGCACGAAGATCACATCAGGACAGAGTTTCCCGATCTCTTCAAATCCTAGGTAATCTTTTCGTCCTTTTTCAAATCTCGGGACGAGATTTTGTTTAAGGGCGGAAGGTTTGTAACATCCCAAAAATACTAAACTTAAATCATTAAACTCTAATCCTCAAAATTAGGGTTAACAAAAACTTTTCCAAATAAAATTATGAAAGCATGCATATGTGTATGTATTTAATTTGAATTCTTTTTAACCACCTTGCTTGTGTGTTTCTTTGCTTGTAAAGGGATGCTTAGGTGAAATAAACATCATCTAAACATTTCCCACACTTTTCCCAAAGACAACTAAATCAAAACAAATAAAATAAAGGAATGGTCATTTTGACCAATTTAACTCCTATGCCTACTTTGGCTGTCTCAAACTTTGAGAACCTAACAGAAAATTTTCTGGATCTTTGCACCCCTTGATTGTACTCATAACAAAGTATCAAGGCCCACTTTGTGATTATCTACAAACTTTCAAATGCATAGTTTAAATGACAATTCAAAATTGAATCTTTATCATATGGGAAGATCCCACTTTTTCAAAAACCACTCAAACAAGCTCAACTTTCAAAACCCAAGCATCTGTAGACTCACCAGCACCAATATAGCACACCCACCAAAAATCTTTTCAAAATTCAAAACTTGAATTCATGCGGCCATTTCATCAAACACTTGGCAGACACAAATCAAACAAAATCAAAACACTATAGTGTGCAGTGTTTTGAGCCTAACTGGTTCCCTATCTAGCTCACAACCAGCTCAGTAGATCATCTAGCAAGATTAACCCAACACTAGCACCACTGTGAGCTTGCCAATATCATCAATGGTGAACAGCCGAGTGCATCCTTGCCACCCCAGTGTAGACAGCAAGCTAGGAAAGAAACTAGCCAGGCCAACCTTGTTTGGGACATCACCCATGCCTCACCGCCCCCTCTCGACCAGCCCTGCCTCGAGAACACCGACCAGAGCACCCAGGAACACCGCGCCCGTGCCTCTGCCAACCGTGTTGAGCGTGCGCCAGAGTGCCACCCTCGACCGAAGTCCACAGACCGCGCGCTACCCTCGCCGCGTGCATACACGATCGCCACCGACCTAGGAGACCGCCAGACATCCCCGTTCGCCGCCCCATGCCGCACAGCCACCGCTCGCCGTCGAAGACGTCGCCTCTGCCGCGCAGAGCGTCGTGTGTTCTAGACCAACCCGCACCGCCCCACGTCTCGCCACCGTATCGTTGAGCATCGCCAGGGAACACCGCACTGTCCCCTACCTTCGCCCATGCCAATAGCCATCTGTACCACCGTCCCCGACGAGCTCACCGTGCGCCCCGTCGGTCCCCTCGCTCGACTATAAATAGAGGCCACCCCCAGCCGAATTGAGCACACCATTCCACTCCCCTCTCCTCACTGATCGTGCCACACCGTTTCCGGAACAAGGCGAGCACCACCTCGTCGGAATTTCACCGGAGCCCGCCGCCTCTAGAGAAGAAGGGAGCCAGCGATTGGAGCCGCCCTAGGAGGATCCACCAGTACCAGGAGATTCGCCGTCGTCGACTTTGTCGTTTGCCCGTCTCGCCGACCCTCGCCTGCACCCCGGTGAGCCCCCAGCAACCCCCACTGGCCGCGCTAGGTTTCTGTCTCGCCGGCGTTGCCCAACATCGACGATGACTCTAAGCCGTTAGATTAGAACCAGATCGAACGACCCACATCGCCCCATACCGCTTCGCGCCCCCTGTCTCACTGACGACTGGGGACAGCCACTTAAACAGCCCGCGAAAGCGCTACGCTTAGCAGGCCAGCCCGTTAACTTTTCCCGCGCAGCCCAGTTATTTGAATTAAAACTTTTCCATTTTATTTCAAACTCACTTTTGTACCTAGTTTCAAAAATCAACCCAGATCGATTTATAGCATCAAATTGAATGAGACCAATTTTGTTAGAAAGGTCTAGGAATGCTGAATCCAAGCCCGTTGGATTCAAGTCATTTGGATCTGTAGATCACCCATGATAAAAATAATAAGGCAGAAGCTTTTCTGCATTCAAACATTTTTCAAATTTAAACCATAATAGCTTTTGAGTTGATTCCAACTCTCAAAAATCACATTTAACCATACCTTTCAGAATATGTAAAAATATATAGGTTTACTTACAGAAATAATGTTCAAGTAATAAAAGAATGCCCCATAGACATTTCTAGTCACTTTATTTAATTAAAATAAAAGGGTAAACCTTATTAAATTGTGACACCACTTTAAATCATATTCCCATGGACTAAAATATGTGGTGATGACATGTGTCAACATGATCCCATGTTTGGTTTGGAGAATATTAAATCTTAAGTAGTTTTTCAATGAGTAGAAATTACTTTTCTAAAACTAAAAAGAATTAAACCAAGCTTTGATCTTGTAATGTTAGAGATGATGTTAGATCATCTATAGGAACCTTTTGTGTGATGATTGCAAGTAGTTAAGTATTGTTTGGTGATTGTGTACCTCGTATTTATTCATAGACGCTAGTACCGACCAAGGATACGAGGAGGAAGGAGGATTCTACGAAGAAGAAGCCGAGGAGAACTTCAACCACTGTTCTGCACAAGGCAAGCTTATATTGACACTAATGCAAGCCTAATACTACCAGTTGAATGTGGAAGCTAACACTTGCAAGATACCCTACTGATGCAAACAAACCACTATTTGTTACCATGCCAACTATATGCCTTAAGCATATATGGTCCTATCCACTTGATAAACCAATCCTAGTTTTACTTGCAAGCTTCTTACTTTATTTCTTTATCAAAGCTCTTACCTAGATTTTTTCCTAAGTGAATGGTAGATACTAGAAAGATATGTGAAGGTTGCATAAAGAGCATGAAATTTGGCCTAAGATAGATAATCTTGATGTCATCCTAAGGCATGAGATTGAACTTAGTTAAAACTGCACTAGTTACCACCCCTCATTAGTGCTTACCCCCACCTGTAGATGCTAGTGCTAAGCATAAAACTTGATCAACTTTAGATGGGAATACTTGGTGGAAAAATGGTTATGAAAACCTTGGAATGATGGATCATTCTGTTGTGGGAATGGTCACGGCAGATGTTGCAATCGGCAGCGAGTAGTAGAACGAGGGGCAAGGGCGGCCAGCCATCTGCGGTGCGAGATGAGGGCGGAGACACAGGGTTTTACCCAGGTTCGCCCCCCCCCCCGGAGGGTAAAGACCTACTCCTGCTAGATTGTATTATGATGGTGGTACAATGGGGAAAGCTCGACGGCTAGGCGGTGAGTCGCTTGGGTGTATGATGGAACGTACGTCTACACGCCCTGTAGGGAGGTTTATATAGACTCACCTCCCCCTAGGGTTTACATATCTCAACCGAATCAGTTAAGGCTTCGGTATTCGTTTAACCTAATCCGACTGGGCCTATCTACTCTCCTGGGACTTCAGCTTCCAGTCGCTTGGATCCACACTAGGCCTTGATCCATTCACCGTCTTGTAGGCCCACTCGCCAGTTCCTGGGCCAGTCGGAAACGTCCTGCTGGGCATACCCCGGTAGGCATATCCCCATCAGTAGTCCCCGAGGCCGTCATCGATTGGGCGCAGATGGTTGCTGGCAGTCGGAGCATACGGCTTCAAGGCAGACATCCAGTAGAATCGGTGGCGGGCTCCTGAATAAAGGAGGAAACTAGTCATTCTGGTCACAGCTTTGGCGAGTCGAATCGGCGAAATACTCAGTCGCCGTTGCAGTGAACGGGTCAGCGAGCCGAGTGGCTGAAGTTGGACCATCAAACGCAGTCAAAACTAGCCGTTGGGGTAATCCAACGGTAACTTTTGGCGTAATCACCGCGTAGTAACGGCTTCCTGATTTGGCGGGTAACAACCGCTATATAAAGGGAATGGTAGGCGATCAGAAAAACCACCCCCTCGTCATTTCCTCCGATTGCGCGCACCTCCGTTCTCCTCCGCATCGCGATCCAGTCGATCCCAAATCCTCCGACCTCCTCAAACCTTTTCGCCAATGGCCCCCTCCACCGAACCATGGGGTAGGTCCAAGTGTACGAGAGCACTCCTGGCGTCCTTCGAGGAAGCCGGGATCCTGCGCGCCGGTAGGTGACGCATCCCCGTGGCCGGAGAGGTGACTCCGGACCCGCGGGAGGGAGAGTTCGTCTGCTTCACCAGCCACCTGCAACGGGGGCTGGGATTCCCTACATCTCTTTTCTTCCGGCGCTTCTGCGCCTTCTACGGGATCCAGCCGTCAGACCTGGGCCCGCACAGCATCGAGCAGCTCGCCATCTTTGTGGCGTTCTACGAGTGCTACCTGGGCTGCAGGCCCTACTTCCCCCTGTGGCAAGATCTGTTCCACGGGAGGATCAGTCGCGAAGAAGCGGACGGCCCAATGCTTGCCGCGGGCGGCCTGACGTTTCAATTGAAGTCGAAGGCTTCGTTCTTTGATCTGATGCTGCTCGCCAAGGCGGCGAGCGAGTGGAAGAAGTCTTGGTTTTACGTCACCGAGGCAACTCTGGAGGGCGAGGTGGCGATCCCAAGATACTCTGCCGACCGGCCCGAACTGCGCCGACTCCAAGTCGGCAAGCTCCCCACAGACCAGTGGATGGTCGTGGACGAGATGCTTCAAACCATCCGCGGTCTAAAGAAGAAGGGTCTTCAGACCATTAACTTATAAAACTGCTGCCTCGGGCGGCGGCTTGTTCCCCTGGCCCGACGTGACCATTACATGTACCAGTACACGGGTCGGGAGGACTCGACGAAATCCTGCCTCGCCGAGTGGCAGCTCGAGGATTATATTCCGGTGTTGAAGAAGATCACCCAGGCGTTGTACCTGGACGCGAAGGCTGGGGTCGCCCCCTACACCGCGAAGCATCTAGCCCCAACGGTAAATCACTTCCTGTCATTCGCAATCGCAGTTAATGCAGTCGCGGTCATACTAATACTATCTTGTGCTCATCGCAGCTATTTCAAGTGGTGGAAGGGTGGCTTCCGCCCGGAGACAACGAGAACTCGAGCTAGTCCGTCCGGGACAGGGGCGAGTCGCCTCCTGCCAAAGGCGGCATCGAGAGCGACAGGAGCAACGACGACGACGAGTCCGAGGAAGAGGTTGCCCCGCTGGTGCGCAAAACTCGCGGGCAGCGCCAGCGTGAGCTCGAGGCAAGCAAAAGCCTCGAACGTCATGATGATGACGAAGACGAGCTTCCCGAAACCACCTTGCATCGCCAGGCCACTCCCTCGAAGAAGAAGAAGAAGAAGAAGAAGAAGAAGAAGAAGGAAGCAAAGGCCCCTCCGAAGAGGAAAATGAAGCCGGCGAGACAAGCATCTCCGCCTCATTCGGCGAGCAGCTCCAACGCCACCAGCCTGGCCAAGGATGAAACGCCACCGACGGCGGCCGCGCCGGACATCGCCGCCATCCTGAGCGAGGTGCCTCTGGCCTCGATGCCTCGGCCGTTCGCCCCAGTCTCTGGGTTGGGGGCCGCTCCGGTCGTGGCGGCTTCACCTCGCAGGGAGGCTCCTACCGAAAATGTTTCAGAGGCTCCCGTCGCGGCCTCGACAACGAAGAAGCCGTCCGTGACTTGGGCACACGATATCCTAGAAATGGGTCTCAGTCACAAACTGGGCCCAGAACTGGAGAAGCCGGCCGGCATCCGCACGGGGCTGCGATTTCTACCAGTCGCCAAGTGAGTTCTATTCACCTGTCTTTGTTTTTCATTGTACTCAGACCACATTCCTCATGTGATCAATTTGTAGGACTGGAGCTAAGAAGATAGGCCACCCATCCGTGGCCAAGGTGCCGCCAGTCGTCGCCGAGGAGGATCCCTCTCGGAAGAGGAAGGCGGACGAGGTCGTCGCCCCTGCGGATAGTGCCAAGAAGACCAAGGGCGACGAAGTCGTCACGGTGTCTGACGACATGACGGTCGCTCCAAGTGATCCCGTGACGGAGGTGGCCTTGATGACCAAGGAGGGTGCTCCCTCGCCTGGGGCAACCGAGCCGGCCTCCTTTGGTGCCGGCGCTTCCATCGCAACCTTTCCGCGCTTCGTGGCCAAAGCGGCTACGGCGAGTGGTACCTCGCCCTCGAGCCGCGCACCTGGGGTCGCCGAGACGGAGGTCGAGCAACATCGCGGGCTCATTTCGGCTTTTCTCGCATCCATGGACGCGATACAGCTTCATGGTATGTTTGGCGCAGCCATCTAGGTATGTCCAGTCCCCGAGGATCGGGCCGCTGAATTGCAGCGGTCGGATTCTTTTAGTGTCTTGTTTTTATTTCTCGCATCCAGTCCCCGAGTGCGCACACGCTGAATTTCAGCGGGTGGGCACTTAGGATTTTTGATTGCCAGTCCCCGAGTGCGCACTCGCTGAATTTCAGCGGGTGGGCACTTAGGATTTTTGATTGCCAGTCCCCGAGTGCGCACTCGCTGAATTTCAGCGGGTGGGCACTTAGGTTTTTGATTGCCAGTCCCCGAGTGCGCACTCGCTGAATTTCAGCGGGTGGGCACTTATGATTCCGCTACTGTTAACTGTTTGAATTGTGTGCAGGGTTTGCAGCATGAGTCAGCCGAGCGGCTTGCTGCAAAACGTCGCGCGGAGAAGGAACTGGCCACCATCCAAGAGGCGAACAAGGGGCTCCAAGCGATCGCTGCGAAGGCAGAGGAGGTCTGCCAGGGCCTTGTCCCAGCAAGTGAGTCGGCGGCAGCTCAAACTGCGTTGAGCTCGGCGGAAAAGCGGATCGCCAACCTTGAGCGCGAGCTGAAGGAAGCGAAGGAGGAGGCAAGTTCGGCGGATGGACGAGCCAAGGCTGCCGTTACAGCCGCCGCTGAGGAGCGTAAGGTCTCCGACGCCCTTGTTGCTGGGCTTCAAGACGACTACACTTCTCTTTAGAGCTTCATCACGGATCTCTCCCGTCACTTGATTGGTGAGTGTGCCTTCCTCTGTCTGTAACATATGCACTGTGTAATCTTTGGTGTATTCACTGTCACCTTCTGTCCGCAGGTCGGATCATCGATAGCACGGAAGAGGCGAATTCGTTCGACGCACGGCAATGTGTAGCCACGCTGGTCGACTCGGCCACATTGTCAGCGACATGTATACGGGCGTATCTTCAGGAGATGTCGCCCACGGAAGTGATTCCCAGTGACCTCGTCGAGGTGTGGCGATACTTTGAGAAGGCGTCGTCGGTCATCGAGTTCATGACGCGGTCGGTGTTCCGGCGCTGAGCCTTGGGCTCGCCCACTTCCTGGAAGATTTCGATTTGGACGACGTGACGAGTGGCTACCCGTCGTCGACTGGCTCGGTGGAGATCGCCGAGGTGTTGAAGCTGACGGACCGCGCCGCGGTGTACTCCGAGCGCGTCTAGGCGATGGGCGACCTCCTTCCTTATCAGGAGACGGTCGTCGCACCCAACGACCCCGAACCGCAGCACCGGGACTTCAAGATCGAGCAACCCTTCCGTGCGGCGATGGCGGGTGAGCTGACGACGTACCCGTCAAACCCGTACACTCCCTTTATTCGCAATCGCAAGGGTGGCGGAGAGTCATCGTCGAAGCCTGCGAAGTAAAATATTGTGCCCTAGGGCGTTAGTAGCAGTTCTGCCGTTGGGCATACTTTGTATTTTGTAACGATTGCGACATGCTATTAATGAGATATCGTGTTATTTTGTGAAATGTTGTGTGTTTCTGATTAAGGGTTGAACGAGTCCCCGAGCGCGTCCGCCCTTTTTATGGGGTTTACCTCGTTTGTTATGTGTTTGCGATTTTGAATGTTTTGTTATTGAGGTCGACTCGCCCGAACTCGGAAAGCCAGTCGCAAGGCGACTCCCAGGAGTGCTCTGTACTTCACCGTTTTCCCTTGCGCGAACAAGGTCGGGTAGCCGAGTCCCTGAGCGTGGTACTTGGTTGTTCTAGGCGCGACTCGAGAGTGGGTGAGGACTTGGCGCGTTAGGGTGAGCGCATCACTCCTGCCTGGCCCGTCGGGTCAGTCGCATGGCGAGTCCTGGGCATGCTCTCATACTTGGCGTTTTCCCTAGCCGCTCGCGCTGAACTGGTCGAGCAGTCCCCGAGCGTGGTACTTGGCCGTTCGAGTCGCTATGTCGAGGATGCGGAGGATCATGGTCGCTGTGAGAAGCGAAGGCAGTTGTCTTGGCTCGTTGAGCCAATTGAGCTAGGCGACTCCAATGGGGCTCCGGGTAGGCGTTTTTCGTGGACGTTCAAGACCTGGGGTAACCCAGTGCCCTTCTAGCGCACTACTTGGCCGTGCCGATTGCTGTGCCAGAGGTTGACTTCTGCAGTTAGCTTGACGCTGTTATTACGACTGCGAGTGGACCAAGACACGGAGAGTAGACGCGATTTGCGGTAACCAATTCTTTTTATTTCATAACGACTGGAGGGTACATATGTGAGGTTCTAGGAGTAGAACTTCCGTAGGAGGTTTACATTCCATGGTCACTTGACGTCGAGTTTGCCGTCCCCGCGGAAGTCGATGAGGTAGTAGGCGTCGTTGTCGAGTACTCGCCCGATGGTGAATGGTCCCTCCCACGGGGGGGGAAGCTTGTGCATGCCTTTCTTGTCCTGGATGAGGCGCAGCACCAGGTCGCCTTCTTGGAAGGTGCGAGTTTTCACCTGCCGGCTGTGGTAGCGGCGGAGTCCTTGCTGGTAGATGGCGGTGCGTGAGCGAGCTAGGTCGCATGCCTCGTCGAGTTGATCGACTCCATCCTGTCGTGCGAGTTCGTTCGCAGCCTTCGTGTAGTGGATGACCCTTGGCGAGTCGTGCTCGAGGTCGGTGGGCATGACTGCCTCAGCGCCGTACACCATGAAGAAGGGGGTGAACCCTGTCGACCTGTTGACCGAGGTGCGGATGCCCCAGATGACGGAGGGTAGCTCCTCGACCCAGCACCCGGCGGTGCGCTCGAGTGGTACTTGGAGCCGCGGCTTCAGGCCGTGGAGGATGCTCTGGTTGGCCCGTTCCGCCTGGCCGTTGGACTCCGGGTGGGCGACTGACGCCAGGTCGAGCCGGATGTGGTGTTCCTCGCAGAACTCGGCCATGGCTCCTTTGGCGAAGTTGGTGCCGTTGTCTGTGATGATGCTGTTTGGGAACCCGTAGCGATATATGAGCTCACGTAGGAATTTGGTGGCGGTCTTCCCGTCGCATTTCCGGACTGGCTTGGCCTCCACCCACTTTGTGAATTTGTCGACCGCGACCAGGAGGTGGGTGAAGCCGGAGGGGGCCTTTTTGAAGGGGCCTACCATGTCCATACCCCACACAGCGAATGGCCAGGTGATAGGGATTGTCTTGAGCGCTGAGCTCGGCACGTGTGTCTGGTTGGCGTACTTCTGGCACCCGGCGCACCGCTGGACAATGTCGACGGCATCGGCGTGTGCGGTGGGCCAATAGAAACCGTGCCGCATAGCCTTGGCGACCAGAGAGCGGGCGCCGGCTTGGTGGCCGCAGTCGCCGGAGTGGATGTCGTGGAGGATCTTGCGCCCTTCGGCAGGTTGGACGCAGCGTTGGAACACGCCGGTCACGCTGCGCTTGTGGAGCTCGCCATCGATGATGGTGAAGGATTTGCATCGGCGTGCGACCATCTGGGCGTCTGTCTCGTCTGCCGGCAAGGTGCCGGCCTCCAGGTAGGCGATGTACGGCTTGGTCCAGTCGTCTGGCTCGACGATGAGTGCGACCAGAGCTGCCTCTGGTTGCAACGGGACTCCGATGTCGATCTCCCTTGGGGGAGAGATTGATGGCTTGGTGATCATGTCGAGGAAGACGCCGGCGGGTGGTGCGAGTCGAGCCGACCCGATGCGAGAAAGTGCGTCAACCTCCTCGTTCTTCCGCCTGTCGATCCACTCGACGGAGTAGCCTGCGAAGTGTCCCCCCAGCTTGTCTACTGCTTGGCGGTATGCCGCCATGGTGGGAGAGACGGTGTCGCAGGTGCCAGCGACTTGCCCAGCGATGAGGTCGGAGTCTCCGTAGCAACGTAGGCGGTTGACGTTCATCTCCTTGGCAGCTCGCATGCCGTGGAGTAGTGCCTCATACTCGGCCATGTTGTTGGTGCAGGGGGTGAAGTCGAGGCAGAGGACGTAGAGGAGCTTGTCGCCCTTTGGTGAAGTCAGCACGATCCCTGCTCCTGCGCCGTCCGCGTTCTTGGAGCGTCGAAGTGCAGGCTCCAGTAGTGGAGGTAGGGCAACTTTTCTGGCTGCTGGGCCTCTTCCCAGTCGACGATGAAGTCTGCTAGAGCCTGCGACTTGATTGCTTTTCGTGGCTCATACTTGATGTTGTGGACGCCAATTTTGACGGCCCACTTGGCGACTCGCCCGGTCGCCTCACGGTTGCGGATGATGTCCTGCAACGGTGCTGAGGAGACGACCGTGATTGGGTGCTCCTAGAAGTAGTGCGGCAAGCGCCGTTGTGCTCTGAAGACCGCGTATACCAGTTTCTGGTACTGCGGGTATCGCTGGCACGACTCGGTGAGGACCTCGCTGATGTAGTACACCGGTCGCTGTACCGGGCGCTCCTTTCCTTCCTCCGGCCGTTCGACGACCATGAAGGCGCTGACGACGCGCTCGGAAGCCGCGACGTAGACCAGCATGGGTTCTTTGTCGACGGGGGCGGCGAGTAGTGGTGCCGCGAGTAGCACCTTCTTGAGGTCGCGGAGTGCGTCGTCCGCCTCTTTGTCCCACTGGAAGGTGGGGTTTTTTCGCATCAGGCGGTATAGGGGCATCGCCTTTTCGCCCAGTCGAGGGATGAAGCGGCTGAGAGCCGCAACTCGCCCGGCCAGCTTCTGGACGTCGCGTAGGCACTCAGGTTTGCCGAGTTGGGCGATCGTGTCGATTTTGGTGGGGTTCGCCTCGATCCCGTGCTTGGAGACGACGTACCCCAGTAGTTGCCCTGCTGGTACACCGAAGGTGCATTTGCCTGGGTTGAGCTTTATCTTGTATTTCCGCAGGTTGGCGAATGTTTCCGCCAGGTCGGCGAGTAGATCGCCCTGGCGAGCGAACTTCACAACCACGTCGTCGATGTAGACGTGGATATTGCAGCCAATTTGGCTCGCGAGGCACTCCTGCATGCACCGCTGGTAGGTCGCCCCGGCGTTCTTGAGGCCGAAGGTCATGGCGGTGTAGCAGAAGGCTCCGAATGGCGTGATGAACGCCGTCTTCTCCTCGTCCTCAACAGCCATTTTGATCTGGTTGTACCCAGAGTAGGCGTCGAGGAAACACAGCGACTCCGAGCCCGCGGTGGAGTCGATTATTTGGTCGATCCGCGGGAGGACGAACTGCTCCTTCGGGCAGGCGCTGTTTAAGTTTGTGTAGTCGATACACATCCTCCAGGTCCCATTCTTCTTCTCGACCAGGACTGGGTTTGCCAGCCACTTGGAGTACTTGATTGGCCGGATGAAGCCTGGAGCGAGTAGACGCTGCACCTCCTCGGCGATAGCTCGGCGGCACTCTTCATTGAAGGGCCACAGCGACTGCTTAACGGGTCGCACTTTGGGGTCGGCGTTTAGTTTGTGCTCAGCGAGTTCCCTAGGGACACCAGGCATGTCAGAGGGCTTCCATGCGAAGATGTCCCTATTCTCACGGAGGAACTCGATGAGCGTGCCTTCCTAGGCTGGGCTCATGACCGTCCCGATCGTCACTGTCTGGCTGGAGTCGCCTAGGACCAGCTCGACGGTGTGGGTGTGCGTCGTTGCCTCGAAGGCTGAGGTGTTTGCGCCCTCCGAATTGGGCTTCTTGAGTATGGTGGGATCGTCGTTGTTGACCCCGCTCGCGTACTTGGCGAGCTCGTCGGCGTGGTTGGTCTCTGCCGCGATGACGGCGTCGGCGAGTTCGGCTCCTTTGGCCTCGCACTCGGCGGCCATGTCGGGGTTCCCGTTGATGGTGAGGACGCCGCACGGCCCGGGGAGCTTCATCGTGTTGTACGCGTAGTGGGGCGCTGCCATGAACTTGGCGAACGCCTGGCGCCTCAGGACGCCGTGGTAGGGGTTGTCGATGGGTACCAGCTCGAAGACGATCCGCTCGGTGCGGAAGTTTGCTGGTGTGCCGAAGGTGACTAGCAGCGTGACCTTGCCGATCGGGTACGCCTTCCGACCGGGGACGATGCCGTGGAATGTGGTGTAGGTCGTCTCGACCATCGACTGCGGGAGCCACAGTCTCCTGAAGGTGTCCAGGTACAGGATGTTGATGGAGCTGCCGCCGTCCATCAATGTCTTGGGGAGCCAGTAGTCGCCCACCTTAGGCTTGACCACCAGGGCGACTCGGCCTGGGTACTCGATGCGTGGCGAGTGGTCCTGGCGGCTCCAGGTGATGGGCTGCTCCGACCAGTTGAGGAACTGGGAACGTCCACCCGGGCCACCGCGTTGACGGCGACGGCGCGAGCGATGACCTTCTTCTCGCACTTCGTGTTGAAGCCTGTGAAGGTGTGCAGCGAGCCGGCCACATTGCCGAATTTTCCGCCGTTTGGCGGGTTGTTGTCGGGGTCCTCCCGCGCTCGTCGCGCCTTCTCAATCTCCCTGAGAGTGTGGCAGTCGGCGGTCGTGTGCGTGGCGGGCTTCCCTTCCCTGCTGTGAAACGCACAAGGTTGGTTAAGGAGGGCCGCGGGGTCGAACCTTGGTTTCGCCTTGTAGTTGCCGCCATTGCAGCGTTGCCCTCCATCGCGGCGGAAGCTCTTGGGCTCGCGCTTCGCGTGCCCGGCGTTGGCGACGAAGTCGACTCGCCCGTCACTGCGGCGCTTGCCAGTGAGGCGAGTGTTGCTGTAGCGTAGGTCGGACCGTCGACCGTTGTCGTTGCCGCCCGTGCGGTGTTGGCCTCCCGACTCGTCGTTGGTTTCCTGGTTTGGATCTTCCTCCGCGTACCGTTTGGCGATCTCGAGGAGGTCCGGTATGTTGTCGAGCGTGCGAGAATGTCGCTTGAGCTTGGCGACCAAGGGCTCGTAGCGGCATGAGGTCTTGAAGCAATGGATCGCGGTGTCCGGGTGGATGCCGACCGCGTTGTACCATAGTTCTTGCCATCGCTGGACCCAGTTACGGGTCGACTCGCGGGGTCCCTAGACGCATCGCTCCAGGTCCTCGATGGTGGTTGCGCGGGTGTAGGAGCACTCGAAGTGCCTGACGAAGGCGTCGCGCATCTCCTCCCAGGAGTCGATGCTATCCTGGGGGAGGGTGTTGATCCACTGCCTGCACGTCCCCTCCATCATCAAGGGGAGGTAACGGGCGGCTAGCAGGTCGGTGTGGCCAGCGATCCCCATCGCCATGAGGTATGTATCCAGCCATACGAAGGGGTCGTACGAAGGGTCGTACTTCTCTATTTCCTTCGGCGCCTTGAAGTTCGCCGGGTACTTTTCGCCTCGGATCATCGGTCCGAAGCACCTGGGCCCGAGTCGGCTTAGCGACCCCATCGGCTCGCCGTCGCGGCGATTGGTTAGGGTGGGTCGCAGGTCGTCGGGCTGGCGTGCGCGCCAGCTTTGGTTGTTGATGATGTGGGTGCGGGCGTCGATGGGCTGACCGTTGGCGGCGACGAAGTTGGTCGCTGGCCTGGGGTCGTTGGTGGAGAGTGCCCCATTCGCGGGTCGATGTTGGAGCTGCAGTGGCTCTGGTGGCGGGCAGTTGAGGGTGTTTGCCGCCAATGGGCGGCCGCTTGAGGCCGCTCTGCTGCCCGAAGAACGCGAGTACACCCGACCCTGCGAGTCGGCGCCTGCGTTTTGCTGCTCGGCCGCCTTTGCGAGCAGGGCCCTGACGTACTGGATCTGTAAGGCGCCGTCACCAGTGGCCGTGATGTTGTCGGCCGCTGCTCGGCCCGCCACGAGGTTGTCCATCGGGGTGGAGAATAGTGGTAGGCCATTCGCGTCTCGCTCCCGAGAGGAGACCACTATCCGTGGTTGATCCCTGGGAGGTGTGCGGTTGGGTGGAGGTGGGGCGCCGTTCGCCGTCGACCCTGGCGGGGGCCGGGCGCTTCCTCCTGGCGGCGCGTTCTCGCAGATCACGCGCTCGGCCACGCGGGCCGGGTCATTCTCGTCGTCGAAGTTCAGGGCGCGCCCCTGGACGGTGGGGTTCAGGCGCGACCTGATTCGCTGCTGGTGGTAGCGCGACAGCTCCTGCGCTGTCACCTGCTCGAGGCGAAATTTTTCGCGCTCGGCTTGCTCCTTGCGGACTGCCTCCGCCAGCTTTAGGCGGAGTTCCTCGACCTCCGTAGCCGTGGCTTTAGGCGGGATCAGGGTGGAGAAGGGATCCTCCGGCGGGTCGGTGCCAGTCGCCATGTAGGTCGCGGCGTGGCGACTGGTCCCGTCACGGAGATCGGCGGAGTTTTCCGATCCGGAGTCGAAGTCGAAGATCCCAAGGATGGAGGGATCCTCGAAGTCTCCCACGTTGGAGACCTGAGTGATGGAGCCCGCGGGCGAAGCCACGGTGATGGATCCGGCGAGTGATGCCGGGGTCGCCGAGTCGGCGTCGTCATTGAGGGCCGCATCTTCCACGGCCGCGGAGTTTTCGGCCACGTTGTTGTGGGCCGAGTTGTACTCGGAGGCGAGGCGATGGATCGTGCGGACCTGGCTCTCGGAGAGCCGGTCACGTGGCGGCGACTCGCGGATGCGAGCCGAGTCCTCCGAGACGATGACATCGGTGAGGCCGACGAAGAGGCTGATCGTGCCTACTGGCAAGATCATGCTGTGCATGACGGGTCGCGCCGCCGGGACGTAGCTGCTCGGCAAGATCTGGAGCATCTCGCCGATTGCTATCATGCGGCTGGTGGCGACCGTCTCGTTGATGGGCAGATTGAATCTCGCCGCAGAACACCGGCCCGACCGGCCAGGCCCCACGGTGGGCACCACTGTCGTGGGAATGGTCACGGCAGATGCTGCAATCGGCAGCGAGTAGTAGAACGAGGGGCAAGGGCGGCCAGCCATCTGCGGTGCGAGATGAGGGCGGAGACACAGGGTTTTACCCAGGTTCGGCCCCCCGGAGGGTAAAGACCTACTCCTGCTAGATTGTATTATGATGGTGGTACAATGGGGGGAGCTCGGCGGCGAGTCGCTTGGGTGTATGATGGAACGTACGTCTACACGTCCTGTAGGGAGGTTTATATAGACTCACCTCCTCCTAGGGTTTACATGTCTCAACCGAATCAGTTAAGGCTTTGGTATTCGTTTAACCTAATCCGACTGGGCCTATCTACTCTCCTGGGCCTTCAGCTTCCAGTCGCTTGGATCCACACCAGGCCTTGATCCAGTCGCCGTCTTGTAGGCCCACTCGCCAGTTCTTCGGCCAGTCGGAAACGTCCTGCTGGGCATACCCCGGTAGGCATATCCCCATCACATTCTATTGAAATGTTTTGGACATGTGTTTCCGAACACCTGATGATTTTGGTGATGAAAATGTTGAGGCATGAGCCTTAGCCCTTTAAAAAACTGATGGTTGTCTGGATGCGATACCATTCCAATTTTATCGTACAACCACAATACCCGAAGATTGGGTAGGGCTTGACTGGAAACTTATATACCTTAGTATTAGTTCCCTCACGGCCAAGGTCTGAGTTGAGGCTACCTTGTGAAGATTGTCCACCTATGCAGTATCCAAGATGACAGTTGGTCATGGTTGGGAGGCCAAACTCACAGGATAGGTGCTTATACTAGGGCGTGTAATTGAAAGGTTAGGATTGATTATCCGCATACTGAGTATGGTGAATTCAGGATTTGTTCCTGACGGATGTATCGAATGTTGTGGTGAAAGTGTACAATCTCTGCAGAGTGTCAAACTATTCGAATAGCCGCGTCCGCGGTTATGGACAGTTGGAGTGGCCATACTGTTCCCCCGTCAGACTTTTCAAAATGACTTGTGAAATGAATTGAGACTTTGACTTGACCATAACAGGGTTGTGATATGAGATACAAGTTCCCACTTAGGTGTTATAAAACTTCAACTAGCATTCGTTGCTCCTAAACTTAGTAGAGATAAATCTGGCTTTTGCAAAACAACCCTAGAGCCTAGTGCCCTATTATCAAAAACCCCTCTCACTTGTTAGTATTAGTTTGTGAGTACTTAAAGAGTACTCATGGCTTTGTCCCTGGCTATTCCCATGGCCAGACTATGAAGAGGAGTACCTGGAGGATGGATCCCAGGAAGGTTACGACAACTAGGATCACCTCCCATCGTCAGCATGACCCCGAAGATGGAGCTTCGCCCATGCTACCGTTATTATTACGTATTCCGCTGCTTGATGTTGTATTAAGAACTGGATCATGAGATCCCTATTTGTGTAAGAACTTATGTACGGTTTGTAATTGATGATGTACTATGGTATCCAATTCTGTTATGTCTCGCAAAAATGGTAATCCTGGGATTGCGATGTATGGCATAACAGGCATCTGGGATTAAAAATCCGGGTGTTGACACATCCCGTCGACTATTCTAAAGAGACCTTATGACAAGACCGGTGAGGAAACTAACGCGAATGTGGCTGCCCAAGTTAAGGCGCATTTTGCACCCAAAAAGCCTGAGCCAAAGCCGGTATATGATGAAAAAAATCAAAAAGTGGGCTAAGTCCTTTCTTGAGCAACCATCCCAGATATCGATGAATCTGGAATCAGACTATGACCGGGAGATCATTAAGCAAGCACAGAAAAAAATCACAAGTGCAAAAAGCGGAAAGCAAGTTGCCCAGCTTGGAGCACAGAAGAATCAATCGGTCGCCCCGCTCAAAGTCATTTCAGACCTCAACAAGACCTTCAGAGCTGAAATGGATATGGACATGCAAATAATAGACCCCAGAGCCCGTAATAATGCTGCACTAATGGGAATCACTGTATCGCAGGCCAAAGCACTTGCTACCGAAGCAAAAATATCTCTTGGTCAATATTTAGGCTATGAAGATACGCCAGTGGGTCAGATAGTACGGAAGTATGTCCAAGGGGAGCCTCTAGTCAGTAATGAGGAGCTCGCACGTCTATCCACACATATGCGAAATCTGCATGAATGGTACATATCGCAAGCAGAAAAAAGCATCAGAAAGATTGGTTTCCGGTGGACGTTAGAAAGGAGCATCACTTTAAACCATACTCGATACAGGTTCAAATGACCGAACTGTTTCAGTTATACAACCGGCGCGCCCTCGAAAAATCTATCATTGGTTGCTACTGTCTGTAAGTGATTTATTTCTATAATTAAGTTTGTAGCTCAGCTCGTTCATTGCATTTAATATATTATCCTAACTATATATCCTTTTGTATGATATTATATTCTGCAGAATGAAGATGCTTGAATGCAGAAGAGCTAGAAGATACGATGTTGGGTTCATTGATCCATATCGTTAATGAATATATGTTAAAGAATCACCCCAAGGACGTGGAGAAAGACCTATGCAGGTTCATAACCGAAAATAATTTTGTTAAGGAAATATTTCCTTACAACTTCAAGTGAGTGTTTATATCTTGTACACATTTTATTTTTGCTTACTCGATGAGCTATGCATGTATGCTTATGTAAACATCCGCAGATTCCACTGGATCTTGCTAAACATTCAAGTTGACAAGTTCCTAGTTGAAGTCCACGACTCATTAAGTTAGGACCAAGGGAAGTGGAGTGACATGAAAGCAATGCTCCATAAGTAATTTCAATCATTATCGCATTGTATCGGCCTCTTTCGTCCATTTCCTGATATCAAGTAACTAATAACTCCTTTGTTCATTTTCTTTACCGAGAAGGTATTGGACACGGTTCAGACAGAAAATATCAGGTCCATTCAAAGAGAAGCTAACTTATAAAATGGTGAAGAGTTTACATCAGCCACCAGGAACTTATTTATGTGGATACTACGTCTGCGAGTACATCCGCGAGTTGACCAGTGAGCGGAAAATTAACTCATATTATATTTATGGTTTGCGGAAGAAACTAGAGCCAGACCAGCGCATAAGAGCAATTCAAGAGGAGCTGACGAGATTTATGATGAAGGAAGTCGTTGATGTACATGGAGAGCATTATGCGGATGACGTGGAACTCGATTTGCCTTAGTGATCTCCATGTAGCTGATATGATATATATATTCATCAATGACCATGTAATTTCAAAACATTTCTTCCTTTTAATATATATATCATCAATGTATGCTTGCAAGGGATCGATTAATTATATAGATGCATCAACGTGTACTGTGTATGTACTAGCGTAGAATATGTGTACTTAGATATATGTTTGAAATTATAGTGAAACATAAAACGAAAAAGGAACGAAATGGCAAAAAAAAGGAAATACACAATCTCTACCGTGACAGAGAAACACACAATTCTCTGCCGCGACAGGAAACCTTATAGTCCCGGGTGGTGTTATGGCCCGGGATTAAAGGGTTTCCGCCCCCAGCGGCGCTGAAACAGCCACGTGGCTATTATCAGTCGCGGGCCATAGTGAGCCGGGACTAGAGAGGGGGCCTCTAGTCCCGTTTTCGTAGTCCCGGACCCAAAACCGAGACTAGAGCCCGTTACGGCTTGGGACTACAACCCTGTTTTCCACCAGTGAGTCAGGCCAGTAGTGATACAATATGAAGAGCAACGTAGGATAATTAGTATTGTACCTACTCGAACTAGAGTCCTTCTCGAAACAGGCTTTCGTCCAGCTACATAGATATAGCAACTGTTTGAGATTGTTGCTGGGCCAGACAGCACAACGCCCAAAAAAACAAAGAAAACGAAGAAGAAAAAAAGAGAAAACAAAGCTGACAACAGTGGCTCGACGAACAAGGATGACCCGCCACCATTGCGCCCTCCGAAGAATTACACCACACTCCTAACACTCCGAAGCGTCACGTACCAAGCAGCACCCCCAAGAGGGAAGACGACGACAACGACGCTGCTGCCCGGACTAGGCCTAGGGTTTCCCCCGGTACGCTACGAGAGGTGGGGAAAAGATACACCCGACGCCCTTCAAGAAGGATGATGACACCCACAGACGTTGACGCGGCTACTTGGCGGCGGGGATCTGCGATGGCTGAATTCTGTAAAAGCAAGTAGTTTTTGCAAATACTTGCACCACATCCGTCTGGCTCAATCCAATGCAAATATGGATCGGTACTATGTAGCATAATAATGTTATTAAATATATTCTGAATTAGCTTTGCAAACACTGCCGTCCCTCACACTGACCAACATAATTACGAGCTAACCTCGAGCATTCCCCAAAAAATATCGACACGGTTTTTTTCTACTGAGTAGTAGAAATTGAAATAGGCCTCGAAACACAGGTCAACAGGCCGGTTACATCATACGATATGCAGTGCCAGATGCTGAGTCGGCCCAGCACACACACATGTTGCCAACTTTAAGATTCGTGTGACGGACCGGACCAAGTCTAGCAGCTTCAAGATTCGTGCCGCCGTACACACCTCCGCATCTCTCCCCCTCCCCTTCCTCTCCCTCCTCCGGACGGAACCCGACACCAACCCCCCCCCCCCCGTCCCCAAATCCCACCACACCACCGCCGTCGCCTCCTCCTCGGCGGTGAGCCACCACCACCTCCGTCCCATCCCTCCCAATCCAACCCTCACATAAACCCAGAGGCGAAGCGGGAGCGTCCGCCTCCGCACGCCCACCCGTGCATCGGGCTGCGGCTAGGGTTTCATGCGCCCCGCGGCCGCCGCAGCCGCCGATGTCGCACCCCGGCAAGTTCGTATCCGTTAACCTCAATCGATCGTACGGCCAGTCCGCCCAATCTCAACATGGCGGCCGCCCCTCCGGCCCCGCTGGCCCCTCTGCCGGCGGCGGGGGCATGGTGGTGCTCTCCCGCGGTCGCGGCTCCTCCTCTATGGCCAAGCCGCAGCAGCCCAAGCTCTCCGTCCCGCCGCCGCTGAACCTCCCATCGCTCCGCAAGGAGCACGAGCGCTTTGATGGCGCCACCGCCACTTCAGGCGGTGGGGTCACCTCAGCCCCTGCCCGATCCGGCGGGGCTGTGGCTGGGTGGACGAAGCCTGCTGCTCCAGCATCCGAGAAGCCACTCGGCTCGGCACCGCTTCCAAGTGACGTTGCCAGGCCCCCCTCGTATGGATTTCAGGAGAAAGCCGTCTTGCGGGGGGAGGACTTCCCTTCTCTGAAAGCAGCGGTGGCGCCACCCCCTCCGCCACCCGTGCAGCAACGCCAGAAGGACGGTGATGGGGCTCGGGCCGCCACACCGGAGACGCGGCCGATGCCCCTTGGCATGCGACCTCAGCTGATGGCTTTGCGTGGTGCTGAGCCCTTGACTTCTGGTGGTGGCGCAGGTGCTGTTGTCCAGGCTTCAGTGGAGAAGGCACAAAAGCATGATTTGGGTCCGCTTCCGCTTGTGCGGCTTAGGTACAATTCTGATTGGGCTGATGATGAGCGTGATACAGGGCTGAGCCTCCCAGAGCGTGACAGTAGAGAGAGTGGATTTGGTAGGAGTGAACCCATGGCTCCAGGCCTTGACCTTTATGGTGTGATGAGGGAGCCCTTAAAAAATGACTCCTTTGAGAGAGATTCAGTTGCTTCCTCTAAAGAGTTTGGGCAAGACGGTCTGTGGCGATCTCCTATGCCAAGCCACATTAGAGAGAAGACAGATGGTCGCCCATACAGTGCAGGGAAAGGAAGCGGGCAGTCACTTTACCGTGACAGCATTACTAACGGTGCCTCCAAGGATTTGTGGAGTTCTAACAGGGAGCCTGCTATCCGAGCCTATGGACACAACGGGACAGAACTGCATGGACGACCTGCACATGTGGGGGAGACTGCCGGTGAACGTCACAGTGATAATTCTAATAACTGGTACAGAGGGAATTCTTTCCAGAATAATGCTGTTTCCAAGGTGCAGCCATATCTTGGTAATAAGGGTCCTTTAATTAATGATCCCGGAACAAAATTTGGCAGGGACAAGTGGCTCATCGGAAGCTCTGTGAAGCCTGTAGTTGAGGATATCAGTTTTGATAGCATTGCAGCCGTCAATTTGAGTTCAATAAAGAAGAAAAAAGAAGCAACCAAACCATCAGATTTTCATGATCCAGCAAGGGAGTCATTTGAGGCAGAGCTTGATAGGATCTTGAGAATACAAGAGCAAGAGAGACAGCGGGTAGTGGAAGAACAGACCAGAGTTAGAGAAATTGCTCGGAAACAAGACGAGGAGAGAGAGAGGCTGATAAGAGAGGAGGAGGAGAGGCGACGGTTGGTGGACGAAGAGGCGAGGCAGGCTGCTTGGCAAGCCGAGCAAGAGACGCTGGAAGCTGCCAGAAGAGCTGAGGAACAGAGAATTGCTAGGGAGGAAGAGAAGACGAAGGTTGCTATGGAGGAGGAGCGGCGTAGAGAAGCAGCACGTCAAAAGCTCCTAGAATTGGAGGCAAAGATTGCTAGACGACGAGCTGAATCAAGCATGAGCGGTGGAAATCTTGTTTCAGCTGCCAATGAAGAACTAGCACTTGGAGCCTTGAAAGACAGAGATGTGTCACAGTATACTAATGCTGGTGAAAGACATGATATTGACAGAATGGGGGAGCGCATCAGTACCTCCGCAGTATCGGAGTCTTCCAGTCTCAAGAAGTACAGTGATACAGTTCCAAGGGTGGTGCACACATTGGGAGAAGGACAGTCATGCTTTGTTGATAGAGAACATGTGTATCACAGTGCAGGGGCTGCATTTGAAGGCCAGGAAAACCTGCATTATAGTCCACGGCGTGACACTTTGGGTACAAAGAGAGGAAGTTTCCCTAAGAAAGATCCTTATGATGGATTTGGGGCATTGTCAGTCGGACCATCTTCCAGAGGCCAAACAACTGATTCACCATGGGCACTGGAAGATTACCGTCAAGGAAGAGTTCCAAGGTGGGATGCACCAAGGGACAATGACCGTTTTGACAAGCAGTCTGAATTTGACACCGATTTTTTCAACAGCGACAGGTTTGGAGAGGCTGCATGGCTGCCTAGTGGTTCATATGGAAGCCCCAATACCCAGCAAGGAGATAGGGTGCTTCAGAACTCCGAGGCTAATGGCTTCTCATCTTTTACAAGATCCCGCTACTCTATGCGGCAACCACGTGTACCCCCACCACCTGTTGTGACTTCAGTGCACAGAAGTGCACTTAGCGTTTCCACTCAACGTGCCAATTCATCTTTCATTGATGGTGCAATGAGAGAGAGTTCCAGTAGAGACACTGAACAAACTATGCATAGTCAATATGGTAGTGCATACCAAGAGGCATCCCACCAGCGCGGAACACCAGCTGAAGACCTTGTTGTCAATGAACAACATAGTGGTGACAGGGCCAGCCCTATTTTGGGCTCACAATCTTCTCTTTCTATTTCAAGCCCTCCTAGCTCACCTTTACATGTCTCACATGATGAGATGGATGTTTCTGGTGATTCACCTGCACTGCCAACTTCTGCTGACGGCGATCGAACTGTGGTATCTGACAATGACCATGCGGCTTCAACTCTAGATGCAACAAACACAAGCAGAATTGCCACCCCAAGCACAGGTTCTCACATGGAGGATGATGAATGGCCAAGTGAACACACTGAAGCCAAGCAAAAACAGGATGAGTATGACGAGGAAGCCAATAGCTACCAGGAAGATGAAATCAATGACGGTGATGATGATAATCTTGACTTGGATCATGAGTTTGCAGATGGGCATCTTGAATTGGATGATGCGTTTGCAGAGGGGCAGAATACACCTGTAGAAATGGAATCGGTTATACTTGGATTTGATGAGGGTGTACAGGTTGAAATTCCCCTGAACAGTGAGCTTGAATTAACTCCTGTCAAGAGCACCGAGAGGGAAGTTGGTGTACACTCAGGTGCCGTGGAGCAAGAGTTTTGTAGTGGTTCAGTTGATCCTAGTGATCTTGTTACAGAAGCAGAGAAGAGACTGCAAGACTTGGATCTTGATCAAACAAATGCCTTGACAGCTGAATCTAATGGTGATTCATCTGGTAGCACAGTCGTGTCAAGCTCCAAGTTACCTCAGGCATCTGTCACCCACACTATGGACTCATCAGCTTCAACAGTAAGTGACAGGAATAAAGTTCCTGTTAGTCTGCAGTTTGGTTTGTTTTCTGGGCCATCTTTGATACCATCTGCGGTTCCAGCCATTCAGATTGGTTCCATACAGATGCCAATCCATCTCCACAATCAGATTAACCCATCCCTGGCTCAAATGCTCCCTTCATCGTCTCCTTTATTCCAGTTTGGTCAGTTGAGGTATGTCCGCCCTGCTTCCCAGAATGTTCAGCCGCAGTCTCAGGCATTGTCCCACCTTCATTCCCCCGCTCCAACTCCACATAAATCAAAACAGAATGGTTCGAGTCATCTCCCTAAAGAGACGAGTCTAGATGCAAATCATAATGCCCCAAGAGAGTCAGTCTCTTCTAGCTTTAATGATAAATCGGTTTTACCTTCAGCCGAGCTTCAGTCTGTGACGGATCATTCAAATTTTCATCAGCTCAATGCACCTGCAAACAACCAGATGGCTGATGCAAATGGATTTTCAATTGGGGAAAATGCAAATTGCGGAGTTCCAAAAGGTGAATCTCAGAGAAACCATGATCTCTCTCTAAAGGGGAGTAACAAATGTGCTTCCAACAACAGAGAATCTTCTCAATTTAGCTCATACGGGAAAGCCTTGAGTGGCCCGAAGGGTGGGAGAGGGAGGAGATTTGGTTATGCTGTTAAAGAATCTCATATGGGGTCAACTGGTTCAGTTGTTGAACCTTCTCATAAAGATTCCAGAGGATTACAGAAAAGGTCTCGTAGGAATATAAGAAGAACCGAATTTAGAGTGCGGGAAAATGTCAAGAAGAACCAAGCCCAAGTCTTTGAGTCATTTAACCATGATGAGCAGAATGAGAAGCCATTTTCCAGTGGATCAGCAAGGGAGATGTCGGTGAGAAACATGAACAGAAAAGAAGGTGATAAGTCAATTAGGGCAAGTGAAGCAAGCGATATTAGTGGAGCAGGTCCTTCATCTACTTCTGCTGAGTATTACAGTAAAACAGAGAGAATTGCGCAGAAGGTTCCATCTTATGAGAGATCTCATTTTGGGAACAAGAAATACAGAGCAAGTACTATACCTGAAGGAGATGCCAATACCTCGTTGCAGGCTGGAGTTGTACGTGTTGTTAAGCAGCAAGGAATCGAAGTCCCTGTTGACGCAGATGGTTTCATTGAAGTAAGGTCCAAGAAGCAGATCATGAGTGTCAGGAGAGAGCAGAGGGAGAAAGAAAATAGATCCAAAATAAGGATGGCAAAGGTGCCTTGCTATCATCTTATAATTGATTAAATTGGTTCCATCTACTTTTGTCATCCTAAAATTAATGCTTTGGTTTTTGTTGAACCAGGCTCCCCGCAAACAGCATCAAATCTCTCTACACAGTTCTAGCAGTTCAAGTTTTAGTAATAAGGGAACAGCTTTCAGCGGAGCACCTGCGAAGAAAGTTTCTTCGGATTCTGTCCTTGCAGTTGAAGGAAGAATTCTTGACCACGTCGAACCATCATCTCGACTCATGGTTGAAACTGCTTCAGTGACACCCATAGGGCCACCTTCAGCCAACGCTGGATCTCATACAGACTACTATGCCAAGAAGTATGTAGCACTGTATCTAGTTATGTTTATGCCATTTAACTAGGATTCTCCTTTAGGGTTTTGTTTTAAATTTTTTTTTGCAGGCCTATCCAAGGTCAGGCAACCTCCAACTTGATCAGTTCCAGTGCCACAGGAAAGCTCGTGGCAGGCTTATCTGAAAGCAATGACAAAGTGTCGTCCATTAGCACTCCATTTGACGTGGGTACCTGGGATAGTTCACAAACAAACCAGCAGGTAGATCGCTTTCTCAAGTTTCTTTTTTTGTTTGCCTTGGGGAACCTTTTATTTATTTTGTTTCTGTTGACTTCCACTTCCACGTGCAAAGCTAATGCAGATAATCCTATGCTACTTATATATTCTGTGAGAACAATGTATTTATTCACATCCAAACCAGATAGTTTCATTATAGTTTCACTAATTCCCTTTATAAATGATGTGAAATGAGATATAGCCCTATACAAAAATGCTGGATTGCTTTCACTAATTCCCTTCGTAAATGATGTGAAATGAGATATAGCCATATACAAAAATGCTGGATTGCGACTGCATGTTGCTGTTGGGAGGTCTTCTCTTTTATTATTATTTTGGATCTAACACTGGAGAATATGTTCTCTGTTATCTTAGTTTTTTTTGGGTTAAACCGGCAGGAGCTCTGCAGAGAAAGCCTAGATACAAGGCTAGGAGGGGTATGTTAAGGGACATACCCAGAACCCACACGGCCGGTTTAACAGGAAAACTGGCAAAAACTGAAACAACACAGCGATACATACCGGCCCAGAGTTCCCCGTACCACTCGAGCCGGTGACACTTCTGCCCAAGCGGGAAGGGACGACGCACAACACAGACGTTTCTGGAGCCGCCACTTCGGCTTCCAACCTGTGCAACAATCTTGCCGGTCCAAAGTCAACACAGAACAACACGGCGACGACATTTGGAGCCGCCGCTCTGATGTCCACACCGATCGCAAAGACCACGCACACGCCTAGCCACCGACGAAGCTGCCAAGCGAAGGCTATCTAGCGAAGTATCGGACCTCCAGTGTGACCCCCCCAAGGTGGAAGCGATGATGACGCCGCAGCCGATGATGACGCAGCTGACGCCTGCTCCAGTATCTGAGACTCCAAACGATGATGGAGGTGAAGGAGCTCCTCAACGATACCTCCAACGAGGGGAACGCCGGCATCGTCCGAGGTTGGTGCTATGCTTTCGCGCAGAGTTCACCGTACCCGAAGTCGTTGAAGCCTGTTCGCCCAAGTTGTAGTAGCCACGCTTACCTTGCAGCTTGCCGCCGTAGGTAACCCACCAGGGCACCTAATGCCGCCGTGCTCCCCGCCATGCCCTCTGTCCCAGGGCTGCCCGACATCCATAGGTCATCACACATTGCAAACCTAGGGCTGCTGCCCCGGCTTCCTCTTCTCCAGCCCTTCACCGGAGAAGCAGCCTGGCCACCACACACCGGCTACACACAGCTGCTGCCCCAACACCGCCCCCCAAGGCCATGCCGCCATGGCCGCCGGAAACAACAGTGATAGGATCTGGGCGAGATATGCCAGATCTGCTACCACCCGCACCCTGCTGCCGGAGCACCGACGTGGGGGAGGACCACCACTGTCTGGGGCCGCCACCCTGGCTTCCGCATGCCGGCAAACAGCCGCCCTGCCATCTTCCATGTCCAGGCAGCCAGCGCCGCACATGCCTCCACAGATCCGGGCAGACACACCCAGAACCGAAGCCACAACGCAGCCCCGCGCAGAGGACCACCTACCCCTGCGCCACCATGTCTCAAGCTGCCGGCGAGCAACCACCACCACGTCTCAGCTGCTGGTGAGCAACTGCCACCGCAGTTTCGCCCCGAGGCACTGACCCGGCTTCCCCATTCCCGACAGCTGTTGCCCCATGAGCCGCACCACCACTCAAGCATGGGAGAACCCCGACTACCTTCGGCAGCAGGAGGGGCGCCACCTGGGGGACAAGAAGGCCTGAACGGGCAGGTCTGTGGCGGCGCGGATGTTCCGCCCCTGGCGCCGCCTGGGGAAGCAATGCGAGGGGGTCTGCAGGGATACGAGATATTTTTTTCTGTTATCTTAATTCTTCGGCAAACATCTAATAGGGAAAATCCAGCCAAATTATTCTCTGGGTTTATCCCTTTATGCTTGTATTACTATCAGTGAATACTCTGTTCCGTTAGTTTTGTTTTTTGTTTTTGTTTTGTATACTAAGGTTTTAGGCAGATGTAGGATAAGGGATCTTGCTAGGGCTAGGGGCAAGATAGAAGTGTTGTTCTATTTTCTTGCTTGAAAATTTCTCAGAGGGTTCTCTTTGTTTAGAGGCTTAACATCTTATTTCTTGTTGGCTTAAGGTTAAGGCCCAAGCTAAAGGATTTCTTCCTATGAGGATAAACTACTGAATTGAGATTACAAGGATTCTCTCCCTAACTCTGCTGGGAGAGCATGTACACGTACACATAATAGGACATTATCTAACTTAATTCTTCCTGATTATAATATGTTAATTTAAATACGACCAAGTTCTTAGAGAAAAATATTAATATTTACAATACGTAATCCATACCCTTTCATACATCTTGAAACATATTTTCACATGGTATATAATATAATAGTTATTGATAGTTTTTTCTAAAAGTTTGGTCAAACTTTATATGGCTTGACTTTTCAAAAAAGTTATATGCCTTAAGCCTTGGGATGGAGGGAGTATAAGGTATGGCAATATATTTGATGACAAATCTACTAATACGATTTCATTGTGACAAATAACTATATATATATATATATGTGTGTGTGTGTGTGTGTGTGTGTGTGTGTGTGGGCGTGTGCACGCACGTGTGTTTATTTCAAAGTTACAGGAAGTTTGGTCATGCATTGTAGGATGGCATATATTTAAGAAGGGGTAGTACTGATTTTCTCAACATATTGTGGTTCCACATTTTCTGATCTTTCAGACAGCTATTGCCTTGTTGGTCTTTTAAAGACTGGTTATCTCTTAACTATAGATGTCCTATAATTATGTCCTTGTATAGCTTCTGATAACTTGTGCCCATTATAGGTAATGTCATTAACTCAAACTCAACTTGATGAAGCTATGGAACCAGCAAAGTTTGAACGAGCAGGTTCTGGCTTTCCTTTGGAGTCCAACAATGCTCTATCTCCCACAATAACCACAGAAAAGGCATACACATCATCTGCTAGCCCTATTAACTCTCTTCTGGCTGGGGAGAAGATTCAGTTTGGTAAGCATATCATGTTTGTGTTTGTATTGTTCAATGCTTCCAGATGCTTGATTAACGGTGAAATAATAACAATGCTCAGGTGCAGTTACTTCGCCAACCGTACTGGCTCCGATCACCCGAACAATTTCAAGTGGGCTTGGTGCTCCAGGTTCATCTAGGCCTGATATGAAGATTGACCGAAGCTTGCCTGGTGATAACAATGGCGCTGCTGTTCTGTTTGATAAGGAGAAGACTACAACTGAAGTACCAGGTCCAAATTCAGAGGAGGTTGAAGCTGAAGCTGAGGCTGAAGCAGCTGCTTCTGCTGTGGCTGTTGCAGCTATTTGTACTGATGAGGCAGTTGCATCAGCGGCTGATGCAACTGCAGCTTCTGCCCCAGACAACAAAAACTTTAGCAGTAAGGATCTCACTGGGTTAACATCAGGAGGTATGATCTTCAGGTTGTTAATTATTTGACTTTAAAATTACCCTTTTTAGAGGCAGCTGTATTCATAGAGCTTAATCAAACTGAAGCAGGGGCAGTAGCAGGTCAACGTGGTCCATCATCCAGAGAGGAGCCACTCACGGTTGCTCTTCCAGCAGACTTGTCAGTTGACACTCCATCAATGTCCATGTGGCCTCCTTTACCGAGTCCACAGACATTGGGGCCAATGCTTTCTCAGTTTCCTGGTGCACAGGCGTCCCATTTTTCCTGCTTCGAGATGAACACAATGTTAGGAGCACATCCATTTGCATTTGGAGCAAGTGATGAATCTGCTGGCCCTCAGGGTCAACAGCCTCAAAGAAGCAATGGTTTGCCTTCAGCACAATTGGGTGCTTGGCCGCAGTGCCACTCTGTGGTGGACTCATTTTATCGCCCCCCTACTGGTTTCGCTGGTCCTTTCATTAGCCCTGGAGGAATACCAGGTGTGCAAGGTCCTCCACATATGGTGGTCTACAACCACTTTGCCCCAGTTGGGCAATTTGGTCAAATGGGGCTTGGATTTATGGGAGCCACTTATATCCCTGGTGACAAGCAGCCTGATTGGAAGCAAAACCAAGGACCTTCTGTTGGCATTGGCCAGAGTGATCCAAACAACCAAAATATGCTACCTGGTCAAGTAGCCTCACACAGTGTTCCTACTCAAGTGCAGCATCTACATCCAACTTCTATCATGCCAATCCCATCTCCATTGACGATGTTTGACATGACTCCATTCCAGGTATGTGATTGTTGTTCTAGATAGCATGCATAGAGAATTTTCTTCCGAAGCATCGAATCTGTTGTGTCTTTCTCTATGGCAGCTTTAATTTATGTTCCTAGGAATGTGCAATCGTTCTCTGATCAAATAGCGTTGTGCATTAAACTGAAATGAATCTTGATCCTGTTGTTTATTAGATAACCTGGTTAGAAACTTTAATCTCTTCATTTTTATTATGCCACAACATTTCCTTTGTGCTGTAATTAACTCACCTCATTATCATTTCCAGTCATCTGGGGACGTACAGATGCAACCTTGTTGGCCACATATGCCTGTACAGCCACTACACTCTGTCCCACTATCAGTGCAACTGCAACAACATCCAATGGAGGGTACAGCGGCACCACAGTATGTTCATAACATGCCAAGCGACAAGTCAAGTACAAATGACCGGTTCCAGGAGCCCTCAACATCTGCTATGCCATCAGATAGCAACAAGAGCTTCCCAAGTACAGATGCCTCTCAGTTCTCAGATGAGTTAGGTCTTATTAAACAGCCAGCCTCCAGCAGTTCAGATGCTAAAACTGCTCATCCTTCATTTATCCGGACAGGCGTGATCAGCAATGAAGTCCCAAACAGTGCCAAAGTTATGGCTAGGACGAACCCACCAAATATGAACCCTGGAAATGCTACAGGGATGACTAGCAGCAACCCCAACTCTGGTCAGGTTGCCAACATGCCCTCCAAGCCACACCAGTCTTCGTCCTCATCTGATCAACAGTACAAACATCCAGTTAACAATCAGGATCACCGGGCCCGGGTTACCCAAAAGACTGGAACTGTGAATGAGTGGCAACGTCGGCCAGGATGTCGGCCAGGATATCCGGGAAGGAGTCAAAACTCCGGTTCTGACAAGAAATATGGCACTGGTAGGATGAAGCAGATCTATGTCGCCAAATCGTCATCAACAGGTGGCCCTGCACCTTCAGGCTAAAGCACAGATATGCTTTTTGGCAGGAACAGCTCAAATTTCTGTGCATGCGATACATGCCGAACATATTTTCGCTCTGTCAATCTGTTGCTTATTTGGTGATTATAGACAGTCCGAGTCATTCATTTTTGGTTCGTTTTCGTGCATAGAGAAAAAGAAAAAGGCAGCACGGTTGCAGTGTTAAAACTCTGGAGGAAATATTGCGTCAAATTTGCAGCCGACCAATCTGCTGTTGTGTATGTCGGTTCTGTGCTATTGAATTGTTATTACTTATTACGATCAATATATACTTGTTTTCGAATGACTGCGCTGGTCAGCCTCTGAGGTACCCATAACGGGGATGCAAACATGCCGACCTGTACTTCATTTTCATTGTTCATTTTAAACTGCATTGAAATATGATAATCCTCTTCATGTTTCGATGGTGTTATCTAGCATAAGATTCTTATTTTTCCTAAATTTGTCCCTTTTTGGCAGTATATTCCCCTTTTCTTCCAAACCAATATGAATTTATAACTTTGTCAAATTTACTAAAGTTTGACAAGTCTGGAAAAAATATATCAACATCTATAATGCCAAATTGGTTCCACTATTTATTACGAGTGTATTTTTGTATTATATACTGTATATTTCATGTTATAGTTTGATTTCAGTAAAAACTAGCACTTTGATTAATTTGAAATGGAAGGGGTACTCTCTTAACCTCACAACCCAAGTTCATACACTTGTTTTTAAGCCAACCTTGGTAAACTCGATCCTTTTCATTAACAAAAGGACAACAAGCTACAATATGCTTTGCCTGAGACTGAGAAGACAGAGCAGAAGAAATCATGACAAGACAGGGAAATTCATTTTGGAGCATAGACAGTAGACAGTTGATTCTCGTGGGCGTTCTTTTCTGGTGGACAGCCAAAAACATCATACAAGTAAATATCGCTGCTCGCCATCTTATTAGTGGTATCGTATTACACACTAGTTCAATCACTTAAATCAATCTACTAATCCTGGTTGAGCTTGCAGGAGGCAGTTAGCATCTAAGCCTTGCACATTACCAAACGAACTGTAATCTGGGCCAGCAACGATTTCGTCACTACCTAGATATAGAATGCACTGAAATCTCTACACAACAATTGTACTGCTCTTCTTTCTGAAAGATGCGCTGCTACTTTTTCGTGTTGTTACTTTCAAGGAGCTACCTATTCCAGTCGAAACCTTTAGACAGACCATCTTCTTGATCCGTGGCTTTTGCAAGATGCAGGCTCTGCGTCGAGTAGCCCAATGTCGAAATCTGATGAACTACCACTGTAATCAGCTTCCACATGATGAATTCGCACTTGCAGATGGAGCAGCCTAGTCATTTACCATTGATTTAAGCAGGTTAACTCAAGCTCAAGGAAGAAGGATGGCAGAAAAATAAGAATAACTGGAAATAGATGTTTATTACCAGACTGCTCGTTGTATCAGCGGCGTGTTTGAGCCGCTTACTGCTACATACTCTCCTTTGTTCCTCGTCAGCTTTGGTCTCATCGTCAACAAAATTCTGATCTGATAACTCTGAAGAAAGACAAGGGCAGTTTGCCTTAATAGTATGTACGTATACTCCCTCCGTTCACTATTATAAGGTGTTTTAGCAAACTAGCAAATTAGCCCGGTATGGAGAGCTCATATAGGTGTATCCCACAAAATATGTTACTACCATGGAGAACAGAATGCTACTATTCCTTGGAACACAGTGCCGATTGTGTGATGGAGAACCGTATATTTATGTCATGATTTCAACAGTCATACTAACCACCTGGTAGAGTATAAAACGATCATAGCCCCATCTAATGATTTTCCTATGTACCATTCCCCACTGTAAAAAGTTATGTACTGTTCAGCTACCTGTTCCAGAAAGGGAATGTCCATGCCAATGGAAACAGGAAGTAGAAGACCCTCCAAAGTTCTTCCGCCTTGTATAGTATCTGACTCCCCCTTGTCTTGGATCACTAGTTGATGCATCATCATCCATATAATAAGCTTTCCTATCATCTTGATCCCTATCGCATGAAGGTGATTTAGTATGCTCAGCCTGTGATACTCTTGATTCAGCCCCGTCAGCCTCAACCATTCTGCAAAATACCTGCTATTTGATTTGATACAAGAGAAACTTCATATACCACAAAGAACTATTTGTTCTTACTGAGGAATGAGACAGTATTGTAAATACCTGATCAACTTGTGTGTTTCTATGATTTCCATCACGAGTTTTATGCCTCCATACACTTGGAGACCAACAGAGCAACCCATTTGAGTTGACTTCTCCATCATATAATTTAGTAACAAATGATAACTCCAATGACCTAATATAAATCATGTGCTTCTCATCTGTCCATCCAGTCGATGAACCGCTCGGTGTGTCCTGATAGAAGAAAAACAGGAGTGCGGCACTAACTTGAAAATAGCTCCCATTGCAATGATCTGATATATGAATTTTTCAAGTTTGATAATGATTTTAAGTACATATATGTCTAATAGATGGCATAAGATCTGAACTGGAGTTCTTCTGCCCAAGGGTAGACCCAAGTACACTGAGTTGAGGCCCAGGCGCCTACTCAATTTTTTTAATTTCAGTGGAATTTGTTCATACTGGTAGGGAATAATTCAAATTATTTGACTACATAATCGAAGTGCCCTCAGTCATATGAACTGCCCCCACTGAAGTTGCGTACAGTAAACTTAGAAGTATATGCATATATTTATTCAGTATTTTCTGACATAACATGAAAATCATACCATAGTCTCTAGTGCACCTCATACATGCATCACAAACACCCCCTAGCATTAACATATAGAACTATGTCGTAGAAGTTAAATGGGAACGGGTATTTCATCTTTCTCTTCCCAAGAGGAGTATCATCACTGATGCACCAACTTTCCACCATGTTTTTTTAGTTTTGCTATGCTTGTTAAATACCAAGACGGAAAAGAGGGCAATGCAGTTTGCTTTTCACACCCCATTGAGCAAAACAGTAGGGTTAGCATTTCTTTCCACATAAAACAGGGTATTTTAACCTTGAGTTGCAATTTTATTTTGCAAAACAGGAGCTTATATTGCTCATGTATCATGACTACAATAGTGCGAGATACAAGTACCAAGAAAGACTGGAGTCTGGAGGTGCCAGACACAGTGCTAGTGCTTGGCGGATGGACGCTTGGCAGATAAATTTGCTGCGAGATTAGCATCCCGTCTAACAAAAACGAGCTCTAAAGAAAGCCTCACTCAGCTTCTTAATTTGTCAGAGAATCGGCCAAAGGCTGCTCCTTGTTCATCTCTTGACTTCCACAGCGAGACAAACGCCTAGCAATTCCGTCTCAGTAATGATCTTCCGAAGGTGTAAACCCAGCACCGCCTGCACCCCGTCGCGGTAAGTGTAAGCCTCAGAAAAGATGTTCATCTCTTGACTTCCACAGCGAGACAAACGCCTAGCAATTCCATCTCAGTAATGATCTTCCGAAGGTGTAAACCCAGCGCCGCCTGCACCCCGTCGTCGCGGTAAGTGTAAGCCTCAGCAAAGTTGGTCATTAGGGGATGGCCGAGTACCATGGTTGTGCCCGCTTGTTTATACAGACCAAATGAATCTCTTATCACAAAACCAGTACAGCAGCTGCATTACTCTGATCAAAGGAAGCATCAACGTTAACTTGAGTTGCACTTTGTACCAATTTTGACTTCGACCCAACACGACCTGCACCCCAAAATATCCACGTCCGCAAGCAGATATTCCAGCATATAAAATATTAATCGTAATGGTTTTGCTATAATAACTTTCCCAACCATGATTTTTACTCCACTCCATTCAGTTATTTCTTTGGAAATAAAAAACTACTCCCTCAATTCCATATTTTGAACTAAAACCACGACAAGAATTATGGAATGGAGGGAGTAGTTCTAAAGATACTAAGGAAAATAGTAGCAGGCCTGTACAGTTGGTTCAGATTAGCTCGGAGTCGATAAATGGTGTAAAGTGTAATGCAAGGTCAGAGTACCTATTGGTGTTTTGCATAATGAGTGTCAGATTAGGTTGAACAAACTGTGACGCCCTAAAAAGGTACTGTAAAATGGCCAAGAAGTAACACCACCACCCACCTACCCCAAATAGCAAAAAGAAAGGAACGGAAGGAAAAGCACATAAGCGTACAACAAAATGTAGTAAAGAAACTATGTAAACTCGTATGAGATCACACTTCACAAAGGAAAAGCGGAATTCTGGCCCTGTTCCTGTTCCAAAAAGGAAAAGAAATGTATGCCCATCCAAATCTGGTATACTTCCCTTAAAAAAATCTGGTATACTTGGCTTTCATTTCCATGGGCTACCTCTTTTTTTACCCGCAGAAAAAAGGGATTTCTCCCCGGTTCCATTTCATAGAAAAGCAACCACAGAGTTTTAGGACCTAAAGACTACGCAGTTCGGACAGATATAAAAGGTTTACAGGAAAGAACCTAATACTGCTGCTCGGCATCACAGACTGCCTCCAAGCCAGCCTCACCAGGCCAAAGCCAAAATGACAGAATACATGCACCGATCGCAAAAGCAACACCTACAGCTATCCCTATTTTTTTCTCGTCATCTTCAGTTCATCAACCTTTTGTTCATCCAGCAGGAGCGGCTCATCATTACAAAGGGTCAGTTATCTATGCAGGTCTCGACATGAATAGCGTGACCCCGATCCTCCTCTGGGTGATCCTTCAGGTACTTCAGAGATGCGCCCTCCATGGATTGTACCTCCAGCAGCAGATTTCTAGGTCGTGATCCACTCAAAACTTTTGCAGATCATCCGGCTGGAAGGCTCAGAGGCATTTGGGCTACCTTTCTTTCCAAAAGGAGTGTACCCATATTAGTCTTTTTTTCCCTTCTAATCTTCATTAATACGAAAAAAATGTCCCTCGTGTCAAGAGCTTCACTACCTCAGACCCGTGCGCTGCAAATCTTAGATACCCTCTTTGTGGATGCTCATGCATCTTTTTTGCATGCCAATCAGCTTGGGAAGTTACATCACATGCCAATATTGCAGTTCTAGTCATTTAGTAAATTGTTAATAGCAATTGGTCAGCTCATTCAAAGCAGTCTGGATTGTGCTCACGTTGGACTTATCCTCAGCCTTATCCCTATGCAAAATCGAGAAACAAACCAATGCATATATCCTCCTTCAGAGGATTCCCACCAGACCAACTCGACAAAAAAGCCTTAAGAAAAAATCAATAGCGTCGTAACCTCAACCTACCAGGAGGTACTGGATCATAAAAACAACACATCTAGCACAACAAGCATCAGAACCACCATAAATTTCACTAGAAGAGATCAGCACAAAAGAAAGGAGAACGTAAGCAAGAAAAGCTATGCAACCCACTGGGCACTGATTAATCTACTCAAACAAGAAATATGAGTTTCGTAGGATCAATCGAAGCCGTAAAGAAGAGAAGAGATGCGATTACCCCGAAGCGCAGCGGATCGGGCGGCGTCTCGCCCAACATCCCGCCCCGAGCGAATCCGCTCATCCGCCGAATCAGCGGACCTGCGCGCCCCAAAAACAAAGAAGTGGGGAATCAGAAGCTCGCACGGCTAGGCCGTGGAGGAGGAGGAGAGGATTTCGCGAACCTTGGCGGTGGCCGGAGTGGGAGGTCGATGGCGAGGAGAGGAGAGGAGCAGAGGGGAATGGAAAAGGCAAAAGAGCAGGGTGCTCTTTTATCCTGCGTGGCATGTTCGCTTTTCCACGTGGGAGCGAGCCCGGTGGTCGACACGTGGGAGATAATATCTGATGCCGCTTTGCTTCGCTCCGCTTGTCCATCCACCACCGCTCGCACCTTGACTAGACGAGCTGTTCGGCCTGCTAAGCTCGCGGTCATTATTCATTAGGCTGGTGGTCCGTGTATTACTAGTCTAAGTGTATTACTAGCTAAGTTACTATTTCTATAATAGAAAATAACATAGATGTGGTGTCATGCAAAGGCTTATTTATTGCAATGTAGACTTATTTTGTCTTGAAATATATGATGTTATAGTAACATAGCTAGTTACCACAAGTCTCTCTCTTATCATTTAATTACATGTCATGTCATCTAAATGTTTAGTTGGCAATATATGTAGAACTATGTTACTACTCAAGTTACTCTCACTATGACTAGCCTTAGAGCTAAGATTTTTTTTTTTCAAAATGGAGGATGTTCCCTATCTCTTTATTAAAGACAAGCATACGATTTGTTTTATTAATTACGATCGACTGATAAAAAACAAATATTACAAAACATAAAGCCTCCATATAACACCTACAAATCTAACAATGGCTGAAGATCATGTCAAAAGGGTCTGACCTGAAAACAACAAAAATCCACCATAAGCTATGAACCGGAAACATATCGCATACTCCGATACGTCCTCCAGGCGAAACGAGAGCGTTTATCCGGTTTAGCAAACTTGTAGCGGACACCTCATGTACACACTAAAGAAGCTGTCACCATCATCTAACCTCCGAGCAATCTTCAAGGTTAAGATTAGCATAGTCGACGACGCCACCACGACTCCAGACAACACCTCCACTCTGCGCGAGTCTATCGAGCCCCATCTGATACCGAGACTCCATAGATCCACACCACCAAGACTCGCCATCGACGTCGAGGTCAATGAAAGCCGCTCCGCCTCAGTGCCCCTCCAGCCGGCATCAACTCCAAAAACGATGTCCCTGTAGGGAAGAGACGCCTCACGTCGTTATCATCCGAATCGGGAGACCCGGGTATGAGGTTTCCCCTAGAGTAGATGACCCTTCATATAGCCTACGTGGTAGCCAATGTCTCCACGCCTTCGAGATCCCACCGGTGATATGAGCTCCAAAACACTGCCTCCAACAAGGAAGACAACGCCATGCGCCGCCACTGTACGGACTAGCATGAGGTTTCCCTCGGAGCCCGAGATAACTTCCACCGCGATGATGCCCTCCAAGAAGGCTAGTAGCGCACACAGACGTCGCAGCATCAGCTGCGATGACAAAGCCGGGCAAAGGATTTCTCCCCGACGGTTGTTTCGTAACCATGAGATCTCTAGCCATAGAAATCCGTCGGAGGCGCCCACCGACGTAGAAGGAGAGGTCATGTCGAGCTGGGGCCCAACCCAACCGGAGTAGCCGCCGCCGACAAGGGGAAGATCCCGATGCACCGACCAAGGATTCACCGCTGTTGCCGACGACCCGTTGTTGCCGACCAGGTATGCTACTCGTATAAAAATATTTGGAAAGGAAATGATTTACATGGTCTTCATAAAAAAACAAAAATATGACGAATCAAAGGTGAATAGTACTTGGTCATGGGACGTTTCGAATTTATTTTTTTAATCAAGGATACAATGAAAGTAATTCCCTAAGAAAATATTTTTATACAAGTAGCATACCTGGTCATCTTTGATTTCCAAAAAAGTTCGATTTTTTTAAACTTTTTTTAATTATTTTTAATTTTTTCTAGATATGGGGTGTGTAGCACCCAGGCGTCACACTGTAATTCTCTTCTAAAAAGGCGAACGGAGGGAATACTGTATATAAATGCATCACACAAAGTAGTATATCCATGATATGTTCGAGAGTAAGAAGTTAGAAAGAGCATTAGGCGTTCATTGCACGGTAGAGCTCACATGGGCTAGTTGAACATGGGCTACATGTCGCTCAATTTAATTAGTTAGTTAGATGGACTATGAATTAGCAATCTTAACGAGCAGCTCGCAAGACACTCGAGCTCGCTCATTTAGCATGTTAATGATAACGAGGGAAAATCCCTGTTTGACTATGTTTATTAATAAGATGAGCCAAGCTAAACATGTCAAGCAAATGAGGGTTCATTAAGCTCACTGAGTTTCGACCCTAGATGAATGATTTAAAATAAGCTCGGCTTAAATTAACGAAACCAACGAATGACAAGCACACGGTACTGAAAGATCAGTTCACAGATCACAAACAACAAACAAACAAAAAATTACAAGAAAACATAGCTTGAGTTTAGAGGCCTTCATCAGTCGGAATAGGCAATACATATGAGAGAAAACACCATGCAACATGACATCAAAGAAATCCCGCCTTCGTCTAGTCCCAGCTCGTCGTTGTTGTTGTTGTTGTTGTTGTGCCATTTGCCTCTACCTCCGAAGAAGGCCCCAAACTTGCCCTGGTACGAAGGGCATCATACCGTCGGAAGGCAGAATAGCTCCCCCTAAGAGCACGCTTGCACACATGGAACGACTTTCCAAGGAATAGAACACCAAGCACGGGTCTCTTTACTCGATGCCCACAAACTTCACCGCCGATCACATCACTGATAACCCAACAAGACGCCAACTTTAGGACAAAACTACCAAAATAAGACATGACAAGCGTTGCCACAAGCAGACCAAGAACCACACGTGACATGATCAACTTCCCATAGACCCAAGACGACATCTCCAAGGATAATGCGACACCAAAATGCCACCCAATATGAGGATTTAGGGTTTTCACCCGGGCGTAGGAAAAGAAGGAAAGGGAATGTACCTCGACATCGCCTCCAAGGAGGAAGACGACGTCCGAAACACCGTCGACACCATGACCATCACCTCTTGCCAAAGATTTCTCACAACTAGATCTCCTGGCTTAGCCACCCCGACTAGCCTCTAGATCCGGCGCGGGGATGCCAAGATCCAAGGCTAGAGGGGTGGGTACAACAGAGGAGGTTGTCTCTTGATATCTGACCAGAGGTCAACGAGGGTGACCACCACGACATGACCACCATTCCGCCCTATCGCCACCCGCCTGACTAAGGGGATGGCCTATAGCACCGACAAGCCACTACAAAACAACTCGTCATCTACCATGAAATGGTTCATCGAGTGTGGTAGAAGGTCAATATTTCACCAAACAAAATCCTAGAGGGATCAGAGTTTCCTTCACTATTTTGAGCTAGGATTTAGCTCTTCATAGTGATTGTTATAAATTTTGATATGAACTCTAGGAATTAAATGGTTTTGGGTGAAAAAATCAAATTTATATTTAAATTTGGATCACTATTGAAAAGATTTGAAAATTATAAGTACTTAGTATTTTATTGGTTTCAAAATGATTTATAAATAGACAGTATAAATTCTTGAATGATATATTAAATTTAATACATAAAAAGAACTGAAAATAATATAAATAGAAGAATTATACAAGAAAGTTTAATTCTTATTCTTTCCTTTATTCAATAAACATAATTCAAATACAAATGAATTAATAAGAAATAACATTACATAGACACTTGAAAAAGAAGAATGAACTTTATTTATTAATAAATTAATATTACATTGTTCCTTACAAAGAAAATAAATGAAAAAATACAAAAGTAATAAAATGAAAATCCTAAACTACAATCTATCTATTTCCTAATCTAATATTCTTGATCATTTATCAGTGACTTTGTACCTGCAAAACAAAGAAACAAACTCAAATAAAAAGAAATGGTTATGGTTAGTTTTTGCTCTCAGTTTGAACAATAAGGTGCATTGTTTGGACACATCATTGAGCAAATCAAAAGAGGCAAATTTCACCAAAGTGAAGTCTCTATTTCATTCAAAAGGCTTCAGAACATGATCATGAGCCAAAGAGGTGCAAGTTTCACCAGATAAGCATAGTAAAAGGAAGGGGCAGCAGATCTTTTATTCTTGAGCTGATCCATAGGAAAAGCTAACAGTCAAGAAGCTTACACACTTCCATGCATGGAGTGTGCTGTCAACAGCAGGAGAGAAGAGAGGTGAATAAGGTCACAACTCACACACACACAACAAATCAAGTTTTGCTAACCAGTTCATAGCCACAACCACTGTTCTATCTCAAGAACACAAGGAACCACCCATAGTACTTGCAAGATTTCCATTAGATCAACCCACAAACTACCTCTAAAACCAATAGCAAACCATACAAGATGGTCGCTTAAAGGAGGGGGTGGATTAGGAGGATATCAAGGCTAGACAGGAGCTAGGAGGATAAGGTAATCAAGCAAGTAGAGCAAGTTCTTCACCGGTAAGAACAAACCCTGAATCATCAGTACAACAAACTTCATAGCAGCTACACCAATATCATCCAGTTGGTAAGCACAAGAAAATATGCTTTGTATTTACCATTCCAACTACAAGAGCATGATTTGTTGGGTATTGGTAATCTTAATGATACACCCAATATGTATTGTCTTCTATTGGGCACATCCCAAATTTTGGGTAGCACCTCAATAAAAGCCAAGAAAATAGCCATTCATTTATCATAAAGCCAACATCTGCAAGCTTTCTTAGACTAGATAATCTAATCATTTTCCTAAAAATCATTTAGGAATCATTTCTATTCCTCTACAATTATTTATAGAATTCATCTATATAAGAAAAAGTAGTATCATCATGTAAAGGAGCAATCCTTATTTGATACATGATTGAATCATCTCACTACATAAACACGGAGAGTAGTTCATATAATATATATATATATATATCATTGATACATCGTAAATGTATCTATAATTTTTTATGCTCCATGCTTGCTTCGTATCAACTTCTTATGTTTTGTCTATACTTTGAGGTATTCTTTATACATTTTCTAGAACTAACCTATTGACAAGATGCTGCAGTGCCAGTTGCCTGTTTTCTGCTATTTTTGGTTTCAGAAAAGCTAGTAAGGAAATATTCTCGGAATTGGATGGGACAAAAGCCAAAGTCAATATTTTACCAGAAGGAACACAGAGTCTGAAGGGCAGCCGAAGTGGGGCCACGAGGTGGACACACCATGTGGCAGCGCGTCCAAGGAGGGGAAGCCCTAGGTGTGGGCCCCTCAGGCGCCCACCGACCTTGCCCCTTCGCCTATAAAATCACCCTGATGCAGAAACCCTAAGCACCCGATCAAATCTCCACGAAATAGTCCGTAACCGCCGCCATCTCGATCGCTAGATCGGGAGGGGGGATCCGAAGCTCTTCCCGGCACCCTGTCGGAGGGGAGAGATCATCCCGGATACTTTCTTCATCACCATGCCAGCCTCCGGAGTGATGCGTGAGTAGTTCACCCTTGTACTATGGGTCCATACAGTAGCTCTAGATGGTTGGTTCTCCTTCTTTGTGCTATCATGTTTAGATCTTGTGAGCTCCGTTTATGATCAAGATCATCTATTTTGTAATCCTACATGTTGTGTTTGTTGGGATCCGATGGATATTGAGTACTATGTTCAAGATTGATTATTGATTCTATCATGTATGTGTTATTTGTGATCTTGCATGCTCTTCGTTGTTCGTAGATGCTTTGGCCAAGTATATGCTTGCAACTCCAAGAGGGAGTATTTATGCTCGATAGTAGGTTCATGCCTCTAGTAATCTAGGGAAGTGAAAGAAATCTCTAAGGTTGTAGATATGTTGTTGCTACTAGGGAGAAAACAACAATCCTTTGTCTAAGGGCAATTGGATTGTTTACTTTACACACTTTACTTAATGCAATTATCCGTTGCTTGCAACTTAATACTGGATGGGGTTCGGATGATAACCGGAAGGTGGATTATTAGTCATAGATGCAGTTGGATTATGGTCTATGTATTATGTTGTAATGCCCAAACGAATCTCATAGGAATCATCATGAATTGTATATGCATATTTATGCATTTTCAATCTGTCAATTGCCCAACTGTAATTTGTTCACCCAACATGCTATTTATCTTAAGGAGAAACACCTCTAGTGAACTGTGGACCCCGGTCCATTCCTTTCTCATTGATATTCCATCTATTGTTTACTGTTTACTTTCTGCAAGCAATTACTATCTTCCACACTATGCGTTTAATCTTTTGTTTTCAGCAAAACCAATGAGATTGACAACCTCACTGTAAGTTGGGGCAAAGTTCTGTGGTTGTGTTGTGCAGGTTCCAAGTTGCTAGCAACACCTTGGGGTTGTTTCCTTAATCCTACTGGTTCGATAACCTTGGTTTCATAACTGAGGGAAACTTGCTGTTGTGATCATCATACCTTCCTCTTGGGGTTCCCAACGAGCTCTACATATCTGAGCCATCAAGCACTTTTCTGGCCCCGTTGCCGGGAGATAAGGACAACTTCAATCTCTTCCTCCTCGTCAGTCACTTTTCAGGGATAAATAAGATTCTCACAAGGGGAGTCTCTCACAACCAATCTCTTTACTTTGTTTTTGTTTTGCTTAGTTTCTTTTTCTTTGTTTTGCTTGTTTATTTTTGTCAAAAATACAAAAAAATAGTTTTGTTTGGTTTTTGCGTTTTCTTATCAAAAACACAAAAAATATTAGTTCTTTCTATAGTTGCCACCCTGTTCTTAGCTCACCATGTTGATCCCTAAGTTCACCCTGAAAGACCTTTCAATAGGTAGTGGCTCTATAATTGGGAAATATAATATTGAAGAATTATTCAATCATGTTAGCAAGCATGGTATATTGAGGATAGATCCTTAGGAGAACTTGCTCCAAATTATGAAATTGTTGCAGCTTCTTTAGTTCACATGTTGGAGGCAAGGTTTGTTAACCTTAACCCCATTATGAAAGTAATGTTTCTCAAACTTAAAGATATTGAGGATACTTAAAAGAGAGATTTTATTCTAGAAACTTTGCTTAAAGAATTCAATGATGTTGCTAAAGAAGCTAGAAAGGTCTTTGATCATTTTAATATGCTAGGCTCATGTGTAGATGTTATGGGTACAGTAGGAAAGTTGGACAAAACCAAACCCAAGAATGGAGAGGAAATTAAAATACCAATACCTTTTAAACTTGTAGGAATGCATGAAGCTTTAGAAAATAATTTTGATTGGATTGTTCCTAAAAACCCATTTGATGAAAATAGTGAACCCAAGAGTATTGAGATGGCATCCTCAGGAATTTTGGATGAGATACCTTGCCTTGTTGAAGAAATTTCTGGTATTGATCTTAATGCTTCTTCATTCGAAAATACTTGATTCTTGCTTCCTATGCCTAACTTAAAGGCGTTAAAGAAAAGTACTAATGGGAGATAACCCAATTTTTAATTTAAGTAAGTTTTCCTTTTGTTGAGTCTTGGAAGTTATTGCCTCTGTAATAACCTCTTCTTATCCTTTTTGTGTGGTTTTTGTGCCAAGAATAACCTCTAATGAGAGAAGTAAGATTTGGGGAAGTTGTTGTCCCAAAACAGATTTCTGCGCTTCACTGTAAAAATTCGTGAAAAATCCCAGTACGTCGGATTGAGCTATAATTGTCTGTGCTTATGCCCCAAATTATTATATAACTTTTGTTAGTTTAGCACTTTTCGATTTGAGCAACATAAGGTCTTCGAAAAAATCGGTTTTTACATGCTGGTATGTTTTGACAGATTTCTGCCATTATTTGCATTTGCCTCTTTTGGGTTTCTTTTTGAGTTCTCTTTGATCACTTGAGATTTTAAAAGGAATTTCTACGGTAGATTTTGTTCTAATGGAAGTTTTACTTGTGTTGAAACTAAATCCAAATACTTATTATCTTGAATACACTAATGTTGCTAATGAAGATTGTGTGAAGTTTTGTATGAAGGAAATTTTCAAGTGTAGGGAAAGAATGATGTGATGAGATGAAAAATGGACAAAATCTCAAGCTTGGGGATGACACCCGTGTCACCCAAGAAATATTCAAGAGGTACAAGCGTCAAAGCTTGGGGATGCCCAAGGCATCCCCTTCTTCATCAATAAAAATCCCAGGTCTCTTTCTAGACACTTTATTTTTATTGCTTCATGCACTTTGTGTTGTTCTTGGAGCGTATTTGTTTTTGTTTTTGTTTTTAGTTTTATCTTTGTTTGGTTTGATGGAATAAATTGGCCGGACCCCAACACTCCTATTTTGGAGAAGTCATACCTAGTTCTTCGTTGTCTACAACACTCTAGTTTTCATTTTTATTGTTCTGTGAGTGTTCTCTTTTGCTATCACCATGTTTGGCTTTAGTTTTCTTGTTCTTTCAGCTTAGAACTTTTTTAGTTCTTCTTTGTGGATTTGTGAGACATGCTCACTGATCTTTATTGATTATTATCTTTGTGAGTTGTTTTCAAATAAGTCGATTGGTGTTGGAAAAGAGTAGGAAGATTCATGCTTAAGTGGTACAAAAGGGAGCTTGTTTTGACTGTGGCTTAGACTTTATCATGTCATGCTAGATGTTGCTTTGACCATATTCTTAGTGATTATTGTTGTAGCATGACTTGTTCCAAACAATTGAGATTGCTTAATGTGCCTTGAAAGAATCATGCGTTGTTTTAGCATACAAAAGCATAATATTGTGGTATTCTCCTTTGATGATTTATTTGGGTTGACTTGACGCATGCTTACACCATGTTAATACTATGAACCAGTCACCTTATCCTCTATCATCATTTAGTTTTTGACTTGTGATATCACTTTATGCTTTAATTAATTATGTTTTGTCGCTTTGCATGATTATGGCCATTATTGCTCTCTTAGTTGGTCGCTCCCAGTCTTTTGCTAGCCTCCACTTGTACTGAGTATGAGCTCTACTCGTGCATCCAACTCCCAAGAAACCAAGTTATTCCAAAGATTCTACTATAAATTCATATGCATGGTGTGTTACACCATTCCAAGTATATTCATGTTTTTATCTATCTTCCAAATTAAACTTTTCTTATGTGAAAATTAGTGATTAAAGCTCCCACAAACTTGATGGCACACTTTACTTTTTTGCACTTAATAAACTTGAACCATTGTGTCATCTATGTTGCTTATATGCTTGCAAATTATAAGTTGGGAGTTAGTATAACCATGCTGTCATGGGGAACGCTTTCAACACCTATACATATTATCTAGTTGATATCATGATCTTTTGTTTATGGATGTCAGCGGTGTGAAATAAAAGGGGAGTTTGTAAGTCCATGGAGTATTATATATGTGTTAGAGAAACGCATGGGCGGCTAGCCTAAGCCATGCCTAATCATGGTGGAAACTTGTAGCATAACCATAGTGAGCAATCTGTGAAGCATCCTCAATAAAAACCTATGCAAATAGCAAATAAAAAGATCACTAAGATGCTCATTGTTTGTTGCCTTGTCATTTTGATATGGGATAGCTACTGTGTCATGGGGCAAGGGGTACCCCGTTGGCGGTTCTCTATGATACACATATACATACAATTACAAGAACTTGCTTGTGACTAAAGTTGAGTAGCATGAGGAATGGTCCTCGTACTCAAGGGACATGAGATTTCCAACTTATTATCTGGCAAGCATATACTTCATATTTGTTTCACTTTAACCTTAATCACTTCAAGTTGCTTATGATAGGGGCAACGAGAGCTGAAAGCTAATAAGTACCATAATTTTTGGAAGCTCTTTATGAAACTTGAAATCCCTACTTCCCTCTGTGAAGGGACTTTCTTTTTTACTTTTATGTTGAGTCTCTATCTTCTATCTTTATGCACCAATTAAGAGAGCATAGTTGTCATTCTTAGTTCAAAGTGCATTGTCCCAAAACTTATTGATTGATTCATAATGTTGATATTGCTTGTTCTTAAATTATTTGTATCTAGTCACCCTTATGAACTTTGAAGGTGTCATGTGCATTTATGTTTTTCTATACCATGAAGGACAAGTTGGATACCACTTTTGCTATGTTTTCTATATGTGAAACAAACAAACGTCTTTCAATGCATTGTTATTCATGATCTTTTGTTTGTTACCTTTCATGTTACAACATAGTTCCTATGTCTTATTGTTAGAACTACATATTTCATGATCATGTTTAGAGTACTTTCATCTCAGTTATCAATGCTTTACAAATACCTTGACAAAAATTGTTATAGCATGTCACCTCAAAAATTATTCTTTTTATCACTTACCTACTCGAGGACGAGCAGGAGTTAATCTTGGGGATGCTTGATACATCATAAACATATCTACAATTTTTGATACTCCATGCTTGTTTTGTATCAACTTTCTTATGTTTTTTCTACACTTTGAGGTATTTTTATACATTTTCTGGAACTAACATATTGACAAGATGTCGTAGTGCCAGTTGTCTGTTTTCTACTGTTTTTGGTTTCAGAAAAGCTAGTAAGGAAATATTCTCGGAATTGGACGGGACAAAAGCCAAAGTCAATATTTTACCATAAGGAACACAGAGTCCAAAGGGAAGCCGAAGTGGGGCCACGAGGTGGCCACACCATGTGACAATGCGGCCAAGGGGGGTGCACCAGCCCTAGATGTGGGCCCCTCGGGCGCCCATCGACCTTGCCCCTTCGCCTATAAAAGCACCCGATGCAGAAACCCTAAGCACCTGATCAAATCTCCATGAAACAGTCTGTAGCCGCCGCCATCTCCATACCTATATCGGGAGGATCCGAGGCTCTTCCCGGCACCCTGTCGGAAGGGAGAGATCATCTTGGAGGCCTCCTTCATCACCATGCCAGCCTCTCTTTTTTGATTGAAGTAAACGAGAGCTTTACTTCTTCTTTTCAAACCCTAAGGTTTGAGCTCGTCCTCGGGTCGGATCCTTTTCTCTCTTTTGAAATTCCATAGATATAGATGTCTCGACTGCCGAATCCTTAGAACAACTCGATTCCGGAGTGATGCGTGAGTAGTTCACCCTTGGACTATGGGTCCATACAGTAGCTAGATGGTCGGTTCTCCTCCTTTGTGCTATCATGTTTAGATCTTGTGAGCTCCGTTCATGATCAAGATCATATATTTTGTAATCCTACATGTTGTGTTTGTTGGGATCCGATGGATATTGAGTACCATGTTCAATATTGATTATTGATTCTATCATGTCTGTGTTATTTGTGATCTTGCATGCTCTCCGTTGTTCATAGATGCTTTGACCAAGTAGATGCTTGCAACTCCAAGAGGGAGTATTTATGCTTGATAGTAGGTTCATGCCTCTAGTATTCTGGTGAAGTGACAGAAATCTCTAAGGTTTTAGATGTGTTGTTGCTACTAGGGAGAAAACAACAATACTTTGTCTGAGGGTAATTGTATTGTTTACTTTACACACTTTGCTTAATGTAATTATTCGTTGCTTGCAACTTAATACTAGAAGGGGTTCGGATGATAACTGGAAGGTGGATTATTAGTCATAGATGCAGTTGGATTACGGTCTATGTATTATGTTGTAGTGCCCAAATGGATCTCATAGGAATCATCATGACTTGTACATGCATATTTATGCATTTTCAATCTTTCAATTGCCCAACTGTAATTTGTTTACAGAACATGCTATTTATATTAAGGAGAAACACCTCTAGTGAAAAGTGGACCCCGGTCCATTCCTTTATCATTGATATTCCATCTACTGTTTACTGTTTACTTTCTACAAGCAATTACTATCTTCCACACTATACGTTTAAACCAATGAGATTGACAACCTCACTATAAGTTGGGGCAAAGTTCTATGGCTGTGTTGTGCAGGTTCCAAGTTGTAGCAACACCTTGGGATTGTTTCCTAACTCCTACTGGTTCGATAACCTTGGTTTCATAACTGAGGGAAACTTGTTGTTGTGCTCATCATACCTTCCTCTTGGGGTTCCCAACGAGCTCTACATATCTAAGCCATCAATCATCAGAATCAATCTCCAAAGTAAAAAACCACTAGGATTTGTCTTAAACAAGCCATCAGAACATTTGGAATAGATAGTCAGCTATAATGCTTCACTACAGAAGCATTTCAATTGCAAACCAATAAGCATCTGTCAATCCTAGATCATCACCATAGCATGTATTTATATCTCCATCTAGATAATGGTAGGTTTGGATCCAGGCAATATCCAACTTGAAAGAAACAACCGTCAATAATGTCAAATCAAACATGGCATCAGAATCTTCATAGTACAACCACATAAGAATTACACAAGAAACAGTTCGAACTATCACTGTTGTCCACAACTAAAGGATGAACCCTATAATAGGATATGAACCCTAATTAGGAGTCCATCACTGCAATCACGCCTAGAGTAGCAAGGGAGACTAGGAGCAACGGGGGAAAAAGGAAGATAACTCACCGTAGGTCCTTGCTAGGTTTATAAGAGGAAGCAGAACGGCCGCCGATGATGTCCACGGCGGCACACTACTAGGAAAAAGCACGTCCATGGCGCACCAAAATTCACCATCCGTAGCGCACTACAGGTGCGACATGAGTTTCGCGCTACGGGTAACTTTTAGCTGTGGCGCACTAGGTGGTGTGCCACGGGTAGTAGAAGTTAGCCGTGTACTAGGTAGTGCGCCACGGGTAGGGGTTCATGGTGCGCCACGGGTATGATTTAAAAATTCAAAAAAGCGGGATCTCGTCTAGATCTAGATCTAGATCGAGCTGCCGGCCATCATCATCGTCTCGTCAGAGGTGGTCGTTGCTGGAGGTGGTCGCAGGAGGGTGTTGTCAGAGGCTGGTGGAGGAGGGCATGGTTAGAGAAGGGTGCAATCAGAGGATGCTAGAGGAGGTTGCGTCTAGAGGTGGTTAGAGGACGGCGTCGTCAGAGGATGGTCGAGGAGGGTGCAGCCGGAGGTGGTCGGAGGAGGGCGCCATCGAAGGATGGTCGAGAAGGGTGCAGCCTGAGGTGGTTGGAGGAGGGTGTCGTTGGAGGTAGGTGCAGCCGGAGAGAGGAGAAGGAGAACTGAGGAGAAGAAGAAGGTAGGAGAGGTGGAGGAGAAGGTGGAGAAGGGAGGAGAAGAGGACAAGGAGAAACGGAAGTGGATGAGAGAAGGGGAAGATAAGGGGTGGGTGGAGAAGATAAGAAGGGATGGGTGGAGAAGATAAGAAGGGGTAGGTGTGGCCGGCGGGATTCAAATTTCGAATCTCGCCTAAACTTACTCGTGCCGCACTAGGAAAAAACGATCTTTTAACCGTAATTTTTTACTCTTTTCGAATTTTGAGAATCTAAAAAAATTACTAAACTACTAGAGGTGGTTGCGAGCGGATGCGAAATTTCGTTCATGTTATTTTGGTATATTAAATGTGTTTTGGACATCGTATGCAAAAGTTATGGCCATTTTACCGTGGCATGACCTTTTTGCAGAAAAATTTGAAATTCATGTTTGTTAATTTTTCTACAAACTAGACCAAATTCCCTACCTACATGTGAAAGGATTTTTAAATTTGAAGTGTTTTTCATTTTCTTTTCTTTTTTGCAAGGCTAAAAAGGCGATCTGAAGGGTTGGTGCAGGCCACTTACCCGTGGGGCTAAGTTTTCCCACTTACACAACAGACTATACCAATTTTACCCTTAGTGCACTGCGCCCATGTGCGCTCACCCGTAGCACACCACGCCCACGTGCGCTACGACTAACTGGTCTATGGACGACCGTGCCCTGGCCCACATGTAGTCATGGCGCACCACTTCCATGTGCGCCATAGTTATGCCAATTAGCTGTAGGGGCACTTGTTAGTAGTGCACTATGGTTGTTTTACCCGTGGGGCACCATTGTCAGATGCTCCATGGATGTGTGGATTATCTATAGCCATTTTCCTAGTAGTGGCACGAGGAGCACCCGAAGGCGCTGCAACCCGCGCCAGGCCACAGACACGACATCCACAGAAGCTTAGGCAGTCACGGAAGCACCACGAGAGGAGAAGAGAGACAGGGTACTGGGCTGGTAGAGGCTAGCCCAGTGCGGCACCCGGGGGTTTAACCCAACCCACTGGGTCGGGTCAGCCCAATGGGCTAGGCCAGACTTAAAGAAAAGAAAAATCTAAATTATTTATAAAAAGACCAAAGTACCCCTAGGACTATTTATGCTCTAGAAAAAATAAATAAAAATCCTAAAAATATTAATAGTATATAGATGTGTTCATAAATGTAAACTACCAAATAAAAATAATGAATTATATTTTAGGGTAAAAAATTTAAGTTAATTATTTTAATGATATAAATTCCTTATGGATTTTTCTAAAAATAAATAAAATTCATTTTTGTAATCTTAAATGAACATTGTATTTAAGAAAAACAATAGTTTGTATTTTAGTCTAATAAAATTAAATTATCTTTATTAAAACATTTATTCCTTTATGGAATTTAAGAAAAAATAAAAACAAATAAAATTAAATAAAAATCACTTTTAAGCCCTTAAACTAATATATGTTACTACAAAAATATTAAATATAATATTTACAAGGTTTTAGGAATTATCAACTATTAATTTTCTTTTATTGATAAGAAGCTTTAGAACTTTAATAATATGGGTAAAACACGCAAAGAAGAAAACTAATGAAACGATGCATTACATTAGTATGCATGTTTCATTATTGCTTCTTTAAATATTATCCTTACGGGGCAATAATGGTGTTTTGTAGAAATAGAAGCTCAAGGTCGAGTGCAAGCATCTGACTTCACTACCTTGCAGTCACAAGGCAAGTTCATCACTTGCTCATGTCCTTTGATGTGTTTTATCAAAGTAATTGCAACTTGCGTGTTCTCACTTATGTTCAAAAATGATACAAAAAGATATTTTAAGAAATTATAATTGACTAGTATCATCCTAAGTGATGATTTATATTAAGACTGGCAACGAAATCTAAAGTTCCAGTTATAATTCCAGATAGGAATTAATAACCCATGACATCAGTGATTCTAGCGCCGTATAATACGCATTAACCACGTGATCTGGAATGGGACGGGAGAGCCAGCTGGATCGGCTCCCTCTTGCATGCCAACGGATGACCGGGTCGTGAATCTAACTCCTCTTGTAGAGGGTAGGCAGGAGATGGGTGGGATCCCTCAACGTCCCATGGCTTCTGGTATCTATGAGGGTTGTACGCCTTAGGCTGCAATTGAAACAAGTTTTATCCTAGGCCCGCCGTGTAATCTGTAGGGTACGCGGGGTCACGGAGAAGGACAATGGTAGGCTTGGATCAATATCTAGGCTCCACATCAAGGAATTATGGACATGAAAGTACGCCCGAATGTGCAACAAGGATTTGATCTCTTGTGGGTAAATTAACACACCTCTGCGGAGTGTAAGAATTATGACATGTTACTCCCTGTTCTGGGAAGGATCTACGAACGTGGCAGGAAAGACACTCCATGAAGTTTTGGTCAACCTGTGAAGGCTGATGGGCATAATTTTTTATATACCTTTGAAGAAATGTTTATGAAAACCACATAGTGCCAAGGACTAATAGTCTGAGGTGGTAGATAGAGCATCAAACTTCCCACCTTGCATATAATGAACTTGCTGGGTAATGTTGTTACTCACTCTTTCCTTTGAACCCCTGCTTAGACTCTGAGGAGCCAGAAGACACTCCGATGTATGCTACTGAAGGCCTGAACGATGTCTACTATGAGGAACCAAACCTGTCTGAAGGAGTTGAAGGGGTGGACTAAGAGATACGTTACGGAGATAAAGGCAACGAGTCAGAGTAGTTGCCTATAGATATTTAGTACTAAATTCGAGCCGAGCACCATGAACCATATATAATAAGCTATTGAGCTTAAGTTGTGATATGTTGTTTCAATCTTTGTTCTTCTGCTAAAACTTATAAGTTTGATTTGTAAGTTTGAACGACTTTGAAGTACCGATATTTTGGTATTGTAATAATGTGTGTATGTTTGTAATTTTGGACCCGCAATGTTTCTTTTGTACCACTCTAAGGGATGTGATATTTGCGGAACGGTGTTCCGTAAGTGTTATGTCCATGACTATAATATACTACACATGCAGTGGTATGCTAGGTCAGCACAACTGGTATCAGAGCAATTGCTTTAACCTTAGGTTGGAAACCTAGTAAAGGTTATTACCTATAGGAGTCTATGAGCACGATAAAGAGTTCTCTAAAAAGTATGATGATTATTCAACTGAAAAAAATTGTTGTATATTTTTAGTGCGATAATTATTTATTATGATGCATTATTATAATTAATGGTTACTACTTATTAATATCTTATGCACATCTCGGATGGAACCAAGGTTTCCGAAACAAACGTTTGTGGAAAAGGAGGAAAGTCTTGATGACTATGTGGGGACACTGACCGAACAACTTCGGAATCTTATTGCAGTTTTTGGGTGCAAAACATGTATCCCAATTAATGCTTTTACTTTCTATGATGGTAACATGATAGCCAAGTATCGTGTTACTATCCATCTGCCAGAGGAGCTTAGGCCAAGTCTAGCTATGCCATATGGAGAAGGTCGTTGTCAGTTGGTGGCTTATAACACTGCTGAAAGAACATGTTGGGCCCCCATGTGTGGTTTTGGTAATTAATGACAATCTTTATGGACTAATGTGTGTATTAAGTTATACTTGTAGGATTTGTCCATTGGCATTGCTTGGAGCATGTGTTGGCTTCAAGGTCGATGAAATGCAAAGAAGATATGTTGGGCAAGCTCAATATGCAAGGTCGATGATGAGGAATTAAGAAAGGCGTTCCATCTTGAGAAGGGAAAGACCGTCTACATCGAGCTCAAGTGGAATGCTCAAGGCAAAGGTATAATCTTGATAGGTTTTTCCCTTTTGCCGGTGTCTTGTTGTGTGTAGGAGACCGGGTTTAGGATAGATAACCGTACTATCAAGAGGGGCTCTCGTATGAGTAATTCGGTCACATCGTTTGGAGAGAGCTCAAACCTTTGCATACTTGCATCATCGTATTTGGTTGTTATTTGTTCTTATCCATGTGAGGATATAGAGCTTGTGGTAATTTCCATAACAAGCTCTTGTTCATCAAAATCGGATCTCCCATTTGTATCTTGTTGTGATTTTGATTTATGCGGCTTTTCGGTTTCTCACCAAGTGAGGTATATCACATTATTCTACTTGATACTTTCTCACTTGGTGATAATCACTTTATTGGGAAGCCCTTGTCGTCCTCTATCCAACGCAATTTGAATCGGGTCAATCGGAGCTACCAATCAAAAGTAATTGGCGTTTGAACATTTGCTATTATTCGATTTAAATAAGAAAAAGAAAAAGGTATTTTCTGGGCCGTCCGGTACTACCGGGCCCAGTACCGGACGCGCCTGGCGCAGGCAACCCATTTTCTGTCTCGCCCGATACGCGCATCCGGCTGTACCGGCCTGGCCCGATAGTACCGCCCGGGTGGGCCGATACTACCGGTCGGCCCAGGTAGTGTTCCCCATCCCGGCCTGCCCTGCTGCCCGCTTGCACTGCGCCCCGCCCAGCTGGGCCTGCTCCCGCCGCTTGCTCGCTGCTCCCACGCGTGCTGCCCGCCACTGCCTCGCACGTGCGCCAGCCCGCGTTGACCGCCGCCGCTGCCTGGGCCCGCGCGCAGCGTGCGCTCGCTGCGGCTCGCTCTCCCGCGCGACCCCGCATGCATCGCCAGATCCTGCAGCGCCCGTTGACCCGCGCGCTCGCCCCTGGCCCCGCCTTGCTGTTGCCGCCTCGTTTCCATCGCTGCACGCGAGCGCTCGCATGTGCTGCGCTGCCTTCCGGCCCCGCGTGGCCCCGCTCGTCTGCTCGCATGCCGCCTCCCCTGCGTGATGTGCTGCTTGCTGCTGGGACTGCAGCTGCTATGGCTTGGCGTCTCCCGCGCGCGTGCGTGCATCGCCGCTGCTGTTGCTGCCTAGCGCGCCTGCCGCTGCACACATGGCCCCGCACTAGCTGGTTCCTGCTTCTTCTCTCTCGCGCTGGTGTGGGTTGAGCGGTAGTACCGGTTAAATCCGGTACTACCGGTCCAGACAGAAAAACGTCCCAACGGCCAGATTTTCTGGGCCCTCTATTTAGGCTTTGCCCGTTTTCAGTTTAGTGATCTCCTCTCTTATCTATTAGGCTAAACTTTGTTCACACTTTCTCTAGATCTTGAAGCTTGCCTAATCTTTTCCCTCCAATGATTCTTGCCCATATTGAGTGGAAAAGAGAGGAGATCTAGACCCACGTTTTGACCTAACCGATTCATCTCTTTGTGAGTGCATCTTTGGGGATCTAGATTTTGAGGGATTTTGTGTCTCTCTTAGATTCCTCCTCTCTTGTTCCCCCAATATCTTTGGTAGCTTTGTTGGAACTTGAGAGTGAGGGATTTGAGCATCTTTGTGGTGTTCTTGCCATTTGCATTTGGTGCATCGGTTTGAGTTCTCCTCGAAGGACTTGGTTTGAGTTGCTCATTGGAGCTTGTCCCTCTTGGTGCATCTTTGTGGTGTTAAATCCCACTCTATTATGCAGAGTGTGTAGAACCTAGTAACTGTTGAGGACTATCGTACCCAGCAGGGGAACCGATAAGCGTCGGAATCTGATTATTCTGTCAGCTCTTCAGAAGATGAGACTCATGAGATGCGGGTTGACGATAGTTATGAACAGGTTTCTGATGACCTTTCAGCTGAAATGGTGGATTTAATGGACTCAGGTTGAGTGACGACTCAAGTCCTGATACTTCAGATACCGAGTACATCCCATCTGGGAGGCCAGTTGTTCCACAGACTATGCGTCGGACTTCACGTTAGAACTATTGGATTCCAGGCATGTACAATGAGCATTGAGGCTACTGAGGAGTAGGTGAAAGGAATATGTCTGAGAGGCAATAATAAAGTGGTTATTATGTTATTCCATGTTTATGATAAATGTTTATTTTTCATGCTATAATTGTATTAATAAGGAAACATTAATACATGTGTGAATTATAAACAGATAAGGTTCCTAGTAAATCCTCTCTTTATACTAGTCTATTGATTAACGGATGATCAAAGGTTTCTTGATAATAACATTGGATGTTGTTAATAATAGGGTCATATCATTGGAGCATGATATGATGAACAATCACTCATAATAGATGTAGAAATATGATCATGTCATCAAGTTTAAATTCCTATCACATTTGTAGTAACTCAATATCCTTAGACCATGAGATCACGTCAATCACTTTCATCAGAAGAGTACTTTGATTGCATCAATTATCACACCGTAATAGGGTGATTATAAAGGCATCATCAGGTATTTGGAAAGTGTTAGTTGAGGCTCGTGGATCAAGAGTGGGATTTGTCCATCCGGATGACGGGGATATATACTCAGGGCCCTCTCGGTGATATCACATTGACATAGCCTTGCAAGTAAGTGATTTGATCACTAAAATGTCATATCATAGGAACGAGAAAAAGAGTACTTGTCAGGAACGAGATTAAACGAGTTATGGTTGATTCCAAGTGATCGGATCTTGGACAAGTAAAATATAGCGAGACAAAAGGAATTTGATTACATCAATAGAGGTTCGGACGATCATGAGATCTTCGAGGAACTAGTGCGAGTTATTATAAATATCTAGGTCCCGCTAATGATTATTGATCGGAGAAAGTCTCGATCATGTCTACATAGTTCTCGAACCCGTAGGGAGACACACTTAAGGTAAACCTACGCATTTGAGCGGATAGGAAACATAGGGGAAATCAATGGACATCACAGAAAATTGTTCTGCTGTAGAAAATTGTTCTGCCGAATGTGCAAAAATAGTTTGGGGGTATCAAAACAAAGCAAAGCGATAAAAATGTTAATGTTTTTATTAAATGTAGTGTTCATTAAATGAAGTACTCATTAAATAAAGTGTTCATTAAATTGAGTTGCATTAAAATGGAATTAAAGTGCTTTAATGCATAGACCTTTAAGGGAATTAAAATGCTTTAATGGAATTAGAGTGCTTTAATGGAAAGACCTTTAAGGGAATTAATGTGTTTTAGTGGACCTTTAAGGGAATTAAAGTGCTTTAATGGAGATTTAATGAGAGGAGGGGAGGGGCAGCCTCATGGCGCCTATAAAAGGAGGTGGCCTCCTCCTCCTCCTCCTCTCAACACACTCATTCACCATTCTCTCATATGCCCTTTGGTTGGCATCTTTCCCCTCTTGGTTGCTTGTCTATTGCCAAAAGCGAGGTATTTAGGCGAAGCCCTGCTATAATCCTTCCCCTCCAACACCACTACCATGGCGTAGAACTCGTGTAGTTCCCGGGGTTCCACTACTTCTGCTGCCCGGCTAGAGCGAGGGTTCGGGAGTCGTCGGCACACCGTATGTGTGACCGACTATGGAGGCGCTACACGTTTGTGGTGTTGATCGTCTGCACGTCCTTGAGGATGGTCATGTATATCTATATCAACCATATTTTTTTGTGGGAACATTATCCCGCTTATGGTCTATGAGGGTGAGTCCATCTGTAACCGTTATAAGTATCGCCTAGATTCGATCTTGGCAGTTGCAACCGTAGGATTTTTTTGTTTTCTATGCAACAAACCCCATCAGTGGTATCATAGCTATGTCTATGCGTAGATCCTTTGTACGGTTAGAATACATGGATATGTGGGCGTTGATAATCATGTTATTGCAAATATTTTGTACTTTGGATATTGGTGTCATAGTAGAATGAAGCGTCCTAGACAAACTTTACATGTCCTCGCACATGAGACATGTTCCACGCTTGACATGCAACTAGTTTTGCATAAATGGCTAGAGGGTGTCTGTCTCTCCCACTATAGTTGATATATGATTTACAATGGTCTGATTAATAACTTGTTTATCACCGTTGTTGCTGAAGTTCGTAGGTAGAACGGTTCTTTCCTAGAAAGCCCACAACCGCGCAAAAATATGCAAAAGAAAATTAGAGGCGTCTAGATTTATTTTTGTTGGGATTGTGTCATGATATGGTAATGTTATAATTTGTAGTATGGATCGATACTATTGGAAATTATAATATGCCAAAATGTAAGCCCCGTAGACCTTGGCGTGATACAAATAGAATGATACATACCATATCATGATGTACAAGATAGTGATCAAGTGCAAGGACCATATCATGTCACTCTTACATATGATGTTTGTTTGCATCTTATTTATGCTTATGTCTAGCTTAGAACTTGGCGATAGCATTATAAGATGATCCCTCCTACTAAATATCAAGATAATAATATGTTCTCCCTTAGTATGCACCGTTAAGAAAGTTCGTCGTTTCGAAGCATCATGTGATGATCGGGTGTGATAGACTCTATGTTCGCATACAACGGGTGTAAGAAAGTTTTGCACAAGAGAGTACTAAGGTTCTTACTTGGTGAGCCTAGCATATACAGACATGGCCTCAGAACATGAACGGAAAGGTAAATCACGAGGCATATGGATGATATGTTGCCCATACTATGCTCGCCATTGGAGCTACGCCACAACTCGTGATTATCGGTTGTGGCGTAGTGAATTTGGTTCGTGTTACCACCAAAATGACTCGAGGGATGTTGGTTTTGAGTGGGAGTTCACTAGTTCGTTGTAGTTATAGGCATTCGTTTACTACCTTGTGTTTAGCTATGATTGACATAATATAACTATTGGATTCTGGAATTAATTTTGTACCTTATGAACTGGTATCATATTGTTTTATGAGTGTCAATCTAAAGTTTAAAGTACTATTGCAAACTTTCAGCAAAACCTCACTTACTCCATGAAATTCAATAAGTAGTATTGAATCAAGAGTAAAAAATTCCAGCGTTAGTATCCAAGTATCATGCTTGCCTCCATGATCTTTGATATTCGAAAGTTGTTTCAGTATCAAGGTTATTTAGGAGCTAAATGAATTGTTTCAGAAACCATCATGTGTGAAATATATTATGATATATGAAACAATGTTTGGTTGAAATATGATAGAATATAATTTTAGTAAGATACATGTTCTCATATTGTATGAGAATTTGCAAAGGTTGGAGATGCTAGGTGTCCTGATCTCCCAAAAGGTTTAGGGAACTAATATTATATCTGCGATTCACCTTTATAAGCTATAGTAGCTTGATCATGAAAGTTTTCATGATAAGGATAAATAGAAGATGCAGGTAAAAATGTTTACTACATTAAAAGGATTACTAAAAGGAATAAATTTAAAAGAACGCCAAACATTTGATGATGGTGGTCAACTTCAAAGTGCAAGTCTAAAGGTATTAGTATTTGACTATACACGCTTTGAATTATGTGTCATATGTATGACACCACTATTGATGTTGATAGATTCTTTTAAAAAGGAAAGGTAATGCTGAAAGAGAATCTGATAAATATTTGGTAGTAAGGAAAAAGACTCGAAAAGTCTAGCTTAGGTATATATATGATATAAACGTTATGGGTGTATTCTTTGCTTGTTAAATAATGTGGTTCTTGGGTATTGGATACCGAATTTTTTGTTATGAAGTGTCATACAGAACAACACAATTCATGAACTGCAATGACCTAAGTAAGTAGCAAAAGAATATGTTATGATGTTCATCGAAAACAAATAAAGTGTTATTGTGTTTCTTGTTGACATCAACTTACCTTCAAGATTTGTATTAATATTTGTTATTTTGTTCTGGTATTATGAGAATAATGGTTATTCAAATAATTATTTTATTCCATAGAATATGGATGAACTTTTACAAATCTAGTTGGATAAATCACATCCATAAACATTAATGCTAAAAAGTCTCAATACGAATGAATGGAATATCACTTTTTAGTTACATCGCTGTTTAAATTATATTGGAATGAAAACAAGAAGAAAACTCCATGTTAATGGTTTTTTGAAGTATTTTGATTTTGATCAATTGACGTTTGTGAAACTTTACTAGAGATAATTAAAACCTCGTTCATGGGCCAAAGAAGAACGAATGACTAACCTATTGGACATAGTGAATGTTGACGTATATTGTCCATTATGTGTAGTCCTGAGCAATAGATTTAAACTTTATATACTTTCTCCGAAAATTGAGTAAATACATGTATATATTTACTTAATAAGGGAGAAGTATGAAACATTTGAAAATGTTCAGATAATTTCAAGATGAAGTGGAAAATCATTGTAACAAGAAAATAAAGAATTTATGATTGGATCATAAAGGAAGATATTTGAGTTATAAGTTTAGCAAAACACCTAAGATTTGAGGAATTTTTCCATTGATTTATGTTTCCCTATAAACCATAGGAGTATGGAGTATTCGAGAGATATAATCAAACTGTGTTTGACATGGTAGGATCAACTAGTCTTTCTCCTCGGCAAACTCCTGGCGCAAACCCTCCATCTCGGCCTTGTGCTTCTTCTCCATGTCAGCCATTTGTTGCTGAAGCCAAGACACCTTGTCTTGATCCTTCTTGAGCTCGACTTGGTACTTCCCTACTTGTTCTAGAAAATGATCCATCAGATCCGACATTGACACACTGCCTTGAAGTTTTTCTACAAGTAAGGATCTCTCGGCTGCACCGAGATATTAAACTGGAGAAATAGCCCTAGGCAATGCATAAATAAAATCACAAGGAAGGAGAGGGTACCTTTTTCCTCAGAAAGTTTCTTATGTAGGTCCTCCACAGTAGCTTGAGCGGTAGCTGAAAATCAAAAATAGCGAAGGTCAGTTAAACCCGGAAAAGGCAAGGAACTCGAGGAACGAGCCGAGTAAAAGAACATACCTTTTCCCGTCATATCGGCATGCAGTTCTCGGTGCTCAGTAGAAAGTTTCCTGTATTTCAAGAGCAAGGTCTGGAAGGTCTTCGTCTGGGTATTGGAGGATATCTGCAGCAGATAAGGAAAGTGAGATGAGCATATAAGTTTCAAGCTGAGTAAAAACTCGACCTGAATCTTGGCAAATATCCAATAGGTTACGATTCGGTTTTGAGCTTATGACTAAGTAAATACTTTACTCGACCGTAACCTCGGGGACTAGGATATATATATATATATAAACACTCAGAACACAAAAGAGTGAAGCGGGTGTACCTCATTGATTTTGTCAGCACCGAATCATTTTTTTCTATGGCCGAGTGCATCATCTTGGTCACGGTCTGAGGACCAATGGTCACCCCTTGTTGCCCTGGTGCAGGAGGGTTGCTTGAGGAAACTTCTTGCTCATTGGCAGCATTCCACTCAAGTGCATATTGCTCGCCAGAGCCGAGACTTTGGCCACTGACTGTCCGAGTAAAGTTAAGACCCTTGCCCTTGGCAGATGCAACAATGCCACTTCTAGCATCATCTTGGATAACATGAAGCGCAAGCTGTCTCTTAGAAATGTCTGACTCAGAAACAGCCATAGTCTTAGTCAGCAAATTCGTAGTTGTGGATGTCTTTGTTGTTGGTTGCTGCTGGGACAGCGACTGCGTCGTGGTCTTACCAAAGCTAAGATTCTGCTTCTTCAAGGTTGCCGTCTTGGGTGCCGTGGGCTTTGACTGACCCGGCATAGCCAAATGAGATTGACTCTTACTGGCAGCTAGAGTGGTGGAACTAGCCGTTTCTTCTTGATACGTCGGAAATGTATCTATAATTTTTGATGTTCCATGCTTGTTTAGTATCTACTTTGCTTTGCTTTGTCCACACTTTGAGGTGCTTTTTATATGTTTTCTGGTACTAACCTATTAACAAGTTGCCATAGTGTCGGTTGCCTGTTTTCTGCTATTTTTGGTTCCAGAAAAACTAATAAGGAAATATTCTTGAAATTGGACGGGACAAAAGCCAAAGTCAATATTTCACCGAGGAGAACACGAAGTCCAGAGGAGAGGGGCGCCAAAGGTCGGCTGCACCCCCCCCCTCCCCAAGGCGCGGGCCCACCATGGGCCGCGCCTGGGCAGGGTGTGCCCCCCTGTCCACCTCCCAGCCTCGCCTCTTCGCCTATAAGAAGCCCCTGATGCCTAAACCCTAAGCACCCGATCAATATTACACGAAACCGTCTGTAGCCACCGCCACCATCGTCCCTAGATCGGGGGAACTGAAGCTCTTCTCGGCACCCTGCTGGAGGGGAGATCATCCTGGAGGCCTTCTTCATCATCATGCCAGCCTCCGGTATGAAGCGTGAGTAGTTCCACCTTGGACTACGGGTCCATGTAGTAGCTAGATGGTTGTATCTCCTTGTGCTTTCATGTCTAGATCTTGTGAGCCCCGTTCATGATCAAGATCTCATATATTTGTAATCATGCATGTTGTGTTTGCGGGGATCTGATGGATATTGAGATTACTATGTCAAATTGATTAAAGGTTTTGTCTTATTGATTCTATCATGTATGTGTTGTTTGTGATCTTGCATGCTCTCCGTTGTTAGTAGCTATCTTGGCCAAGTAGTTGCTAGTGACTCCAAGAGGGGGTATTTATGCTCTATAGTGGGTTCATGTCTCTATTTAATCAAGGGAAGTGACAGAAATCTCTAAGGTTGTAGATGTGTTGTTGCCACTAGGGAGAAAACAACGGTCTCTTGTTTATGGAACAAGTGGATTGTTGACCTTACACACTTTGCTTAAAGCAGTTGTCTGTTGCTTGCAACTTAATACTAGAGGGGGTTCAGATGATAACCCAAAGGTGGACTTCTAGTCATAGATGCAGTTGGATGGCAGTCTATGTATCTTGTTGTATTGCCCAATAAAATCTCATAGGATCTTTATGTCTAGTATTGCATTGTTATGCTTTGCTCAGTCCTGTTAATTGCCCTGCTGTAATTTGTTTATGCAGCATGCCATGTTTGTTTATCTAAGGAGAAGACCTCTAGTGAACTATGGACCCCGACCAATCTTTACCATTGGTACATCTTTCACTGTTACTGTTTACTTGTCGCAAACCATCATCACCTTCCACACCATATAGTTAAACCTTTGTTACAGCAACCGGTGAGATTGACAACCTCACTATTAGTTGGGGCAAAGTCTTGATTTTGTGTTGTGTAGGTTTACATGTTGCTTGCAACACCTTTGAGACGTTTCCTTCCTCCTACTGGATTGGTAGCCTTGGTTTCTTACTGAGGGAATACTTGCTGTTGTGCTGCATCATACCTTGCTCTTGGGGTTTCCCGACGAAGCGCTCCACGTTGACGCAGCGCCATCAAGATTTTATGGCGCCGTTGCTGGGGAGGCTAAGGATGTCTTCACAAGGGGAGTCCTCCTCAACCTTTCTCTTTACTTTGTTTTTGGTTTTCTTAGTTTCTTTTGCTTGGTTTTGTTTGCCTCTTTTTATAAAAACTCCAAAAAATAGTTTAGTTTGCTTTGCTTTCTCTTATCAAAAACATAAAAAAATTAGCTCATACTCTAGTTGCCACCTTGCTCTAGCTCACCATGTTGTTCCCCAAGTTCACCCTGAAGGACCTTTCGATAGGTAGTGGCTCTATAATTGGGAAACAAAATATTGAAGAATTCTTTAATCATGTTAGCAAGCATGACGATATTGAGGATAGATCTATAGCAGAACTTGCTCCTAATTATGAAATTGCTGCAGCTTCTTTAGTTCATATGTTGGAGGCTAGGTTTGTTAGCCTTAACCCCATGATGCAAATTTTGTTCCTAAAACTAAAAGAAGAAAAGAATGCTGAAAAGAGAGAATTTATTCTTGAAACTTTACTAAAAGAGTTCCATGATGTTGCTAAGGAAGCCAGAAAGGTCTTTGAGCATTTTAATATGCTAGTCTCATGTGTATATGTTGTGGGTACTTTAGATAAAACCAAACCTAGAGAGGAATTTAAGATACCCATACCTTTTAAGCTTGTTGGGATGCATGAAGCCTTTGAAAAGAATTTTGATTGGATTGTTTCTGAAAATCCTTTTGATGAAAGTAGTGAACCAAAGAGAGATTATAAGGTATCCTCCAAAACTTATTTGGATGAGATACCTTTCATAGTTTAAGACTTTGCAAGTATTGATGTTAATGCTTCTTCATTTGAAAATACTTGATTTCTTGCTTCTTGTGCCTAACTTAAAGGCGTTAAAGAAAAGTACTTGTTGGTAGATAACCCAAGAGTTTTCTTGAGTCTTGGAAGTTATTACTTTATTAATGACCTCTCCTTATCCTTTTTGTTTGTTTTTTGTGCCAAGAATGACCTCTAATGAGGGGAAGTAAGATTTGGAGAGTTGCTGTCCCGAAACAGATTTCTGTCCTCCACCATAAAAAATCATGAGGAGTCTATGTAAGTTGGATTGAGCTGAAAATTTACGAATAAATCCCCTAGTATGTTAGCTAACGTTCGTTAGTTCAACACTTTTTTATTTGAGCAACATAATGTCTTCAAAAAAATCGGTTTCTACCTGCTGGTCTGTTTTGATAGATTTCTGCCATTATTTGCATTTGCTTCTTATTGATTCCTTTTTGGGTTCTTTTTGGGAAATTGAGCTTTTTGAAGGATTTGCTACAGTATATTGTGTCTTTATTAAAAGTTTTGTTGTTCTAAAGCTAACCCAAGGGCCTATTATCTTTTGAATACACTAATGTTGCTAATGAAGATTGTGTGAAGTTTTGTAGAAAGGAAACAATTTCAGGTGTAGAGAAAGAATGATGTAATGAGATGAAGAATGGACAAAAGATAAACCCCAAGGCATCCCCTTCTTCATCAATAAAAAGCTCAGGTGTCTAGACACTTTTTTTATTGTTTCATGAACTGTTGTGTTGTTCTTGAAGTGTCTTAGTTTTCGTTTTCTTTGATTAGTTTGTTTAGTTTGCTTGAATAAAGTAGTTTGGACCCCCGTTCTCGCTGTGTTGTTTCAAATAAGTTAATTGGTGTTGGAAAGGAGTAGAAAGTTCTTGCTTGAAAGTGCAAGAGGAGCTTGCATTGACTGTGACTTAGACTTTAGCATGTCATGCTAGGTGTTGTTTTGACCTTATGCTTAGTGATTATTGTTGTAGCATGACTTGTTCCAAACAATTGGGATTGCTTAGTGTGCCTTGAAGGAATCATGCATTATTTTAGCATGCAAAAGCATAGTATTGTGGTATTCTCCTTTGATGTTTTATTTGGGTTGACTTGGCACATGCTCACACCATGTTATGACTATGAACAAGTCACCATAGCCTCTATAATCATTTAGTCCTTGACTTATAGTACCACTCTATGCTTTGATTAGTAATGTTTTGTCCCTCTACATGATTATGGCCATTATTTCTCTCTTAGTAGGTTGCACCTAGTTTTTTGCTAGCCTCCACTTGTATGAGTAAGCTCTACTCATGCTTCCAACTCCCAAGAAACCAAGTTAGTCCAGAGTGTACACTATAAATTCCTATGCATGGTGTGTTACACCATTGCAAGTATATCCTTTTTTCAGCTATCTTCCAATTAAAAAGTATTTTGTTATGTGAAAACTTAGTGATTAAAGCTCTCACTAACTTGATGGCACACTTTATATTCCTTGCCCCTAATAAACTTGAACCATTGTGTTATCTATGTTGTATATGCTTGCACTTATACGTTGGAATTAGCAGAACCATGTTGTCATGGGTAACGTTTTCAACATTACACTTGTACTTTGTACACAGTTGATATCATGCTCTTTTGACTATGGATATCGCCGGTGTGAACTAAAAAGGGAACTTGAAAGTCCATGGAGTTATGTATTTTGTGTTAGAGAAACGCCTGGGCCGCTAGCCTAAGCCATGCCTAATCATGGTGGAAACTTGCAGCATCACCATAATGAGCAATCTATGAAGCATCCTCAATAAAAACATATGCAAATGGCAAATAAAAATATCGCTGAGATGCTCATTGTTATGGGATAGCTCATGTACCATGTGCAAGGGGTACCCCGTTGGCGGTTCTCTATGATACACATGTACTTACTATGACAAGAACTTACAGGTGACTAAAGTTGAGTAGCATGAGGTGCGGCCCTCGTATTCAAGGGACATGAGATTGCCAACTTATAATTTGTCAAGCATATAGTCCATAGTTTGTTCGCTTTAACCTTAATCACTTCAAGATGCTTATGATAGGGGCAATGAGGGTTGAAAGCTAACCAGTACCATAATTTTTGGAAGCTCTTTTTGAAACTTGAAATCTCTGCTTCCCTTTATGAAGGGCCTTTCTTCCACTATTATATTGAGTCTCCACCTTCTACCTTTAGGCACCAATTAAGAGAGCATAGTTGCCATTCTTAGTTCTATGTGCAATGTCCCAAAACTTATTGATTGATGCATATTGTTGATATTGCTTGTTCTTGTGCTATTTGTATCTAGTCACTCTTATGAACTTTGAAGGTTTCCTATGCATCTATTTGCTACTCCATGAGGGACAAGTTGAATGCCACTATGCCACGTTTTCCGTATGTGAAACAAACAAACGTTTTTCAATGCATGCTATTCATGATCTTTGTTTGTAGCCTTTCATGTTGCATGCATAGTTACTTTGTATTATTGTTAGAACTCCATCTTTTATGCACATGTTTAGAGTTCTTTGATCCCAGCTTTCAATTCTTGCAAACGGTTTGATCTTGGTTTTGATGGTGCATGTCACCTCAAAAATTATTCTTTTATCACTTACCTACTTGAGGATGAGCATGAGTTAAGCTTGAGGATGCTTGATACGTCGGAAACTATAGAGGCCCCAACCTTTAATAAGGTAGAGATCCCTGTGTTTACAATGCTAGTCCCTGGATCAATAGCTAGCATCCACAGTTAAGATGTATTATCAAGAAACAAAGGTCATAATACAACTTTATAACCAGGAATAAAATAATTCATTACATCTTACATAGCTCATTTGGCTATCTAATTACAATGCAGCAGAAATAACTATAGCATGGAGTCCTTCATCTTCAAAGTGCCACATGCAATCATGTTGGTTGTAGTCTTGTAATCCTAATCAATACACTTCACTAACATCAAACAAACCTGCAACATAATAAGTTACAGCCACAAGGGTCAATACATTTGAATTGTATTGGCAAGTGATACTATGGTAGTATGGTGGAGACTAACATCTATATACATTTGGCTAAGTGGAGCTTAGGCTTGCTTTGCTCAAGATAGTTTTTCCTTATCATTTGAAAACACTAAGTTTTTGTTTGTCAAAATAACCCAAGGCATCTCCCAATTGTGATCCTTCAACCCTTGTTCAACCACAAGTTTTTAACTTAGAAAATTGGGATGAGGAGATTCTTGATAGCTTCCATGTCTTGATGCTCAAATTGTCCATTGTCGGGGACACGGCTAAGTACTTAGATTTTACACTCTGCAGAGGTGGTGCACTTTCCCCACAAGACTCGACATGCATCGGGACAAGATCTTTCAGAAGCCTTCCCTTAGACCAGAATGGATGCGCTCCAAACCTATCAAACCCCTACCACCAACTGTCCATTTGGCTAAGTTATTGCAACCTATATGATCCAGGCAGAGCCCATAATGCCAAGTGGCTGCACTTGAAGCTTCTCAACATTTGACATCTCAAATCTCTTTGTTCCTGGGTGGCATTCCACAAGTGAGATACACAGGGTAAACCATGAAAATGGGCCCTGGTAACCACTCAACAAAAAAACTTCCAAGCAAGTCCCTTTCCACCCAGTTGATTCATTCACTTAGTAGTTTTATTAAGCAAAAACATAAGTCAAAAGACTTAGCAAAAATTTCCATAACATGTATATATAACCACCCTTGTTTTCTACTAGCTAGGCTAAGCATGATAGTAGCAGGAATCTTAACCTAGGAAAATTCTACCAAGGTTTCATCTACTAGGATTTGCCATGGCATAGTTTATACTTAGTAAAAATTCCATGCAAGTCCTACTTAGAAATAACACTAATGCATAGTGAAAATATTGGGACAAAAGTATGAAGCACCACTTGCCTTTTTGGTAGAGAATATAAGTTCACTCCTTGATCTTGCAATAGTCACACTCTTCAAATTTCACTACAATTCAATCAAGGCACAAATTCAAACTACCATTCAAGCAATTTATCACATAGAATAATAAAAACAAAGTAATGCATGCAAGCATGCCAAAGATTGTTTTATTTGAAAAAGTGGTTTATAATAGGTTATAAACATTATAAAACACCTATTGGTCATTTATAAAAGTGGACAAACCATTTTATATTAAGTTAGTGAAAATGGCTACTTTAAATCATTTTTTTTTTGCTAGAAATGGTTCAAACCAAAGTAATATTTTCTAGTGTTTGACAAATACATTTTTAAACACAAATGTTAGTGTTTTATGGTCAAGTGTTAAATCTTAAAACCATTTTCAAAAGGTTTTACTTATAAACCATTTTTATACCAAAGCAATATTTTATGTTGTTGGAAATGCCTTTTAGTAAAGCAATAATTTTATAGGGTTCACCAAATATATTTTAAATTCCAAAAACTTGTTGTTTAGGGCCAGAGAGTTTAATTCAAATCATTTTCCAAGGGTTTTACTCAAAAAGCATTTTTAACACATAAACAATATTTATTTTAACAAGAAATGCTCTTATTCAAAGATTTATTCTTTAACTTCACAAAATATGTTTTTAAATCCAAAAGTTGGTTTATATGGTCAGTAGGTTAAAAAAACCACTTAGCAAAGATTTCACCTTAAAAATATTTCTAGAACAATTTTTATATTCAAATTATGCCTACACAAGTTTCTGCAAATAGAACTATTTTACCAGAAGCAGTTTATTAAACAAAGTGCATGGTTGGAAAGTACTTGTTTTTCTGATTCCACTAATATAAAATTTTAAAATTTGGACGTGTATATTTAAATTTATGGAATTTACAAAATTACACATCTAATAGAAAAGTTTCAGGTTTTAAATCAAACTCTAGGCCACGTGGTGTGTTCTGATTCGTCGGTACCGGTTCGCACGGATAGGCCTACGCGGTGCATTGGATCTAAGTTGCATCGCACGGTTCATATCAAAACATACCTCTTCGGTTTAGTTTCTATCGTGTGCATCCGATCAAAATCCAACGATCGGAAACGTATAACCCAAAAACGGGCAGTGCTAGCGGCGGCGACTGGCGGCGGTGAGCTCTGGCGGTGAGGTTGCCGATGATTTAGCAAGCGCGGGAGAGGGTGGAATATCTCACCGAGACCGTCAAAGGTGTTTCAATAGATATCTTCCAAGTGTGATCTGTCCTTTCCCTACACATTCAATAACGAGATAATCAGTAGACACCATTTTCCCTGAGATTTTTGTAAACACACCTTCAGCTATTCCGATGGTCAATATGGTGGCGTTGTTGGTAAGAGAGATTTCATCTCCTCCTTCAATAAGCCCCAAAAGACTCAAGGAATCAAAAATATCTTTAGGCATGAGACAAAATTCAGATATGATATCACAGCGAGCATCATAAATGATAGTGTTTATTGAGACTTTAATTATGGGAAACCAATTTGAAGGCTCATAATTTATGGGAACATAATCATGGTAAGCCCTAAGAGTGTGATAGCAACTATTCATGGCAGCAATGCTGGTCTCAAGATGGTTTAACCTAGCAAAAATACTTGTGAAAGAGGAATCAGACTTGCCAGGTGTACCATAGATCATGATTAATTTTCTTATAGCATCATAAGCTTCATCCTCAGTACAAAGCAGAAAATCATTTTCAGCCATAACATCCAAAGCATATCTATAACGAAGAGCAATACCGTGGTAGAAACTATCAATAACCAAGCTGAGGCTTACCTCAGGCTCAGTTTCCCTCTGGAAAGCAGAGATTTTAGACCAAGCTTCCTTAAAACTTTTGAAAGGATACAGATGTCGCCTAGAGGGGGGTGAATAGGCGATTAAAACTTTTCCTAGAGTGGCTCAACAAAGGCGGAATAAAACTAGTGTTTACTTTGTTAAGCACAACCTAGAACAACTAAGGTTCACCTATGTGCACCAACAACTTATGCTAAGCAATACAAGCAACAAAGTGATAGCAAGATATATATAGTACTTCAAGCACGAAGGCTATCATAATGTAAAGTGCATAAGTAAAGAGCTCGGGTATAGAGATAACCGAGGCACGCGGGGACACCGATATTTTACCGAGTTCCTCCCAACATGGAGTACGTCTCGTTTGGAGAGGGGGTGGTATCAAACCACCAACGCCACAAAAGGCCTCCCTTATTCTCTAGTGAATCTCACCCCAATGGGATTGATCCATGCTTCCACTATCGGTGCACTTGTCGGTGGCAACCGGAACCTCTCACAAGGTTGGGGCACTTCTCCACAACTTAATTGGAGGCTCCCAACAAACGCCACAAAAGGCCTCAACAAATGCCACCAAGGCCATAATGCCACCAAGGCCACAAAACCGTATAGGGTTCCAAGAACCCAAGAGGGACAAGCTCCAATGAGCAACTCAAACCAAATCCTCCGAGGAGAACTCAAACCGATGCACCAAATGCAAATGGCAAGAACACTACAAAGATGCTCAAATCTCTCACTCTCAAGTTCCAACAAAGCCACTAAAGCTATTGGGGGAACAAGAGAAGAGGAATCAAAGAGACACACAAAATCCCCCAAAATCTAGATCCCCAAAGATGTACTCACAAAGAGATGAATCGGTTAGGTCAAAACGTGGGTCTAGATCTCCTCTCCCTTCCACTCCAATATGGGCAAGAATCATCGGAGGGAAAAGATTAGTCAAGCTTCAAGATCTAGAGCAAGTGTGGATAAAGTTTAGCCTAATAGATAAGAGAGGAGCTAACTAAACTGAAAACGGGCAAAGCTTAAATAGAGGCCTAGAAAATCTGGTTGTTGGGGCTATTTTTCGGTCTGGACCGGTAGTACCGGTTTTGACCGGTACTACCGCTCGCAACACACCAGCACAACAACATGTGAGCCAGGAGAAAAAGCAGTAGCAAGCAGTACGTACGGGGGCCAGGCAGCAGTGCAGCGCAGCACAACAGCGGGGCCAGCAAGCAGGCGCAGCAGGCCAGAAGGCAAGCTCGTGCGGCAGCAGGCGCAACATCGCAGCAGCGCAGCAGACAGGGCTGGGCCCAGCGAGGCGAGCGGCAACGGGCGGGAGCGAGCGGCAGCATGCACGGGACAGGGCCAGCTCAGCGCGGGCGTGCATGCAGCAGCGCATGATGCGGGGTCAACGCGGGGCAAAGCAGCTGGCGACGTGCGGGCGGGCACAGTGCGAGCGAATCGATCTAGAAAAATATCTAGGCAAATAAACTGGGCCGGCCGGTAGTACCGGCCCACCCGGGTGGTACTACCGGGCCGGTCCGGTAGGACCGAAAGTGGGTGCCGGGTGATACTGAAGATGGGCCGCGCGAGCGAGGCGCGTCCGGTACTGGGCCCGGTAGTACCGGACGGCTCAAAAAACTGTTTTTTTCCTTTTTCTAATAGAATTAAATCGGCAAAAACTCAAACGGTCATAACTTTTGAATAGTAGCTCCGATTGACCTTATTCCAATTGTGTTGGAAAGAGGACGACAAAAGCTACCCTATAAAAGGTTAAAATATTGGTTATCACCAAGTGAGAAATTATCAAGTAGAATAATGTGGGATACCTCACTTGGTGAGAAACCGAAAAAACGCCAAGATAAAAAACGCAACAAGATACAAACGGAAGATCCGATTTTGATGAACAAGAGCTTGTTATGGAGATTACCACAAGCTCTATATCCACACATGGGTAAGACCAAATAGCAACCAAATACGATGATGCAAGTATGCAAAGGTTTGAGCTCTCTCTGAACGATGTGACTGAACTACTCATACGAGAGCCCCTCTTGATAGTACGGTTATCTATCCTAAACCCGGTCTCACACACACAATGTGAGACCAGCAAAAGGGAAAACCTATCAAGATTATACCTTTGACTTGAGCATTCCACTTGAACTCGATGTATACGGTCTTGCCCTTCTCAAGATGGAACGCCTTTCTTAATACCTCATCATCAACCTCGCATATTGAGCTTGCACAACATATCTTCTTTGCATTTCATCGACCTTGAAGCCAACACATGCTCCAAGCGATGCCAATGGACAAATCCTACAAGTATAACTTAATACATACATTAGTCCATAAAGATTGTCATTAATTACCAAAACCACACATGGGGGCCCAACATGTTCTTTCAACTTTCTTCACTTTTTTGCTTAAAAGTGGAAATTTCTACCATAGGGGAAATAAAGGCAGACCCCGACGTGGCAGCAACTAGAGAAAGAACTAATTTTTTGTGTTTTTTGAAAAGAGGCAAACAAAAACAAGCAAGAGAAACAAAGCAAACTAAAAACAAAGTAAAGAGAAAGGAAGTGAAGGACTCCCCTAGTGAAGACGTCCTTAGCCTCCCCGGCAACGGCGCCAGAAATCTTGATGCGTGCACCTAGTGTTGATGTGGGACACTTCGTTGGAACCCCAAGAGCAAGGTGTGATGAACACAACAGCAAGTTTCCCTCGGTAGAGACCGAGGTTATCGAACCTGAAGGAGGAAGGAAACATCTCAAAGGTGTTGCTGGTAACATGGAGACCTGCACAACACAAACTCAAGACTTTGCCCCAACGAATCAGGGAGGTTGTCAAGCTCACCAGTTTGCTTTAACAAAGGATTAAATGTATGGTGTGGAAGGTAATGGTTTGCAACAATTAAACAAGTAACAGTGGAAGATGTATCAATGGTAAAGATTGGACCGGGGTCCATAGTTCACTAGAGGTTCTCTCCTTAGATAAACAACATGGCATGAAGGGTAAACAAATTATAGCGGGGCAATTGACAGGAACTGAGCAAGGCATAACAATGCAATTACTAGCCAGAAAGATCCTATGAGGTTGATTGGGCAATACAACAATATACATAAACCATCATCCAACTGCATCTATGACTAGAAGTCCACCTTAAGGTTATCATCTGAACCCCCTCCACTATTAAGTTGCAAGCAACAGACAACTGCTTTAAGCAAAGTGTGTAAGGTAAACAGTCCACTTGTTCCATGAACAAGAGACCATTGTTTTCTCCCTAGTAGCAACAACACATCTACAAACGAAGAGATCATTGTCACTTTCCTTAGAAACTAGAGGCATGAACCCACTATCGAGCATAAATACTCCCTCTTGGAGTCACTAGCAACTACATGGCCAAGATAACCACTAGCAACGGAGAGCATGCAAGATCACAAATAACACAGACATGATAGAATCATAAAGATAAAACCATTAATCAAACCAACATAATAATCTCAATATCCATCGGATCCCTGCAAACACAACATGCATGATTACAAATATATTAGATCTTGATCATGAACGAACCTCACAAGATCTATACATGAAAGCACAAAGGAGGAGATACAACCATCTAGCTACTACATGGACCCATAGTCCAAGGTGGAACTACTCACGAATCATACCGGAGAGAAGGCCTCCAGGATGATCTCCCCTCCGGCAGGGTGCCGGGAAGAACTTCAGACCCCCCGATCTAGGGACGATGGTGGCAGCGGCTACAGACGGTTTCGTGGATTTCTGATCGGGTACTCAGGGTTTCTGCATCGGGGGATTCTTATAGGCGAAGGGGCGAGACCGGGAGGCGGCCAGAGTGCCCAAACCCTAGCCAGGCGCGGGCTAGGGCCCACCCGTGCCTAGGGTGGGTCTAGCCCCCCTGGATGGCCTTTCGGGCTCCCCTCTGGACTTCTTGTTCCCCACGGAAAGTTATTGACTTTGTCCTTCGTCCCATCCAATTTTGAGAATATTTCTTACTAATTTTTCTGAAACCAAAAACAACAGAAAACAGGCATCTGGCACTGTTGCAACTTGTTAATAGGTTAGTACCAGAAAACATGTAAAAAGCACCTCAAAGTGTGGACAAGTAAAGAAAAGTAGATACTAAACAAGCATGGAGCATCAAAAATTATAGATACGTTTCCAACGTATCAGCTGCTAGTGATCTTCTTCTTCTCCGGCAACGACAAAGGATTTGGGTTCTTAGTAGTTGTTGCGAGGACGGCTTGTAGTTGTCCAACCGTTTGTTTTATCCTTTTTTCTATTGCCCGTATGTGTGCCATCTTTGTATTGTTATAGTTATTAATGCAAGTAATGTATGCCCACGAGCGTAGATAGTCAAAAAGATCTGTTATCACCAATTTTGGTTCGGCTTTGGCCCAAGACAGTGAATGATTGTTTTCCAAAATAGCTTTGGCGGACCCGTTTCAGCCTTAGAGTCGGATTAGGATGGAGTCAGGGAGCAAACCAGCCAGAAGCGGAAGAAAGAATCGGAAGGGTCTAAAAACTGTTCCAAGAAACCCACCATGGATTAACACTTACCGTTAATATGAAGGCCAGATCGGCTTTCTTGCCGATTTTAACATGGAAACAATAAATCCATAACTCATAATGACTCTCAATAATACCTAGTTGATACCGGTTTATGGCTACAAATCCATGGATCTGCATCTATGACGACATAATGATGAAAGAAAGCTTTACTCTGATGCGAAAGATCACTGGCAGCTCAACACAGGAGACGATAGACGAACACTTAGGTCCGGGTCCAATGCGAAATTGGAGGAAAGGTTACCTACTTTAGGGCTAGAATTAAAGGATAAAGCCTACTTGTAAATGCGTGTGAGTTACCCTAGCTTATAAGGGAAGACCACCCGCCCCATATATATATGTGAGTGGTGATGGTAGATTGAGTCTTAGATGCAAATAATCGATAAAACCATACATTTACTTTTGTCTCCTCAACCCTTGTCCTTGATCTCTGTTTCTTCGGCGAATTCTCATATAGATCGCCCATTGAATCGAGAACCGAGCTAAGAGCGGACAAGCCCAACTTAATTCAGTCCATACTCGCCGGAACCTCCAATAGGGCATGTCTAGAGGAACCAGGACTTTTGGTTTCAAAAGCGTCAGCTAGACTGTACATCACCCTTGGCGTGAGTTGTGGTAAATCACCCTTGACGTTGGAGGTACACATTAACGCGTGCGAGTGTACCATGTCAGAACCCTTTTCGGCACAAAACACTTTTAGCGACTATGCTAGGGACAGAAATCTTAGATCAGAAAATCATGACTGGTATTAAGATCAACAAACTTGCTGAGGTTACTCCTATGAACATCATAAGGCCAACTTTCGATGAACTCATCGAAGAACAACGCCAAGCCTTCGAGGATATTCATAATAAAAGAAGGAAAGAGCACAAAGCACTTCAAAAAATCAAGAAGTTGAAGATCTAGAAACCTACTTGGCCATCTTCAAGAAAAAATAATAAGGAATTTCCTGTTAACATCATAAGGACAACTTTTGATGAACTCAACGAAGAACAACACCAATCCTTCGAGCATATTCAGAATAAAAGAAGGGAAGAGCACAAAGCACTACAAAAAAGCAAGAAGTTGAAGATCTGGAAACCTACTTGTCTAGCTTCAAGAAACACTGACAAGGAATTATCGAGCCGGTGGGAGAATTCAAATAGGTTCTCATTGTGAACGACAAGCCCATTGTAAGTGACCAATTTTGTAGGAAAGATAAATATAAGTAGTATCCAAAAGAATACCAAGTATATATATGTGTGGAACCTCCCTTATAGAAGAACCGATAAAAACTTCATCATAAAAAACGCAACAAGGTTTTTATACAAAATCCGTATTTTATGAAATAGAGCTTGTCATAAAGATAACCAGAAGCTATAGAATCATGCAAGGATACGATACAAATAAAACTAAGAAAGATCATGCCAATGAGACAAAGGTTTGAGCTCTCTCCAAAAAATACGATCAAGTTACTCACTTGAGAGCTCCTCTTGATAGTATGGCTATCTATCCTATAACCCGGTCTCCCAACTAACAACACGAGACCGGTAAAAGAGAAACCTATCAAGTGAAGGGGTTCCATGGAATAAAACAAGAAATTCCTAACAATGATCACAACATAGCCAAGATCTATCTATGCATATGTAAATTAACGAGAGGGACTCGATGTTCATACCCTTGAAGACCGAAAGCAGGATTACATTCCTGTTCAAATATTGTCAATGAAGTCATTAGACGCCACCAACCTCAAGGTAATGTAGACGTCCAAGCGTCTAGCACCACAACTAGTGGTGCCTCCGAAGTTCTACATACGTCTGGTGTAGAGGCATCTCCTGGGTTCTGGTCCAGCAAAGCAGCAGAAGAAAAAGATACGGATTGACTCTAATTACACGATGTTGTTCGTATGGTGGAGAAAGCTCTACCTCGCAGCGCACATTCCAAACTATGGTAACATGCACGAGAGGGAGAGAGAGAGAGGAGGAGGAAAAAGCCAATTGGATGGTTTGGGGATAGGTATCTCCCCTTCTTATATAGGAGAAGGGGGCACCCCTTCCCTCAAAGTCCCAGCGCAAGACTACTCAAGAGGGAGAGGTGGAGTAGGTGGGGCCGCTAGTGGGAGTGGGCCACCCCCTGCGTGCGCCATGGCCCTTGGCTAGCCCGCGGTGGGGAGGTCTCCCACCCCTCGCGCCTTCCCCATGGGCCCTTCCCTCCTAGAAGGCCCATTAGGTGGGCTTTTCTAACACCCCAACGTTTAGGAACAAATGAAGGGTAGAAATAAGAATATACATTTGCATGCATTCATCTATAAAAATGGGGTAATTTTTGCAGACTAAAAACCTAGAGAGATCAGAGTTTCCTTCACTACATTGAGTTAGGGTTTAGCTCATTATGGTGATTGTTATAAATTTTGACATGATCTCTAGGAATTTAAGTCATTTTGGGGGAGTAATTTAAATTTACATTTATATTTGAAACTACATTTGAAATGGTTCAAACTAAAAGCATTTAGGAATTTATTATTTCAAATAGGTCATTTAAATAATTTGTGTGAACAATTAAGTATTATCTTATATAATAAGGGTATAAGTAAAAGGAAATTTAAGACATTATAAAAAAATGGATATATACAAATAAATAGAAACTCTCATTCTTTTCTTTATTCTATAATTACAATATAAGAAGAACATGAACAAGTGAGAATTTTATACAAATAAAATAATTACATGTAAGAAGAAAAGTACACTTTATTGAATAATAAATAGATGTTACATTGTTCGTACAAAAGAAAATAAAAATATACAAAAGTGATAAAAGGAAAACCTATACTATTTCCTGATCTAATCTTCTTGTTCTTCCTTGTATGATCTTGTACCTGTAAACAAATAAAGCAAACAAAATAAAGGAAAAGGTTAATGTTAGTACTATTGCCCTTATCTATGAACAATGAAGTGCACTGTTTAAATTGCATCATTGAGCAAATATAAGTTTAAGGGGGCAGTTTCACCAAAAGAATAGTATATGTTATTTTTATTCAAATGGGTTTAGACCCACATCATAAACCATAGGGGAAAGTTTCACCAAGGAAGATAACATTAAAAGGGTAAAGACACACAACACAATCACACATGCAGAAGAAAGAGCTGTCGACACTAGGGAGCAAGGACTAGCAGATAAAATAACACAGTCATGCTAGTAGAGCTCATCTGCTACACTAGTTCATTACCACACCACACCACACCATAGCAAGAATAGCACACCCACATATCTACTCTCTATCTGATTCCCACAATCTTAACCAACAAAACACCCAGCAAATCATTAGTTCATCAACCAAGATGGTTACCTGGGGAGGGGGTGGAACAGGTGTTGGGCAAGGGCAATCCAGGAGGATATAAAAGGGGTGATCAAGGAGGATGATAACACATCTATTGTAGGAAGTAGCTCAGCAAGATCAACACTGAGACAAGAATACATAAGGCATCACATCAGCAACACCAACATCATCAGGTTGGTGAGACACAAACAGATCATGATATATGTCTGTTCTTATTAAATGTATCAGCATGATCTGTTGATTAATTGGAATCCTCATAGATACACCCAGGTGGGGTGTATACTTATCACTAGACATTTCAAAGGGTCACAAGCAGTATCTTTTCCAATCTACATAATAGGTCCCAGCTTGTGCATCCTTGACATAATCTGCTATTTATTAGTTTTGCAACTAGATGAAAGCAAATCCATTTGTGGGTTACTACTGGGTACATTCCAGTGATTGGTAGCACCTCATTAGTAGTTCAGTGTCGTGGTGGTGTACGGTAGATGCCATGGGTAGGCTTAAGTTGGGGCCGTATGGACGCAAGAGGAATCCGGGGAGGGTGTGCACAGTGAATCTACACATGAAGAACATGGAAGAACCCAGAGATGATCGTTGTATCTTGAACTTGTTCTCTTATTCCTTTTATATATTGGTTACAAGTGCTCCTTGAGATGTTTGCCAAGTTTCTACTAGAAGCTAGAGGAAGAAGAAGAAGTGTCCAGCCCCCCTCTAACCCTAGCTATGCCCCTCCTTATATAGTAGATGCGGGTAGCTAGGGATTACTGTTTGGGCTTCTGCTTTACACAACGAGCCGAGTCATAGGGCCCATCCTTGGTCCTGGACATAGTCAGCAAAGTGTGCCCGCCAACGGTACTCCAGTACATTGGCGCTAGTTCTTTAGGCGTCATCCATTGCTTTACGTGTCATTATGTTCTTTAAGCATCACCTGGTGCCTTTAGGCGTCACCCGACAACGCTCTCCTCATCATTCAGCTTTAGCCCACTTGTACAGTGGCCCTGTGGCACCATCAGAGCCATGCGCTAGCGTGTTTGGTAACGCATGGAGCCAGAAGTGTATGTTGGAAGGAGCTTCTCTCCCTCCATGACTCGGCTCCACCTTGATGGCTCAGACTTGATGTACCTGCAAGTAAGAATCAACCATATGCTTATTCCGACATACATTATATGTCGCCTGGGCATTGCCGTTATTACTCGGCTAGCATTAACTTGGCATATGTTGGCCTAACTCGGATAAGATTAATCCAAGTTAACCTTAACTTTCACCCCTTATGACCCTACCGGGGGTTACCCCTCGACATTAGTCCCCGAAGCTATTGAGGTCTAGCAGTTTTAACTGATAGGCATTAGCAGGTTCCTTTAATGGTTTTGGAACATCTCTTTTATGTTCGACATTTAGTAAGTCGGCTCCAATCTTCTGATTTGACACTGGTCTTGGACCGTGTTGGAGATATGCCCGAGAGGCAATAATAAAAGTGGTTATTATTATATCTTTGTGTTTATGATAAATGTTTACATTCATGCTATAACAATATTAAACCGGAAACATTAATACTTGTGTGATTTGTAAACTAAATTAGAGTCCCTAGTAAAGCCTCTTTGTAATACTAGCTTGTCGGTTAATAGATGATCATGGTTTCCCGATCATGAACATTGAGATGTTGTTAACAATAAGATCATATCATTAGGAGAATGGTATGATGGACATACTCCTATAGATAAGCGTAGCATAAAGATCAAGTCATTTCAATAGTTCGTTTGCTATAAGCTTTCTGATACATAGTAACCTAATTCCTTCGACCATGAGATCATGCTAATCACCATCACCGGAATGATGCTTTGATGACATCAAACACCACACCATAACTGGGTGGCTATAAAGGTGGCATTAAGTGTTCGGAAAGTATGTGTTGAGGCACATGGATCAAGAGTGGGATTTGTCCATCCATATGATGGATAGATATACTTTGGGCCCTCTCGGTGGAATGTCATCCAATTATCTTGCAAGCATGTGACTGGCTCACAAGGGATCACATATCACGGGAACGAGAAAATAGTACTTATCGGTAACGAGGTTGAACTAGGTATGCAGAGATACCGACGATCAAAATCTCGGATAAGTAAACTATCATGAGACAAAGGGAAATTGGTATCGTATGTAAGTGGTTCATTCGATCGCAAAGTAATCATAGAAATATGTGGGAGCCATATGAATTTCCAGATTCCTCTATTGGTTATTGATCGGAGAAGTGTCTCGGTCATGTCCGCATAATTCACGAACCGTAGGGAGACACACTTAAGGATTCGATGTTGTTTAGTAGATATGGAATGTTAGTAGGGATACCGAATGTTGTTCGGAGTCTCGGATGGGATCCGGTATATCACGAGGAGACCTGGAATAGTCCGGAGAATAAGATTCATATAAGGAAAGTCTGATTCCGGAGTTCGGGAGAGATTCCGATGTTTTCATTGGAGAGTTTCTAGAAGGTTCTAGAAGGTTCACCGGACCGGAAGGGGAATGGTCCATGAATGTGTCATGGATAATTGGAATGATTGGATCATATCCTAGGTCACTTGGTGTGGGCATTTGCAAGAGAGAATTAAATCTCTAAATTGAAAGTCAAACGGGAAGTTTGAAAAGTCAAACTGGAACAATGGTTTCCTAGTGGAAGAAGAAACAAGTCCTTCTCTAAATCCAACTTGGGTTTGGGTTTGGATTCAAACCCACCCCTCCCAAGGCTGCCCTCCCTCTCATAAATAGATGGGGAGGGCTGCCCCAAAGCACCAAGCCCTAGCCCTCCCCACACCCGTGCGCCGCCGCCGCCTCGCGCCGCCGCCGGTCCTTCGCCGCCGCCCTAGCCGTCGCCGACACCTCCTCCTCCCGGTCTAAACCCTATATCACCGGGAAACCCTAGATCCACCATAACTCACTCCGGCTTAGGCGAAGCCCTGCGGGATCCTCCCTCTACTTCCGACACCACGCTGTCGTGCTACCGGAATCGCGAGGGGAGAACTACAACCTTCGCTGCCTGCTAGAACAAGGGAGAGGAAGGTCTTCATCGATTACCGAACGTGTGACCGACTGCGGAAGTGCTGCCAGAACGCAGCACCGGAAGGATCGTCTACGCGATCTTGAGATCGGCAAGTGTAAGACTACATCACCCACGAGAATCTGCTCTCGTTAACCGCTTTGGAATCTTCGAGGGTGAGTGCTTCTATCGACTCGTTGCTACAATCTAGTAGATAGATCTTGGCTTGTTTGTGTGCATGTGGTAGAATTTTTTTGTTTTACATGCTACGAACCCCTACAGATCAATCTTTGCTGAGTTACAACCTATATCCATGTGTCGGGTCTTAGCTCGATATTTTCTGAGTCTCTCTTGGCTTCATATTATTTTATCATGGGCGGAGCGTAATCATCACACTTTGCCACATTTTGTTATAAAATCCTAACATGTTGCACAGTTACTACGACATAGACAACCATCACTGTGACGGTCATGTCGCGCAGTGCGGCGGTCAGCGCGTTGACTGATTCGTTGCGGCGTGGTGTGTGGTTGTCGCACACGTGGCGCGATCTTATCTTGTAGTTTCTTGCATACACGGCCACATTGTGGCCCTAGCTCGCAACCAATCCCACCGCGGCAGTTTTGAGTGCGCCCTTAAGTAGGGGTTGGGGGGAGAGAAACTCCCATTGTCGTTTTAGTTTCCCTCCTTTCTCCTTCCTTGCACCGCCGCTCCATGCCCTCGTTCTTTTTCTTCTCCACCATCACCTATGATTCTCTTCTCCTACGCCATTCTTATTATCAGGCGACGCGTGGCTACCCCGCGTCAGTTCTTGCGCCACTGTGATGGGACTGTGGTAGTCCAAACCGTTCCCAAAGGAGGAGGTGCGCAAAGAACTGGAGGAGGACATGGATCCCCGCGACATTGTCGCCAGCGAGGAGGTGGAGACTGATGAGGCCACCGGCGAGCACGGCTCGTGGGAGGGATCAAAGGTATCCCTTGAAGAGCTTGAATGGCTTCGCTCGACGTGGCAGATCTCGTTAGGGGTCGATTGCCGCAGCCCTGTTGGTGATATCTCTCCTAGCCCTCAGCCTGGAGAGTATGTAGTAGTCATGTCGCATTTCGAGCGTGGTTTCGCTCTTCCTTTGAGTGATTTTGCCAAACAATTTTTTGAATACTTCCATTTGCAACCTCAGCATCTCCCTGCAACGCCATTGGCTCGTTGTCTTGTTTTATCTTGGTTGTCGAGGGTTATCTCGGCCTTTGGCCCACTGTCCTTCTTCAGGCCAAGTACTTTCAATTTAGGGTCCAGGTCATTCCTGAGTCGGGTGTACCCTCCGAAGATAAGCGGTCGACTCAGTGCAGTGCTGGCGGTATCACTCCTAGGAGAAAGTCTATCTCCCCCCGAGTCCAGGGCTTATATTCTTGCAAGTAGTGGGAAAAGACATTCTTCTATGTGAAGAACTTGGGCAACCACGATTTGATTTGGCTGCCAACTTTCAACTTAGGTGTGCCTGATAATCACAATTGGAAGTTTGACCCGAGGCAGAAATACTCGGCCGTCAATGAGGCCCATGCCATTTTGGAGGCGTTGCTTGATGAGGATGCGGAGCAGAAGTTGACGGGATAATATCTCATGCGCACTTTCATTAGCCGCAGAATCAACCTATTCAACTTTGCTCCCACGAAATATATTTCATGAGTGGTCGCTTTGACCCGACACACCATTCGACCTACGATCTCACCAAGGCGCAGTTCGCTCGGAGAGTCGGCTCTATCTTTAAGCTAACAATGGCACCTAACTGGGAGTGGGGAATTGTCCCCTTCGACTGTGTCAACCTTGTGCCTTATGTAAGCTTCTGAGTCATTCGCTCGGTTGACTTTCTTTACTCGGCTCCCATTATTTAACTTAGCTTGTTTGCTCCTTGCAGAAGTTCACCCAGCAAAAGGATGATAACGCCAACCCGGCTCTTGGTTGGGATGAGGACCGGGTCACCTCCGACTCTGAAGAATTTGACTCAAAGGACTTCATGCCGATCCCACACGTCGGCACCTGGCCTTCTCCGGGTAAGACTCCTACTAGAGTACCTTTGAGGGATTGGCTGGATGATGATGATGATGACGAGTGTCAGATTTTGGAGGTACTTGATCCTCAGCCTATACCCTTTGCTTATCCCACTGGTTCTACATCTGCTGATGTAGCCGGTCAGGTGCACGAGGATGCGCCCCTCGCTGTTGGAGGTCGGGTTAAACCCAAGAAGCGAGGCATAGCAGCAACAAGTGAGGCAGAGGCTGAGCCGACCAAGCCCTCCAAGAATCACAAGTTCATGAGGAGAGCCTACCACACTCCTGTCATCACCGTGTAAGTTCCGTTGGCTAACATTTATCATCTAGTATTTTTTGTTTCTCTCTTTCTTCCTTTGATCTCATATGAGTATATCTTTTCAATTTCTCAGTTCTGCTGTGATTGTGCATCAATCAGCAAGTTGTATTGCCTCTGAGATTCTCGCTCCTTCCCCTCCTACTTAGGCTGAGACTCAAGTTCCGAGTCCAGCCCGTGCCTCTCCTACGCCGGATGTTCCAGTATCCCAGCCAGAAGCAAGCCCCAAGACTCAGAGGGAAGAGGAGTCGAGAAAGAAAACACTAGCCCCCATGAAGGAGAAGAGACCCAGCGTTAGCGACACCAACATCGGGCCGATTGATGTCAAGGATTCAACCATTCCTCTAGAAAAGTAGCAGCAGGAGAAGAAGCCCCCTCAGTCATCTCAACAGCAACAACCATCTCGCTCGGCTCCTTCGATCCAGCCATAGAAATGATGGCGTTGTGTCAACGTGGAGCGCTTCGTCGGGAAACCCCAAGAGCAAGGTATGATGCAGCACAGCAGCAAGTCTTCCCTCAGTAAGAAACCAATGTTATCGAACCAGTAGGAGGAAGGAAACGTCTCAAAGGTGTTGCAAGCAACGTGGAAACCTGCACAACACAAACTCAAGACTTTGCCCCAACTAATAGTGAGGTTGTCAATCTCACCGGTTGCTGTAACAAAGGATTAACTATACAGTGTGGAAGGTGATGATGGTTTGCAACAAGTAAACAGTATCAGTGGAAGATTTATCAATGGTAAAGATTGGACCGGGGTCCATAGTTCACTAGAGGTGTTCTCCTTAGATAAACAAACATGGCATGCTAGGTAAACAAATTACAGCAGGGCAATTGATAAGACTGAGCAAGGCATAACAATGCAATACTAGACATAAAGATCCTATGAGATTCGATTGGGCAATACAACAAGATACATAGACCGCCTTCCAACTGCATATATGACTAGAAGTCCACCTTTGGGTTATCATCCGAACCCCCTCCCGTATTAAGTTGCAAGCAACAGACAACTGCTTTAAGCAAAGTGTGTAAGGTAAACAATCCACTTGTTCCATGAACAAAATACCGTTGTTTTCTCCCTAGTGGCAACAACACATCTACAACCTTAGAGATTTCTATCACTCCCCTTGATTAAATAGAGGCATGAACCCACTATCGAGCATAAACACCCCCTCTTGAGTCACTAGCAATTACTTGGCCAAGATAGCTACTAACAACAGAGAGCATGCAAGATCACAAACAACACATACATGATAGAATCAATAAGACAAAACCATTAATCAATATGACATAGTAATCTCAATATCCATCGGATCCCCGCAAACACAACATGCATGATTACAAATAGATGAGATCTTGATCATGAACGGAGCTCACAAGATCTAGACATGAAAGCACAAGGAGGAGATACAACCATCTAGCTACTACATGGACCCGTAGTCCAAGGTGGAACTACTCACGCTTCATACCGGAGGCTGGTATGATGAAGAAGAAGGCCTCTGGGATGATCTCCCCTCCGATAGGGTGCCGAGAAGAGCTTCGGACCCCCCGATCTAGGGACGATGGCGGCGGCTATAGACGGTTTCGTGGAATATTGATCGGGTGCTTAGGATTTAGGCATCGGGGGCTTCTTATAGGCAAAGATGCGAGGCTGGGAGACGGCCAGGGGACCCACACACTGCCTAGGCGACCTAGGGTGGGCCCGCGTCTGGGGGTGCAACCACCCTGTGGCGCCCCTCCATCTCTCCTCTGGACTTCGTGTTCTCCTCGGTGAAATATTGACTTTGGCTTTTGTCCCGTCCAATTCCGAGAATATTTCCTTACTAGCTTTTCTGGAACCAAAAATAGCAGAAAACAGGCAACTAGCACTGTGGCAACTTGTTAATAGGTTAGTACTAGAAAACATATAAAAACGCACCTCGAAGTGTGTACAAAGCAAAGCAAAGTAGATACTAAACAAGCATGGAACATAAAAAATTATAGATACGTTTCTGTCACATCCCAAAATTTTCCAAATTTTGAAATATGAAAAATAAATAATTATTGAAATTTACGGTGAAAAGAAACTTCTTGTTTTAAAGTGGAAACATCGAAGACCCATCTGAATAAACTTTGAATGAAAAGAGATTTAAAAAGATAAACAATTAATAAATAAATTTTTAAAAGTTGGAATCACCATTTTTGATCTTTAAATAAAAAGATATGGATTTTATAAACAGAGGAATAAATAAATAAATAAATAAATAAGAACTATTTTAAAAAGCCAAATTAAAACTTGGCCAAGCAAATAAAATATTTTTGTTTAAATAAAAGGAGTAAAGGATTATTTAAATAAAATCATAAGGATTTATTAATATCCAATTTTATTTAAGTAAAGACATTTCCCATTTTTAATGAACATTAAAACATAATAAAGTATTTTAAAGAATAATTCAAAGTGAATTATTTATAAATAAAACCTATTGAAAAGGTTTAGTGAAAATTAGATTCAAATGAAGAGTTTGAAAATATATTTAATCTTATTTGAATAAAGGCAAGTGCTTATTTCAATAAAGAATAAAACCATAAAATGAATAAAGAAATTATTCTAAAAATGGTCTTAAAATACATATTTAAACAGAAAATAAACTTACTGAAAAGTTTGAGGAGTTTTGAAATGAAAAAGGGTTTGAAATCATTTAAATAAAAATCAAAACATAAAAATAGAAATAGAAAAAGAAAAATGAAACAGAACAAAAAAATGGAAAGGACCCAGCCCAGAAAGCCAGGCTCATCTAGCCCAACTAACCCCTCGCCCCCGAACTGTTTCCTTTTCACCCAACAGCGAACCCGCAAAGTCGCTGACACCATGACCCCACCGTCCCTCTCTCTCTCTCTCGCTGCCGCCAGGACCCACTGCCCCGTCACCGTCTTCCTCACCCGTGTGCTAACCTCGCTGGCCGTTTCCTGCCATTGATGCCAACGATTAATTCGCGTAAATGCCGTACTAAAACCTCGCTGCGACCATGCTCGATTAAACGCCCATGCCCCCTCTATCTTTCCCCCCAGACATCGTCTCCTCTACGCCCCCAGGCCACCTTGATTTTGCTTCGAAACCCCTCTGTCTCCGGCGAACTTATCTCCCAATTCCGGCCAGTCATCGTCTCCTCTCGCCCCCTCGACCACACGAGACTAATCCCTAGACTCATGCGCACCTTCCAGCACCCTCAGCTCACTCGCGCGCGCCCCAGAACCTCGGCATCGACGACAGCCGAACGTCGCTGTCCACTGCCTCGACTCCGGCGAGTTCCCCAGGTAGCATCTGACCGCCCCTCTCCCTCTAAACGATACTCACACACTCTACTCTCTCGCTCGATCTAACGCACCCCTTTGCTGGCCTTCTCCTGCCGTGTAGCTTCGCCCCCGACGATGCTAGAGCGTGCCCGACGCCAGGAGGATCTCCGACGAGCAATCTGCATCGACTCTGTGCGCCCCTCGATGAACGGCTGCTACTTTGAGCATCTACTCGCCACGAGGGCAGTAATAGACGTGGGAGAAGGCATCATGCACTTTACTCCCCCGGTAAGTAATCATATCTTCCCTAAGGAGAAAAAGAAAGGTAAGAAAATAAGGAACAAGAGGGGCAATTCTTTATTTGAAAATACTTGATTCTTCTTGCTTCTTGCGCCTAACTTAAAGGCGTTAAAGAAAAGTACTTGTTGGGAGATAACCCAAGAGTTTCCTTAAGTCTTGAAAGTTATTAATTCTGTAATTACCTCTCCTTATCCTTTTTGTTTGCTTTTTGTGCCAAAAATGACCTCTAATGAGAGGGAAGTAAGATTTGGGGAGTTGTTGTCCCAAAATAGATTTCTGTCCTCCACCAAAAAAATTCGTGAGGAGACTTTGTAACTCGGATTGAGGTAAAAATTTATGAATAAATCCCCCAGTATGTTTTCTAACTTTCTTTAGTTCAACACTTTTTGATTTGAGTAACATAAGATATTCGAAAAAATTCGTTTCTACCCACTGGTCTGTTTTGACAGATTTCTGCCATTATTTGCATTTGCTTCTTATTGATTCCTTTTTGAGCTCTCTTCAGGTAAAATGAGTTTAGTTGAAGGAGTTACTACAGTAGCTTGTGTTTTTAGTGAAAAGCCTTTCTGTTCCAAAGCTTTGCTAGTGGTCTAATATCTTTTAAATAAGCTAATGTTGCTAATGAAGATTGTGTGAAATTTTGTATGAAGGAAAAATTTCAGGCGTAGAGAGAGAATGATGCAATGAAATGAACAATGGACAAAAGCTCAAGCTTGGGGATGCCACCATGGTGTCACCCCAATAAATATCCAAGAGGTACAAGCGTCAAAGCTTGGGGATGCCCAAGGCATCCCCTTCTTCATCAATAAAAAGCTCAGGCCTGTCTAGACACTTCGTTTTTATTGTTTCATGCACAGTTGTGTTGTTCTTGGAGCGTCTTAGTTTTTGTTTTCTTTGCTTAGTTTGTTTAGTTTGCTTTAGTAGTTTGGACCCCCGCTCTCACTGTGTTGTTTTGCAAATAAGTTTGCTTGGTGTTTGGAAAGGAGTAGTAAGTTCTTGCTTGAAGTGCAAGAGGGGCTTGCATTGACTGTGACTTAGACTTTAGCATGACATGCTAGGTTTTGTTTTAGCATTATGCTTAGTGATTATTGCTGTACCATGTCTTGTTCCAAACAATTGGGATTGCTTAGTGTGCCTTGAAGAAATTATGCGTTATCTTAGCATGCAAAAGCATAGTATTGTGGTACTCTCCTTTGATGTTTTGCTTGGGTTGACTTGGCACATGCTCACACCATGTTATGACTATGACAAGTCACCATTAGCCTCTATGATCATTTAGTCCTTGACTTGTAGTACCACTCTTTGCTTTGATTGGTTTGCGTTGTTGCATTGCATAATTATGGCCATTATTGCTCTCTTAGTTGGTTGCTCCCAGTCTTTTGCTAGCCTCCACTTGTATGAGTAAGTTCTACTCATGCCTACAACTCCCAAGAAACCAAGTTATTCCAAAGTGTCCACTATAAATTCCTATGCATGGTGTGTTACACCATTCCAAGTATATTCTTGTTTTCATCTATCTTCCAATTAAAAACTATTTTGATATGTGAAAACTTAGTGATTAAAGCCCTCACGAACTTGATGGCACACTTTATTCTTTGCCCCTAATAAACTTGAACCATTGTGACAACTTTGTTGTATATGCTTGCACTTATAAGTTGGAATTAGCAGAACCGTGTTGTCACGGGGAACGTTTTCAACATTGCATTTGTACCTTGTTGTACTCAGTTGATATCATGTTCTTTTGTCTATGGATGTCACTTGTGTGAAATAAAGAGGGAACTTGTAAGTCCATGGAGTTTGTATCTTGTGTTAGAGAAACGCCTGGGCCGCTAGCCTAAGCCATGCCTAATCATGGTGGAAACTTGCAGCATCACCATAGTGACATCTATGAAGCATTCTTCTTATAAAAAAAGAGACACATTGAGAAAAGAGGAAAGAGAGAAAAAGCACCATATTCCCATGGTACATAAGAAGAATTGCTGAGATGCGCATTGTCTGCTTGCCTTGTCATTTTGGTTATGGGAAAGCTCTTGTACCATGTGCAAGGGGTACCTTGTTGGCGGTTCTTAATGATATGCAAATACTTACAGTGACAAGAACTTACCTGGACCCAAAGTTGAGTATGCATGAGGTGTGGCCCTCATATTCAAGGGGCATGAGATTGCCAACTTATACTTCGTCAAGCATATACTCCATCTTTTCCACTTTAACCTTAACCACTTCAAGATGCTTATGATAGGGGCAATGAGGGCTCAAAGCTAACTAGTACCATAATTTATGGAAGCTCTTTTTGAAACTTGTAATCCCTGTTTCCTTTACAAAAAGGCCTTTCTTCCACCACTATTGAGTCTCCACCTTCTACCTTTAGGCACCATTAAGAGAGCATAGTTTTCATACTGTGTGCAGTGTTCCAAAGCTTATTAATTGATGCATATTGTGTTATTACTTATTCATGTGCTACTTGTTTCTAGTCACCCTTGTGAACTTTGTAGGTGTCCTATGCATTATATTGCTACTTTATGAGGGACAAGCTGATTGCCACTGTGCTATGTTTTCTGCATGTGATACAAACAAACATTTTTCAATACAAATTATTCATGATCTTTGTTTGTAGCTTGCCATGCTGCATGCATAGTTACTACGTCCTATTGTTAGAACTCCATCTTTCATGCACATGTTTAGAGTTCTTTGATCCCAGCTTTCAATGCTTTCAAATGGTTGGATCTTTATTGTGAGGGTGCATGTCACCTCAAAGATTATTCTTTTATCACTTACCTACTCGAGGACGAGCAGGAGTTAAGCTTGGGGATGCTGATACGTTGGAAACATATCTATAATTTTTATGATCCATGCTTGTTTAGTATCTACTTTGCTTTACTTGTCCACACTTTGAGGTGCTTTTTACATGTTTTCTGATACTAACCTATTAACAAGTTGCAACAGTGCCAGATGCCTGTTTTCTGTTGTTTTTGGTTTCAGAAAAGTTAGTAAAGAAATATTATCGGAATTGGACGGGACGAAGGACAAAGTCAATAACTTTCTATGGGGACCAAGAAGGCCAGAGGGGAGCCCGGAAGGCCAGCCAGGGGGGCCAGACCCACCCTAGGCACGGGTGGGCCCTAGCCCGCGCCTGGTTAGGGTCTGGGCCCTCTGGCTGCCTCCCGGTCTCGCCCCTTCGCCTATAAGAAGCCCCCTATGCAAAAACCCTAAGTACCCAATCAGAAATCCATGAAACCGTCTGTAGCCACCGCCACCATCATCCCTAGATCGGGGGATCTGAAGTTCTTCCCGGCACCCTGCCGGAGGGGAGATCATCCCGGAGGCCTTCTCTCCGATATAATTCATGAGTAGTTCCACCTTGGACTTTGGGTCCATGTAGTAGCTAGATGGTTGTATCTCCTCCTTTGTGCTTTCATGTATAGATCTTGTGAGCTCCGTTCATGATCAAGATCTAATCTATTTGTAATTATGCATGTTGTGTTTGCGGGGATCTGATGGATATTGAGATTATTATGTTGGTTTGATTAATGGTTTTATCTTTATGATTCTATCATATCTGTGTTGTTTGTGATCTTGCATCCTCTCCGTTGCTAGTGGTTATCTTGGCCAAGTAGTTGCTAGTGACTCCAAGAGGAAGTATTTATGCTCGATAGTGGGTTCGTGCCTCTAGTTTCCAAGGGAAGTGACAACAATCTCTTCGGTTGTAGATGTGTTGTTGCTACTAGGGAGAAAACAACGGTCTCTTGTTCATGGAACATGTGGACTGTTTACCTGACACACTTTGCTTAAAGCAGTTGTTTGTTGCTTGCAACTTAATACTGGAGGGGGTTCAGATGATAACCTAAAGGTGGACTTCTAGTCATAGATGCAGTTGGATGACGGTCTATGTATATTGTTGTATTGCCCAATCAACCTCATAGGATCTTTCTGGATAGTAATTGCATTGTTATGCCATGCTCAGTTCCTGTCAATTGACCCGCTGTAATTTGTTTACCCTTCATGACATGTTGTTTATCTAAGGAGAGCACCTCTAGTGAACTATGGATCCCGGTCCAATCTTTACCATTGATACATCTTCCACTTTTACTTGTTTACTTGCTACAAACCATTACCTTCCATACCATACATTTAATTCTTTGTTACAGCAAACCGGTGAGCTTGACAACCTTACTGATTCATTGGAGCAAAGTCTTGAGTTTGTGTTGTGCAGGTATCCACGTTGCCAACAACACCTTTGAGACGTTTCCTTCCTCCTTCAGGTTTGATAACCTCGGTCTCTACTGAGGGAAACTTGTTGTTGTGCTCATCACACCTTGCTCCTTGAGTTCCAACGAAGTGTCCCACGTCAACAATGGGTGCACGCATCAGCAGCCGGTCCACACTTTGGCACTGAAAAAACCCTAGCATGTTACATCCCTAATCTGATTCTAACTATTTGTGGTTGGTAATTTTATACAAAAAATAAATAGGACTTTCAGAATAATCAAATCTGATTTGGAAATAGCAAGTTAGAGAAAGGGAAAAATGATAAGAATAAAAGGAAGGAAAATAGTGTGTGCTATTGTTTGAACTCATGACCTAACGTTAGAAAACTTATAGTTGTAGCCAATTAGTACTTGTAGTGTTATTTCTTCAAAGCTAGTCATGCTTCATTTATCCTTGTAAGGTAAAGCAGTAAACGGGCTAGGCTAGGCTCTTTGATCTCAAGATAGACCCATTATGTATTTTGCACTGCTCTATACATTAGAGTCGAGTTGGACGCCGCCACGACCCTTTTGCCCTAAAGTTTTTCAAGCGATAGTTCCCTCAAATTGCCGCCCTGCACCCTCTCATGTCGTGCCGTCATCACCATCAGTTTTTCGTTGTTGCCTCAAGGCTGTGACACCAGTCTCGGTTGTCTCTATCAAGTTGTTTCGTCGTCATCGTTGCTTGCCAAGCATCCGCTTCTCTTTTGGCCATGGTACTTCCGGTCCGGAGTCTTACAATACACAGTTTGTGCCCTGCATGTGTATGTTATGTTGATGATGACAACTATACAGATGATGATGATGGCATGTGTATTTTATGCTTTTGCATACCATGATAATAATTATGGTAATGTGACCTACATTGGTGGGCACAATGTGATTTCCATTAATGGGTTGCGACCAACTTTGGAAGCATCCTCCATGAGTTGGAGCGAGTGGATGCCGACAGTTGTCCACTCAAGCGATACCGGTATTCGCTATGATATGAAATGAGCATATACGCATTTAGGACATCATACTATGTGCTAATGGATGTATGATGTTTAATGATGTTTTAGTATTTTGATTTATGTAAACTTACTATTTGTTTGTGAACTTGTTGAGTCTTTATAATCACCCTTGTTGCTTTCATGTTTATAGGTAAACCTTGAGACGTCATACATGGGGAGTTCTAGGAGTAGCACCTTACCATTGTCACTTAACGATTGACACTTTCATCACCACTTTTGTGGAACTTTGCTTCGAATCATTAGGAGTCATTTTGTCATAAATGGTTTTCGAGTATGAGGAATTTTATCACTTATATTGTGTTTTTTACCCATTGGACATAGTTACTAAAAGATCACGGATGCCGCCTAGAGGGGGGGGTGAATAGGCAGTTAATTTTTTTTACGATATGGGCTTAACAATGGCGGAATAAAACTAGCGTTTTCTTTTATTTAAAAACAAAGCCTATATATAGTAAGGTTCACCTATGTGCACCAAGAACTTATGCTAAGCAAGACAAGCAACAATTCTATAGCAATATAGATTACTTCAAGCACAAAGGCTATCACAATGTAAAGTGCATAAGTAAAAAAGCTCGGGTATAGAGATAACCGATGCACGCAGGGAGAACGGTATTTTACCGAGTTTCTTCCAACATGGAAGTACGTCTGATTGGAGGGGTGGGAGGTACTAAGACCACCAACGCCACAATAGGCCTCACCCTATTCTCCCGAGCACCCGTCACACGTCAAGCAACCGATCCACTATGGGACACTTGAGGGCGGTCACCAAACCCGTACAAGATTGGGGTAATCTCCACAACTTAATTGGAGGCTCTCAATAAACGCCACCAAGGACACTAGCTTGAGGATAGCTCCACAACTTAATTGGAGGCCCCGAGAACACACCACAAAGGCCACACAATCGTCTAGGGTTCCAAGAACCCAAGAGAGACAAGCTTCTTGAATATCACAAACCAAATTATTCGAGGAGAACTCAAACTGGTGCACCTAATGCAAATGGCAATAACACCACAAAGATGCTCCAATCCCTCACTCTCAAGTTCCAACAAATCTACTAAAGCTATTGGGGGAACAAGAGAGGAAGAAAACAAGAAGAACACAAAATCCTCCAAGATCTAGATCCCAAAGAGATGAATTGGTTAGGTCAAATTGTAGATCTAGATCTCATCTCTCTACCTCTCAAATATGAGCAAGAATCATTGGAGTGAGGGAGATAAATAAAGATAAAAGGGATTGAAACAATGGGGAAAAGCTTGAGCCAAATAGAGCAAGAAGAAGTAACAGGAAAAAAGAGAGAGGGGGCTATTTAAAGAGGGGCCAGAAATCTGCCTGTTTTGGGGACTTTTTCTGGCCTGGTCCGGTAGTACTGGAATGGGCCGGTACTACCACCCAGAACGAAGTGGCTCCAGGAAAAATGGGCAGCGGCGTTGCTAGCCAGCGAGCGAGAGCCGAAAGGGATCAGGGGTAGCGCGACATGCGCGAGATCAATGGGAGAAGCACGAGCAAGCGGGATCGAGCGGGGGCTGCCCGGAAGCCAAGCGGGATTGCACGCATGGAGATAAGCAAGCGGCGGTGGCAGGGAGACTGGCAGCTGGGCTGGCCCGGTTGTACCGGCCCGGCCGGGCGGTACTACCGCGTTGGGACGGTACAACCGGCCTAGGCTAGAAAAGCAATCGGGCGGCACAGAAGGTGGAGAGGCGCGCAGTAGTACCATCCGGTACTACCACTTGGCCCAAACGAAGCCCTTTTTATTTTTTTATTTTTATAAATCAAATAAGAGGCAAATTTCCAAATACAATAACTTGATATAGGAAGCTCCGATTGACCCGAAACCAATTTTGTTGAAAATATTGGTTACCACCAAGTGAGAATAATTCATGTATTATAATGTGAGATACCTCCCTTGGCGAGAAACCAGAAAACCTCCAAGATCAAAACACAATAAGATATCAAAGGGGAATTCTGTTTTGGATGAACCAGAGGTTGTTATGAATATTACCACAAGCTCTAGAACCTCACAAGAATAAGATCCAAGTAACAACCAAGAAAGATGATGCTAAGAATGCAAAGGTTTGAGATCTCTCCGAATGATATGATCGAGATACTCACTCGAGAGCCCCTCTTGATAGTACGGCTATCTATCCTAAGCGCAGTCTCCCAACTAAAAACATGAGACCGGCAAAAGGGAAAACCTATCAAGATTATACCTTTTTCTTGAGCAATCCACTTGAGTGCAATGTAGATGATCTTATCCTTCTCAAGATGGAATGCGTTTCTTGATAGCTCTTCATTGATCCAAGACCACCAAGGATGGCAAGCATCAAACATGAGATCTTCTAGAGATGGCGCATTTTGAGCTTGCTTAACACTTCTTCTTCATTTCATCTACCTTGAAGCCAACACATGCTCCAAGCGATGTCAGTAGACAATTCCTACAAGTGTAACTTAATATACATATTAGTCCATAAAGATTGTCATTAATTACAAAAACCACACATGGGGCCCACATGCTCTTTTAGTTACCCATATTGTGTTCGGATGGTGTGTTTTTGTAACATCCCAAAAATCTTAATTTGAAAAGTTTGCATATCATGCATGCATTCATAAGCATTTAGTTATTTTCAAACAAAATTACAAAATGAGAAACCATTTTTATGCCTATTATTTTATACTAGAAAGGCACGGTTTTATTTTATTTTCCTTTATGACAAAGTGCTTTGGACTAAACAGTAAGGTTTTACACTCATTTGAGTACAAAGTTTTCACTGCAAAAATCGAAAAGAAAATTGAATTCAAACTCATTTGAAAAGCATTTGAAAATGATTTCAGAAAATCAAAACAGAAATAGAAAAGGAATAAAGAAAAGTAAAAGGGCCCGCGCCAGCCTTTCGGCCCAGCAACAGAACCAGCCCAACAACCAGCCCACCCGGGGTTCCCCTCTCCCTCTGATTCTGTAGTGACCTTGGATCAATAAAGATCCTAAGTCCCTGTGATTTACATGCTAGTCCCTGGATCAATAGCTAGCACTCACAGTCGATGAATATCATGTAAAACACAAAGACATTATTACACGGAGAATCCAGAGTATGAATTTATTACAAATTTGCTTAGCATTAAGCTAGCTCAAATAGCAACGGAAACATAAAAGCATCTTGAGTCCATCAACGCCCCAGGCTTGTCGAGTGTAGACTCGCGATTCCTACGCACCTTTCAATCTTCGGATTCTGCACATAAGACGTGCAGCCAACAAGTTGGGTCAATACTTCGAATGTATTGGCAAATTACACCAAGGAAAGAAAAGACTATCTCTACATGCAAGGCTAGTTTAGGCTGTAGAGTTTATTTGCGCAAAGCTAGTTTCCTTAAGTATAGAGAAGAAGAGAAGATTTTCCCTACTTTGTAAACTTTTGTTTAAGTAATATATGGTCGAATGGCACACGAGTATATTACTCACCAAGTGTCCAATCAACCTAACACTTGGATATTACTCACCAAGTTCCCCAAATCCTCCCAATAGCGATATGACTCACGCCTTGGGTTTTAGAAAACTTTAAGTTTTGAAAGAGAGAGAGAGAGGAAGATCTTTCAGAGGCTCCATCCTTCAGATGCTCAATGTTGTTTTATTTCCGTGAACATCACTGATCGATCAGATTGCAATACTCTCGAGATTTTATGCACTTTACCCACAATCCATGATCAAGTCCTTTTACAGACAAGACCATGGCGAGGCTTTCCCTTAGTATCCCCTCCACCTTCTGGATCCAACCGTGCCAAGAACCCCCAAATGTTGGTACCTAGGTGAGGTTTCCCACTAATTACTAGGCCAAGACAAAGCCCATATGTATTGTGGTTGCACTGGAAGCTTCTGAATTCTGAAACATGGCAGACTTCTTTGATTCCTGGGCAGCCATCCTCTACCAAAGTCTCACTCGTTGACCCGACAACCATTCCGCCCAGAAGAAAACTTAGTTTTATTTTGAAGTGGATTTGAGAAGAAAAGTTTGCTCAAGAGAGCCTTTATACTTAGAAGAAATTCATTGTCTTTTGAACCCCCCATATATATAGCATAGCAAGCAATACTTAGAAAAACAGGGGAACCTATTAGGAGGGAAAATCCTAAGTATATAGCTACTCATGGCATACTATAAAATCATCGCACTTGCAAAATAATACTAAGGAAAAATTCTACTAGAACATCCTACACATGCATACTACAGAATTTTGAAGATCACATGCATATAATCAAAACTGGGACAAAATATATGAACAAGTGGTGTAACTTCCCTTGATCCGAGCAGCACTCTACACAATAGCACTCCTCAGCGCACTCCGAACGATCTAACAAAACACAAACATAGATCTAATCACAATTTGCACAAAATATGCCATAGAGATAACATGCATGCATGCAACATGGTACTTATGCAAGATTTGTTTTCTAAATTGACCAAGGTAGTCTAATTGGATTGCAATTGTGTTAGGGATGTTATTATTATTGATTTCCCACGGGTTTAAACTAACTTGGGTCATTAATCTCATTCATAGGCTCACTAGAAGATCCAACCATCTATTTAGCCCCAAATCATATCTAACGCTCTTAAGCAAGGTTCTATAATTTTTTCAGTAGGTATTGTAAAAATAAAGTCAACGCAGCAAGAAACAACTAAAATGGGGTTTTAATTATTTTTATGGATTAAACACTCTAATCTAGAGATTAATTTCCACAAGGAAACACTTACTGTAAACTTGTAATATTATTTCAGATCTGTGTTCTACACATTTTTGTGAATCCAACGGTATATTATACTCAAAATTTGGCCAAGTATTTGATTTTCTATGAATTTCGCAAGTTTTAACCTCAATCTGCCAATTAAATCTAACCCTAACGAGAACGCGACATGTGGCAGCATCTGATTGGGCCAACTAAGCAAGCGGTGCTGACGCGGCGCGCTGATGCGGCGTGCTGACGCGGCCTGCCACGCGGCGCAACGCGATAGGCATGTACCCCTTCGGTTTTTTGCTTCTAATTTGAGCCGCAGCTTGCAGATATAACGGACGGGGTAAGATGACAACTCACCGCGGCGGCGTCGATGGCGAGACGGCGGTGGCGCTGTCGGACGTGGTCCTCGGCGGCGGTACGGCGGATCCTGGAGGCAGTGGGGTGGTCTACAGCGATCAGCAGCTCCTCACGGTCCGCTTGGCACGGTCGTCGGCGAACGTCGCTTCCCCGAACAGCTCCTGAGGCCCGCTGTTCCTCGCGAGCTCCGGCAGGACGACGGCGAGAAATTGGGGTGGCTGTGTTGCGTCAGACAAGGGGAAAACGAAGGGGGGGTAAGGGTCGAGCATGAGGATTTTCGACAGGGAGAAAAACAGGAGAAAGGAGCTCCCAAGGCTTCACCTACCGAAGCTTCGGCGGCGGCTACTCCGGCGTGGTCGCGGCGAGGCAGCCCGGTGGCGATGGATCAAGAAAAGTTAGGGTTTCGAATGGCGGGGGTTGCGGGGTTTATATAGACGAGGAAAACTTGGCGTGAGGGGGCACGGATCCCTCTCCAATTCTTCCGGAGTCCGTCCAGCACACGGCGGCGTGCGATGTCTGCGGGGAGGAAGGGGATGACAAGTGGGGGCCGGGTGTCAGCGGGAGCGGGCAGTGCGGGCTGGCGCTGGGCTGGCGACGCGGTGCGGGCTGCTGCGGCTGTTGCTGGCAAGTTAGGTGCCGCGCGGGCGCGGGTGGGCTGGCGCAGCCGGCCTAGCTTAGTTAGGCCGTCCTTTTTTATACTTTTATCTTTTCTATTTCTGTTTCACTAATTCTTTAATAACTTTTGCATATCAAGTATAAAAGCAATGAAACCAATTTCTAAATTTTTGTAAAAAAGGAGGTGGTCATCATAGAACCATAGATTATTATTTTTACATAGCTTTTTAGAAGGGTCAAGCATGAATATATCATTAATGCTCATATAGGGGAATCTTTATTAGGGTTTTGGTAGGTTTAGATGTTAGGGTTTTGTTGCAAATTCATCTGTAGGATGCAATGATGCAAGGATGATGCATGTTACTAATAACATCCAATTATAAAATCTGGGATGTTACAAAGCTACCCCCCTGAAGAAGAATCTCGTCCCCAAGATTCGGGCTGGCTAGCAAATAGGTGTGGGCCTCCAAATCTTCTTCACGCTCCCACGTGGCTTCTTCCTCGGAGTGGTGGTTCCATTGTACTTTGCAGAATCTTATAGTCTTGGTGCGGGTAATCCTTTCGGCTGTTTCCAGTATTTTGACGGGGTTTTCCTCATAGGTAAGGTCATTCTCCAATTGAACCTCCTCCAGGGGAACTATATCTCTTAGCGGTGTTTCAGCCATTTCCGGGTGGCACTTGTTTAGTTGTGACACATGAAAAACATCATGAACTGTCAGTCCGTCTGGTAACTCCAACTGATAAGCAACTTCTCCTCTATGGGCCAGAACCTTATATGGTCCTATGAATCATGGGGATAACTTACCCTTGATTCCAAACCTCTTAACTCCTCGCAGTGGTGAAACTCGGAGGTACGCACGGTCCCCTATTTTATAAGCCACATCTCTGCCTTTGGAATCAGCATAACTCTTTTGTCAGGATTGGGCTACCTTTAGCCTATCCTGAATCTGTCGTACCTTTTCTTCGGCATCCTTTATCAATTCAGGTCCGAAAAGACTACGTTCACCAACTCCACTCCATAACAGCGGAGTCCTACACTTCCTGCCATACAGAACTTCAAACGGAGCCATCTTGATACTTGTCTGGTGGCTGTTGTTGTATGAGAACTCAGCATCTGGCAGGTTATCATCCCAACTAGATCCATAGTCTAGTGCGCAAGCTCTCAACATATCTTCCAGAATCTGGTTCACCCTCTCCGTTTGGCCATCTGTTTGAGGGTGGAAAGCAGTACTGAATTCTAGTCTGGTTCCAAGAGACTCATGTAACTGTCGCCAAAACTTTGAAGTGAACTGGGTGCCTTTATCTGATACAATTCCCTTAGGGACACCATGCAGACTTACAATCCTTGACATATATATATCTTGGCAAGCTTAGCACTTGTATATGTGGTCTTTATGGGGATGAAGTGAGCCACCTTGGTAAAGTGGTCCACCACTACCCAGATAGAATCAAATCCTGAACGAGTCCAGGGCAACCCCGTGATAAAATCCATGCCTACCTTATCCCACTTCTAGTCGGGTATAGGTAGCGGTTGAAGTAATCCGGTCGTTTTCTGATGCTCGGCCTTAACTCTATTGCATACGTCACATAGAGAAATATACTCGGCAATTTCTCTTTTTAGGTTATTCCACCAAAACCTATCCTTCACATCCATGTACATCTTCGTGTTACCTGGATGAATTGAGTAAGGTGAATCGTGAGCTTCTTGTAAAATCAACTTCCTGATATCGGGGTCATTGGGAACGCACAAAAGCTTCCCATACCAAAGGGTTCCTTGTTCGTCCAGACGAAATTCTTTTGTCTTTCCTTCACTTATTTTGACTCTTATTTCTTCCAACTCTTTATCTCCCTTTTGTGCTTCCTTGATTCTTTCTTGGAAAGTAGACACTATTTCCATAGTCGCTACGTGTCCTTTCGGAACTATTTCTAGCCTGAGATCCTTGAATTGCTTGCATAAATCCTCTGGAAGTTCCCCTGCGGTAAGCCCATTCACGTAAACCTTACGAATAAAGCATCGGCCACCACATTTGCCTTTCTGGGGTGGTACTGTAAATCCAAGTCATAATCCTTAATCAGTTCAATCCATCTTCCTTGCCTCATATTCAACTCCTTTTGGGTGAAGATGTATTTCAAACTCTTATGATCTGTGAACACATCACAATGTTTGCCCATGAGGTAGTGTCTCCATACCTTGAGTGCATGTACCACAGACGCAAGTTCCAAATCATGTGTGGGGTAGTTGTGTGCGTGGTTCTTGAGTTGTCAAGAGGCATAGGATACCACTTTCCCATCTTGCATCAATACGCTTCCAAGTCCTTGTCGAGAAGCGTCACAATAGACTTGAAAATCCTTTTGGATATCAGGCAGACACAGTACTGGTGCCGTTACAAGGCGTTTCTTCAACTCCTGAAAGCTTGCTTCACATGCCTCGGTCCATAGGAATTTCTTTTCCTTCTTCAACAGTTCCGTCATGGGTTTCGCTATTTTGGAAAAGTTTTCAATGAACCTCCGGTAATACCCTGCGAGGCCCAAGAAACTCCTAATATCTCCCACATTCTTGGGTGACTCCCATTCCGTTACGAAAGCTACTTTACTGGGATCTACGGCAACTCCTTTTGCCGACACAACATGACCAAGGAATCCCACTTCCTTTAACCAGAATTCGCATTTGCTGAATTTGGCATACAACTTGTGTTCTCTTAGTTTCTCCATAATTAGGCGCATATGTTTCTCATGTTCCTTCTCATCCTTGGAGTATATGAGTATATCATCTATGAATACCACGATAAACTTGTCCAAATATTCCATGAACACCTTGTTCATCCTGGTCATGAAGTATGCCGGGGCATTGGTTAGACCAAACGACATCACAGTGTAATCATACAATCTGTATCTTGTGGTGAAGGCTGTTTTGGGCACATCCTGTTCTCGAATTTTTAGCTGAAAGTAGCCTGATCGCAGATCGATCTTTGAGAACACACTGGCTCCCTTTAACTGGTCAAACAAGTCATTGATGTTGGGCAGAGGGTACTTGTTCTTGATTGTCACTTCGTTCAACGAGCGGTAGTCCACAACCAGCCTCTTGGTTTTATCCTTCTTTTCCACGAATAGGACAGGTGCTCCCCAAGATGACGCGCTGGGTTGAATGAATCCCTTGTCCAATTGTTCCCTAAGTTGTTTCTTGAGTTCCTTCAACTCGTCCACATCCATCTTGTACGGTATCTTAGCTATCGGCCCTGTTCCCGGCATCAAGTCAATGAGGAACTCGATATCACGGTCGGGAGGCATCCCGAGTAACTCCTCCGGAAAGACATCTGGGTATTCCTTTACAATAGGTACATCCTCCAAGCTAACCCCCTTAAGAGAGTTCACCATGACTTCCTTAAGTGCGAAATTAGACTTGATACGAATCCTCTTCCCTTCCAGTGTTGTGAGCGTGACAGTTCTTTTGGCACAATCTATGACTCCTTCATATTCGATCATCCAATTCATGCCCAAGATTATGTCTAATCCTTGTGATTCTAGAACTACTAGACTTGTGGGAAATATGTGTGTCCCAATCCTTAGTTCTAAACCCCGGCAACCAGAGTTTGCCACTATATCTCCTCCAGGAGAACTTACCCTTAGAGGAGAGTTTATAGTCTCCGTAAGTATCTTGCCTCTATCCACAAATACCCTTGATATGAATGAATGTGATGCACCAGTATCAAAAAGAAAAACTGCGGGAATAGAATTGAGCTTGATCTTACCAATCACGGAGTCCGGTGCATCACAAGCATCCTCCATAGAGACATGATTCACCGTGGCTTTGACAAACGGATTTGGCTTCTTCCCGTTTCCATTGCCATGGTTGTGTCCACTTCCATTACCATTGTCATTTCCATTCTTATTCTCGGGGCAAGTGGTTGCATAGTGCCCTGTCTTGTTGCACTTAAAGCATGTCACCTCACTGAGATCCTTTCCATTGCGGTTTTTATGCCCATTGTGTTTGTGCCCGCCATGGTGATGACCGTTATGGTTGTGGCCATTATTGTTATAAGGTGGTGGTGAGGAAGTGCGCTGCTTCTGGTACGGAACAGAGTGCTTGTGAGGGTTAGACTTCCTCTTGCGGTTTTCTATGCTCTTTCTTTTGGATTCAACCACAATGGCTCTGTCCAAGAGTTCCTGAAAGTTGTCAAATTTCTGAGCCACAAGCTGAATGGATATCTCATCATTGAGTCCTCTTAAGAATTCCTCCTGCCTTTTGGCATCAGTGGAAACATCATCGGGTGCATAATTGGCTAGCTTGTTGAAAATCTCACCATACTCGATGACAGAACGGTGCAGCTGGTGTAGGCCGCGAAACTCGCGCCTTTTCAGAGTCCTGACACCAGCAGCCACATGATGAGTGCGAAAAGCTAACTCGAACTGATCCCAAGTGATAGCATCAATATCCAGGTGGGTGACTTGGTAGTTATCCCACCATTCTGCAGCAGGTCCTTCAAGCTGGCGCACGGCATAACGTACCCTGTCGGCTCCGACAGCTTGCACAGTGTCTAACTTCTTGTTAATTGTACGGAGTCAGTCACCTGCGATGATTGGTTCAGCGCTGCTAGTGAAGGTAGGTGGGTTCAACCTCAAAAACGAGTCAAGCGATCCTGTTGAGGTGGTGGTGGAGGTGGTGGTGGCGGTGGCGGAGGTGGCGCGTTGTTGTTGTTTTGCATGTTCTAAGTGAGCAGTTGGATCAGCTGGTTCTCAGTGGCCAGAAGTTGTGCTATCTCTGGAGGGATTTCGGGGTTCGCAAGTCTTGGCGGCATCTGTGGGTTTGAGAGACAAGTTAAGAGATAGACAGAATGACTAAGTAATAAACTCCTACCCTTATGAAAACACACATGGCACACAAGGCACACAAGACACAAAAGCACAAACTTAACACATAAATCATCCAAGTTTAACTAAACCAAATATGTCTTGGTATTTATTACAATTGCGAATAACGTTCTACTATAGAATTTAAAGGTGGTCCAACTACTACACATCTTCCACGCCTTCTTCTTCCTCGTCCTCGAACGAGTAGCCTTCCTGCTCTAGGGTTGTCTTGTATAGCTCCATCTCCTTTGTGGTGGCTTCAAGCTTCTCTTGGAGGTTCTTTATCTCATCCTGCAGCTTCTTGGTAGTGGCTTCTAGCTGCTCCTGAAGTCCCTCCTTCTCGCCTTGTAGTTCCTCCGGTAGACTTAACTTCTTTGCGGCTTCAAGTTGCTTTGCCAAGTCCCTATTGGAAGCACGCACATCATTGATTATCTTGCAAAGGCCTTCAGTTTGCACTTCAGTTCCCTCGATCTCCTGTTTGAGTTCCCTAATCCTCTTGTTTTTATTTATCACCCTCTTCTCTTGGTTAGCGAACTTCTTCTCTTGGTCCTGGAACTTTATCTCTTGGAGCTTCATTGCCTCCTCCTACTACTTGATCATTTCCTCCTTCTCCTTGATGAGAGCGCATAGCTCATCGTTCCTTAACATCTCGAGGAAGCTACCTTTTTCAAGGTCATGAATGTGGCACTACAAGTCTTGATATTGGGTCCTTCGGCGCTTGGTAGAAGTCCTTTCCTCAAAGGTTAACTCCATGGGAATTCCTTCCTCATCTCATCTTCCAAAAAGACCGTCGCAGTGTCCTTAGAGAGACTCATGATGGCGTCCACATAGGCGACCAATGAGCTGCTGCAAGCTGATGCTAAGGGCCTTCTCCTTGGAGTCGCTAACAATGTGGATTGTTATGTCTTGCTCCGGGTTCTTACCTCACTCCTGTCCTGGCTGGATGACTTTGACTCCCTAGCAGCCGTCCTTGTGGAGTTTCTTCATTGTGCTTCCCTGGATTGTTGGCAGGGGAAGGTCCAAACGTGTGAGAAGGTCCATGAGGCATCCACCAAAGCGAAGGGGCTCGATGTCCACGACAGTGTCGTAGAGGAAGCTTGTCATCCTTAAGTTAGAGGAGTGAAGATTAGATACTTAAACAAGTAGAGGAAAGCAGGTACTAGATGTGCGAAAATAACTTAGAAGGAAAAGTAAGTAAGGTAAGGTGGTTCCAATCCTAGGGTCACGTCCTACAGGCAACCTGGCTCTGATACCATATGTAGTGACCTTGGATCAATAAAGATCCTAAGTCCCTGTGATTTACATGCTAGTCCCTGGATCAATAGCTAGCACTCACAGTCGATGAATATCATGTAAAACACAAAGTCATTATTACACGGAGAATCCAGAGTATGAATTTATTACAAATTTGCTTAGCATTAAGCTATCTCAAATAGCAGCGGAAACATAAAAGCAGCTTGAGTCCATCAACGCCCCAGGCTGGTCGAGTGTAGACTCGCGATCCCTACGCACCTTTCAATCTTCGGATTCTGCACATAAGACGTGCAGCCAACAAGTTGGGTCAATACTTTGAATGTATTGGCAAATTACACCAAGGAAAGAAAATACTATCTCTACATGCAAGGCTAGTTTAGGCTGTAGAGTTTATTTGCTCAAAGCTAGTTTTCTTAAGTATAGAGAAGAAGAGAGGATTTTCCCTACTTTGTAAACTTTTGTTTAAGTAATATATGGTCGAATGGCACACGAGGATATTACTCACCAAGTGTCCAATCAACCTAACACTTGGATATTACTCACCAAGTTCCCCAAACCCTCCCAATAGCGATATGACTCACGCCTTGGTTTTTAGAAAACTTTAAGTTTTGAAAGAGAGAGAGAGAGAGAGAGAGAGAGAGAGAGGAATATCTTTCAGAGGCTCCATCCTTCAGATGCTCAATGTTGTTATATTTCTGTGAACACGGCTGATCGATCAGATTGCAATACTCTCGAGAGTTTGTGCACTTTACCCATAATCCACGATTAAGTCCTTTTACAGACAAGACCATGGCGAGGCTTTCCCTTAGTAGCCCCTCCACCTTCTGGATCCAACCGTGCCAAGAACCTCCAAATGTTGGTACCCAGGTGAGGTTTCCCACTAAGTACTAGGCCAAGACAGAGCCCATATGTATTGTTGTTGCACTAGAAGCTTCTGAATTCTGAAACATGGCAGACTTCTTTGATTCCTGGGTGGCCGTCCTCCACCAAAATATCACTCGTTGACCCGACAACCATTCCGCCCAAAAGAAAACTTAGTTTTATTTTGAAGTGGATTTGAGAAGAAAAGTTTGCTCAAGAGAGCCTTTATACTTAGAAGAAAATCATTGTCTTTCGAACCCCCCAACGGTACTTTACATATATATCGCATAGCAAACAATACTTAGCAAAATAGGGGAACCTATTAGGAGGTAAAATCCTAAGTATAGAGCTACTCATGGCATACTACAAAATCATCGCACTTGCAAAATAATACTAAGGAAAAATTCTACTAGAACATCCTACACATGCATACTACAGAATTTTGAAGATCACGTGCATATAATCAAAACCGGGACAAAAGATATGAACAAGTGGTGTAACTTGCCTTGATCCGAGCGGCACTCTACACAATAGCACTCCTCAACGCACTCCGAACAATCTAACAAAACACAGACATAGATCTAATCACAATTTGCACAAAATATGCCACAGAGATAACATGCATGCATGCAACATGGTACTTATGCAAGATTTCTTTTCTAAATTTACCAAGGTAGTCTAATTGGATTGCAATTGTGTTAGGGATGTTATTAGTATTGATTTCCCGCGGGTTTAAACTAACTTGGGTCATTAATCTCATTCATAGGCTCACTAGAAGATCCAACCATCTATTTAGCCCCAAATCAGATCTAACGCTCTTAAGCAAGGTTCTATAATTTTGTTCAGTAGGTATTGTAAAAACAAAGTCAACGCAGCAAGAATCAACTAAAACGGGGTTTTAATTTTTTTTATGGATTAAACACTCTAATCTAGAGATTAATTTCTACAAGGAAAAACTTACTGCAAACTTGTAATATAATTTCAGATCTGTGTTCTACACAATTTTGTCCAATGGTATATTATACTCAAAATTTAGCCAAGTATTTGATTTTCTATGAATTTCGCAAGTTTTAACCTCAATCTGCCAATTAAATCTAGCCCTAACGAGAACGCGACATGTGGCTGTAAGATCCCTCCTTTATGAAGGAAAAGGATCCCTGTGATTGCAATGCTAGTCCCTGGATCAAGCTAGCATCCACAGTTTAAGATGAAGTACACAGATACAAAGGTCATTATTACAGCCATTCCAGAGATAAACATAGTCTTTACAATTCCAAGGCCACAGGCCTAGTACAAGAGTTTGAATAAGTAAATATATAAAAGTCTTCATCTTCATGTGCCACAGGCATACATGTTGAGTGTAGACTCATGACACCTAATCCTCATCAGAGTAACCTGCAACATCACAAGTTACAGCCACAGTGGGTCAATACATTGGAATAGTATTGGCAAGTGATACCTTAGTATAATTTAAGTGGACTATATACTATATGCAATTTGGTTAAGTGTAGCTTGGCTTGCTTTGCTCAAAAATAGGTTTTGCCTATAAGTTGAAATCACTAAGTTTTTCTTTGTCAAAACTTTTCCCAAGGAACCACCAATAGACATTGAGGTCCTTTACCCTTGTTCACCCACAAGTTTTTATTTAGAAATTGGGATGAGGAGATTCTTGTTAGCTTCCATGTCTTGATGCTCAAATTGTCCTTTACCAGGGACATGGCTAAGTACTTAGATTTTTCCATCTGCAGAGGTTGTGCACTTTCCCCACCAGACTTGGTTTCACCAAGACAGGACCTTTCAGAAGCCTTCCCTTAGACTAAATGGACGCGTTCCAACCTATCATACCACTACCACCAACTGTCCAAATGGCTAAGTTCTAGCAACCTATGTGATCCAGGCAGAGCCCATATTGCCAAGTGGCTGCACTAGAAGCTTCTCAACACTTGGCCTCTAAAATCTCTTTGTTCCTGGGTGGCCTTCCACAAGTGAGATACACAAGGTTCACCAGTCCCCTGGCCTTGTGTAACCACTCAACACAAACCATTCCTTCCATTCCACCCAGGTGTTTCATTAACTTAGTTGTTTTATTAGGCAAAACACAAGTCCAAAGACTTAGAAATATTTTCATCATAGCATGTATATTTCACCAACTCTTGGTTGCTACTAGCTAGGCTAAGCATGGCATAGATAAGCATCTTAACTTAGAAATTTTCCTAGCAATTCTACAACTACTAGGATTTCCCAACATGGCATATAAGCAAAATATAGCATGCAAGACTAGCAAAATATTTCTAATGCTTAGTAGAAAACATAGGGATAAAAATATTCATGAAGTACCACTTGCCTTGGTAGTTTGGAGAGTAGCTACACTCCTCACAATCACAATCACTAGCACCAAAATCTACACAAGAAATATAGCAACAATCACATACAAAACATATACAATCAAAAATATATGCATGCATGCAAAATGACATGTGATGATTTTTAAAACTCAACAAAGCAAGTATACAGTACTGGTTCATAAACAAGTTAAAAACTTGCCAAACAAAATTTATTTAAACCCTAAAACCATTCCTAAACAAATCTTATACTCAAATTAGCCCTACACATGTTTCTGCAAATAAAACCATTTTAACAGAAGCAAAACTTTAAACACATTACATATTTAGAAAGGGCTTGCTCTTCTGATTCCAATGATATAAAATTTGTCAAATTCTAACGTGGGGATCAAAAGTTATAGCCAAAACAAATTCAAACATCAAACAGATTCAAATCCTGTTTTAAATCTAAACTCCAGCCACGCGGCGTGTTTCTATTGGCTGATACCGGTTCGGGCGGATCACGCTTACGAGCCGCAAGATCTAAGTGGCGATGCACGGCTCAGATTAAAACGTAACGCTTCGCCCTCTAATCTAATCCTAGCCTCTGGATCTAGATCCAACGGTCCTAGATGCTCTGACCAAAGATGAGCGGCGCAATGGCTGCTGGCGGCGGCGATGGCTCTGTCGGCGATGGATCGGCGACTCTAGTGAGGGCTGGGGATAGTGGTGTGGCTTACCAGCGTCGCAAGGTCGCGAGGAAGCTCGAGGTGTTGCTGGCGTGGACAGGGGCGCGTTGAGGTAACCGTAGGAGCTCGTCGGAGTTGAGCGTAGCGTCGGGTGCTCGGTGACGAAGACGTTGGTGATGCTCTGGATCTCCCTAGCACGAACTAGTGGTATCAGGGGGTGCGCAAGGTTACAGCGAACACTACTGGGTCAAAGAGAAGTCGAGGGGCGGTCAGGTTTTACCTCAATCGCTCGTCGGAGTCGAGCGACGATTCTGTCGTTTGCGGGCACGAACGGTGACGGCAACCTGGGCCATGGGAAAGCAAACAAAAGGCATCAGTGGACGCGCAAGGGCACGCTGGTCACGCTGGTTTGAACCAGAGACAGGGGGCGGTCGAAGCTCACCGTGATTAGTCGCCGGAGTGCTTCTGTCCGCGGCGAGGCAATGGCGATTACTGGCAGCCTGGGGGCGCTTTGGGTTGGCTTTGTTGGGGGAAATGGCCGCGAGGGGGAGAGGTTTAAGTAGCCAGGATGGGCGAGGGAATCACGCTGCAGATCAATGCCAATTAAGCGCGGAATCAACGCGGCGTTTCTGGAGGAAACGGCGGAGGCGACGGGGTCTGCGCGCGCGGGGTGGAGAAGAAGGAGCTGACGTGGCTTGGGCCCAGTGGCAGTGGCAGCGGGGAATAGCGGGTGCGGGTGCGAGAGGGAGAAGGGGGAAAACGACCCAAGTGGGTTTAGTGGGCTACTTTCGTAGTTGGGCCAAAAGACTGGCGCTGGCCCTTTTCTTTTTATTTTCTCCTTTTCTTTTTATGTTTTGATTTTCTGAAATGAATTTCAACTTCAAAACAAATGGGTTTGAATTCAAATCTTCTCTAGGTTTTTATATTGCAAACCTTGCACTCAAATGTGTGTCAAACACTACTGTTTATTCAGAACACTTTGATCAAAAGAAAATAAAAATAAAACCAAGCCTTTATGATTTATTTAATAGGCATAATATTGGTTTTATTAATTCATTTTGTTTTGAAACTTTGCTCAAGTTTTTGAAATCACTTGAGTTTGGATTCTAAACAATACTGAAAGATTAACAGTACCTTCCTCAAAAACAAGTAGCACAAGGGCTTGAGTAAACTTACATAAAATATTGAGCAACAATGCTCCTGTTTTTGAAATGATTTTTTTGAAATGAAATCCTAAATGATCATGGATGCATGGATGATATGCATGAGTTTGAAACATGATTTTTAGGATGTTACAAATCTAACCCCCTTAAGGTGAATCTCGCCCTCGTGATTCGGATTGGCTAGCAAATAGGTGAGGGTGGTCTTTCCGAAGATCATCTTCTCTTTCCCATGTTGCTTCCTCTTCGGAATGATGGTTCCACTGAACTTTGCAAAACTTGATAGTCTTGGTCCGTGTGACTCTTTCTGCAGTCTCAAGAATCTTGATAGGCTTCTCTTCCTAAGTGAGATCACTCTCCAACTTAACCTCTTCCAAAGGTATAGTATCCTTCAAAGAAGTTTCTTCCATTTCTGGATGACATTTCTTAAGTTGGCTCACATGAAACACATTATGGACAGCTGACAGAGACTCTGGCAGTTCAATTTCATAGGCCACTTCTCCTTTACGACTCAGAATCTTGAATGGTCCTACATATCTTGGGGCCAACTTTCCTTTGACTCCGAACCTCTTCACTCCACGAAGTGGTGACACTCTAAGATAAGCTCTATCACCAACTTCGTAGGTGACTTCTCTACGCTTAGGATCTGCGTAGCTTTTCTGTCGGGACTATGCTATCTTCAATCTGTCCTTAACCAACTTGACCTTCTCTTCGGCTTCTTTGATAAGTTCTGGTCCGAACAAACTTCTTTCTCCCACACCATTCCATAACAATGGGGTGGTACATTTTCTCCCGTAGAGAAACTCAAAGGGTGCCATCTCAATGCTGGCTTGATAGCTGTTGTTATAAGAAAATTCTGCGTAAGGCAGACTTTCATCCCAACTGGCTCCATAGTCTAGGGCACATGCCCTCAACATGTCTTCAAGAATCTGATTAGTTCTTTCTGTCTGTCCATCAGTTTGAGGATGAAAAGCAGTACTGAATTTCAACCTTGTTCCCAATGACTCATGTAGCTGTCTCCAAAAATGGGAAGTGAATTGAGTTCCCCTATCAGACACAATACTCTTGGGCACTCCATGTAGTCATACAATTCTACTCATGTAGATTTTGGCTAACTTAGCACTTGTATAGGTTGTCTTCACGGGTATGAAATGAGCCACTTTAGTTAGGCGATCCATTACTACCCAAATAGAGTCGTATCCTGACCGGGTCCTTGGTAATCCGGTAATGAAATCTATACCAATCTTGTCCCACTTCCAATCAGGAATAGGTAGTGGTTGAAGTAAACCTGCTGGTTTCTGATGTTCCGCTTTCACTCTGCTACACACATCACACAAAGCAATGTGTTCGGCGATGTCCTTCTTGAGATTATTCCACCAAAATCTATCCTTTATGTCCATGTACATTTTGGTGTTACCCGGATGAATGGAATACGGTGAGTTGTGTGCTTCTTGCAAAATCAGTTTCCGAAGCTCCGGATCTTGTGGAACACAGATACGTTTCCCATGCCATAAAGTACCCTGTTCGTCTTCATGGAACCCTTTGGCTTTTCCTTTGCCAATCTTTTCTTTAATCTCTTCAATTTCCTTATCAATCTTCTGGGCTTCTTTGATCTTGTCCAACAAAGTGGGTTGAACATCCAAAGACATGAGATGTCCTTCGGGCACAATCTCCAATCTGAGATCTCTAAATTGGACACACAAATCATCTGGCAATTCTCCTTTGGTAAGGCCATTCACAAAAACCTTACGGCTTAAAGCATCCGCTACAACATTTGCTTTACCGGGATGGTATTGCAAACTTAAGTCATAGTCCTTGATGAGTTCTAGCCATCTTCTTTGTCTCATATTAATTTCCTTCTGGGTGAAGATATACTTCAAACTCTTGTGATCTGTAAACACTTCACAACGCTTTCCCAAAAGATAGTGTCTCTATGTTTTGAGTGCATGGACAACAGAGGCTAACTCTAAATCATGAGTAGGATAGTTCACTTCATGAGTTTTGAGTTGTCTCGAGGCATAATCCACAACCTTTCCTTATTGCATAAGTACTGCACCCAAACCATGATGAGATGCATCACAATATACTTGGAAATCTTTTTCCAAGTCTGGCAAACACAATACTGGTGCTGTCACAAGTCTCTTCTTCAATTCCTGAAAACTGAGTTCACAACCTTCAGACCAAGCAAATTTCTTGTCTTTCTTTAGCAATTCTGTCATAGGCTTAGCTACTTTGGAGAAATTCTCAATGAACCTTCTGTAGTAACCTGCTAAGCCAAGGAAACTACGAACTTCTTTCACTGACTTGGGAGATTCCCATTCAGTTACAGCTGAAACTTTAGTAGGATCAACTGCTACACCATCTTTTGTCATAACATGTCCAAGAAATCCAACTTCATTCAACCAGAATTCACATTTGCTGAATTTGGCATACAGTTTATGCTCTCTAAGCTTCTCAAGTATCAAACGCAAATGTCCTTCATGCTCTTCTTTGCTCTTGGAGTAGATTAAAATTTCATCGATGAAAACGACAACAAACTTGTCAAGAAATTCCATGAACACCTTGTTCATCATATTCATAAAGTATGCTGGAGCATTGGTCAAACCAAATGGCATCACGGTATACTCATACAATCCATACCTTATGGTGAAAGCTGTTTTAGGTATGTCTTGTTCCCTTATCTTGAGTTGAAAATAACCTGACCAGAGATCAATCTTTGAGAACACACAAGCTCCTTCTAGCTGATCAAACAAGTCATTGATTCTAGGCAAAGGGTATTTGTTCTTAATAGTCACCTCATTAAGTGAACGGTAATCTACGCATAACCTTTGACTTCTATCTTTCTTCTCCACGAACAAAACTGGGGCTCCCCAAGATGAAGAACTTGGTTGAATAAATCCTTTCTGTAGCTGTTCTCCAAGTTGTTTCTTGAGTTCCTTCAGTTCATCAACTGACATCTTATATGGTCTCTTTGCTATTGGTCCAGATCCTGGTAGCAAATCTATAAGAAACTCCACATCTCTATCTGGTGGCATTCCCGGCAATTCTTCTGGAAACACATCCATATACTCACTCACAATTGGCACACTGTCTATGCTAACCCCCTTAAGAGAATTTAGCATACTCCTTATTGCTTCAAAGTTGGTCTTGAATCTGATCCTTTTATTTTCTGGAGTTGTGAGTGAGACAGTATGGTTGGCACAATCTATCACTCCCTTGTGCTTAGTCATCCAGTCCATTCCCAAAATGACATCCAATCCTTGGGAGTTTAGAATTATCAAGTTAACGGGAAAATTATACTTCCCAAACTCTATGACTAGATCATGACATCCTGAATTCACTATCATTTCTCCACCAGGAGAACTTACTTTTATAGGACACCCAATAGTTTCTACCGGCAGTTCATTTCTTTCAACAAATGCTCTTGATATGAATGAATGAGATGCACCAGTATCAAAGAGAACAAATGCTGGAACAGAATTGAGTTTGAACTTACCAGCAACCGCATCAGGCTCCTCATAGATTTCCTCCACATTGATGTGGTTCACCTGTCCCTTCTGAAAAGGGTTGGGCTTGTTGGGTCCTTCAACTTTCTTTTCTGGGCATTCATTTGCATAATGCCCCATCTTCTTGCACTTGAAGCATTCAACCTGACTAATGTCCTTCTTGACAGGCTGACTTCCACTTCCACTTCCATTACCACTGTGGTGGCTCTTGTATCCACCCTTGTGGTTCTTGTACTTATCATTGTCATGACTACGGTGATGCTTGTTGTCATGACGGTTGTGCTTGTGGTGTTTGTTGAATTTCCCCATGCTTGTGGGATCCTGAGCTTCCACTGTCATCATAATGGGATCGTTTGTGTGATGATCCCGACCTGTGCTTGTCTGAGTGCTTCCTCTTCCTGCTTTCAACTTGCTTTATTTTGTTCTCCAAAATAGCAGCCTTGTCACAGAGAGACTGATAAGTGGGAACATAGGCCACAGCCAACTGCAGGTTCAGTTCATCATTTAACCCTTCGAGGAACTTTTCTTTCCTCTTAGCATCTATGTCAACTTCATCCGGTGCATATCGCGCCAGATTGTTGAACTCCTCAATATATTCAGCCACGCTGCGGTGGCGCTGCTTCAGGTTATGAAACTCTTTCTTTTTCAGACTCATCACTCCAGATGTGATATGAGCAGTACGAAAGCCATCCTCAAAGATAGCCCATGTCACATCTTCTATGGGAGTGGTGATCTGAAAGTTATCCCACCAAGTGGCGGCTGGTCCTTCCAGCAAATGTGCTGCAAACCTGACCTTTTCAACATCAGTAGAGCCCACAGTTACCAAGTCCTTATTCACAGAGTGTAGACAATCATTGGCCACCATGGGATCAGTCATTCCTGAGAACTTTGCTGGCCTCAATCTCAAGAACCTGGTAAGCATGTCAAAACCCGGTGGGTTGTTGTTGTTGTTATTACTATTGGTGTTATTGTTGTTGTTGTTGTTTTGGTTCTGGATGAGCGTTGTCATCATTTGCATCAGCTGAGTCTGAGCTATCATCATTTGTTGCATTTCCGGAGTGATGTTGTTGTTGTTGGGGTTGGGATTGGCACGACGGGGAGGCATCTGTGGTTTGTTCAATAGAGATAAGAATGAGATACCCATAGATGCTTTCATGCACAATACATCACATAACAAACACAAAGCATGCAACAAATGGGATAAAGGTTCAACAACAAGATAACAAGTTCGCAAAGTAAAACACACACAAATAACAAGCCGTCCACATGCCGGATGGTCAAATAACAAGTTCTCAATCAACAAGTACGATAATATATGATAAATGAGTAGTCAAATCTACTCCTCGCCATCAACCTCCTCCTCGACAAAGGTAAGACCTGCATTCTCCATTGCGGTCTTGTATTCCTCGACATTGGCGGTCAAGGTCTCTATCTTGGCTTTGAGAGCCCTCTTCTGGGAACGAAGCCTCTCAATCACCATATGCTGATGCTCGAGCTCGAAGTCCTTGGCCTGCAGTTCTTCAGTCATGTCCCGGATCTTCTTGTTCCTATCCTGGACCCGCTTCTCCTGACTCTTGAACTTTCTGTCCTGGCTCTCGAACTTTGCCTCCATCTCCTTGACTATCTCATCTTTCTCCGCGAAGAGCTTGTCCTTCTCGCGAAGCTGCACCTGGAGTTCGTCATTGTTGAGCATGACGTTGGTCCTATCAGTGTCCACGTGCCTAATGAGAGCCTCTAAGTCCTGGAGGTATAGACGAATCGGCTCTGTTGTGACCCTCGAATCATCCTCGAAGTCAATGGACTCTCCATCCTCATCACGTCTACCGAAGACGTGGAAGTGAGTACCTCTAACCTGTCGGGAGTGTCTCCCTAGCAGACGTCCTATCAGATCCTGCATGACTACCTCAAGGCCTCTCTCCTTGTCATCATGCATGAGCTTGAAGATGATGGCCTCCGTGGTAGACTCTGTCTGGCGTCCGGGCTGGTTGACCTTGAAGCCCCAAAGGTCTTTCCTCTCAAACTTGGTGAGGGGAAGCACCATGATGGTAGGAAGAGGGAGATTGAACAAAGTAGTAAGCTCAACAATACGAGGACCAAAGCGAGTTCCCTGGAACTCCTCAATAGTGCTGATGGTAACAGTAGGCATCTAATTATAAGATAGAAAACGTTAGAACAACACAATTCAAGATAAAACACAAGGCAAAACATCACATACATATCCTTGGAAATCAAAACACACAAGTCATGCATACATGGATCCATTACAACAAAGGTTCAACTTATTTTAAAGCAACATTTGGAAAATAAGGTGATAAGTGGTGGTCCAACTAACGAAGTACGTTTACAATCCTATCTCACTGGATCTGTTGGCTAACACAATGTTTCTAGAAGCAATCAGTCTATCTTGCTCACATGACTCCATCACTAAGTCTATAATGTCTCCTCTTAAGGTTTGGTTGGTAGCTTCCAACTCTTGGGTATGTTTCTTCTCTTCCTTTAGATCATTTTGGAGGTTGAGCATTCTGCACTTGACTCTATCACCAAGTTCTTTGATGGTCTTCCAAGCTGCATCCCTTGCTGATTCAAAGAATGTAGTGTGCACCACTAAATTGGTGAACATGCAGAATCCTTTTTCCTGGTGGTTGTCTTCCTTGTTTTTATACAAGTGAAGTTGCACCCACCAGTATTCAACTCCTTCATCCATCACAGGAAAACCTTTGTACACAGCTGCACCTTGTATCTCTAATGCAACCATGAGGTCCTTGAGAGCCTTGGGGAATTCTGTCTCACACTCCAAGGTCATTGTCATGAGTGGTCCTTTCCTTACGGCTTCGTTGATGGAGTTCATCTACAAATAGAGATGGGAAGAAGATTAGAAAAGTTTACGAGAAGAATAGACAAGTGTAGAAGTTGCTGAATTTTTTTTCCTTAGTGGTTTCCAATCCTAGGGTCATAATCCTACAGGCAACACAGTGCTCTGATACCATCTGTAAGATCCCTCCTTTATAAAGGAAAAGGATCCATGTGATTGCAATGCTAGTCCCTGGATCAAGCTAGCATCCACAGTTTAAGATGAAGCACACATATACAAAGGTCATTATTACAGCCATTCCAGAGATAAACATAGTCTTTACAACTCCAAGGCCACAGGCCTAGTACAAGAGTTTGAATAAGTAAATATATAAAAGTCTTCATCTTCATGTGCCACAGGCATACATGTTGAGTGTAGACTCATGACACCTAATCCTCATCAGAGTAACCTCCAACATCACAAGTTACAGCCACAGTGGGTCAATACATTGGAATAGTATTGGCAAGTGATACCTTAGTATAATTTAAGTGGACTAGATACTATATGCAATTTGGTTAAGTGTAGCTTGGCTTGCTTTGCTCAAAAATAGGTTTTCCCTATAAGTTGAAATCACTAAGTTTTTCTTTGTCAAAACTTTTCCCAAGGAACCACCAATAGACATTGAGGTCCTTTACCCTTGTTCACCCACAAGTTTTTATTTAGAAATTGGGATGACGAGATTCTTGTTAGCTTCCATGTCTTGATGCTCAAATTGTCCTTTACCAGGGACATGGCTAAGTACTTAGTTTTTTCCATCTGCAGAGGTTGTGCACTTTCCCCACCAGACTTGGTTTCACCAAGACAGGACCTTTCAGAAGCCTTCCCTTAGACCAAATGGACGCGTTCCAACCTATCATCCCACTACCACCAACTGTCCAAATGGCTAAGTTCTAGCAACCTATGTGATCCAGGCAGAGCCCATATTGCCAAGTGGCTGCACTAGAAGCTTCTCAACACTTGACCTCTAAAATCTCTTTGTTCTTGGGTGGCTTTCCACAAGCGAGATACACAAGGTTCACCAGTCCCCTGGCCTTGTGTAACCACTCAACACAAACCATTCCTTCCATTCCACCCAGGTGCTTCATTAACTTAGTTGTTTTATTAGGCAAAACACAAGTCCAAAGACTTAGAAATATTTTCATCATAGCATGTATATTTCACCAACCCTTGGTTGCTACTAGCTAGGCTAAGCATGGCATAGATAAGCATCTTAACTTAGAAATTTTCCTAGCAATTCTACAACTACTAGGATTTCCCAACATGGCATATAAGCAAAATATAGCATGCAAGACTAGCAAAATATTTCTAATGCTTAGTAGAAAACATAGGGATAAAAATATTCATGAAGTACCACTTGCCTTGGTAGTTTGGAGAGTAGCTACACTCCTCACAATCACAATCACTAGCACCAAAATCTACACAAGAAATATAGCAACAATCACATACAAAACATATACAATCAAAAATATATGCATGCATGCAAAATGACATGTGATGATTTTTAAAACTCAACAAAGCAAGTATACAGTACTGGTTCATAAACAAGTTAAAAACTTGCCAAACAAAATTTATTTAAACCCTAAAACCATTCCTAAACAAATCCTATACTCAAATTAGCCCTACACATGTTTCTGCAAATAAAACCATTTTAACAGAAGCAAAACTTTAAACACATTACATATTTAGAAAGGGCTTGCTCTCCTGATTCCAATGATATAAAATTTGTCAAATTCTAACGTGGGGATCAAAAGTTATAGCCAAAACAAATTCAAACATCAAACAGATTCAAATCCTGTTTTAAATCTAAACTCCAGCCACGCGGCGTGTTTCTATTGGCTGATACCGGTTCGGGCGGATCACGCTTACGAGCCGCAAGATCTAAGTGGCGATGCACGGCTCAGATTAAAACGTAACGCTTCGCCCTCTAATCTAATCCTAGCCTCTGGATCTAGATCCAACGATCCTAGATGCTCTGACCAAAGATGAGCGGCGCAATGGCTGCTGGCGGCGGCGATAGCTCTGCCGGCGATGGATCGGCGACTCTAGTGAGGGCTGGGGATAGTGGTGTGGCTTACCAGCGTCGCAAGGTCGCGAGGAAGCTCGAGGTGTTACTGGCATGGACAGGAGCGAGTTGAGGTGACCGTAGGAGCTCGTCGGAGTTGAGCGTAGCGTCGGGTGCTCGGTGACGAAGACGTTGGTGACGCTCTGGATCTCCCTAGCATGAACTAGTGGTATCAGGGGGTGCGCAAGGTTACAGCGAACACTACTGGGTCAAAGAGAAGTCGAGGGGCGGTCAGGTTTTACCTCAATCGCTCGTCGGAGTCGAGCGACGATTCTGTCGTTTGTGGGCACGAACGGTGACAGCAACCTGGGCCATGGGAAAGCAAACAAAAGGCATCAGTGGACGCGCAAGGGCATGCTGGTCACACTGGTTTGAACCAGAGACAGGGGGCGGTCGAAGCTCACCGTGATTAGTCGCCGGAGTGCTTCTGTCTGCGACGAGGTAATGGCGATTACTCGCAGCCTGGGGGCGCTTTGGGTTGGCTTTGTTGGGGGAAATGGCCGCAAGGGGGAGAGGTTTAAGTAGCCAGGAGGGGCGAGGGAATCACGCTGCAGATCAATGCCAATTAAGCGCGGAATCAACGCGGCGTTTCTGGAGGAAACGGCGAAGGCAACGGGGTCTGCGCGCGCGGGGTGGAGAAGAAGGAGCTGACGTGGCTCGGGCCCAGTGGCAGTGGCAGCGGGGCAGAGCGGGTGTGGGTGCGAGAGGGAGAAGGGGGAAAACGACCCGGGTGGGTTTAGTGGGCTGCTTTCGTAGTTGGGCCAAAAGACTGGCGCTGGCCCTTTTCTTTTTCTTTTCTCCTTTTCTTTTTCTGTTTTGATTTTCTGAAATGAATTTCAACTTCAAAACAAATGGGTTTGAATTCAAATCTTCTCTAGGTTTTTATATTGCAAACCTTGCACTCAAATGTGTGTCAAACACTACTGTTTATTCAGAACACTTTGATCAAAAGAAAATAAAAATAAAACCAAGCCTTTATGATTTATTTAATAGGCATAATATTGGTTTTATTAATTCATTTTGTTTTGAAACTTTGCTCAAGTTTTTGAAATCACTTGAGTTTGGATTCTAAACAATACTGAAAGATTAACAGTACCTTCCTCAAAAACAAGTAGCACAAGGGCTTGAGTAAACTTACATAAAATATTGAGCAACAATGCTCCTGTTTTTGAAATGATTTTTTTTGAAATGAAATCCTAAATGATCATGGATGCATGGATGATATGCATGAGTTTGAAACATGATTTTTAGGATGTTACAGTGGCAGCATCTGATTGGGCAAACTAAGCAAGCGGTGCTGACGCGGCGCGCTGATGCGGCGTGCTGATGCGGCCTGCCACGCGGCACAACGCGATAGGCGTGTACCCCTTCGGTTTTTTGCTTCTAATCTGAGCCACATCTCGCAGATCTAACGGACGGGGTAAGATGGCAACTCACCGCGGTAGCGTCGATGGCGAGATGGCAGCGGCGCTGTCGGACGTGGTCCTCGGCGGCGGTACGGCGGCTCCTGGAGGCAGTGGGGTGGTCTACGGCGATCAGCAGCTCCTCGCGGTCCGCTTGGTATGGCCGTCGGCGAACATCGCTTCCCCAAACAGCTCCTGAGGCCCGCTGTTCCTCGCGAGCTCCGGCGGGACGACGATGAGAAATTGGGGCGGCTGTGCTGCGTCAGACAAGGGGAAAACAAAGGGGGGGGTAAGGGTTGAGCGTGAGGATTTTCGACAGGGAGAAAAACAGGGGAAAGGAGCTCCCAAGACTTCACCTACCGAAGCTTCGGCGGTGGTTACTCCGGCGTGGTCGCGGCGAGGCAGCCCGGTGGTGATGGATCGGGAAAAGTTAGGGTTTCGAACAACGGGGGTTGCGGGGTTTATATAGACGAGGAAAACTTGGCGTGGGGGGCACGTATCCCTCTCCGATTCGGCCGGAGTCCGTCCAGCACACGGCGGCGTGTGATGTCTGCGGGGAGGAAGGGAATGACAGGTGGGGGCCGGGTGTTAGCGGGAGTGGGCAGTGCGGGCTGGCGCTGGGCTGTGCTAGGAACGCGGTGTGGGCTGTTGCGGCTGGCGCTGGCAAGTTAGGTGCCGCGCGGGCGCGGGTGGGCTGGCGCAGCCGGCCAGCTTAGTTAGGCCTCCCTTTCTTTTTTTATACTTTTATCTTTTCTATTTCTGTTTCACTAATTCTTTAATAACTTTTGCATATCAAGTCCAAAAGCAATGAAACCAATTTCTAAATTTTTGTAAAAAGGAGGTGCTCATCATAGAACCATAGATTATTATTTTTACATAGCTTTTTAGAAGGGTCAAGCATGACTATATCATTAATGCTCATATAGGGGAATCTTTATTAGGGTTTTGGTAGGTTTAGATGTTAGGGTTTTGTTGCAACTTCATCTGTAGGATGCAATGATGCAAGGATGATGCATGTTACTAATAACATCCAATTATAAAATCTGGGATGTTACATATTCTCACCCGCGCGAGCACCCCCCTCTCACTGATGCCCCGGACCCACCTGCCCCGTCATCGTTGTCCCCAAACCCCGCCCACGACCGAGCCCTCCGCCGTTTCCTCCCCCGCGTCACTGCCGTTGATTGCGCGAGTTATTGCCGTTGATTCATCGAGTAACTCCTAGCCCAGCTCTGGCTACTTAAACCCCATAGTCCTCGCTCCATCCCCCCCCCCCACTCAATCCCCTCTGAATGCCGCCAGGCTGCCCGCAATCAAGCTCACTCCGTCGTTGTACTGACGAACTCCGGCAGCGAATTCCGGTGAGAACTCCATGCCCCTTACCTCCTGGTCTTGCTAGCGCATTCCCTGCATCCTTGCGCATAGTTTAACACCTTTGTTGTGTGCTATGACAACCCCGAACGTCGGCAACGTCGACGACTGCGCGAGCCCGACGAAGCACCCAACTCCGGCGAACTGTTCTGGTTAGTCCCGAGCGCGCCTTGCCCTCTCTTTGATACTCGCGTGACCAGCATCGCTCCCCGCATCTAACGCACTGCTTGTTTCTCTCTGGCATGATCTACAACCTCGGCAACATCGACGAATAGCCGTACCTGACGCCTTCACGAACTCCGGCAAGCAATCCCTGACGACTCCGAGCGCCCCTTCGCCAACCAAACACACCTTGAGCATCAGCAACGCACGGCGAACTCGGTGAGCTATCCCTCCCTCTCCCACACGTCCTGTATCATCGGCACCGTCCTCGTCTGACCGCGTCGCCGCCAGCCACCGTCGCGCGCCGCCCATCTTTGGCCAAACAACTGTGCACCGTTAGATCTAGATCCAATGCGTCTGATTGATAACTTAAGTGAAGTGGTATGTTTAGATCTGAGCCATGCAATGCACTTTTAATCTAACGATCCAGAGAGCCTGATCCACATGAACCGGTACCATCCAATTAGGAGCTGCCGCGTGGCCTGTGTTTTGTTTTAAAATCTGAAATTATATCTATTAGTTGTTCAAACTTGCAAAATTCATAACTTTTGATCCACATGTTCAAATTTTGTAAATTTTATATCATTGGAATCAGGAGAAAGAATTCTATCCAATTATTCACTTTGTTTAATAAATTGCATCTGTGAAATGGGTTTTTTTGCATAGACATTTCTAAGCTTATTTTGTATATAAAAATTATATGGAAAATGTTCTAAGGGCCAAATCAATTTTATTAGTGTATAATTGTTTTGTTTATGATTCAGTACTGTTTCACTTGTCTTGTTTGATTTATAAAAATCATCACACGGCATTTGCATGCATTCATATATTTTTTGCTTGTATATTTTGATATGTGATTTTGGTGCTATAATTTTATGTGTAGATTTTGGTGCTAGTAGTGATTGTGGTTGTGAAGATTGTTGCTACTCCCCCAACTACCAAGGCAAGTGGTGATTCATATTTTTATCCCAATATTTTGACTATGCATTAGAAATATTTTGTATAGGGCTTGCATGAATAATTTTGCTAAGTATCTATATGCTATGCTTGGGAAATCCTAGTAGTGGTAGAATTGTTAGAATTTCCTCTAAGTTAAGATACTTTCTATTGCCATGCTTAGCCTAGCTAGTAGTAACCAAGGGTGGATTATATATACATGCTATGAGAAATATTTCTAAGTCTTTGACTTATGTTTTGCTTAATAAAACCACTAAGTGAATGAAACACCTGGGTGGAATGGAAAGAATGGTTTGTGTTGAGTGGTTACACAAGGCCCATTTCTATGGTTTACCTTGTGTATCTCACTTGTGGATTGCCACCCAGGAACAAAGGGATTTGAGATGCCAAATGTTAAGAAGCTTCTAGTGCAGCCACATGGCATTATGGGATCTGCCTGGATCATATAGGTTGCAATAACTTAGCCAAATGGACAGTTGGTGGTAGGGAAATGATAGGTTTGGAGCGCGTCCATTTTGGTCTAAGGGAAGGCTTATGAAAGGTCCTGTCTTGGTGAAAATCAAGTCTTGTGGGGAAAGTGCACAACCTCTGCAGATGGAAGAAACTAAGTACTTAGCCATGTCCCTGGTATTGGACAATTTGAGCATCAAGACATCGAAGCTATCAAGAATCTCCTCATCCCAATTTTCTAAGTAAAAACTTGTGGTTGAACAAGGAAGAAGGTTCACCAATTTCTATTGGTGGTTCCTTGGGAAGGTTTTTGCCAAACAAAAACTTAGTGTTTTCAACTGATAGGTAAAACCTATTTTGAGCAAAGCAAGCTTAAGCTACACTTAGCCAAATTCATGTAGTAACTAGATGCTAGAAATTCTACTAAGGTATCACTTGCCAATACTATTCCAATGTATTGACCCACTGTGGTTGTAACTTGTGATGTTGCAGGTTACTCTGATGATGATTAGGGGTTATGAGTCTACACTCAACATGCTTGCCTGTGGCACATGAAGATGAAGACTTTCATTTATATTGTTAAGTTAAACTCTTGTACTAGCCTATGGCTATGTAGTTGTAAAAGACTATGTTATCTCTGGAATGACGATGTAATAATGACCTTTGTTTCTGTGTACTTCATCTTGAACTGTGGATGCTAGCAATTGATCCAGGGACTAGCATTGCAATCACAGGGATCTTTACCTTTATGAAGGTGGGATCTTACAGTTTTTATAGCGTTGGTATTGAATGTTCACATATGGTTGAACATGTGTCTACCTTTTATAGAGTTTTATCCTTGTGCTCCTGCTTACATATTATTGCTTGTCGTGGATGTCCCAAAAACAGAGGAAACTCTGTCGATTTTTTCTAAAACTCTTAGTTATTTTGTATGTGTAATGTATGTGGTAATATCTTAAGTGCTTGGTTTGCTTGGGATGTTACAGTTGGTATCAGAGCGAGCTTTAGGTCTGTGGTATGAAAAATATATAACTTATGTTAGGAATTATGATTCATTTAAGTTTAAAATGAAACAAGCAACTTTAAAACTTCGACACACTGGTGCACTATAGGATGGGTTGGGCCTGCATTGCATTTACGCTATTGTTATTTTTTTGGTGATCTGCTATCCATGTGTTCTTTAGTTCTTGTGGGCAGGCCGTTGTTGTGTGAGGCTTGAAGACCTTGCTTTAGGTACTATTGTACCTATTTCGTTGGCTAGTAGTAGTGAACTGTAGTGTGAATAACATGATGAAGTTATTTGTATAGATAAATTTAGAGTTTATGTTTCTTTGTTGGACTCATGTGGGGATAGTTGAAAAGATTGGTTTGACAATAAAGTTTGATTTTATTATACTTTTACCATGGAAGATTAAAGGTTGGTTTGCTTGGTGATGTTTAAAGTTTCGATAGATGTGCCAAGTATGTGAAAGGAATTTGAGAGAATTGTTTTTATCTAGAAGACTTGATGGACCGGGTGATTTGCTTTTCGGAAATATAAATCTAGATTAGATATTAGTGATGGTGTATTATTGGAGTAGATAAAATAATGTCATGAAGACTATTGTGGATCCAAATCAATATAAGATCTTTCCTCTATCCATTTCCGTAAGCAATAATTTCTACTTGTCTTCCTTAATCCCTCTCATTCTCCTTTCCTTTGGAGTGCATCACTTGCATCTGGCTTGGTTGGATGATCATCATCTAGTAGAGGAATTAATGATGTTGGTTGATTGATGAAGGATTTTCAGCCATGTACTTTAAATGTTATTTTCATTACTATTTGTCTCCTAGAGTTAACACTTTATGTTGGTCACATTTTTGTTGTCTTCTTTCACATTCGTTGGTGTCCTTTCTCCCAGTGTCGAGTACCAAGAATGGTGAACCCCAAGTCACTTATCATCCAAAAAGTGGCTCTTTGTTCATTTCAAAGTGTGTCTTGTACCGCAACATTGGGTGTCCATAAAAGATCGATAGCTTAAATATTTTTGTAGCGGCTTTTCAAGAGCAATAGATAGGATTGGTCCTCGACAATTCTGTAAGCCACGCTAATCATAGCGAATTAAATTACCCTCCAATTAATATTAGTTAACTTAGATTTGTCTTAATACTGAATATATCTCTATCTCTACTATCTCAAAAGAATATTGGGGTTCCGTTTACTGCCTCCCTCACTACGTCGCTCCTTTCGTCCAACTTCCCCGTCTCCGCTCAGTATTTTGCGTTTAGCCCTCCCAAAAAGAGCAAATCAACCCCCAGCCTGGCATCCTTATCCTCTCTCCCACACAGCATGCTCCCATGAACGAAATCCACCGCTGAATCCTAGAGCTCTCTCATCTCCAAGCCGCGGGGTCAGGAAGGATGGCCGTAAAAGAGATGTGAGCCACATCGAGCTTCACCGGACATGGCTCCCTCGATGCAACCCCTGCTCTCTTCCTGGTGCATGTCGTGGTGTCAGATCCAGTGACTTGGATCTCGCACGCGTGGTTTGCGCTCCGTGGCCCGGTCTCACAGCACGCCACCCCGACCTACACACCGACAACATGAAGTATCTGTTGACCGGTGGCACGGTGGGCGACTTCTCAAAGCGGTGACGGCCAGCACATCAGCATCGTGGTATAGGTGGGTGGCCTCTATCGTAATCCTAAATCTGTACGTGCCTGGTTTCCCTAACCCATCCGGCTGCAAGAGAGTCTGGATAATGATGACGGTTCCATACGTTCTGATACGTTTATACAATCCTTTTCCCCTTTTCTATGAATTTATCTACATTAATATATGAAGGGTTTCGCAGCATAGTAAATCAAAAATTTCTACGGATGCGAACGGGGAAAGCCAAGATCTAATCTAGAAGATACAAACAATGAGGGGGGATAGATGAGATCTTCATACCCTTGAAGATTCGCACAGCGGAACGTTCGACGGAACGTGGGTGATGTAGTCGTACTCGCTTCTCCTCGCGATCCGATCCGATCCAAACACTGCAAGTGGCGATGCCTCCGAGAGATGCACATGTGCGGCACCTCGACGTCTCCTCCTTCCTCGGTCCAGCAAGTGGGGTGGAGAGATGGATTGGATCTACAACGCGACGGCGCGGTGCAAGCGGTGGAGAGTTTCTGCGGCAGGGCTTCGCCTACGCGCAGTCGGGAGGGAGAGAGAGAGGAGGAGCAGCAGGGCGGCTAGGGTTGTGGAGGAGGTGTAGGGGACGGGTGCGCCCCCAGCCCTCTTTATATAGAGGGGTGGGCGGCCAGCCCTATCCCCTTCCCCAAGCCCTAGGCCGGCGGCAGGAGTGGGGGGCAAGTTTCCCACCGCCCTTCTAGAAGCTCCCTAGGGTTTCCTAGGTGTTTGGCCGGCTGGGCCCTATGGGGCCTTGTGCCCCTGGCCCAATGTGGCCAGGGCACTCCCTCATAGGCCCATGCCCCCTCCCGACAAGTGGGGCCACGTTGGTCCCACTCCGGAAGGTTCTAGAAGCTTCTGGTACAATACCGATTAACCCGAAACAATTCCGAACTCCAAAAACTGCATTGCCTTATATGAATCTTATTCTCCGGACCATTCCGGAACCTCTCGTGATGTCCTGGATCTCATCCGAGACTCCGAAAAAAAACTCATAAACCAATTATCCAATCTATCCTAGCGTCGAGACACGTTAAGTGTGTGACCCTTCCTGTTCGAGAATATGCAGACATGATCTTATATCAATAATCAACAGCGGGGTCTGGAAACCCATATTGAATCCCACACATTCATCGATGATCATATCGGATGAACCACGATGCCAGGATTCAATCAATCCCATATATATATTCCCTTCGTCGCGCAGTGATGAAGTTCCTGATCCAAACTCCTTCACTTGACGCTTCTGCAGCAACCATGTATTCCCCTTCTACTGTAGATCCCGCGATCACGCTTTGCTTGCAGCTTCTCCAGCTCACAGCTCCTCCATTCAAAATATAAACGTATCCTGTCTGAGATTTAGAATCATCCTTGTCGGTGTCAAAACTAGCGTCGACGTAACCCTTTACGACGAGCTGTTCATCACCTCCATAGACTAAGAACATTTCTTTAGTCCTATTTAAGTACTTTAGGATGTTTTTCACGGCTGTCCAGTGTTCCACTCTTGGATCACTTTGATATCTACTCGTCAAACTAAGAGCATTGGACACATCCGGTCTAGTACACAACATAGCATACATGATAGAACCTATGGCCGAGGCATAAGGAACTTTGCTCATAGCTTCTCTATTATTTACCGTAGTTGGACACTGAGCCTTGCTCAATATCTTACCTGACAACATAGGCACTGAACCTTTCTTTGCCTTATCCATTCTGAACCTTTTCAGAACTTTGTCTAGGTATGTACTTTGGCTTAAAGCTATCAGGCGTCTTTGTCTATCTCTATAGATTTTGATGCCCAATATATAAGCAGCTTCCCCTAGGTCTTTCATTGAAAAACATTTGTTCAAATAACTCTTCACATCGTTAAGCATGTCAATGTCATTTCCAATAATCAATATGTCATCCACATATAGTACCAGAAATGTCACTGAGATCCCACTCACTTTCTTGTAGATACAAGCTTCGTAGAAATTTGGAACAAATCCAACGCTCTTGATAACTTGATCAAAACGAAGGTTCCAACTCCGAGATGCTTGCTTCAGTCCATAAATGGAACGCTAAAGTTTGCACACTTTATCAGCATCCTTAGGATCGATAAAACCTTCGGGTTGCATCATATACAACTCTTCATCAATGTTGCCATTGAGGAACGCAGTCTTGACATCCATCTGCCATATTTCATAATCATGAAACGCAGCAATTGCTAATAAAATACGAATGGACTTAAACATCGCTACGGGAGAGAAGGTCTCATCGTAGTCAACACCTTGAACTTTTCGAAAACCTTTCGTGACAAGTCTACTTTATAGACGGTAACATTACCATCCGCGTCCATTTTCTTCTTGAAAATCCATTTGCACTCAACGGTCTTTCGGTCGCTAGGAGGGTCCACCAAAGTCCATACTTGGTTTTCGCTCAAGGATCCCAATTCGGATTTCATGGCCTCTAGCCATTTCTCAGAGTTTGGGCTCATCATTGCTTCCTCATAGTTCGCAGGTTCACTATCTTCTACCAACAAGACAGTCAAGACAGGGTTGACGTACCACTCAGGAGGGGCACGCGACCTTGTCGACCTACGATGTTCAGTAGTAGCATCGCCCGAAGCTTCATGATCCTTGTCATTAGCTTCCTCTATTGTTGGTGCAGGCGGCACTGGAACAATCTTAGGTGCTGCGCTACTCTCCAACTCAAGAGAAGGTTCAACAACCTCGTCTAGATCTACTTTCCTCCCACTCACTTCTTTCGAGAGAAACTCCTTCTCAAGAAAGGATCCGTTCTTTGCGACAAACACGTTGCCTTCGGTTCTGTGATAGAAGGTATACCCAATAGTTTCCTTAGGGTATCCTATGAAGACGCATTTCTCCGCTTTGGGTTTGAGCTTGTCCGGCATCAACTTCTTGACGTAAGCTTCGCATCCCCAAACTTTAAGAATCGACAACTTAGGTTTAGCACCAAACCACAATTCATACGGTGTCATCTCAAAGGATTTAGATGGTGCCCTATTTAAAGTGAATGCAGCGGTTTCTAATGCATAACCCCAAAATGATAACGACAAATCAGTAAGAGACATCATTGATCGGACCATATCTAATAGAGTTCGATTCCGGCGTTCAGACACACCATTGCGCTGTGGTGTTCCGGGTGGCGTGAGTTGCGAAACAATTCCGCTTGCTTTAAGATGCGTGAGAAAATCATAACTCAAATATTCACCTCCACGATCGGACGTAGAAACTTAATTTTTCCGTTACGATGGTTCTCCACTTCATTCTGAAATTCCTTGAACTTTTCAAATGTTTCAGATTTATGTTTCATCAAATAGATATACCCATATCTACTTAAGTCATCGGTAAAAGTGAGAAAATAGCGATATCCACCGCGCGTCGAAACACTCATCGGTCCGCATACATCGGTATGTATGATTTCCAATAAGTCCGTTGCTCGCTCCATCATTCCGGAAAACGGGGTTTTGATCATCTTGCCCATGAGGCATGGTTCGCATGTGTCAAATGATTCGAAATCAAGAGACTCCAAAAGTCCATCGAAATGGAGTTTCTTCATGCGCTTTACACCAATATGACCTAGACGGCAGTGCCACAGATAAGTAGTATTGTCGCTATCTACCTTGCATCTCTTAGCCTCAATGTTATGGATGTGTGTTTCATCCCTTTTGAGATTCATCAGAAATAAACCATTCACAACAGGTGCATGACCATAAAAGATGTTACTCATATAAATAGAACAACCATTATTCTCAGATTTAAATGAATAACTGTCTTGCAATAAACACGATCCAGATATGATGTTCATGCTCAACGCAGGCACATAATAACACTTATTGAGGTTTAAAACTAATCCCGAAGGTAAAACTAAGGAGAGCGTGCCGACGACCATCACATCAACTCTTGATCCGTTGCCAACGCGCATCGTCACCTCATCCCTCGCAAGCCGCCGTCTATTCCGTAGCTCCCGTTTCAAGTTACAAATATTAGCTACCGAACCAGTATCAAATACCCAGGCACTACAACGAGGGCTAGTAAGGAAAACATCAATAACATGTATATCAAATATACCTTTGATGGTGCCAGCCTTCTTGTCCGCTAAGTACTTCGGACAGTTGCACTTCTAGTGACCCTTGTCCTTGAAATAGAAACGCTCAGTGTCCGGCTTAGGTCCAGACTTGAGCTTCTTCTCAGCAGGGGCAACGCGCTTGCCGCCGCCTTTCTTGAAGGGCTTCTTTGCACCCTTACCTTTCTTAAAGCTGGGGGGCTTGTTGACCATCAACACATGATTATCCTGTTGGAGTTATGCCCTAGAGGCAATAATAAAGATGTTATTATTATAATTCTTGTTCATGATAAAGTTTATATTCCATGCTAGAATTGTATTAAGCGGAAACTTTAATACTTGTGTGGTTTGTGAACAACACCGTGTCCCTAGTACGCCTCTATGGACTAGCTCATTGATCAATGATGGTTAAGGTTTCCTAACCATAGACATGAGTTGTCAATTGATAATGAGATCATATCATTGGAGAATGATATGGTGGATAGACCCAAACTAAGCAAAGCTATTAGATCGTTTCATCGTGTTCGTCTTTGCGAAGCTTTTCTCATGTCAAATATTGTATTCCTTAGACCATGAGATAATACAACTCCCTGGTATCGGAAGAAAGCTTTGAGGTCATCAAACGTCATTCTATGAGAGGGTGATCATAAAGGTGTCTCTCAGGTGATCGGAAAGTATCTGTTGGGTTGTATGTATCGAGATGGGATTTGTCCCTCCCAAGTCGGAGAGATATACTTCGGGCCCACTCGGTAATCGATATCAACACCGCTTGAAAGCATGTGGTTAAGGAGTTAATCACAAAGTGATATCGGATTACGGAACGAGTAAAGTACTTGCTGTGAACGAGATTGTACTAGGTATGACGATACCGATGATCGAATCTAATATATATATGGGATTGATTGAATCCTGGCATCGTGGTTCATCCGATATGATCATCGATGAATGTGTGGGAGTCAATATGGGTGCCCAGACCCCGCTGTTGATTATTGATAGAAGATCATGTCTGCATATTCTCGAACCCGCAGGGTCACACACTTAACGTGTCTCGACGCTAGGATAGATTGGATACTTGGTTTATGAATTTTTGTTCGGGGTCTCGGATGGGATCCGGGACATCACGAGAGGTTCCGGAGTGGTCTGGAGAATAAGATTCATATAAGGCAGTGCGGTTTTTGGAGTTCGGAATTGTTCCGGGTTAATCGGTATTGTACCGGAAGCTTCTAGAACCTTCCGGAAGGGGACCAACGTGGCCCCACCTTCTGGGAGGGGGCATGGGCCTATGAGGGAGTGTCCTGGCCACATTGGGCCAGGGGCACAAGGCCCCATAGGGCCCAGCCAATCCTAGATAAGTTTAAATCGTTTAAACTAGAGATAAGATAGGGTTTCTAGAAGGGAGAGTTTAAATCGTTTAAACTAGAGATAGGCTTGGAGGATGGGCAAGGGTGGCCGCACCCCCCCCCTCTATATATAGAGGGCTGGTGCGCCCCCTCCCCCCCTACACACCTTCCTCCAAACCCTAGTAGCCCTGCTGCCCTCCTCTCTCCCTCCCGACTGTTTGTAGGCGAAGCCCTGCGGCAGAAATTCTCCACCATATACACCACGCCGTCGTGTTGTAGATCCAATCCATCTCTCCACCATACTTGCTGGTCCGAGGAAGGAGGAGACGTCGAGGTGCTGCACGTGTGCATCTCACGGAGGCACCGCCACTTGTGGTGCTAGATCGGATCGGATCGCGAGGAGGAGAAGCGAGTACGACTACATCACCCACGTTCCGACGAACGTTCCGCTGTGCGAATCTTCAAGGGTATGAAGATCTAATCCAATCTCTCTCGTTGTTTGCATCTCCTAGATTAGATCTTGGCTTTCCCTCTGTTCGCTTCCGTAGAAAATTTTGATTTACTATGCCGCAAAACCCTTCAGTGGTATCAGAGCTGGATCTATGCGTAGATGTGATTCACGAGTAGAACGCAACATGGTTGTTGCGGGCGTTGATGTTTTTTGTTGCAAGCCTCTTGTTTGTGTTCTTCTTATGACGCGGGATAGTGAGATTGAAGCGGTCCAGGCCAACCTTACGCGACGTCGTTCGCGAGACCGGCTCCGCACTTGACGTGTGGCTTGTACCACACATGCGGCTGGTGGATGTCAGTTTCTCTCACTATAGTTGTCATGGGATTAACACCGGAGTTTGGCAACCATAATATCACCGTTGTGGCTTTCCGTAGGTAAGAATCGTTCTTAGCATCTACTCCCATGAGCCACGTAAAACATGCAACAACAAAGTAGAGGCGTCTAACTTGTTTTTGCAGGGAGTGTTTTCTGTGATATGGTATGGCCCAAGATGTGATGTGTATAATGTATGCGATGATCATGTTTTGTAATGTTTCACGACTTGCATGTCGATGAGTACACAACCGGCAGCAGCCATATGGTTGTCTTTATAATTGTGTATGACCTGCGAGTCAACTTCTTATACGCCATGTAATAGCTTTACTTTATCACTAAGTAGTTAGCAATAGTTGTAGTTGCTATTCGTGGTGGAGGCAATCATGGTGGAGTGATGGAGATCATGCCGGAACGCACAAGATGGAGATCATTGCGCGAAGATTGGCTATACCATGTCACATAAAGTTATATGCATGTGATGTTTATCCTTTTATGTATCTTATTATGCTTAGATCGCGACGGTAGCATTATAAGATGATTCCTCACTTAAAGATCAAGATAAAACTGTGTTCTCCCCAAGTATGCACCGTTGCGAAAGTTCGTCGTGTCCAAGCATCACGTGATGATCGGGTGCTATAGACTCTACGCTCACATACAACGGGTGCAAGCCAGTTTTGCACACGCGGAAATACTTGGGTTTTACTTGACGAGCCTAGCATGTACAGACATGGCCTCGGAACACAAGAACCGAAAGGTTAAGCATGAGTCATATGAATGATATGATCGACACTTCGTTGTCCACCATTGAAACCACATCTCTTCTCGTGAAGATCGGATTAGGTGTGGTGAATTTGGATCGTGTTCACTAAACAACTTGAGGGATGTTGAATTTAGTGGGAGTTCATCTAGTAATTTGATTAAGTTGAACTATTTATCATGAACATAATCTAAATTGTACTTGCAAATACTGTAGATCACATGGCCAAGTCCAACTTCAACTTCAACGTTTTTGCTGAGAAAGAAAAGCTTAAGAATAATAGGTCTAACTTCACCAACTGGTTCCGCAATCTAAGAATCATTCTGTCTGGCGGTCAAAAGGACTATTTCCTTGGGAAAGCGTTAGGTGACCCCCCCTGCTGCAACTGCGCCGGCTGATGAGAAAGCTGTCTATCAGTCGCCCAAAGATGATTATGGTGTGATTAAGAGCACCATGTTGTTTGATATGGAACCGGAACTTCAAAATCGTTTTGAAAACTATCCCGGGCCCTTTGAGATTCTCGAAGAGTTGAAAACCATGTTTCAGACTCAGGCCCGTTCTGAGAGATATGAGATCTTTGAGAAGTTCTTTAACTACAAGATGGAGGAAGGGAGTTCCGTTAGTGAGCACGCCATTAAGATGTCGGGCTACACTCAACGCCTTGAGCAATTGGACTGCAAGATTCCATAGGAGCTCAAGATTTACAGGGTTCTGCAATCACTCCCTCCCAGCTACAAAAGTTTTGTAGTGACTCACAATCAGATTGGTTCCACTGATACGATCACCGAGCTCTTCGCAAAGCTGAAGGCTGCGGAGGTGGACATCAAAAAGGATAATCATGTGTTGATGGTCAACAAGCCCTCCTTTAAGAAAGGTAAAGGTGCAAAGAAGCCCTTCAAGAAAGGCGGCGGCAAGCGCGTTGCCCCTGCTGAGAAGAAGCTCAAGGCTGGTCCTAAGCCGGACACTGAGTGCTTCTATTGCAAGGACAAGGGTCACTGGAAGCGCAACTGTCCGAAGTACTTAGCGGACAAGAAGGCTGGCACCATCAAAGGTATATTTGATATACATGTTATTGATGTTTTCCTTACTAGCCCTCGTTGTAGTGCCTGGGTATTTGATACTGGTTCAATTGCTAATATTTGTAACTCGAAACAGGAGCTGCGGAATAGACGGCGGCTTGCGAGGGATGAGGTGACGATGCGCGTTGGCAACGGATCAAGAGTTGATGTGATGGCCGTCGGCACGCTCTCCTTAGTTTTACCTTCGGGATTAGTTTTAAACCTTAATAAATGTTATTATGTGCCTGCGTTGAGCATGAACATTATTTCTGGATCGTGTTTATTGCAAGACGGTTATTCATTTAAATCGGAGGATAATGGTTGTTCTATTTATATGAGTAACATCTTTTATGGTCATGCACCTCTTGTGAGTGGTTTATTTCTTCTAAATCTCGAAAGGGATGAAACACACATCCATAACATTGAGGCTAAGAGATGCAAAGTAGATAGTGATAATACTACTTATTTGTGGCACTGTCGTCTAGGTCATATTGGTGTAAAGCGCATGAAGAAACTCCATTCTGATGGACTTTTGGAGTCTCTTGATTTTGAATCATTTGACACATGCGAACCATGCCTCATGGGCAAGATGATCAAAACCCCGTTCTCCGGTATGATGGAGCGAGCAACGGAATTGTTGGAAATCATACATATCGATGTATGCGGACCGATGAGTGTTTCGACGCGCGGTGGATATCGCTATTTTCTCACTTTTACCGATGACTTAAGTAGATATGGGTATATCTATTTAATGAAACATAAATCTGAAACGTTTGAAAAGTTCAAAGAATTTCAGAATGAAGTGGAGAACCATCGTAACAGAAAGATTAAGTTTCTACGATCCGATCGTGGGGGCGAATATTTGAGTTATGATTTTCTCACGCATCTCAAAGCAAGTGGAATCGTTTCACAACTCACGCCACCCGGAACACCACAGCGCAATGGTGTGTCTGAACGCCGGAATCGAACCCTATTAGATATGGTCCGATCGATGATGTCTCTTACTGATTTGCCGTTATCATTTTGGGGTTATGCATTAGAAACCGCTGCATTCACTTTAAATAGGGCTCCATCTAAATCCGTTGAGACGACACCGTATGAACTGTGGTTTGGTGCTAAACCTAAGTTGTCGTTTCTTAAAGTTTGGGGATGCGAAGCTTACGTCAAGAAGTTGATGCCGGACAAGCTCGAACCCAAAGCGGAGAAATGCGTCTTCATAGGATACCCTAAGGAAACTATTGGGTATACCTTCTATCACAGAACCGAAGGCAAAGTGTTTGTCGCAAAGAACGGTTCCTTTCTTGAGAAGGAGTTTCTCTCGAAAGAAGTGAGTGGGAGGAAAGTAGAGCTAGACGAGGTTATTGAACCTTCTCTTGAATTGGAGAGTAGCGCAGCACCTGAAATTGTTCCAGTGCCGCCTGCACCAACAATAGAGGAAGCTAATGACAAGGATCATGAAGCTTCGGACGATGCTGCTATTGAACGTCGCAGGTCGACAAGGTCGCGTGCCCCTCCTGAGTGGTACGGAAACCCTGTCTTGACTGTCTTGTTAGTAGAAGACAGCGAACCTACGAACTATGAGGAAGCGATGATGAGCCCAGACTCTGAGAAATGGCTAGAAGCCATGAAATCCGAATTGGGATCCATGAGCGAAAACCAAGTATGGACTTTGGTGGACCCTCCTAGCGACCGAAAGGCCGTTGAGTGCAAATGGATCTTCAAGAAGAAAACGGACGCGGATGGTAATGTTACCGTCTATAAAGCACGGCTTGTTGTGAAAGGTTTTCGACAAGTTCAAGGTGTTGACTACGATGAGACTTTATCTCCCGTAGCGATGTTTAAGTCCATTCGGATTTTATTAGCAATTGCTGCGTTTCATGATTATGAAATATGGCAAATGGATGTCAAGACTGCTTTCCTCAATGGCAACATTGATGAAGAGTTGTATATGATGCAACCCGAAGGTTTTGTCGATCCTAAGGATGCTGATAAAGAATGCAAACTTCAGCGTTCCATTTATGGACTGAAGCAAGCATCTCGGAGTTAGAACCTTCGTTTTGATCAAGTGATCAAGAGCTTTGGATTTGTTCCAAATTGCTACGAGGCTTGCATCTACAAGAAAGTGAGTGGGACCTCGGTGACATTTCTGGTACTATATGTGGATGACATATTGATTATTGGAAATGACATCAACATGCTTAACGATGTGAAGAGTTATTTGAACAAGTGTTTTTCAATGAAAGACCTAGGTGAAGCTGCTTATATATTGGGCATCAAAATCTATAGAGATAGACAAAGACGCTTGATAGCTTTAAGCCAGAGTACATACCTAGACAAAGTTCTGAAAAGGTTCAGAATGGATAAGGCATTGAAAGGTTCAGTGCCTATGTTGTCAGGTAAGATATTGAGCAAGGCTCAGTGTCCAGCTACGGTAAATGATAGGGAAGCTATGAGCAAAGTGCCTTATGCCTCGGCCATAGGTTCCATCATGTATGCCATGCTATGTACTAGACCGGATGTGTCCAATGCTCTTAGTTTGACGAGCAGATATCAAAGTGATCCAGGAGTGGAACACTGGACAGCCGTGAAGAACATCCTAAGGTACCTACATAGGACTAAAGAAATGTTCTTAGTCTATGGAGGTGATGAACAGCTCGTCGTAAAAGGTTACGTCGATGCTAGTTTCGACACCGACAAGGATGATGCTAAATCTCAGACAGGATACGTGTATATTTTGAATGGAGGAGCTGTGAGCTGGAGAAGCTGCAAGCAAAGCGTGGTCGCGGGATCTACAGTAGAAGCGGAATACATGGCTGCTGCAGAAGCGTCAAGTGAAGGAGTTTGGATCAGAAACTTCATCACTGAGCTTGGCGTGGTTCCAAGTGCATTGGACCCACTGGAGATATTATGTGACAACACTGGCGCCATAGCACTCACTAAGGAACCAAGATATCATCCAAAGACCAAGCATATCAACCGCAAGTTTCATATAATCCGAGATTATATAGCAGATGGAGATCTGAAGATTAGCAAAGTACATACAGATCTGAATGTCGCAGATCCATTGACTAAACCTCTTCCACGTGTAAAACATGATCAACACCTCAGTGCCATGGGTGTGAGATTGTTGCCAGATGTAAACTAGATTATTGACTCTAGTGCAAGTGGGAGACTGTTGGAATTATGCCCTAGAGGCAATAATAAAGATGTTATTATTATAATTCTTGTTCATGATAAAGTTTATATTCCATGCTAGAATTGTATTAAGCGGAAACTTTAATACTTGTGTGGTTTGTGAACAACACCGTGTCCCTAGTACGCCTCTATGGACTAGCTCATTGATCAATGATGGTTAAGGTTTCCTAACCATAGACATGAGTTATCAATTGATAATGAGATCATATCATTGGAGAATGATATGGTGGATAGACCCAAACTAAGCAAAGCTACTAGATCGTTTCATCGTGTTCGTCTTTGCGAAGCTTTTCTCATGTCAAATATTGTATTCCTTAGACCATGAGATAATACAACTCCCTGGTATCGGAAGAAAGCTTTGAGGTCATCAAACGTCATCCTATGAGAGGGTGATCATAAAGGTGTCTCTCAGGTGATCGGAAAGTATCTGTTGGGTTGTATGTATCGAGATGGGATTTGTCCCTCCCAAGTCGGAGAGATATACTTCAGGCCCACTCGGTAATCGATATCAACACCGCTTGCAAGCATGTGGTTAAGGAGTTAATCACAAAGTGATATCGGATTACGGAACGAGTAAAGTACTTGCTGTGAACGAGATTGAACTAGGTATGATGATACCGACGATCGAATCTCGGGTAAGTAAAATATCGCGAGACGAAGGGAATATATATATGGGATTGATTGAATCCTGGCATCGTGGTTCATCCGATATGATCATCGATGAATGTGTGGGAGTCAATATGGGTGCCCAGACCCCGCTGTTGATTATTGATAGAAGATCATGTCTGCATATTCTCGAACCCGCAGGGTCACACACTTAACGTGTCTCGACGCTAGGATAGATTGGATACTTGGTTTATGAATTTTTGTTCGGGGTCTCGGATGGGATCCGGGACATCACGAGAGGTTCCGGAGTGGTCTGGAGAATAAGATTCATATAAGGCAGTGCAATTTTTGGAGTTCAGGATTGTTCCGGGTTAATCGGTATTGTACCGGAAGCTTCTAGAACCTTCCGGAAGGGGACCAACGTGGCCCCACCTTCCGGGAGGGGGCATGGGCCTATGAGGGAGTGTCCTGGCCGCATTGGGCCAGGGGCACAAGGCCCCATAGGGCCCAGCCGATCCTAGATAAGTTTAAATCGTTTAAACTAGAGATAAGATAGGGTTTCTAGAAGGGAGAGTTTAAATCGTTTAAACTAGAGATAGGCTTGGAGGATGGGCAAGGGCTGGCCGCACCCCCCCTCTATATATAGAGGGCTGGTGCGCCCCCTCCCCCCCTACACACCTTCCTCCAAACCCTAGTAGCCCTGCTGCCCTCCTCTCTCCCTCCCGACTGTTTGTAGGCGAAGCCCTGCGGCAGAAATTCTCCACCATATACACCACACCGTCGTGTTGTAGATCCAATCCATCTCTCCACCATACTTGCTGGTCCGAGGAAGGAGGAGACGTCGAGGTGCTGCACGTGTGCATCTCACGGAGGCACCGCCACTTGTGGTGCTAGATCGGATCGGATCGCGAGGAGGAGAAGCGAGTACGACTACATCACCCACGTTCCGACGAACGTTCCGCTGTGCGAATCTTCAAGGGTATGAAGATCTAATCCAATCTCTCTCGTTGTTTGCATCTCCTAGATTAGATCTTGGCTTTCCCTCTGTTCGCTTTCGTAGAAAATTTTGATTTACTATGCCGCGAAACCCTTCATATCCTTCTTGATGTCCACCTCCGCAGCTTTCAGCTTAGCGAAGAGCTCGGTGATCGTATCAGTGGAACCAATCTGATTATGAGTCACTACAAAACTTTTGTAGCTAGGAGGGAGTGATTGCAGAACCCTGTCAATCTTGAGCTCCTCTGGAATCTTGCAGTCCAGTTGCTCAAGGCGTTGAGTGTAGCCCCACATCTTTATGGCGTGCTCACTAACGGAACTCCCTTCCTCCATCTTGCAGTTAAAGAATTTCTCAGAGATCTCATATCTCTCAGAATGGGCCTGAGTCTGAAACATAGTTTTCAGTTCCTCAAGAATCTCAAAGGGCCCAGGATAATCTTCAAAACGATTTTCAAGGTCCGATTCCATAGCAAACAACATGGTGCTCTTAATCACACCATAATCATCTTTGCGCGACTGATAAACAACTTTCTCATCAGCCGGCGCATCTACAACAGGGGCTTCACCTAGCACATCCTCAAGGACATAGTCCTTTTGTCCGCCAGCGAGAATGATTCTCAGATTGCGGAACCAGTTGGTGAAGTTAGACCCATTGTATCTAAGCTTTTCTTTCTCAGCAAAAACGTTGAAGTTGAAGTTGTACTTAGCCATTTGATCTACAATATTTGCAAGTACAAATTAGACTATGTTCATGATAACTAGTTCAACTTAATCAAATTACTAGATGAACTCCCACTAAATTCAACATCCCTCGAGTTGTTTAGTGAACATGATCCAAATTCACCACACCTAATCCGATCTTCACGAGAAGAGATGTGGTTTCAATGGTGGACAACGAAGTGTCCATCATATCATTCATATGACTCATGCTTAACCTTTCGGTTCGTGTGTTCCGAGGCCATGTCTGTACATGCTAGGCTCGTCAAGTCAAACCCAAGTATTTCTGCGTGTGCAAAACTGGCTTGCACCCGTTGTATGTGAACGTAGAGTTTATAGCACCCGATCATCACGTGATGCTTGAACACGATGAACTTTCGCAACGGTGCATACATGGGGAGAACATAGTTTTATCTTGATCTTTAAGTGAGGAATCATCTTATAATGCTACCGTCGCGATCTAAAAATAATAAGATACATAAAAAGGATAAACATCGCATGCATATAACTTTATGTGACATGGTATAGCCAATCTTCGCGCAATGATCTCCATCTTGTGCGTGCCAGCATGATCTCCATCACTCCACCACGATTGCCTCCACCACGAATAGCAACTACAACTATTGCTAACTACTTAGCGATAAAGTAAAGCTATTACATGGCGTATAAGAAGTTGACACACAGGTCATACACAATTATAAAGACAACCATATGGCTTCTGCCGGTTGTGTACTCATCGACATGCAAGTCGTGAAACATTACAAAACATGATCATTGCATACAACATACACATCACATCTTGGGCCATACCATATCACAGAAAACACTCCCTGCAAAAACAAGTTAGACGCCTCTACTTTGTTGTTGCATGTTTTACGTGGCTTATGGGAGTAGAAAGCTAAGAACGATTCTTACCTACGGAAAGCCACAACGGTGATATTATGGTTACCAAACTCCGGTGTAAATCCCATGACAACTATAGTGAGAGAAACAAACATCCACCAGCCGCATGTGTGGAACAAGCCACACGTCAAGTGCGGAGCCAGTCTCGCGAACGACGTCGCGTAAGGTTGGCCTGGACCGCTTTGATCTCACTATCCCGCATCATAAGAAGTACACAAACAAGAGGCTTGCAACAGAAAACATCAACGTCCGCAACAACCATGTTGTGTTCTACTCGTGAAACACATCTACGCATAGATCTAGCTCTGATACCACTGAAGGGTTTCGCAGCATAGTAAATCAAAATTTTCTACGGATGCGAACGGGGAAAGCCAAGATCTAATCTAGGAGATGCAAACAACGAGGGGGGATAGATGAGATCTTCATACCCTTAAAGATTCTCACAACGGAACGTTTGACGGAACGTGGGTGATGTAGTCGTACTCGCTTCTCCTCCTCGCGATCCGATCCAAACACCGCAAGTGGCAATGCCTCCGAGAGATGCACACGTGCGGCACCTCGACGTCTCCTCCTTCCTCGGTCCAGCAAGTGGGGTGGAGAGATGGATTGGATCTACAACGTGACGGCGCGGTGCAAGCGGTGGAGAGTTTCTGCGGCAGGGCTTCGCCTACGCGCAGTCGGGAGGGAGAGAGAGAGGAGGGGCAGCAGGGCGGCTAGGGTTGTGGACGAGGTGTAGGGGAGGGTGCTCCCCCAGCCCTCTTTATATAGAGGGGTGGGCGGCCAGCCCTAGCCCCTTCCACAAGCCCTAGGCCGACGGCCAAGGAGGGAGGAGTGGGGGGCAAGTTTCTCCCCCCTCCCTTCTAGAAGCTCCCCTAGGGTTTCCTAGGTGTTTGGCCGGCTGGTCCCTATGGGTCCTTGTGCCCCTGGCCCAATGCGGCCAGGGCACTCCCTCATAGGCCCATGGCCCCTCCCGACAAGTGGGGCCACGTTGGTCCCACTCCGGAAGGTTCTAGAAGCTTCCGGTACAATACCGATTAACCCGAAACAATTCCGAACTCCAAAAACTGCATTGCCTTATATGAATCTTATTCTCCGGACCATTCCGGAACCTCTCGTGATGTCCTGGATCTCATCCCAGACTCCGAACAAAAACTCATAAACCAATTATCCAATCTATCCTAGCGTCGAGAGACGTTAAGTGTGTGACCCTTCGTGTTCGAGAATATGCAGACATGATCTTATATCAATAATCAACAGCGGGGTCTGGAAACCCATATTGACTCCCAAACATTCATCGATGATCATATCGGATGAACCACGATGCCAGGATTCAATCAATCCCATATATATTTCCTTCGTCGCGCGATATTTTACTTACCCGAGATTCGATCGTCGGTACCGTCATACCTAGTTCAATCTCGTTCACAGCAAGTACTTTACTCGTTTCGTAATCCGATATCACTTTGTGATTAACTCCTTAACCACGTGCTTGCAAGCGGTGTTGATATCGATTACCGAGTGGGCCCGAAGTATATCTCTCCGACTTGGGAGGGACAAATCCCATCTCGATACATACAATCCAACATATACTTTCCGATCACCTGAGAGACACCTTTATGATCACCCTCTCATAGGATGACGTTTGATGACCTCAAAGCTTTCATCCGATACCAGGGAGTTGCATTATCTCATGGTCTAAGGAATACAATATTTGACATAAGAAAAGCTTCGCAAAGACGAACACAATGACACGATCTAATTGCTCCGCTTAGTTTGGGTATGTCCATTATATCATTCTCCCAATGATATGATCTCATTATTAATCGACAACTCATGTCTATGGTTAGGAAACCTTAACCATCATTAATCAATGAGCTAGTCCATAGAGGCGTACTAGGAACACGGTGTTGTTCATAAACCACACAAGTATTAAAGTTTCCGCTTAATACAATTCTAGCATGGAATATAAACTTTATCATGAACAAGAATTATAATAATAACATCTTTATTATTGCCTCTAGGGCATAATTCCAACAATATATTCTGTTTAATACAGAGACTGATATAAAGAAGATTTTAGAGGATTTTTGGATGTTTGGACTCCATTGGGATGCCTCCGAGTGCAGAACCATTGCCGCTGCCATGTCGTCCATCTTGTTCCTCCCTCGCCGGCAAGAACGGAGGATGTTCAAATCCGGAGACTGCATGTGGCCGATGTGAAGGCGGGGTACACTACAGAGTCCAGCGTCCGCAACCCGGGCTTGTTCAGGAGGTATAGACATCCGAATTAGCAAGTTTTTGTGTGGTTCAATATCCAATTACTAAATAGATTTGGACGTCTCACCAATACATCATGGTGTAGTACCGGTCTTTGTTCAATAGACCGGTGCTTATTTGTTGGAGAAGTCCAGGGCTCAATATTGAAAACATTGGAAAGCCATACTTGAACTGAATTTCTGCTTTTGGTTATAGGTTGCGGAGAGGTTATGCAAGATGAAAAAGAAGGAAGGAGGCGAAGGTAAATAATATCGTTTGCAGTTGGGACATAGAAGAGTGTGTGCTGGTATGTTCTTGCTCTCGTTCTCTCAAATGCTTACTTATTCGCAAGTTTAAGCGCTAAATATAGAAATTCCAATATATCCCAGATAGGGTCTACAAAATGGGTATGATAGAATTAGATATGATTGCTTTAGGAGCTATTGTTTATCTGAATGTGAACATCAATTTTTTGGGCCTGGTGGTCTTATGCCCCGTGCTACAACTGAACTCATGAATTGATCAAAGAAGCAATTAGAATGGCACTTAAGCTGTGCACCGCTTTCGTTTATGCAAATTGAGAGGAAACAAGAAATGGCTCCACGCAATTACATTTTAAAATTCTTGAGCAGTACCGTATATAATATTAGGGATTGTCGACATAGATTCCAGGTCATATATTTGTTCCCTCCTTTTATTTTATTGGAAGGTACCAAATTCTAACAACCCACCGCGTAGTAAGGTATGACATTGATGGAATGCTCTTGTAATTCTATTTTTGCACAAATCAGTGATCACGAGAATTTCAATTCATTTGAAACATCTTTTTCATGCACTGAAGTGATAGGCTCAATTTTCAGATTGCAAGAGTGGTTGGCGCAGGGCTCCAACAAATAGTTGACTGATGGACCATACGGTGTCTTCTTTGTTACACGAGAGCTCGGAAATTTTGCAAGACTTCTGAATGCAGCCACGAAAATTCACATAAAAAGAAGGTAACCAAAATCAATTCAAGTAGAAACATAATTGCACGAGTGTAGTTTCCAAAGCTGTAATTAAAACATCAATTTTCTTCACGCCGATAAATATTGTACTGAGACCTAGAGTTGTGCTGGTGTAGGCTGATGACGACCGAGAGCTGCTGCAGATAAGAGTTGGCAGGCGGCGGAGGTGGAAGTGAGGTCGTCTTTGCCATCAGGTAATCCCAACTGCTCTATTTCTCCTCTGCCAACCTCGGCATCACGACCGACCTCAAGGCACCACCTCGGCGTCAACATCCTGTACACATTCCTCCTTTCAATCGTTGTTGATTCGGGCCGCCTCCCCTCTCATCTTAACTCATCTGTTAGTTTTACATATATTGTTTCAATTGATTGATCGTAGATGATTCTGTACCTCTTATGGCTTCAAGCGAAACCAAAGCCAGAGTTGCATCAATGTAGAGTTGCAGCCAGGTTTTATCTTGGGGGAGGAAAACTGAAAATAAAGAATTATAGACTACATTAGCTAGAGTAGAAGCTTTGTATGCAGCTTAGGAGATATGAAGTAACTACAGTTTTAGCTCGGTTGGCACCCCTCCAATGAAAGCCCGCCTGTTGATATCTGATTGCTAAAAACTTTGTTATTGCCCTCCATAGGCTTACCAAACAGGCCGCAAAGCTTAGCCTGAACTTTTTACTAATTCCAAAATCGTGTTGAAGTGTGCAGCCACCTCCTGGAGCCTTAGATAAAATTTATCAGATCTATCGCGAGACAGTGTGATGGATTGATTCCAGAGTTGCAGCTAGCATCACCGCACCATTTTATCAGTGTCATATTGTCATTAGTATTCAATCTCCCACGGTATGCTAGAGAGGACAGAGGCACACAATACCGTTGAAGCGGGCAGACAACAGGCTGGAGCAATGTTACATTGGCTTATCTCTGGATAAACGTCACTCAAAACCATTAGAAATGCTTGATTAATGAGTAAATTTTTTAATTGCATCTCTCTAACCTTGGTGCATCCACTCTATTATATTACAAAAAATGACTTATATATCATTTCGTTTTTAGTGGTACGGACTGCTTTACGGATGTTTGTCTTGGAGACAAAGAACATGGCATGTTTCAACTTGCACTTGTTTGTATTAAATACACTGTTTCATAAAAAGCTGCACTTCAATAGTGCGCTATACGTTCATATATTTTCTTGCTAAACTGATATTTTATATAATAAATTGAAGCAAATTCAACGTCCATTCTATCAAGATATTATGTGTGAAAATCCTCAAGTTTCCATTACTTATTTTTAACAGGCTAAATGTCTCAGATCGGCATTATCCAGTACTGTATCAGTAAGAAGGCTCAATGTTTACGGAAGTTTCTGCCCGTCAAGGTATAGCTTCATAAGTGACCCTTACGTTGTCTAAAATATGTTAATTTTTTAATGTCTGTATTTATTTATGTGTGCTGCAAGTTAATTGTTGGCAAGTTCTAATTAAGTAGACTAAAGAGTATCATATGGTACACAGGTTACAAATGCCATGCTTGCATTAAATATGCACTCAGTTTTTTTTGCTCTGAGGATGTGCTTACTGGTGCCTGTTGTCCTCATAATTGACTGGTTTTTCTATACGAGATAGTGCATGGAGGGGGCAAAGAGAGAACAAATGTGATCTAAGTTGTCATGATAAGACAATTGATAATCTATTTTTCTCTTTCCCGGTTGCAAAATACTATCTCTGTTCCAAATTATAAAACGTTTTGGTAGGCCATTAAATAACTTATCTCATGTATGATAGTTAGCGTTAACATCTTAATATAAGAGTCAATTCTTTGTTGTTGATCTTGCAACTGTGATATGGACCCTCTGGAATGCTCATGACAATCCTTGCTTTCGGGCCTATTTCCCACTAATCTCATGGCTTATATGTACATAATCTTCTATTGAATGCTCACTGGTCTGAATGGTAGAAAAAATCGAAACAAGTGGCTCGTCGGTAAGGATACCAAAGACACGTGGCTATAACTGCACACCAGGGGTGTTTTATACATGTGGAAGTTGGGAACCGACGACCTTATGCCTCCAGGCATGAAGTTTTGGAGCATTTTCACAGGCTTTCTATGTTGGAAGTGGTCCTCCGGCAGTGTCTTGCACAAATATGGGTGTTTAGGTGTTCATTGTCCTGAGCATAGTTAACTTTCTCTTGCACAAAGTTGTACTAGTGACATGGATATGCCCTACGGGTACCCGATGTTAGCATACTTGGTCCAACCCGACGGAAGGCCCACTCGACGACCTGCCAGGGTCCAGGACGACCAAGATGTTTCGGCTGCACGAAGCACATATGGACACGGACTCCAAAGCGCACAAGACAAGGATACCTCAAGACTAGAGTTTGAATACAACTTGTAACCTACTCGTATTGGCACCCGAGACCTAGCCTCCCCATATATAAAGGCTAGGAGGGTCCAACGAGGAGGGCACGACTACACACACGACCTAATCTCTCCACCCCCCGATAGACTAGACCACAATAGATCTTCAGATCTAACTCGACTCATACTTTCGCACACGCATCCACGCCAGATTGAATCTGCGCACCCTGTAACCTTCGGTTCCGCCGTAATCAAAGAGCAGACAAGCAGGAGTAGGGTTTTCTCTCCGGGGGCCTGAACCTGGGTAAATCTCGTGTCCCCTGGTTGCTTGTCTGTTAACCGTGCCACGATCTCCAGCATCCCCATCTTCTCCAAAACCCAAGTCCATAACAATGGGCATTGACGAGATTAAACCTCGTCAATTGGCGCCGTCTGTGGGAAACGAACCCACGACCACGATACGATTCTCGGCTCCAGCGACTTGGGGGCTCCATCCGCTCTGGTGACCCACTATGGCCTTCGGCTGCGGTGACCTACTGCATCTTTCGGATGCGTCGACCCGACGCGATCTTTGATTGCCGTAACTGGCCGCATCGGCTTCAGCGACCACGACTCGAGGGCTCCCTCGACATCGGCGACCCAATGCGGTTTTCGGATGCGATGACCCGATACATCCTTCGGATGTGGCGACCCCGTGCGGTCTTCGACCGCGACAATCTTCGGATGCGGAATTCGCTGCCGCCATCGACCCCAGAAACCCGTCGCTGCTATGACCGTGGTCCGCCGCGTCGACTACGTCCGCCGTGTGACCCGCTACCGCGTCGACTCCATCCACGACAACTACCAATAAAGCTAAGTTTTCCTCTACTCAGAGCTGATTTCCTTTTTTAACTCGCACTCGAAACACTCGGGGGTTGCGCCCTCTTCGAGTAACCTAATGTGCCATCGGCTCCACGCACTCGAGCACCTCGAACGCGACAGCCCGAGTAGCTGATTCTGCCTGATCGTCGAATCCTTGAACTCCGAGTGCCTCGGCAAGGTACTGAGACTAAGGGTAATCAGGCTAACGAAAATGCCTAGCATACAGTGCAAAAGTGTCGACTCGATCGGCACCAGAATCTTACTATATAAGCCGACGGGAAAATATTCTTTACAAGATACAAGTACTTCACAATTCTTTATGTTTTCTGCAGTTTACAAGGACATCGACCGCGTCGAGCTATTCTATTAGGTCCTCCAACAGGAGTCGACAAAAGAGCTGGCTACGCCATACAATCAAGACCCGAGTCGAGTCCCTCCTCGGATGGTTGCATCGCTTCATACTACGAAAAAGTGACGCCGGCCGCGCACCCGACAAAAGAAACGTCATCGACTTCATCCGCAATGTCGAGTCCTTCCGGCTAGAATACCGCATCACTCCGCTACGTCAACTCCTGGCTTCTTATGCGTGAGACGCTGACTCGATGCACTTCCGGGTCAGTGGTTTCTCCTCGCATGAGTCTCCACTCGAGTCTGCGACTCGACTAGACACTCGGGGGCTACTCCTATCAGGAGCGCTGGTCGCGCACCCGATGTACTTCCGGGTCAGCGGTACGCCCGCGAGATTGTCCACTGCGTCTACAAGATACAAGACTCGAGTCTCTGCCCGAGTCTACGACTCCGCCAGACACTCGGAGGCTACTCCAAACTAGAGCGATGGTCGTGCACACACAAGATCTTCGAGTCCTACGCCGAGTCTACGACTCCACTATAGACTCGGGGGCTACTCCCATAGGGAGGATTGATTCAAGCATCCGAAAAAATTGAACCTGAAGCAAACAATGGCTGAATTAAAGTCTCTGCTCGAGTCTACGACTCGAACAGACACTCGGGGGCTACTCCCATAGGGAGCGCTGGTCGCACATCCTATAGTCCATTGTGTTGACTACGTCCATGATGTCGATTCCTTTACAACAGCCGAACAAATTCAGCTGACCCGATGAACTTCCGGGTGAAGTGCTTCGCACTCGACACAACTTTCGACTCCGACATCCAAATACAAGGTTCAAGACAACTAAGTCTCCACCCGAATCTACGTTTCGGATGGACACTCGGAGGCTACTGACATGGATATGCCCTACGGGTACCCGATGTTAGCATACTTGGTCCAACCCGACGGAAGGCCCACTCGACGACCTACCAGGGTCCAGGACGACCAAGATGTTTTGGCTGCACGAAGCACATATGGACACGGACTCCAAAGCGCACAAGACAAGGATACCTCAAGACTAGAGTTTGAATACAACTTGTAACCTACTCGTATTGGCACCCGAGACCTAGCCTCCCCATATATAAAGGCTAGGAGGGTCCAACGAGGAGGGCACGACTACACACACGACCTAATCTCTCCACCCCCCGATAGACTAGACCACAATAGATCTTCAGATCTAACTCGACTCATACTTTCGCACACGCATCCACGCCAGATCGAATCTGCGCACCCTGTAACCTTCGGTTCCGCCGTAATCAAAGAGCAGACAAGCAGGAGTAGGGTTTTCCCTCCGGGGGCCTGAACCTGGGTAAATCTCGTGTCCCCTGGTTGCTTGTCTGTTAACCGTGCCACGATCTCCAGCATCCCCATCTTCTCCAAAACCCAAGTCCATAACAATGGGCATTGACGAGATTAAACCTCGTCAACTAGCATTTGTATAATTTCATGCGGCCTTGGGTTTTGGGAACATAATTTCTATTAGGGGCAAATGGAAGGTCATTCTAGCTTCCTAGAACTTTTATATACATGATAGCCTTCCTTCTCCACATTCGAATAAAGGAGCATTCTTTGCATATTAGACGAATGCTCTTGATACTACTGCAATTCGACACTTTGAGGTATTAATATATTCACTCCTGCTTTTTGAATGGTTTTAGTGTTGAACATCTGTCTAATTAGTATCCATTATTATTTTGCCTGGTCTCCTTTGCAACGTGAAGTTCTTTGACGAAATGGATGAATACAAAAGTGGGTATAACTACTTGAATTATTTATTTTTCCTTTTCTTATAGCATTTCATTGATTATATGATAATTAAGATTATTTTGACAGGCTTGGGGCATAACAATGTTGCATGCCTTGGAAACAAGAGGGAAATTAATTGCAAGAGGCCCTCAAACCATACAGATGTGGAATAATCAGAACTTACTTGCCCTGTTGAAAGAGCCATCGATGAGACAAACAACAAAAACCAAGTTCATATTTGCATCCAAAGTCCGTGGTATGTTCAACAAGCAATCCAGTCCCATGAGTATGATAAGAAATCAGGGCTCCATGCACAACCTTCTGAAGGGTCGGGCTAGATTCTGCAAAGCCTAAGATTTATAATGGTTTTAAAAGCAATGTGAGGCTAGAAGAAGCCTTGTGTCACAACATTTCTCTTTTATCACTTCTACATATATATGGTTGTGGTTTACCTAATTGTATCATTCCATCCTCAACTCTTACACAAATTTATTAATGGAATATTGTTGATTTATCAATGGAAAATTCTTGGTATATTTATTGTTCCATTGTGAGTCTGGTCTATGTCTTTGTCTGCTAGCCCAAATGCCCCGTTTCATCCTCAACTCTTACACAGTTTTATTAATGGAATATTGTTGATTTATCAATGAAAAATTATTGGTATATTTATTGTTCCATTGTGAGTCTGGTCTATGTTTTGTCTGCTGGCCCAAATGCCCCTCCAAATGCAATTGTAAGGTCATCCTTTGCAACAAACCTCTTATCTCTGGTGGTAGTAATTTACTTTGTCTTGCTATTGTCAATACAGACTTTTCTTAAGAACATGAAGGCAGATAAAAGATACGAACATAATGGTTACGTCGATGGTTTCGTCGAGCGCTTCCTGAGCCCCACCCCGCGCAAAAATAACGTGCTTAGTCAACACAATCCATCCCCGCTTCTTCCGCACCCTCCTATTCTCCTCCAAATCAAGGTTCTCGTCCCGATTTGAGATCCCTCCCGACCCCCCACCGCCCTCCCAACTCGGCCGGCAGAAGCGACACCCTCCCAACTCGGCCACCGATGGCGCCCTCTAGACCCCTGCTTTGACACAATGGCAGAAGGGCAACAAAGGCGGCGCGGACGAGGTAACCTATTTCCCACTCTTCTCTCGTTTTGTGCTCTCTCACGTATCTCCTCTCGTGTTCTTCTTTCCCTGGTCAATGGGGTGGCCGGGGGTAAGGGAACACGATGGACTAGGGATACGGGGCCTAGATCTACAGGGGGCGATGACGAACAAGCCTAAATCTCCTCTCGCGTTCTTCTTTCCCTGATCCAATGGGGCGGCCGGGGGTAAGGGAACACGGTGGACTAGGGATGCGAGGCCTGGATCTACAGGGGGCGAGGATGAACAAGCCTAAGGACGCACATGTTTGAGCGATCTCCTTATTTCACTCGCTCCATGTCCTCTGTCTCCCTGTTCTTTTGGCTGTATGGTGCAAACGGAGAGAGGGGAGAGTCAAGACTGTATAAGATTTTCTGCCTATCCAACTCCTGATGCAAATGTTAATAGACGACTATCAAACGTTATTATTGCTACAAATGTTGCTACTGGCTGAGATTCCATGTTACAATTTTCCATGGTGGGCATCTCTGAAAGGATCCACACACTTGACGGAGCAATATCTTGTGATCCAGCTTGCCTAAATATAGATGATACAGAACATGCCTCTGATACCAACCATTCCAGCTGGACAATCATGTGAATAATACTTTACCATGCGGTGTTTACTGCTACCCTCTAGAAAAAAACTCTTGAAGGTAAGTGCAAGTTATATGTTGATACATACAGGTACCTTGAATTTACTCATCGATATGGTAGTTCTTTAGTATTAATCAAATATTTGAACCATGTGAGGAATATAGCTGATTCGTTGCAATTTACGTACTACAGTGCCCTCCTTCGATGGTACTTTAAAAAAACATGCATTGATATTTTCTTGAACTTGGTTACTGCAGCTCCAAGGTGATCATGGCATTTCTGGATTATCCTTCTGAAAATCTATTTCATTATCATGGAGGTTAGTAATATAAGGTGTTCAAGTCGTGTTTTAATTCATCCTTTTCCAGATGTAAGAGAATCTTACTATAGCTCATACCATGAGAGCGTTTTAAACGGACATGATTAACCTCAGTTTGCAAGCTTCCAGATCTTAACGTCTCAAACGGACATGATTAACCGCAGTTTGCAACCTTCCAGTTTTGCACCTATCTGTGTAACTTATTTTAGTTTGCTACCGAGTTACTCAGGTGAGTGCTATATGATTGGCTATGTATTTTCTCCATATCAGAGCGTTTGGGGATTATTTCTTCATATTTTGTGATTTTTATTTACCAAACCTATTTTTGTTTCACCAATCCTGAAGTAATTACTTGATAATTTACATTGTGGTATAGTTATGTAATGAGTTTCAGATTTCTCCATTTAGGCAAGTATTCATTAACAGAGTAACTGAAATCTCAATTTTTTCATTTGTATAGCAGAACATCCATTTGCTGGTTGTATAGGTTTACACATGGGGACAGGGAGAGGGGGACAGGGAGCCATGAGAGGTAGCACAGCAGGCCTGAGATAGCAACTATCATCCGAGGCATAACATCTAGGAGTCGGAGTCCGCGACACGCTTAGATGGCAAGTTAACTAGTTGTGATACAAACAAGTCCAGTATAAGTATAATTGCTCTCTTTTAGACATTGGTATTCCATGTATTGCAACAAACTTATAAAACATGAAATTTGATATGTGTAAATGCACGGGGATCCATAGGGTGAGTGCCTCTATTATATATTCATAACAAAGTTACTTGTCTCAGTTGCATAGAACAGCTAAATTCCTCTATTGAAAGAAAAAAACATTTTATTACTCGATCAGTTATCCTTCTGTAAGAGAGGCTCAATGAAGTGTGCACAAACTATTGAATTCCTCATCATCGGTTAAGCACAAGACTATGATGCTTTAGTTTTAAAATTTTGATCTCTTCTTTCACAGAGATGAGCGGTAGAGAAAACTATCAGCGTCACCATTATTTTGGACACCGGAGAAACGCCGGCTATCATGGGAATGGAAGGTCCAGGTATTTACAGAAATTCTTTATGGTTTTCCTATTTTCAATTGGGGAGGTCCAGATCAAGGTACTTGATCGACCTGTGCTTATATTGCCATAATTTAGTAGTACCTAACCTTGCAATATCTTATACAACTATTGCCTTAAGAAGACTGATGTCCTAATCTTGTTTCTGGAACATTTGTTAGTGGCAAATAATTTTTTAACGCACATGCATTCTGGTAATTCAAGTAGCCCCAAATTTTGGTTTTGTTACTATGAAATATGTCAACGCGTTTCTACGACACCACATTTAAATCAAATGAACAACAATTCATAATATTAGGTATAACTTTTGGTACTGCTATCTTAAGTAGGTACGAACTCTGTCTAGAATAGCAAGTGACACAAAAGAAAGAAAGATGCGTATGAAAATAATCAACGGTGTAAACTGTATGAAACAGAACAATATCAAGGTACTTGTTTAACTGAAGTTGCAAGGTTTGTTAACCGGTAGAGAGCTCTTTGCATTGCACGTGTAGTTTTTATACCATCTCTTATTGTAATTTTGCTTGGTTCCCGACATGATGAAGTTTGAGTTGCCTATAGTCGCTGAGAATACATCTCTGCTCCTTGTAGAGAGCTGTTTGGTCATCAGCCAAGGGTGTATAGGTTTGAGAAGCTCTTGTCATGATGATATACTAAATCTCTATTTTCATCTTCTCCTGGAGAAGTTGATCAAGATCAGGCTGCAATAGCAGGTTGTTGTTAACTATGTATTGCACTTTTTCATGTCCTCACCAAGTTGAGGGCTTCCAATTCAAGTATTCCCGAATATTTCTCCTTGATCTGTGTTGGCGCTTGTTCCATCCTTGACTCAACTTATCTATTCTAGTTGTACCAAATTACAATTTTCATGCGACATTGCTGGTCACTTGGTCAGTGAAACAAAATAAAACTGTGGTGAAATGGTGAGTTGCATCGAGGAGTTTCACTTATTGTTGTCACTACTGGTTTACATATACATGCTTGAGTACTCTGAAACTATAACGCTGTGTTTGGATGTTGGAAAATAAGCTTGGAATTGAATTGGCCTGAAGATTCCAAATCTAAGATAGAAAGGAAATGACCTCTATTTCCAATTCTGCCGTTTGGGTGTGCAAGAAATTTTCTGTTGGAATCAAAGGATAGTACCCAATTCCAAATCATGTTTGGATGTATGTAACATGGAATTGATTTTTTTTTGAGATTTGACAACAACAACCATTGGAGAAGAAGGGAGAGGGAGGGCGCGCCTCTAACGACCTACTGTGGCTCGACCTCCTGCCGGCGCTAGGGCAGCTTGTAGGGTTTCGTAGCATGGAAAACAAAAAATTTCTACCGCATACAAACAAACAAGCCAAGATCTATCTACTAGATTGTAGCAACGAGTCGATGAAATAACTCACCCTCGAAGATGTCAAAGTGTTTAACGAGAGCGGATTCTCGTGGGTGATGTAGTCGTACTCTTCCCGATCTCAAGATCGCGTAGGCGATCCTTTCGGCGCTGCGTTCCGGCAGCGCTCCCGCAGTCGGTCACACGTTCGGTACTCGACGAAGACCTTCCTCTCCCTTGTTTCAGCAGGCAGCGGAGGTTGTAGCACTCTCCTCGCGATTCCGACAGCACAACGGCGTGGTACCGGAAGTAGAGGGGAGATCTCGCAGGGCTTCGCCTTAAGCCGGAGCGAGTATGGTGGAGTATGAGAGAGTCCCTCGGTGTTCTAGGGTTTAGACACGCCGAGGAAGAGGTGCTAGGGCCGGCGGCTAGGGCTTGGAGATGCCCAAGTCGGCGGCAAGGAGATCCCTAGGCGGCGGCGGCTTGGAGGGCGGCGGCGGCTAGGGTTAGGGTTTTCGGGGCAAGGAACTTGTGTGCTAGGAGGGGCAGCCCTGCCCCTCCCTTTATAGGTGGGAGGCGCGACCTAGGGGAGGGGAGTACCTCCCCAACTCGGCTTGGAGGTGGGCCGGCGGTTGGAGGAGGGAACTCTTCCCCAACTCGGTTTCCCACTCCTCTTTTCCTCTTTCCAAATTTAGCCGTTTGACTTTTCAAACTAGGATTTGAATTAATCCTTTATTTGGTTCAGCGATGACACTTAGTACATGATGCAATCATACCAACTTGATACAACACATTCATGTACCCTTCCCCTCCGGAGTGCCGGACATTCCGGAACCTTCTAGAACATTCCCGATGAAAACACCGGAACCATTCCCCAACTCCGAAACGAGACTTTCATTATATGAATCTTATTCTCCGGACCATTCCGGATCTCCTCATGATATCCCGGATCCCATCCGGGACTCCGAACAACATTCGGTCTCTTTCTCATCATTCCATAACTACTCAAAACAACGTCGAATCCTTAAGTGTGTCTCCCTACGGTTCGTGAATTATGCAGACATGATCGAGACACTTCTCCGAACAATAACCAATAGAGGAATCTGGAAATTCATATGGCTCCCACATATTTCTACGATTACTTTGCGATTGAATGAACCACTTACATACGATATCAATTTCCCTTTGTCTCACGATAGTTTACTTATTCGAGGTTATGATCGTCGGTATCTCTGCATACCTAGTTCAACCTCGTTACCGATAAGTACTCTTTTCTCGTTCCCGTGATATGTGATCCCTTGTGAGCCAGTCACATGCTTGCAAGCTAATTGGATGACATTTCACCGAGAGGGCCCAGAGTATATCTATCCGTCATATAGATGGACAAATCCCACTCTTGATCCATGTGTTTCAACTAATACTTTCCGAACACTCAATGCCACCTTTATAGCCACCCAGTTACGGTGTGGTGTTTGATGTCATCAAAGCATCCATCCGGTAAAGGTGATATGCATGATCTCATGGTCGAAGGAATTAGATTACTATGTATCAGAAAGCATATAGCAATTGAACTATTAAAATGACTTGATCTTTATGCGACGCTTATCTATAGGAGTATGTCCATCATATCATTCTCCTAACGATATGATCTTGCTGTTAATAACATCTCAATGTTCATGATAGGGAAACCACAATCATCTATTAACCAACAAGCTAGTATTATATAGAGGCTTTACTAGGGACTTCAAATTAAGTTTACAAATCACACAAGTATCAATGTTTCCTTGTTAATACTATTATAGCATGAATGTAAACATTTATCATAAACACAAAGATATAATAATAACTACATTTATTATTGCCTCTAGGGCATATCTCCAACAGTCTCCCACTTGCACTAGAGTCATCTAATCTAGATTACATGGTAATATACCGAACACCCATGGCACTTTGGTGCTGGTCATGTTTTGCACTCGGGAGAGGTTTAGTCAACGGATCCGCCACATTCAGATCTGTGTGTACTTTGCAAATCTTTATATCCCCATCTTGGATATGTTCTCGAATAGCGTGAAAACGTAGCTTGATGTGCTTCAGCTTCTTGTGTGATCTTGGTTCTTGCGCATTGGCTATGGCGCCCATATTATCACAGTAGATAGACATTGGGTCCAGCGCACTAGGAACCACACCTAGCTCTGTAATGAACTCTTTCATCCATATCGCTTCTTGTGAAGCCTCCGAAGCAGCCATGTATTCCGATTCAGTTGAAGATCTCGCCACAACGCTTTGCTTTGCACTCCTCCAGCTAACTGCTGCACCATTCAAAATAAATACGTATCCAGATTGTGATTTAGAATCATCCGGATCGGTGTTCCAACTAGCATCGGTGTAACCATTAACAATGAGCTGTTCATCACCTCCATAAGAAAGAACCATATCCTTAGTTCTTCTCAAGTACTTAAGGATGTTTTTGACCGCTGTCCAATGATCCACTCCTGGATCACTTTGATATCTGCTAGTTAAACTAACAGCATATGCAATGTCGGGTCTAGTATATAGCATAGCATACATTAGAGATCCTATGGCTGAGGCATAGGGAGTCTTACTCATCCTTTCTCTATCTTCTGCTGATGTCGGACTTTGAGTTTTACTCAAGGTCGTATTGGGCAACATGGGCAAGAACCCTTTCTTGCTATCTTCCATTCCAAACCTCTTTAGAACTTTGTCCAAATATGTACTTTGTGACAATGATATTTGGCGTTTCGATCTATCTCTATAAATCTTTATGCCTAATATGTAAGCTGCTTCACCAAGATCCTTCATTGAAAAACTATTATTCAAATATTCCTTGACACTATTAAGAAGGTCTACATCATTCCCAATCAATAATATGTCATCCACATATAGTATTAAGAATGCTACAGAGCTCCCACTCACTTTCTTGTAAATACAAGCTTCTCCATAAGTTTGTATAAAACCAAAACTTTTGATCACCTTATCAAAACGTTGATTCCAACTTCGGGATGATTGCTTCAATCCATAGATGGACCGTTGAAGTTTGCATACCTTGTTAGCATCTTTAGGATTAACAAAACCTTTGGGTTGCATCATATACAACTCTTCATCAATGTCTCCATTGAGGAATGTTGTTTGACATCCATCTGCCATATCTCATAATCGTAATATGCAGCGATTGCTAACATAATCCTCACAGACTTTAGCTTCGCTACTGGTGAGAAAGTCTCATCGTAGTCAACTCCTTGAATTTGTCGAAACCCTTTTGCGACAAGTCAAGCTTTATAGACAGTAACATTACCATCAGCATATGTTTTCTTCTTGAAGATCCATTTGTTCTCGACAGCCTTCCGGCCATCCGGTAAGTCCATCAAAGTCCATACTTGGTTTTCGTACATGGATCCAATCTCGGATTTCATGGCTTCTTGCCATTTATTGGAATCTGGGCTCATCATCGCTTCCTCATATGTCTCAGGGTCATCGGTGTTGTCCACCAACATGACACTCATAACGGGATCATACCAATCTGGAGTGGTACGAGTTCTCGTTGACCTGCGAGGCTCTGTAGCAACTTCAACCGAAGTTTCATGATCATCATCATTAGCTTCCTCTCTTATTGGTGCAGGCACCACAGGAACTTCTTCCGGTGCTGCGCTACTCGCAATTTCGAGAGAAGGTTCAACAACCTCGTCAAGTTCTACTTTCCTTCCAGTCACTTCTTTCAAGAGAAATTCCTTCTCTATGATAGAAGGTATACCCAATAGTTTCCTTCGGGTATCCTATGAAGACGCATTTTTCCGCTTTGGGTTCAAGCTTGTCCGGCTGTAACTTCTTTACATAGGCTTCGCACCTCCAAACTTTAAGGAACGACAATCTAGGTTTCTTCCCAAACCATAATTCATATGGTGTCGTTTGAACGGATTTAGACGGTGCCCTATTTAAAGTGAATGCGGCTGTTTCTAATGCATAACCCCAAATTGATAGCGGTAAATCTGTAAGTGACATCATAGAACGAACCATATCTAAGAGAGTTCGATTACGATGTTCGGACACACCATTACGTTGTGGTGTTCCCGGCGGTGTCAATTGTGAAAGTATTCCGCATTTCTTCAAATGCTCGCCAAACTCGTAACTTAGATATTCACCTCCACGATCAGAACGTAGAAATTTAATCTTCTTGTTACGTTGATTCTCTACCTCACTTTGAAATTCCTTAAACTTCTCAAAAGTTTCGGACTTATGTTTCATGAAATAGATATACCCATATCTACTCAAGTCATCCGTGAAGGTAAGAACATAACGATAACCACCGCGCGATGCTACACTCATTGGACCACACACATCGGTATGTATGATTTCCAATAAGTCCGTAGCTCGCTCCATCATACCAGAAAATGGAGTCTTAGTCATTTTACCCATCAGACATGCTTCGCATCTATCAAGTGATTCGAAATCAAGTGATTCAAGAAGTCCATCGGAATGGAGTTTCTTCATACGCTTCACTCCAATGTGACCAAGACGACAGTGCCACATATAGGTCGAGTTATCGCTCGATTTCAAACGTTTAGCCTCAATGTTATTAATATGTGTATTTCCACTATCGAGATTCAACAAGAATAGACCATCTATCAAAGGTGCATGTGCATAAAACATATTACTCATATAAATCGAACAACCATTATTCTCAGACTTAAACAAGTAACCGTCTCGCAATAAACAAGATCCCGATATAATGTTCATGCTTAACGCAGGCACCAAATAACAATTATTTAAGTATAAAACTAATCCCGATGGTAGATGAAGGGGTAGCGTGCCGACCGCGATCATATCAACCTTTGATCCGTTTCCAACGCGCATCGTCACCTCGTTCTTCGCTAGCTTCCGTTTATTCTGCAGCACCTGTTTCGAGTTACAAATATGAGCAACCGAACCAGTATCAAATACCCAGGCACTACTACGAGTACTAGTGAGATACACATCAATAACATGTATATCAGATATACCTTTCTTCTTGATGTTGCCGTTCTTCAAATCCGCCAAGTACTTTGGGCAATTCCGCTTCCAGTGACCTTCTCCCTTGCAGTAAAAGCACTCAGTATCAGGCTTAGGTCCAGCCTTGGTCTTCTTCGTCGGTGTGGTAACTTTCTTACCACCCTTCTTGAAGTGTCCCTTCTGCTTAGACTTGCCTTTCTTGAATTTGGTGGTCTTATTGACCAACAACACTTGGTGCTCTTTCTTGATCTCCACTTCTGCAGATTTCAACATGGCAAAGAGTTCTGGCAACGTCTTGTTCATGTTTTGCATGTTGTAGTTCATAACAAAGTTCTTATAACTTGGTGGCGGTGATTGGAGGACACGGTAAATCCCCAAAGCATTGGGAATCACTATACCCAAGCTTTGAAGTTTGTTTGCATGCCCAGACATCTTAAGCACATGCTCGCTGACGGAGCTGCCCTCTTCCATCTTGCAGTTAAAGAACTTTTCAGAAGCCTCATAGCTTTCAATTGCCGCATGAGTCTCAAAGATCAATTTGAGATCCTCGACAATATCATATGGGTCTGAATTCTCAAACCTTTTCCGAAGCTCCGATTCTAAACCATACAAGATAGCACACTGAACTGTGGAGTACTGAGTCTTCCGAGTGAGGTAAACATTCTTTACTTCATCGGCGGCATCAGCTGCAGGTGGGTCACCCAGCGGTGCATCCAGCACATAGGTCAAATTACCAGCTGTGAGGACAATCCTCAAATTGCGGAACCAATCCGCGAAGTTGCTTCCATTGTTTTTCAACTTTTCTTTCTCTAGGAACGCATTAAAATTGATGGTAGGGGCTGCCATTGATCTACAACATATTTGCAATAGTTTAGACTAAGTTTATGACAGATTGAGTTCAAATTAATAAATTTAATCTAGGTGAACTCCCACTCAAAACAATATCCCTCACATTGTTTTAGTGATCACACGAACCAAATCCACCACATCAACACCGATCATCACGAGAGTTGATATAGTTTTAATGGCGAACAATCAACATGTTCATCATATCTACTATATGATTCATGCTTTACCTTTCGGTGATCCGTGTTCCGAGACCATGTCTGTACATGCTAGGCTCGTCAAGATCAAACCTTAGTTTCCGCATGAGCAAATCTGGCTTGCTCACGTTGTATGCACTTGCAGAATCTAACACACCCGATCATCACGTGGTGCTTCGAAACAACAAGCTTTAGCAACGGTGCCAACTAAGGGTGAACACTTTATGACTTGAAATTCATGTGCATGAGGGATCATCTTATAATGCTACCGTTGTCTACTAAGCAATACAAGATGCATAAAGGATTAACATCACATGCAATTCAAAATATGTGATATGATATGGCCTTTCTCCTTTGTGCTTCCGATCTCCATCTTCTAGCACGAACATGATCTCCATCATCATCGGCATTGCATCAAGGTCAATGACGCTTCTCCATGGTTGTCGTCCACCGGCTTCAACTATTACAACTACTTTGAATAGACACGCGGGTCTTAACATAAATTAAAGATAACCATATGGCTCCAGCCGGTTGCCAACTTACAATAAGGAACATTGCATACATCAAATATAATCACAATCATGGCCATATCACATCACAGCACACCCCTACAAAACAAAGTTAGACGCCTCTACTTTCTTTGCATGTTTTACGTGGTTTGGGGCTTTCAATAAGTGTCGTTCTAACTTACGAACATGAACCACAACATTGATACTAGTATTGTAAATCACCCGTTGTAAATTGGATCTTAACTATGCTAGGAGAAACAGCACCCGCAAAGCCACTTATGCAATACAAGTTGCATGTCAAGCGTGGAGCAAGTCTCATGAACGATGTCATGTAAGGTTAGCCCGGGCCGCTTCATCCCAACATCCCGCAAGATGCAAAGTACACAAGAAGCAATCGACAATAAAAGCATCAACGCCCACAATGACCATTGTGTTCTACTCGTGCAACAGATCTACATATAGATCGGCTCTGATACCACTGTAGGGTTCCGTAGCATGGAAAACAAAAAATTTCTACCGCATACAAACAAACAAGCCAAGATCTATCTACTAGATTGTAGCAACGAGTCGATGGAATAACTCACCCTCGAAGATTCCAAAGTGTTTAACGAGAGCGGATTCTCGTGGGTGATGTAGTCGTACTCTTCCCGATCTCAAGAACGCGTAGACGATCCTTCCGGCGCTGCGTTCCGGCAGCGCTCCCGCAGTCGGTCACACGTTCGGTACTCGACGAAGACCTTCCTCTCCCTTGTTCCAGCAGGCAGCGGAGGTTGTAGCACTCTCCTCGCGATTCCGGCAGCACAACGGCATGGTACCGGAAGTAGAGGGGAGATCTCGCAGGGCTTCGCCTTAAGCCGGAGCGAGTATGGTGGAGTATGAGAGAGTCCCTCGGTGTTCTAGGGTTTAGACACGCCGAGGAAGAGGTGCTAGGGCTGGCGGCTAGGGCTTGGAGATGCCCAAGTCGGCGGCAAGGAGATCCCTAGGCGGCGGCGGCTTGGAGGGCGGCGACGGCTAGGGTTAGGGTTTTCGGGGCAAGGAACTTGTGTGCTAGGAGGGGCAGCCCTGCCCCTCCCTTTATAGGTGGGAGGCGCGGCCTAGGGGAGGGGAGTCCCTCCCCAACTCGGCTTGGAGGTGGGCCGGCGGTTGGAGGAGGGAACTCCTCCCCAACTCGGTTTCCCACTCCTCTTTTCCTCTTTCCAAATTTAGCCGTTTGACTTTTCAAACTAGGATTTGAATTAATCCTTTATTTGGTTCAGCGATGACACTTAGTACATGATGCAATCATACCAACTTGATACAACACATTCATGTACCCTTCCCCTCCGGAGTGTCGGACATTCCGGAACCTTCTAGAACATTCCCGATGAAAACACCGGAACCATTCCCCAACTCCGAAACGGGACTTTCCTTATATGAATCTTATTCTCCGGACCATTCCGGATCTCCTCGTGATATCCCGGATCCCATCCGGGACTCCGAACAACATTCGGTCTCTTTCTCATCATTCCATAACTACTCAAAACAACGTCGAATCCTTAAGTGTGTCTCCCTACGGTTCGTGAATTATGCAGACATGATCGAGACACTTCTCCGAACAATAACCAATAGAGGAATCTGGAAATTCATATGGCTCCCACATATTTCTACGATTACTTTGCGATTGAATGAACCACTTACATACGATATCAATTTCCCTTTGTCTCACGATAGTTTACTTATTCGAGGTTATGATCGTCGGTATCTCTGCATACCTAGTTCAACCTCGTTACCGATAAGTACTCTTTTCTCGTTCCCGTGATATGTGATCCCTTGTGAGCCAGTCACATGCTTGCAAGCTAATTGGATGACATTTCACCGAGAGGGCCCAGAGTATATCTATCCGTCATATAGATGGACAAATCCCACTCTTGATCCATGTGTTTCAACTAATACTTTCCGAACACTCAATGCCACCTTTATAGCCACCCAGTTACGGTGTGGTGTTTGATGTCATCAAAGCATCCATCCGGTAAAGGTGATATGCATGATCTCATGGTCGAAGGAATTAGATTACTATGTATCAGAAAGCATATAGCAATTGAACTATTAAAATGACTTGATCTTTATGCGACGCTTATCTATAGGAGTATGTCCATCATATCATTCTCCTAACGATATGATCTTGCTGTTAATAACATCTCAATGTTCATGATAGGGAAACCACAATCATCTATTAACCAACAAGCTAGTATTATATAGAGGCTTTACTAGGGACTTCAAATTAAGTTTACAAATCACACAAGTATCAATGTTTCCTTGTTAATACTATTATAGCATGAATGTAAACATTTATCATAAACACAAAGATATAATAATAACTACATTTATTATTGCCTCTAGGGCATATCTCCAACACATCTAGCTTGCCACAGCCATGTGGTTAGGGTTCGCGGGGAGGGGGCGCCCCCAGCTGTTCCAAGAAGGGGAGGGAGAAAGGGAGAGCTCACCGGTGGGGAATGGGAGGGACAAGGAAGGGGAGGGGCTTGGAGCTCACCGGCGGGAGGAGGGGCGGCGCGCCTGCCAGGTCGGGGGCGAGGAGGAACGGAGAAGGGAGGGAGGGAGAGGGAGGGAGAGACGGGGAAGGGGAGGAAGGAAGGGGAGGGAGGGACGGGGAAAGGGAGGGAGGAAGGGAGAGGGAGGGAGAGCTCTCACCAGCGAGGAAGGGGAGGGATGAGGAAGGGGAGGGGCGAGGAGCTCACCGACGGGAGGAGGGGCAGCGCGTCTGCTAGGTCGGGGGCGAGGAGCTCCTGGTGAGGAAGAAGCTCGGGAAAGGCTACTCTCGCGGGGCCTCTTTCCACGCTCTTTCTGAGCGGACGGGCTCGGAAACTACCAGCACGGGGCGCACGCTCGCGAGGGGGCCGCTCGGAATCGGTCCCTCTTTCCACGCTTCGATTTCCAGGCCCTTCCAAACGGCTGAATTAGGTCTACTAATTCCAAAATTCCAATTCCGAGGCTATTTTCCAACATCCAAACACATTGTAATTTATATCTCCATGAGTGGATTCCTTCATGAGTCCAATTCCCTCCTGAAATCGTGAACTCATTATGGGTTGTATTTTGAAGGTGCAAGAAGCCATGGAAGCTTAATAACCTCTGAACGACATCAGATTATCAAATATAGTAAGACTATGGCTTGCACAAAGATACGTGCCAATTTTGGAACAATATGCATCTCATTTTGAAACTATGAAATTGATGGTACTCATGTACTAAGTTTTCGTTTGATCCGGTGCATGGAATCATTCGGTCGTGTAGATATGTCGTCATGAACTTGTTAGTATACTTATCCACATTCACGTTTATGTTAGTTTCAATCTTTAATTATTTTTGTGAAGTTAATTTCTGCCTTTCAACTTTAATTGCCCAAGTTAAATTTTTGTCTAATACATCTGAAATTACTTTTCTGTAGGCATTTGCAGTTTGCAGATATCGAGGCGGCGTGCCCTGGATCCGAATGTTTGAAGAATAAAAGTGAAGCTTGTAGAGATAATTGCAAAGATTCCGAAGGCAGTCATGTGCATGAACATTGCCATGTTGTAAATATTTGGATCAGATTTGCTGGGATAACCAACCATTTGGTTGATCAGCCAATCGTAGTGATGGCGGGAACGATAATTATGCATTTGATCGATCATCGAGAATGCTTTAGTTTTTATTCTAAATTTCAAAGTTGTTGTACTGTGATTTCTGATTCTAAATATCAGCAAGTTCCCTAATAATATCCATCGTGAGAAAATAATATAGAATTAAGTGCCAATTTTTCTAGGCTCTAAAAGATGGGTTCATCTGTATTGTGTGATTCAATCAAATCATCAGACCAGGCTGGTTCTTAGTGCATGCTCAATGCTCAAACTCAACATGAGCTCCATATGTTTTCATCCTTTTTACAACATCTGATTCATGGTTATTGTAAAATTTCATTTGCACCTCTACAGTTAAACTCGAGATAATTGCAATGAGATATGTTGTATTAAGTAGTATATCGTCGAGTAGCTGGGGCCTTTACGATACTAATTTTTCTCCCGTTACAACGCACGGACATGTTTTATAGTAACATTAAAACTTAACTAAATATAAATCTAAATCAACCGATATGGATTGAAGGGAGAGTACATCACGGTATGCTGACATGCGGCCTCATATCCCCCGGTCCTAGAGGCTTCGGCATCCTGGTCTGCCCTCTCGGCCTTCGGCGCCTGATCACCTCTCTGGTTCTACCGTAGCCTTTAGCACCTTCGCCTAGGGTTAGGTTAAAGCAAGGCCGCCTCTCTGGGGCTTCTAGAACCTTCTGGAAGGAGGCGTGATGTGGCACGAGGCACGGCGGTCAGAGAAGAAGGTCCATGACCTCATGGACGCCGCCCGCCGCCGAGCGCAGCGGCGCGCCGCCTATCTCGCCCGCCGCCGCGGCGACCCGCACCAGTCCCTCCAGGTCTCCGGCGCGCGGTGCCGCGTTCACCGCGACGACGCGCTCTACCAGGCCACCGAGGACCAGCAAGGATTGTGCGTGCCTCCTCTCTCTCACGCTCACTTTGTCTCCAGTTGATGTCATGTTATGGGCTGTGTTGCTTACTTGTCGTGGAAGAAGTATGCTGAATTTGGTCAAATTAGCTGTCTTTCTGATAGATTGGCAGTGCGCTATGGATGCGGATTATGTTTCCCGATGCTGCGCCAACAGTAAATTCCTTTGACAAGTGTTAGCAGTAAACTAGTAACTGTGGACCGGAATGGCCACTGATTCATCAGTTAACTAGGTTGCATCTTCTACGTTTCTGCGGCTCCTCTCATTCTATCAACGACTAGGACACTGGGTATCGCTGTACTGGATTTTATTTCCAATTCGAGCCATACACTTGTTTCTGATTATGGTAAATGTAACGTGGTGGTTGCTAGGGGATTGATGGTGTGGTGTAGCTGATGTAATGTGTTTTTGTTTTGGCCATGTGTCAATAGATTGATTAGTTCCTTGCTGTGGATATTTTAGTTGCCTCACTAGGATTTGATTGTGTAGATGTTTAATTTGAGCCATGTATTGCAGGAAGCCAGGATTTTTATCTTCACATTCTGGTTAGACTGAATTAAAGTTTAAACACCAATGTTGGAGCTTATGTAGTGTTCCTGGTTGCTCTAGAAAATTACCTAAATTTATTCTAGCAGCGTAGTTACTAGTTACTCAAGCAAGTTCATTACTAGCAAAAGTATCATTTTTTGAAGCATTTCATTTGGTTTTATCTGAAACTCTAGCCACTGTTATCACATGAATAATACGTGTTCATCGAAATGAACTTAAATCTAGGGTTGTAGGAGTTCTGGAACTGCAGATGTTTCTGTTTGTAAAGACATATCTGTTTGTACCTGAACCACACATAGCAGCTGCTAGGGTTGTAGGAGTTCTGGAACTGCAGATGTTTCTGAGTTCTTATATCTGTCTAATGCGTTAAATGACCGTAAACAACTCATCTGGTATGTTTTGGAGTACCTTTGTTCGGAAGTCGTCGAGTCGAGTCGAGTCGAGCTCGAAGAGTTGAGTCGACATGTCGATGTTTAGGCGACAACTGGGCGTTGGGCGTAATAATAATAAATAATATATAATATGACAGGAAAATGAAATTATGTGAGCAAAATAGGAGATTAGGAACATAAATAACAACTAGCATAAGCATAAGTTCAACAACATAAGGTCCAGAAGAAATAATTGGTCAATTATTGCTTGATTAGCAACATAATCAGATGAGAAATAAGGCAGAACAGAGCATCAAAAGAGGCAGCAAGCAGAGTTGCAAAGGGGAGGGGGGGGGGGGGGGGGGCGCTGGAGATGGAGCCATGGAGGAGCAGAGCTGCAGAGGAGGGAGCAGCACACGAGAGGGAGGAGCAGAACAGCAGGGGCGCTGGAGATAGAGGACCAGAACAGCAGGGGCAGAGGCGGAGGAAGAACAACAGGGGCGGAGGCTTAGGTGGAAATTAGAGAGGGAGGCGGAGGAGGGAAGAAGAGGAAGGAGGCTTACCTGACGACAGAGGTGGAGCGGCCGAAGAACCCTGGCGGCAGCGGCGGTGGAGCTTGGTGGCGGCGGCGGTGGAGCTCAGGTCGCCTCTCTGTCCCGCCCGATTGGATACTGCAGGGGTCGATTCCCTCTCTCCCCCGCTCAATTAGGGATATCCCTCACCAATTCCCGCCAATTTCCCCCCTTTCCGCTGATTCCCCCCAACAAATCCCGCCAATTTTGGCTGGGCGATCGCCCCAAGCAAGCAAGTCGACGCCCAGGCGAGCGGGGCGACGATTTTTTTTCTGGGCGCCCGCCTAACTCAGAAAAGCTGGGCGTCGCTCCCAGTCGTCCCTCCCAGCACGCCCCGACGCCTGGGCGACGTTTAAGCGTCGTTTAGGCGACGACGTGAAAACAAAGTGGAGTACTACCAAAGTAGGTTCAGTTCGAATTTTGTTTAACATACTGCAATAACATGGGCTAACCTATAGCTCTGGTGGAAGTTTTGAATATATATCAATTAAATCTTGTTTCTGGTCTCTTCCAGTTTGTCTAGAAAGAGAAGAATTACAGTTACAATTTAATGGTACTACTTACTGTATTGCAGGATACCATGGAACGGGAAACAAGATATTTTGATTGACAGGTATTTATCATTTGTGAGCTGTTAAACCATGTTAAGAGTAAGAAAGTTGATCTCCATTTTATTAATGTGTAGATTTGATGGTCGTGCACTACTTGATTTCATCCGCGACTCTGGTTCTCGGCCTTTTCGAGCTCAGGAAAAATCTGAAGAAGATGAAGAATTAGAAGAATTTGTTAATTTTGAACGTTATCGGGACTTGATTAAGCATCGTCGTAGAGGATGTCGGTACCTTTTTGGTTTCTCTGTTTTGTTGCCATTGTTGTAGGATTTTCTGTCCTTCCATTTGCCTACTTATATGTTCATCCTTATGTACTTCTGTTTTTTCTATGCTTGGGAGAGTATCCTACTTTTCTATCTCTATATGGTCTTTTTTGTTTCCTAATATTAGCTACCCAAAACGATTATTTTCCTTCTTCCTCTGCAGTTTCTGATGAGGCGGGTTTGCAACATGTTGCACAAGAGTTGGAAGCAAAAGCTATTCTTCCTTTTAGCTTTGAGAAGTAAGTCTGCTCTTCCACTTTTTATCTGTTAGTCTTAGGTCTCTCATAGTGTGAGTAACTTGGGTGGTATCATGCAGTTCTACCTAAGCAAGATGATGTGGCAATGCAATTAATGATGAAAGAGACAATTGAAGTATCATATCATCCCTTAGGCCTTTTTCTAGTACAAATAGCATAAATAGGATACTAACCTTATTGCAAATTCGCAGAATGAGCCAGCTAAGTTGCCTCTGTGGAAAGTTTACGTAGGTTTATAGTATTTATTTATCCAAAAAGGTACAATCAAATGTATTACTCCTTCCGTGCAACAGAGGGAATAGCCTATTGTTTATATATAGGTCAAATGTTCATCAAGTTAGCCTGTAAGACAAGCTAAAACACTGGCCATTTGGTAGACCAGCCACACAAACAAGATTATTAATGGAAAGACCATCTGTAACGTATTTCCATCGTGCTGAAGTAAACCAGAGTTACCTATCAAGGTGTACAATGTGAATGAACATAACTGAAGGTGACAGTGTTTGTTTTTAGAGTAAATTATTCAAAATTAAATATAACAGTACAACTTTCTCAAGTAAATATTGTATGCCAGATTTTATTAGAAAACCGTTCAGCGAGTTGAAACTATGCGAGATTTTTCTATTCCATATGTTATGTTATGAAAGTTACTCCTGTTTTTACTATTTCGTGTAGTTAGCATTGTTGGGATGATGAAAATATATCTAGACTAGTAAGGCCTTATATTTAGTAGGCCTGCCAGTTCCTTTCATTGGGTCCAGTTTTCAAAGTTATTTTTTCTGTTTCCAGCAGACCTCAATCCTCACAGGCTCCAGCTAGCAAAGGTGCCTATTCGCAGGTTGGATTCTCATATAAAGGGGATGGAAATGAAGATTCTGACGATCTAAACAGTGACGATGAAGATGAAGAGGAAGAAGAAGATGAGGATGACAAGGGCTTCAGTAGTGATGATAGCAGTGATGAGCGAATGGAAAACCTAGCTAAGGAATTTGGCATAAAAAGATATAACTGGCTTGTTTACATGGACAAAAAGGTTAAAGAAGAGGAGAAACGGCAGAAAGAAATTATTAAAGGCGATCCATCCATCGTTAGTACTTCACTAGCTTCAGATAAGTGTCTCTTTATTTGCCTCATGTAAGAACTAACATAAAAATTTATACAGAAAAAGTTGAGTCGAAGAGAAAGAAGGAAGGCTTCTCAATCTGAGAGGGAAAAAGAGAGGGAGGCAGTACGTTCTGTTGGAAGAGTATCTTATCATGACCCTTATAGGTAACAGTGCCTATCAGCTTTTTGAACGATTAAAAAGAGAACAATGTGGCAGTTGTATTGACTACCGTGTTTAAGTGCTCTAACATCATATATTATAATTAAGGGAACAAAGGAGAAGCCCGTCATATGAAGCATATTCAAGGGGTAGAAGGTATGCTACTATGCTTTGTGTTGACTGGAACAATTTCTTGCAAAATTCTTTTGCTTTGCTTGACCTGCATAATATTTCGTTTGACAGATCAAGGTCACGATCGAGATCTCGTTCACCTTCATATTCTAGACGTCATGCCCGTGGTTCACATGCCGAAAGTAACTATCGAAGCAAGGCGAAGCCTCCAAGAGTTGAATACATTACTGAATTTGGAGGTTCAGAAGACACCAGTGACCTGAAAGTTACAGGGATCTCTCCGCCTTCGTCTCCAATACGAGTTGGCATTCCTAACCGGTCGGGGAACTTGAACTTTAATATTTGCAAAAAGATACATTGGGCTGTTGTTTATCCACTGCAGCTTACTGGCAGGGTCTTGTTATCGTAAAAGTTAAATGTGTCAGCATTAGGATAGGTGAAGACAAGGTTGCGATGGCATAAAATGATGATTTGATTTGTAGATAGACATGTGATGGAAGAGACTGTATTATGTCGTTTACTCAGAAGTAATAAGATGTAGCATACATACATCCACCATCAGCTATGGAGCTTCTGACATATCTTTGCTCCTACATTATTTTTTGGTCTATAACACTTTCATTCTTGCAGGTCATCAGGTGTCCAAATTCTGGAGGCACTTCACAGTGATCCAGCATCTTCTTTGTCTGTGGAACAGGAAAAAAGTGCTAAAATTTTGAAACCAACTACCAGGTTTGTCAGCATGTTTACAACCATATGAAGAGAGCAGCTGTATGTTCAACCAAGAGATTGACATCCTCTATTTGTCTAGAAGTCTTTACACCTACCTAACCTTGAGCATGTATCTGGTACAGGATAGTTATGTCTATTTCCAGTCTTAACAGGCATGTACTAAACCTTTGACGTATTTCTGGTTGACAGCACATCATCTGCACTAGCGAAACTAAAGGGTGCATCTGGAGGAGCTGGTAAAACTCCCCAGGCTGAGAAGAAAGAAACACCACAAGAGCGTCTTAAAAGGATAATGAGCAAACAGCTTAACAAGCAAAGTATGTCACGTTTTTTTTTTAAATTCTTATCTGCACCAGTAATTTTTGCGCAATGCTAATCATGTATCTTCGTATGTAATTTATTCTAAGCTTTTGTTCGTCTCTACAGTTAAGAAAGATACTGCTGCTGAGACTGCAAAGAAACGAGAACAGGAACGGCAAAGGCAGGAAAAACTTGCAGAAGTAGGCCGATACAGACACCGTAGCAGGAGTAGAAGTGTTAGCCGTTCTCCACCAAGGTACTTGAATCAATCCCTGTCACCTAAGGGTGTAAAGTTTGTGGATTTAGTTGAGGACTAATAGAAGTTTGCTGCATTTTCTACGCGGTGTGCAAGCGTTTGCGTGTTGATGATTTTGCCGAAAAAATTGTTTCTAATCTACATAACCAGGATGATATGCTGTGTAGTAAGTATCATGGTTCCATGTGCAGAAGGCGACACTATAGCAGAAGCCGTAGTAGGAGCAGGAGCCCAAGAAGACACCGTTCACATTCAAGTTCACCCTCTCGCTCTCCAAGGTAATACATGGTAGATATGTATGTATGTTGAAAAAGATTTTAGGATGTATACCATCTGAAGAGTGGTCACTCCGCAGGTACAGAAGCAGGTCAAGACACTAAAAAAGTATCCCATCCAAGCTCCTTGGTTGTCTTCGGTGCTTGGTGCTTCAGTTTTATATATTTACTTTGGCTTTCCTTGCCTGGATCCCCAACATTGTTGATACCGTGTTGAATCTGTGTACTTTGCGATTATTATCATATTATCAGCAAAAGAATGGTCCAAGAGGAGGGTGGTTTGGGAAGTAGTGTTGACAGATTATTATGTGGTACCAGTTGCAGTAGTGCATTTGGCTGGGAGTGAAACAGTTTTCCTGAACGGTCCTGTGCACGTGAGGGGCTTCAACGGCCTCCTGACGTTAATGCCGGCTCAACGTCCTTCTGGTTCTGCATGTGAGGTTGCACGTGAGAGAGTTAAACAAACATAGCAAGTGCCAAACCTGACACCTAATCGGTTCTTCAAAACAAAAAAAAGTACTCCCTCCGATCCTAAATAAGTGTTGCGGTTTTGAATAGAGTTAGTTAGTTCAAAACCGTGACACTTATTTATGATCTAAGGGAGTACTGTAGTATATAAAATAGGCCTTTTATAATACTGTATGAAGGATTTACATGTCATCGCGCTGGTGCTTCTGAGGCCGGGAGGGGCTCTGCGTCTGGAGACTGGAGTTGCCCTGTTAAAAAACGCCTTATGCGATTAGTCAAAAAAAAAGTCCAGAGCGTGAAGGAGCCGGTGTATATGTTAAGTAGGAGGGAGATGGTAGAGATGCAACGGTGATCAGATCAATAGAGTGAGCAACGCAGTCGCCACGAAGGGAAGGAGCTAAAATTGATGTCTCGTGCATTTGGTGATGTGGCCAGGAGAGAGAAAAATCACAGAATTTAGTTTTCTATTTCTAAATCTAGACTGCCACGTACATCACGTGTCAAATGCAGGAGTTGGTTCACATAGATGAATTTGTGTTCCATGTTTTGTAGAATTATTTTAAAAATGCATTATTTGGGCGTTTTCTTTCTCGTAGTACAGAGTACAGTACGCGGAGCTGAAACTCACACGCCCTGTCCCAAAGCTTAGCATGCTGCTGTCTGTTGGGTATTTGGTGTCATGGGCTTTTGGCGATTCCTTGAAAGTTTTAAGGTCAAGCACTTGTTTTCTCAAGGACGTCCAACTTGACGACCCCGAGTTTGATCATTTACGGAGCGATGTCGCGGACTTCCATAGAGTGGCTAATCAAATCAAAGCGCGGTACCAAGTCGATCAAAGTAGGAGCCGACTACATTTTCTGTCTTTTCTCTCTCGCCCTTTTCCTGGCGTGCTTAAGATGCTTTTGGACTTCTGGCGCCTAAATCCAAAAAGGTCTCGCGCACGCGCGCAGGCACTGTTGTACGTAGTACTTCAATTTACTTGGCAAAAAAAAATACCACTCTAGCACAACGTGCTTTTGAATTTCATGTTATTAGAGCATCTCCATCAGATACAACACATCGCAGGTAAATCACAAAACATTTTCTTCTCGCTAAAAAGCGGCAGGAAGACTAGATCCCGCATAATGGCCCCGCAAAACCGAAACTATGCGAGATCTGGTCTGCGCAGATGCCTGATACCGCAAATCATAGTTTCAGATTTATGTGGGTTTAAGGATGAATGCGTCGACAATTTTGAAAGCTAAACATTACGAATTTAAATTAACAACATTGTTTGGTTCAAAAGCTGCGCTACACAAAGTACTTGTCAAGGTTTCAATGCAAATCTCATCATAAACCCTAATCATTCTGGGATACCACCGCCTAGGCAAGGCATCGCCACCTCCACCGGTAGCCGGAGCACCACCGCCATGACCAGTAGTTGCTACAGCGGCAGCAGCAACTACGGTTCTTCTTTCTTCCATGATCCCCCTTATTGGATCAACTGTACTCGTTTCTCCTCATCAATGATGCTTGTCCTCGTCTTGGTCTCCTCGAGGATGTTCCTGCATTCCTCAAACTCCGCCTTGCGCTTCTCATCTTCTCTAATTTGGATCCACCTTATTCTCTTATCTTCTGGCTTCTTCTATATCCATGCATTTTGGTTTGCAATTGTTGAGCCGCCAATAAATGCTTGGACTTCATCATCTCATCGATCTTCCCCATCAACCCTCCAGCTTCCTCTTCAACTCCGCCTTCACTTATTTCGTTCCATCCGGTCTACCTTTCTCGATGGCTCCTGGTTCATCATCATCCAAAGAGATTACATCTCCCCTTCTTGATGGAGGTGTTTGTTGATCCCTCAACTTCCACTTCTCACTATGTTCAAGCAACTTCCAACAATGGAAGAGTGTGAATGGTTTCTACTTGGATGCTTCCATATCCTTGTACATCTCTTGTGTTATTCGATCCTACATTGACAAAGAAGCAAACCAAATGTGAGCAAACTCACATAGTCATCAATATTGCATCCACCCGGAGGTGCATTCCTCACTTGCTCCAAACAAGCACTCCTTACAACACGCCTTGGTCATATCGTACTAGCCTCAGAGAGATCTCATTGTGCGTGTTGATTTTGGAGAAATGATCCAATGAAATTTATCTTCAATTCTTTGTAATACGTCTTTACGTTTTGATCATTTCCGGTCACCGCATCTATTGACACTACCTCCCATACTTCCACCAACGCAATGTCTTCAACCTCAGTGTAGTTGGCGGTTCTCTTTGATTTACCATTTCCATCTGAAGCATAGAAATGTTCCGTATCAACCTCTTCCAAATCACCGGCATCCAACTCTTGTTCAAAACCGTTAAGTGGCTCACTCCCTCTGCCTACCGAGTTTTCCTCCAATACCCACATATGAAGTAGGAATTGAGTGCAAATCAAAGCTAGAAATTTGGAACACAAAAAATCTAACAATTCCCATCGAATTTGGTCGAGCACATGCGTAAGGGAGGGGGAAATTCATACCTTTCGGTGGACGATTGGCCGAGCACATGCGATGATGGCGGCGGTGGAGTAGGCACTGGGGTTTGGGACACTAGAGGGGTGGAATTATGCAGGACTGCCACAACGGAAGGTGCGTCGGTGTTCCCGACGACGAGATACGCAGCGATAGCAAGCGACATTGACTGGGCTGCGCAAGTCGGGAAACATTGGCAGAAGGGAGCTGATGGTCCATGGCGATGACGGCGGGCAGCTAGGGGGTGTGTGTGTGTTTGTGGAGATCGACAACGGCGGGGGAGCGCAAGAAGGAAATTAGGGTGCTGAAATGTCCCTCACGCCAATTGTTACACGCGGATGCGGGAAACCAGATACCTAGTACGGTACCGCGTATAAGCAAGTTTAGGAGGGCGATTTACCTCGAAAAAAATGCAGGTTGACCATGTTTACCATATTTTCTATGGCCAGTTTCTTGCCTTAAAACAGTAAAATGTCGGTTATTTTGCGGGTCGACGAGGTATGTGTTATCGCCTAGAATTGCTCTTATCAAGTGAAACTAATTCTTCAATTAAAACAAGATTAATTCGGTTCAATTTGCATAATCACCATGAGGCAAAAAAGAGAGAGAGAGCATAATTCGAGAGAAGCGTTGGTATTTCGAAGAAGGGAGGCTCTTTTGTTTAGATGCAGGAGGAAACAAACTCAAAACTCGAGGTAAACATGGGCGGTACAGGTGGAGTTGAAGGTGCGGCCTTTGTCTCCACGTCGTCCGTCTTCCTCCTAGCATCTCTCTCCCTCTAGAGTTGGGAGCTGGGACCGTTGCTCTCAAGAGAAGTGGTCCCGGGACAACAACACGTTGGGAGAATCACCGTTTTATTATCACTTCACTCTCTCCACCGCCTGTAAAGCTCCAAATCTTGCTGACATGGTTTTGATGAAGACTAGGTTGTCCTAGCGAGACATTCGACCCGGCATCTCTTTACTTGGCAGAAGAGCATCAGCCAAGAGTTCCGATATCCATGCAGACAATCTACACTTGTCCTTTTTCTTTTTCACATAGAAAAATCACGAGAAGCGGTCCAGTTTATCCATCGATGCGAACGGTGCAACACACGAGAGAAAGAGAGCTCCCGGCGGATAGTCACATAAATGTGCAGATACTTGGGACGTGATGCGAACAATCCGGATTTCACCAAGATCTGTGAAGAAAGAAACCAGTGGCTAGGGGCATCTACAGTTGGCCGACCCAAATCAGAAACGTGAAAATCGTCTGATTATGTTTAGATGGGTTAACCCATGGATAAAATTTGGATAGTGGTCCGGCCTGTCTCGCTAGTGCGTGCACAGGGGCGACCCATCCTATCCGCCGGAGGAAGATTTTGGCTATCACTGTGGCCACCGGTGCCGGCACCGGTGTGTTCCCAGCGTATTCCTGCCGCCCCGCCGTTTTTCGTCCTTGTTTTCCGCTACTTATAGCTACTTCCCATCGCTTCAAAATGTTTTCCGCCGCATCCAGATGCAGGCAATAAAATAAGAGTCTAGCGGTGGTGGATTTCCCACATTCCCAACGGCCACCATGCTTGGCCTCCGTCTTCCTGCCACTGACGCTCACAACCGCAGCCGGGAGTTGTCGATGCCGAACCAGCGGGCGACCCAATTGGCGCGAGGGGGGTCACGAGCGTTTGAGGTACCACATAACAGGACCACTGGCGAGCGTTTCTCGCGCGATGTCCACAACAACATCATGTTGCCGGAGTTCCAACGGCGGCAAGCACTCGAACAAGTGCTTGCTGAGGTCATGGAAGCGGCGCACGCCAATCCCGACGACGCGGCCTTGTGTGCCCGCCTCATCCAAATTGTAGAGGACCTAGAGCTACAGAGGACGGTCTACCGATCTCTTCAAGAGGAGTGGGGTCTTGTTTACTCGCCGCCAGCATCGTAGCCATCACAAGTTTAGATTGTGGTATCTCGTTGAACCTCTTGTTATATGCTTACTATTAATAGAAGTTTTTCACCGCACTGGACGTTGCCATGCTTGTTTGATCATAGCAAGCAAGTTGCATACATATTGAGCAAAAAGTTATGAAAAAACACAAGATAAACTAGGAGACCATGGTCTTCTTCTCGTCCTCGTCTACTCATCGGAGTCGGAATGGTAGTGACGACGACACATGCTGCCGTCAAAGATGCTGACGGTGAGCATGGCTTGACTAAGAAGTGGCCGACTTCGATTTGGTGCGTGCGGGCGAACTCCTTCCAACCGTTGGTGAGGTATATATATCGTCGTAGCGGTCGAACAATACCTCCGCGGACCACTGGTCGGTCGCATCGCCAGACACCCATAGCACGACGTGTTGGGGCTCTTACCCGTCTACCATCGATGCGAACTTCCGGGGAAGGCGTAGCCTGTCCTAGTTCATGCCCAAGTGGATGGTCATGGCGAACTATAACCTGTCGAGGTTGATGGTGACGGGCTTGAGCTCGGGTGATGACGGCGGTGGCAACGGAGGTGGTGGTGGCGAACCGCTCTGGCCACGCCCCCATGTCTTCCTCGACGGCCTCGGCTACGACCAGGGCCCGGTGGTCATCCAAGACGCCCTCCTCTCGATCCAATGCCACCGGCCATGGGTAGCTAGCGCGGTGCCTGTGTTGGTGCTGACGATGGGAGGGAGGAGAAGAGTGTGGAAGAAGATGATCGCGGGTGTGGCTTGTTAAAAGACCACAACATTGAATGTCGGTGCGGAGGCCGAAACGACGATATTGGTGTGGTCGCGGCAGGAGCGCAGGCGTCGGACAGCACAGCTAGCGCAGAAGGGCAGGCGTCAGTGGCGCGCCAAATTTGGTGCAGCATCCCTTCCTTCATTGATGGCTAGCGAAAGAAGGTGATTGAGTCGCTGACATACGGGCTCTCGATCCATGTAGGAGGACATGGGAGGACGTGTCTGCTGTCTGCCCCGGCCCAACCTTTGCGTGCGGCGATAGGTCACGTTGGATGAGTTGGTCCGAATGGATCGCAGCGCTTGAAGAATGTATCCATCGCTCGCGTACGGTCAGACCGGTTCAGAAGCGGTGGTAGAACGATTTGGATGGAGAAGTTGGAGATGTCCCGATGAGTTGCTGGCGAGGAAGTTTGGATCCTGGGAGGGAGGAGTGATCGGACAGCAGTGGCACGCTGCCACGGAGTTCGAGGAGGTCTCAGATGTCAATGCAGCCATTCTACACGGATCCGCGCATCGGTAAATAAAGACAAGCGAGTAGCAGACACAGGGCTCGGGTGAACCGAAAGCCTCCTTTTGTTTTGGTACTACCACTTTCTCTTTTGTTATCGTGGTCCGTGTACGTCCGTTCCATGGCCGCTGCTCTCTCTCTCTCTCGGATGCCGGCCGCCTCCCGACGGCGCAACACCGACCGACCAGCAAGCTAGCTTTGGCTTCAGAGGTGTGCGGAGCGGTGGATTATGGTAGGGAACAGCACGGAATCCCACCGATGAGTCACACTAGCATAACAAGCAGTACGAGGTGTAATATTGTTTATGGGATCAGAATGTCAATACAGTATATACAAATTCCTCGATACGTTCTGGGTTGTGCAAGTAGACCAGCAAGCTTGCGCGCTCTATCCACTTTACTCCTCAATGTCTGTTCCTGATTAACGGTGGAGTAAAAAATTACTCCCTCTGTCCCAATTAAAAGATACATATTAGAAATCATGTAATCCTATAAACTCCACTTCTTAGTTACATAAGCATATAATTTCAGAATAAAAGCCAATTAAAAGATAAGTGAGAGCCAAATTAGTTCTAATCAGAGAAAACCTAGAACCCAGATATTTGGTATATGTGCTCTTTAAACCAGGTTGGAGGGAGTATTAGGTCAAGGTTCTTGATTCCATATTTTTTTATTGAGTGAAATACAGCACGAGTACGTACTCTGAGGGGTCCCAAGTTAGTCCAGATGGCTGTTTGACGTAGACGTCCAGGATGAGCAAAGGCGAGAAGAGACCGTCGCCTAGCTCCAGGTTTCACCGACGCGCCCAGCTTCTGCTACACCAGGCCCATCTCGGGCAGGCGCTGGTCTTACCTCGCCCCCCATCCAGTTCTATAGCAGGCGGGTGGCGGCCTTGGGGACGGCCAGCACGGGTGCACCGACGCCGGCCCGACCCCATACGCTTGGGGAGTTTCTCGCAGCTGCCAAGATGCGTTCGGATGCTCTGCTGCTGACACCTACGGTGCAGCGCCGATTGATGGCGCTAAACTTCCAGCCGGACAGGAGCTCCAGGATCGCCTGTCAGTCAAGAGGGCTGAACTCCGAGCAGAGAGCGGTCCGCAACCTCATGAGAAAGCTAGGACTCATTGCTTAGGACGAAGCGCCATCCGACACGGCTCTGGAGGCCTTCCACCGGATGTTTGAGACCCTCCTCACCGATGAGATGATCGAGGCGGTGGGCGAGCTCTACGGATGGACCCTCTCCGTGATCAGAGGATGTGCTATCCCCCAAGGGGTGTTGGGATCAGGTGGCCACTTAGTGGTATCTTGACCTTCCGGTCGCTTTTGGGTGTAACAGCGTTCTCGATGTCGTATGATCCTATGATTTTTGTGTCGAACGTGCGTGGTCTTAACGACCGTGCGAGTCGTACGGGTGTAAGGAGTGTTGTCTCTACGACGAGCATGTCCATTGTATGCCTGCAGGAGACTAAGCTTGCGGTTGTATCACTTTCTATAGTTATGGAAACCCTAGGTGCGGAGTTTGACGCTTACTTCTGATTGCCAGCGACCGATACTAGAGGTGGTATTATTGTAGCTTGGAAGAGCAGGGTTGTGCAGCTCGACAACTCACATGTAGATGTGAATAGCGTGACCGCGCGTGTAACCCCTGTCGGGGGGCACCTTGGTGGCTGACTTGCGTCTACAGGCCACAGGCTGAGGCTGACAAGATCGCCTTCCTTGCGGAGCTCCGTGAGATCAGGAGACTTCACCCAGATCCTCGAGTGCTTTGCGGTGATTTTAACATGATCTACCGGGATGCGGACAAGAGTAACGATAATCTGCACCACCGCATGATGGGTTGTTGGAATTATGCCCTAGAGGCAATAATAAAGATGTTATTATTATAATTCTTGTTCATGATAAAGTTTATATTCCATGCTAGAATTGTATTAAGCGGAAACATTAATACTTGTGTGGTTTGTGAACAACACCGTGTCCCTAGTACGCCTCTATGGACTAGCTCATTGATCAATGATGGTTAAGGTTTCCTAACCATAGACATGAGTCGTCAATTGATAATGAGATCATATCATTGGGAGAATGATATGGTAGACAGACCCAAACTAAGCGAAGCAACTAGATCGTGTCATCATGTTCGTCTTTGCGAAGCTTTTCCTATGTCAAATATTGTATTCCTTAGACCATGAGATAATACAACTCCCTGGTATCGGAAGAAAGCTTTGAGGTCATCAAACGTCATCCTATGAGAGGGTGATCATAAAGGTGTCTCTCAGGTGATCGGAAAGTATCTGTTGGGTTGTATGTATCGAGATGGAATTTGTCCCTCCCAAGTCGGAGAGATATACTTCGGGCCCACTCGGTAATCGATATCAACACCGCTTGCAAGCATGTGGTTAAGGAGTTAATCACAAAGTGATATCGGATTACGGAACGAGTAAAGTACTTGCTGTGAACGAGATTGAACTAGGTATGATGATACCGACGATCGAATCTCGGGCAAGTAAAATATCACGAGACGAAGGGAATATACATATGAGATTGATTGAATCCTGGCATCGTGGTTCATCCGATATGATCATCAATGAATGTGTGGGAGTCAATATGGGTGCCCAGACCCCGCTGTTGATTATTGATAGAAGATCATGTCTGCATATTCTCGAACCCGCAGGGTCACACACTTAACGTGTCTCGACGCTAGGATAGATTGGATACTTGGTTTATGAATTTTTTGTTCGGAGTCTCGGATGGGATTCGGGACATCACGAGAGGTTTCGGAGTGGTCCGGAGAATAAGATTCATATAAGGCAGTGCAGTTTTTGGAGTTTGGAATTGTTCCGGATTAATCGGTATTGTACCGGAAGCTTCTAGAACCTTCCGGAAGGGGGCCAACGTGGTCCCACCTTCCGGGAGGGGGCATGGGCCTATGAGGGAGTGTCCTGGCCGCATTGGTCCAGGGGCACAAGGCCCCATAGGGCCCAGCCGATTCTAGATAAGTTTAAACTCGTTTAAACTAGAGATAGAATTTCTAGATAAGGGGTAAGTTTAAATCGTTTAAACTAGAGATAGGGTTTCTGGATAAGGGAAAGTTTAAATCGTTTAAACTAGAGATAGACTTGGAGGATGGGCAAGGGCTGGCCGCACCCCCCTCTATATATAGAGGGCTGGTGCGCCCCCTCCCCCCCAAAAAACCTACACACCTTCCTCCAAACCCTAGTTGCCCTGCTGCCCTCCTCTCTCCCTCCCGACTGTTTGTAGGCGAAGCCCTGCGGCAGAAATTCTCTACCATATACACCACGCCGTCGTGTTGTAGATCCAATCCATCTCTCCACCCTACTTGCTGGTCCGAGGAAGGAGGAGACGTCGAGGTGCTGCACGTGTGCATCTCACGGAGGCACCGCCACTTGTGGTGCTAGATCGGATCGGATCGCGAGGAGGAGAAGCGAGTACGACTACATCACCCACGTTCCGACGAACGTTCCGCTGTGTGAATCTTCAAGGGTATGAAGATCTAATCCAATCTCTCTCGTTGTTTGCATCTCCTAGATTAGATCTTGGCTTTCCCTCTGTTCGCTTTCGTAGAAAATTTTGATTTACTATGCTGCGAAACCCTTCAGTGGTATCAGATCTAGATCTATGCGTAGATGTGATTCACGAGTAGAACGCAACATGGTTGTTGCGGGCGTTGATGTTTTCTGTTGCAAGCCTCTTGTTTGTGTTCTTCTTATGACGCGGGATAGTGAGATTGAAGCGGTCCAGGCCAACCTTACGCGACGTCGTTCGCGAGACCGGCTCCGCACTTGACGTGTGGCTTATACCACACATGCGGCTGGTGGATGTCAGTTTCTCTCACTATAGTTGTCATGGGATTAACACCGGAGTTTGGCAACCATAATATCACCGTTGTGGCTTTCCGTAGGTAAGAATCGTTCTTAGCATCTACTCCCATAAGCCACGTAAAACATGCAACAACAAAGTAGAGGCGTCTAACTTGTTTTTGCAGGGAGTGTTTTCTGTGATATGGTATGGCCCAAGATGTGATGTGTATATTGTATGCGATGATCATGTTTTGTAATGTTTCACGACTTGCATGTCGATGAGTACACAACCGGCAGGAGCCATATGGTTGTCTTTATAATTGTGTATGACCTGCGAGTCAACTTCTTATACGCCATGTAATAGCTTTACTTTATCGCTAAGTAGTTAGCAATAGTTGTAGTTGCTATTCGTGGTGGAGGCAATCATGGTGGAGTGATGGAGATCATGCCGGAACGCACAAGATGGAGATCATTGCGCGAAGATTGGCTATATCATGTCACATAAAGTTATATGCATGTGATGTTTAAGATTTTATGTATCTTATTATGCTTAGATCGCGACGGTAGCATTATAAGATGATTCCTCACTTAAAGATCAAGATAAAAACTGTGTTCTCCCCAAGTATGCACCGTTGCGAAAGTTCGTCGTGTCCAAGCATCACGTGATGATCGGGTGCTATAGACTCTACGCTCACATACAACGGGTGCAAGCCAGTTTTGCACACGCGGAAATACTTGGGTCTAACTTGACGAGCCTAGCATGTACAGACATGGCCTCGGAACACAAGAACCGAAAGGTTAAGCATGAGTCATATGAATGATATGATCGACACTTCGTTGTCCACCATTGAAACCACATCTCTTCTCGTGATGATCGGATTAGGTGTGGTGAATTTGGATCGTGTTCACTAAACAACTTGAGGGATGTTGAATTTAGTGGGAGTTCATCTAGTAATTTGATTAAGTTGAACTATTTATCATGAACATAGTCTAAATTGTACTTGCAAATACTGTAGATCCAATGGCCAAGTCCAACTTCAACTTCAACGTTTTTGCTGAGAAAGAAAAGCTTAGAAACAATGGGTCTAACTTCACCAACTGGTTCCGCAATCTAAGAATCATTCTGTCTGGCGGACAAAAGGACTATGTCCTTGAGAAAGCGTTAGGTAACCCCCCTGCTGCAACTGCGCCGGCTGATGAGAAAGCTGTCTATCAGTCGCGCAAAGATGATTATGGTGTGATTAAGAGCACCATGTTGTTTGCTATGGAACCGGAACTTCAAAATCGTTTTGAAAACTATCCCGGGCCCTTTGAGATTCTCGAAGAGTTGAAAACCATGTTTCAGACTCAGGCCCGTTCTGAGAGATATGAGATCTCTGAGAAGTTCTTTAACTGCAAGATGGAGGAAGGGAGTTCCGTTAGTGAGCACGCCATTAAGATGTCGGGCTACACTCAACGCCTTGAGCAACTGGACTGCAAGATTCCGGAGGAGCTCAAGATTGACAGGGTTCTGCAATCACTCCCTCCTAGCTACAAAAGTTTTGTAGTGACTCACAATCAGATTGGTTCCACTGATACGATCACCGAGCTCTTCGCAAAGCTGAAGGCTGCGGAGGTGGACATCAAGAAGGATAATCATGTGTTGATGGTCAACAAGCCCTCCTTTAAGAAAGGTAAGGGAGCAAAGAAGCCCTTCAAGAAGGGCGGCGGCAAGCGCACTGCCCCTGCTGAGAAGAAGCTCAAGTCTGGTCCTAAGCCGGACACTGAGTGCTTCTATTGCAAGGACAAGGGTCACTGGAAGCGCAACTGTCCGAAGTACTTAGCGGACAAGAAGGCTGGCACCATCAAAGGTATATTTGATATACATGTTATTGATGTTTTCCTTACTAGCCCTCGTTGTAGTGCCTGGGTATTTGATACCGGTTCAGTTGCTAATATTTGTAACTCGAAACAGGAGCTACGGAATAGACGGCGGCTTGCGAGGGATGAGGTGACGATGTGCGTTGGCAACGGATCAAGAGTTGATGTGATGGCCGTCGGCACGCTCTCCTTAGTTTTACCTTCGGGATTAGTTTTAAACCTTAATAAATGTTATTATGTGCCTGCGTTGAGCATGAACATTATTTCTGGATCGTGTTTATTGCAAGACGGTTATTCATTTAAATCGGAGAATAATGGTTGTTCTATTTATATGAGTAACATCTTTTATGGTCATGCACCTCTTGTGAGTGGTTTATTTCTTCTAAATCTCGAAAGGGATGAAACACACATCCATAACATTGAGGCTAAGAGATGCAAAGTAGATAGTGATAATACTACTTATTTGTGGCACTGTCGTCTAGGTCATATTGGTGTAAAGCGCATGAAGAAACTCCATTCTGATGGACTTTTGGAGTCTCTTGATTTTGAATCATTTGACACATGCGAACCATGCCTCATGGGCAAGATGATCAAAACCCCGTTCTCCGGTATGATGGAGCGAGCAACGGACTTGTTGGAAATCATACATACCGATGTATGCGGACCGATGAGTGTTTCGACGCGCGGTGGATATCGCTATTTTCTCACTTTTACCGATGACTTAAGTAAATATGGGTATATCTATTTAATGAAACATAAATCTGAAACGTTTGAAAAGTTCAAAGAATTTCAGAATGAAGTGGAGAACCATCGTAACAGAAAGATTAAGTTTCTACGATCCGATCGTGGGGGCGAATATTTAAGTTATGATTTTCTCACGCATCTCAAAGCAAGTGGAATCGTTTCACAACTCACGCCACCCAGAACACCACAGCGCAATGGTGTGTCTGAACGCTGGAATCGAACCCTATTAGATATGGTCCGATCGATGATGTCTCTTACTGATTTGCCGTTATCTTTTTGGGGTTATGCATTAGAAACCGCTGCATTCACTTTAAATAGGGCTCCATCTAAATCCGTTGAGACGACACCGTATGAACTGTGGTTTGGTGCTAAACCTAAGTTGTCGTTTCTTAAAGTTTGGGGATGCGAAGCTTACTCAAGAAGTTGATGCCGGACAAGCTCGAACCCAAAGCGGAGAAATGCGTCTTCATAGGATACCCTAAGGAAACTATTGGGTATACCTTCTATCACAGAACCGAAGGCAAAGTGTTTGTCGCAAAGAACGGTTCCTTTCTTGAGAAGGAGTTTCTCTCGAAAGAAGTGAGTGGGAGGAAAGTAGAGCTAGACGAGGTTATTGAACCTTCTCTTGAATTGGAGAGTAGCGCAGCACCTGAAATTTTTCCAGTGCCGCCTGCACCAACAATAGAGGAAGCTAATGACAAGGATCATGAAGCTTCGGACGATGCTGCTACTGAACGTCGCAGGTCGACAAGGTCACGTGCCCCTCCTGAGTGGTACGGCAACCCTGTCTTGACTGTCTTGTTAGTAGAAGACAGTGAACCTACGAACTATGAGGAAGCGATGATGAGCCCAGACTCTGAGAAATGGCTAGAAGCCATGAAATCCGAATTGGGATCCATGAGCGAAAACCAAGTATGGACTTTGGTGGACCCTCCTGGATCTTCAAGAAGAAAACGGACGCGGATGGTAATGTTACCGTCTATATAGCACGGCTTGTTGCGAAAGGTTTTCGACAAGTTCAAGGTGTTGACTACGATGAGACTTTCTCTCCCATAGCGATGTTTAAGTCCATTCGGATTTTATTAGCAATTGCTGCGTTTCATGATTATGAAATATGGCAGATGGATGTCAAGACTGCGTTCCTCAATGGCAACATTGATGAAGAGTTGTATATGATGCAACCCGAAGGTTTTGTCGATCCTAAGGATGCTGATAAAGTATGCAAACTTCAGCGTTCCATTTATGGACTGAAGCAAGCATCTCGGAGTTGGAACCTTCGTTTTGATCAAGTGATCAAGAGCTTTGGATTTGTTCCAAATTGCTACGAAGCTTGCATCTACAAGAAAGTGAGTGGGAGCTCGGTGACGTTTCTGGTACTATATGTGGATGACATATTGATTATTAGAAATGACATCAACATGCTTAACGATGTGAAGAGTTATTTGAACAAGTGTTTTTCAATGAAAGACCTAGGTGAAGCTGCTTATATATTGGGCATCAAAATCTATAGAGATAGACAAAGACGCCTGATAGCTTTAAGCCAGAGTACATACCTAGACAAAGTTCTGAAAAGGTTCAGAATGGATAAGGCATTGAAAGGTTCAGTGCCTATGTTGTCAGGTAAGATATTGAGCAAGGCTCAGTGTCCAGCTACGGTAAATGATAGGGAAGCTATGAGCAAAGTGCCTTATGCCTCGGCCATAGGTTCCATCATGTATGCCATGCTGTGTACTAGACCGGATGTGTCCAATGCTCTTAGTTTGACGAGCAGATATCAAAGTCATCCAGGAGTGGAACACTGGACAGCCGTGAAGAACATCCTAAGGTACCTAAATAGGACTAAAGAAATGTTCTTAGTCTATGGGGGTGATGAACAGCTCGTCGTAAAAGGTTACGTCGATGCTAGTTTCGACACTGACAAGGATGATTCTAAATCTCAGACAGGATACATGTATATTTTGAATGGAGGAGCTGTGAGCTGGAGAAGCTGCAAGCAAAGCGTGATCGCGGGATCTACAGTTGAAGCGGAATACATGGCTACTGCAGAAGCGTCAAGTGAAGGAGTTTGGATCAGAAACTTCATCACTGAGCTTGGCGTGGTTCCAAGTGCATTGGACCCACTGGAGATATTGTGTGACAACACTGGCGCCATAGCACTCGCTAAGGAACCAAGATATCATCCAAAGACCAAGCATATCAACCGCAAGTTTCATATAATCCGAGATTATATAGCAGATGGAGATCTGAAGATCAGCAAAGTACATACAGATCTGAATGTCGCAGATCCATTGACTAAACCTCTTCCACGTGTAAAACATGATCAGCACCTCAGTGCCATGGGTGTGAGATTGTTGCCAAATGTAAACTAGATTATTGACTCTAGTGCAAGTGGGAGACTGTTGGAATTATGCCCTAGATGCAATAATAAAGATGTTATTATTATAATTCTTGTTCATGATAAAGTTTATATTCCATGCTAGAATTGTATTAAGCGGAAACATTAATACTTGTGTGGTTTGTGAACAACACCGTGTCCCTAGTACGCCTCTATGGACTAGCTCATTGATCAATGATGGTTAAGGTTTCCTAACCATAGACATGAGTCGTCAATTGATAATGAGATCATATCATTGGGAGAATGATATGGTGGACAGACCCAGACTAAGCGAAGCAACTAGATCGTGTCATCGTGTTCGTCTTTGCGAAGCTTTTCCTATGTCAAATATTGTATTCCTTAGACCATGAGATAATACAACTCCCTGGTATCGGAAGAAAGCTTTGAGGTCATCAAACGTCATCCTATGAGAGGGTGATCATAAAGGTGTCTCTCAGGTGATCGGAAAGTATCTGTTGGGTTGTATGTATCGAGATGGAATTTGTCCCTCCCAAGTCGGAGAGATATACTTCGGGCCCACTCGGTAATCGATATCAACACCGCTTGCAAGCATGTGGTTAAGGAGTTAATCACAAAGTGATATCGGATTACGGAACGAGTAAAGTACTTGCTGTGAACGAGATTGAACTAGGTATGATGATACCGACGATCGAATCTCGGGCAAGTAAAATATCACGAGACGAAGGGAATATACATATGGGATTGATTGAATCCTGGCATCGTGGTTCATCCGATATGATCATCGATGAATGTGTGGGAGTCAATATGGGTGCCCAGACCCCGATGTTGATTATTGATAGAAGATCATGTCTGCATATTCTCGAACCCGCAGGGTCACACACTTAACGTGTCTCGACGCTAGGATAGATTGGATACTTGGTTTATGAATTTTTTGTTCGGAGTCTCGGATGGGATTCGGGACATCACGAGAGGTTCCGGAGTGGTCCGGAGAATAAGATTCATATAAGGCAGTGCAGTTTTTGGAGTTCGGAATTGTTCCGGATTAATCGGTATTGTACCGGAAGCTTCTAGAACCTTCCGGAAGGGGGCCAACGTGGTCCCACCTTCCGGGAGGGGGCATGGGCCTATGAGGGAGTGTCCTGGCCGCATTGGGCCAGGGGCACAAGGCCCCATAGGGCCCAGCCGATTCTAGATAAGTTTAAACTCGTTTAAACTAGAGATAGAATTTCTAGATAAGGGATAAGTTTAAATCGTTTAAACTAGAGATAGGGTTTCTGGATAAGGGAAAGTTTAAATCGTTTAAACTAGAGATAGACTTGGAGGATGGGCAAGGGCTGGCCGCACCCCCCCTCTATATATAGAGGGCTGTTGCGCCCCCTCCCCCCAAAAAAACCTACACACCTTCCTCCAAACCCTAGTTGCCCTGCTGCCCTCCTCTCTCCCTCCCGACTGTTTGTAGGCGAAGCCCTGCGGCAGAAATTCTCTACCATATACACCACGCCGTCGTGTTGTAGATCCAATCCATCTCTCCACCCTACTTGCTGGTCCGAGGAAGGAGGAGACGTCGAGGTGCTGCACGTGTGCATCTCACGGAGGCACCGCCACTTGTGGTGCTAGATCGGATCGGATCGCGAGGAGGAGAAGCGAGTACGACTACATCACCCACGTTCCGACGAACGTTCCGCCGTGCGAATCTTCAAGGGTATGAAGATCTAATCCAATCTCTCTCGTTGTTTGCATCTCCTAGATTAGATCTTGGCTTTCCCTCTGTTCGCTTCCGTAGAAAATTTTGATTTACTATGCTGCGAAACCCTTCATGGGTCGTTTTAGAAGATTCCTGAATGACTGTGCTCTTAAGGAAGTCTACCTTCACGGCAGGAGATTCACTTGGTCCAACGAACGTGAGACACCCACTTTGGTCAGGCTTGATAGGGTGTTCTGCTCGTCGGCTTGGGAAGAACTCTACAACAGCTGCTCTCAGCGCTGTCTCTCGATGGTCATATCTAATCACTGTCCCTTACTCCTGGACTATACATCGGTGGCTGCCGGGAGGGGACGGTTCCAGTTTGAGCAGTTCTGGATGAAGCTTGAGGGCTTTGAGGAGGCCGTGGCAGCCTCTTGGGCGACCATTGACGGGGACCCCGACCCGTTCCAGAGGTTGGTGGCGAAGCTGAAACGCACCGCCTGCCAACTGATGAGTTGGGCTGATAGGAAGGTCGGGTCAGTCAAGCTGCATCTCATGACAGCGCGGCTTGTGGTTTACCGTTTAGATGTTGCTATGGAGTCTAGACAGTTGTCTCCGGATGAGCGCACCCTTCGTGCTAAGCTGAAACACACCTATCCGGGGCTTGCCTCGCTCGAGCGCACGATGGCGCGACAGAGGGCCAAGATTAGGTGGCCGAGTGAGGAGGACGCCAACACGACATTCTTCCATCAGCACGCTGCCTACCGCCGACAGAAGAACGTTATTATTAGCCTGCAGGTAAACGGAGCGGTGGTGGTGGACCATGGCGACATGGCCAAGGCTACCTACAACCACTTCCAGGGTTTGCTGGGCACGGAGCTGCTGCGCCAGCACACGCTAGACCTGGACTTTCTCGGGGCTGCCTCGGAGGACCTGTCGGGGTTGGACGCCCCCTTCTCAGAGGAGGAGGTCTGTGACATGATCAAGCGGCTGCCTCGGAGGAAGGCGCCGGGGCCATATGGCTTCACGACAGAGTTTCTGCAGTGCTACTGGGGAGTGGTCAAGTCAGACTTCAATATTCCTTTTCCAGGTTGTGCACCATGAACGGGCGCGGATTCTAGGGCCTCAATCAGGCCCTGGTCATACTGCTGCCCAAGAACAGCGATACAGGCGCCCTTGGAGACTACAGGCCGATTAGTCTTATCCACATCTTTGCCAAGCTTGCGGCGAAGGTGCTGGCCTCGAGACTAGATCCATGGCTGGGTGATTTGGATCCATGGCTGGGTGATTTGGTGGATCTGAACCAGTGCGCCTTCATCAAGAAGTGCTGCATTCATGATAACTTCATGTTGGTTCAGCAGACGGCATGCTTAATACATAAGCTCAAGGAGCCGCGGTCATGCTGAAGCTGGACATAGCCAAGGCGTTTGACTCTGTGTCTTGGGCGTTGCTGTTTCAGGTGCTTCAGAAGGTAGGACTGGGCCCTCGGTTCCTCGAGTTGGTTGCCATCCTCCTTTCGACTGCCAGCACCAAGGTGATGCTCAACGGCGAGCCAGGCCCCCCGATCTGGCATTGGCGGGGCCTGAGACAGGGGGACCCCTGTCACCAATGATGTTTGTGTTATTTATCAACACACTCAACATGGTGATGTCCAAGGCCTTGGAGTTAGGGGTGTTGAGGCGCGTGGCTTCCCGCGAGTTGGTGACAACTGTCTCTCTCTATGCGGATGACGTCGTGATCTTTTGCCACCCACATGAGGAGGAACTGCGCACGGTGCGCGCACTTCTGGCCCTCTTTGGGGAGGCATCAGGGATGCATACCAACTTTGCGAAGTGCTCCGTCTCGCCAATCGCTTGCTCCGACGAGACTGCCACTCAGGCGGCATCGGTGATGGGATGCCAATTGGCTCCGTTCCCGGTCAAGTACTTGGGGATCCCACTATCGCTGCGCCGGGTGTCCGCGGCTGTGCTGTAGCCCCTAGTGGACAGTATAGCCAGGAGGTTTCCAACATGGAAGGCTGCTATGATGACGAAGGCGGGACGCCTAGCGCTCGTCAATTCGGTACTCTTGGCGATCCCCCTCCACCAGATGGTTGTGCTGGGGATTAACAAGAATACGCTCAAGCAGATCCAGAAGATTGTGAGAGGCTTCCTATGGACTGGTAGAGCAGAGGCGAAAGGTGGCCACTGCCACGTCAACTGGGACAAGGTGTCTAGGCAGAAATGCTATGGCGGCCTGGTGGTCTCTGACCTGGATCGCACCACGATTAGCCTTCGTGTCCGTTGGATCTGGGAGATGCGAACCGATTCCGCTCGGCCTTGGAGGGGCCTCGACATGCACTTCTCCCAGACCGAGCTTCAGGTGTTCGACGCCTCTACCTCAATGGTGGTGGGGGACGGGTCTATGACACTATTTTGGCTCGAACATTAGTTGGATGGGAGGACCATTAGGGAGCTAGCGACAGAACTTTTCGCGCTGATACCCGCATGCTCTAGGAAGCGCCGGACAGTGAGAGAGGCGCTGCTGGAGCGCCGCTGGATTACTAACATTCGAGTCGCGCTGAGTCCGCTGGCCCTGTGGCAATACATACAGCTCTGGATCCAGGTACGTGACCTCGGGCTAATGGATGGACCGGATACCCTCCTCTGGCACTGGACGCCTGACGCTCAGTATTCGGCCAAGTTGTGCTACGATTTCATGATCCACGGATCGATCGCATCGAGATCTTGGCAGATAGTCTGGAGGACTTGGGCGCCGGCTAGGGTTAAGTTCTTCATCTGGCTAGCCTGTCAGGACCGATGTTGGACGGCCGAGCGGCTGGCGAGGAGGGGCTTAGCTCACCCCTCACGTTGCCCACTTTGTGACTATACGGATGAAACCATGACTCACCTCTTGGTTGGTTTCCCCTTCTCTAAAGCGATCTGGCATGAGGTGTTATCCTAGATTCGATCCACGGTCACGCCACCGGATGGAGAGGGCGACTTTGTTGACTGGTGGCTGCAGGCTTCATCATCTGCCCCTCGTGCGTTACGTAAGGGGACATCCTCGCTCGTCATGCTGACGGCCTGGTGGATTTGGAAGCAGCGGAACGCGGTCGTGTTCGATAACGCGTCACTTAACCTGAGTAACCTTCTCGATACAATTCAATCCGAGGCTCGTTCTTGGGCTGTGGCGAGAGCTCGTGGCCTTAGCGCCCTGATCCCGTAGGCCACATAGTTCTAGTGGGTTGAGTTGTATGGAGTGTCAGGTCGTTGCAGCCTGTGTATATTTGTACAGAACTCTCTTCTCTATCAATGAATCGAAACGCGAAGCTTTTTGCGTTTTCACAAGAAAAAAATGCATGTCTAAAGGATTGTAACTACTCCATTCGTCCTAAAATGTAAGGCGTCTAAGTTTTAGTTAGAAGTCAATATCTTCAAAGTTTGATCAAGTTTATACAAAAAAATACGAATATCTGCAATATGGAATGGATATATTGGAAAACTATACTTTATGGTGAATCTATTGATATTGATTTGATATTGTGAATGCTTATGTTTTTACATATAAATTTGGTCAAACATAAAATATATTTACTTTTGATTAAACCTTAGACGCCTTACATTTTAGGATGAAGAGAGTATATTATTAACGTTTTAACCACGCTACATCATCTTTGACTTGTACTTGTTGCAAGTTGGCCACTACCATGTGGCAATATTTTTGCTAAAATCCACCCAAAAGATCTATCTTCTCATTTTGTGGCCTTTCTCATGCAAATGTGTTATCTTCTTCTTATTATTACACATCCTTGATGAACCGGCTTAGTACACAACTAAGGCAATGACCAGATGGTCCACCTTGTCTCTATCGACGTGCTTTTACCCCATCACCTCACCCCAATTTCCCAGTACAGATGACTCGTCGACTAGTGCACGTGTCCTCTACCTACATGACACCGGTCTGCAACCACAAACGACGTCGCCATGGCCTATGTCCTGCCTTGGCATACGCCACTACTTTGCAAGTCAAAGCTGTCGCGACATGGGTAGGACTTCAAATTACCCCAATATGCATTTTGATAGTAGTAGACTAACTTGGCACCTCCCAGGACGCGTTAGAGGACCTTTTTATAGACATTTTTAGGTCAACACTTCGAATTAGGGATGAAGATGGACGACTGGCGATGATCGAGGTGGTAAAGAGCATGGGTGGCGCGGACCCCTAGGCCGCGCTCCTCTTTTGGGCCTCTGGGCCCCGCTTGTGAGTTCCAAATGTTCCAGGTCATCGTCTTGGAAAAAAATAATACTCGAACAATCTGATGTCTACGCACTTCTATTCTTGTAGACAGTTGTTGGGCCTCCAAGTGCAGAGGTTTGTAGAACAGCAGCAAGTTTCCCTTAAGTGGATTACCCAAGGTTTATCGAACTCTGACGAGGTTTAATCTCGTCAATGCCCATTGTTATGGACTTGGGTTTTGGAGAAGATGGAGATGCTGGAGATCGAGGAACGGTTAGCAAACAAGCAACATGGGACACGAGGTTTACCCAGGTTTAGGCCCCCAGAGGGAAAACCCTACTCCTTCTTATCTGCTCTTGATTACGGCGGAACCAAAGATTAAAGGGGTGCGCAGATGCAATCTGGCGTGGAGGTGTATATGCGAAAGTATGAGGTGAGAGATCTAGGTCGTGCCCTCCTGGCCTTTATATAGAGTTAGGCAGGTCCCAGGCACAGACCGAGTCAGTTACAGGTTTTAGGGTTTACCCCTTTGAATTTTCTATCTACTCTAGTCTTGCTCTCCAAGGATCCGAAGGCGTCATGGGCCTTGGCCACCCGAAAGTCTTCATGGGCTGGCGTATATTTGCCGTGGGCCTTCCTTGGGCTGGACCAGGTATGCTGATATCGTGTACCCGCGGGGTATAACCATGTCAGTAGCCCCCGAGTGTTCAGTCGAATCGTAGATTCGGATGAGGACTCTTCAATCCTTCGGGTGCAACTCTGTCTTTCAAGAGAATGTGTAGGGATTGTTGATGCGTGTGCCTGACTCTCTCGATGGATCAGGGTCAGTTAACTATCTTAGGACAAAACAACACGATCTTCTTCAGGTTCGAGTCCCTCGACTCGAACCCGGAACATATGCTGGAGTAATTCGACTCAGGCCGCGGAGGACTTACAGAAGTGGAATTCCAGTGAATTTAAATGATGTACCCAACACGTCCATCAGGATTTTTCATCGCGCATGTTGGCACGGATTCATACTAGCAGAGCGCAGTCATGTGCGTTACCAGGCCATCAGATGATATCTGTAGGTCTTATCTTTGCGTCGCAAACACAGCATCCGAATGTTTATCACCGCGGAGGTGTTTCGGGTGGCCAAGGAGAATGTTGCTCACTTAGCGTTAATTGGGGCAAAGTTGCTGAAAAAATGTTGCATGCTGATCCAAAGGATCGCAGTCGAAGAATTCATAGGGTGCACAACCAGCGCTCCCTATGGGAGTAGCCCCCGAGTATCTGTTCGAGTCATAGACTCGAGCAGAGACTTTAATTCAGCCGTTGTTCGGCTTCAGGTCCGTAGGACACAAATTTTTCGGATGCTTGAATCCATCCTCCCTATGGGAGTAGCCCTCGAGTCCGTAGTGGAGTCACAGACTTGACGTAGGACTCGAATAAATAGTTCAGTGCTGTAGTGTTTTGTTCATTTTTCGGGTGCACGGACAGCGCTCTTGATAGGAGTATCCCCCGAGTAGTTAGTCGAATCGTAGATTCGAGTGAGTACTCTTAGCTTTGTAGCCGAAGAATTGTGACTTTTGCTAGTATAGCTGTTGATGACGTCAGTGCTGACGATCAGTGACCTCAAGCATCTGCTGCGCCAGAGATGACGTGAATGGACGAACATGGGTCCCACCTTCTGACCTTGAATTGACCGGTCACGCACGGCGTGGAGATAATTACGGCGTCGCCTCGATTTCCGCGCGTAGTGGACGGCGTGTGAGCGACGGTTCATTGCGATGCTGACACGTGTATGGTCAGATCTTGTCGTTGGCGTTAGGTCTTCTTAATGGACGGTTATCGTGCATCGTATTCGTCCTTATAATCATTGGGGAAAAATTTAGTCTGTTTTCACCGCAGCCATTCTTGTTTCACTGCTCCAATCTTCTCTGAGCTTTCTTGCTGCGCACTAGAATATCCTCGCATATTTCCTTCTTTGATTCTATGTTCTCGTATCCGGCGCCACCGCACCGCAATGGGGAAACCTAAGAAGTCTTCTTCTGCGGTTGGCACTAGCGCTGCTGGTGGCAAGAAAAGTTCTACCGCTACCCGTGTCACCGACGATGGCTGGCGGCGATCGGAGACGCGGGAGAGTGATCTCCGCAAGCTTCGTGAGCGGGGCCTAATCCCACAGGATAGGGAGGCCGTGAAACTCCCTGGCAACGAGGTAATTCCCCGTCCCCCCGCTGGGTTTCGGGTTATGTTCCTCGCTTTTGTTCTTTGGGGCTTTTCCTTCCCAGTCCACAACTTCCTTCGTGGACTGCTTTTTTCTTTACGGCATCCAACTGCATCATCTTTCCCCCAATTCTCTTCTTCACGTCGCCTGTTTCATCACTTTCTGCGAGTGTTGGCTCGGTATCGAGCTGCACTTTGGCCTCTTCCGGAAACTCTATTCCGTGAAGATGCAATCTGGTTCTGATGGTGTTTATCCCATTGGGGGTTGCATCATCTCCCTCAAACCCAATCTTCTTTTCTTCTCTTTTTCCATGTCCGAATCTGTCCAGTACTGGCGGAGGCGATGGTTTTACATCCGCGACTCCACGGTGGCTGGGCAAGATTTTGGTCTTGCTCCTTTCGACCCCTCCCAAAAGATCGAGCCAAAGAGGTCCTGGAAGAACCAGATATTGGATGGCGAGGTAGCGGAGATAGAGACTCTCTATCGTCGGGTGGAGGATCTCCAGCTGATTCTGGAGAAAGAGGTGAACGGTGTGGATATCATCCACACTTTTCTCAAATGTAGGGTGCAGCCGCTCCAGGCTAGGACGCACCCGATGTTCCTTTATGCTGGTCGTCGTGACCCGGCTAGGGTTTCGGCTGAAGAATTCTCCAAGGGTGACATGGTTATACCCCGCGAGTACACGATATCAGCATACCTGGTCCAGCCCAAGGAAGGCCCACGACAAATATACGCCGGCCCATGAAGACTTTCGGGTGGCCAAGGCCCATGATGCCTTCGGATCCTTGGAGAGCAAGACTAGAGTAGATAGAAAATTCAAAGGGGTAAACCCTAAAACCTGTAACCGACTCGGTCTGTGCCTAGGACCTGCCTAACTCTATATAAAGGCCACGAGGGCACGACCTAGATCTCTCACCTCATACTTTCGCATATACACCTCCATACTAGATTGCATCTGCGCACCCCTGTAATCTTCGGTTCCGCCGTAATCAAGAGCAGACAAGCAGGAGTAGGGTTTTCCCTCCGGGGGCCTGAACCTGGGTAAACCTCGTGTCCCGTGTTGCTTGTTTGCTAACCGTTCCGCGATCTCCAGCATCCCCATCTTCTCCAAAACCCAAGTCCATAACAATGGGCATTGACGAGATTAAACCTCGTCAAAGGGAGATCTCGACGGAGTCCTTCGCCCGCTGCTGAAGTTCAAGGCTGGAGAGGATACCCCGGGGAAGTCGCTGACTTCTCCGTTCGCCGCTTCTCGTCCGGTTCCGCAGGTGTGGATCTGGGATGTGTGTGTGGCGCTATTTTCGACTGCATTTTACTTGTATTTATTTGTCTGCTGACAAATTTGCTTCTTTTTGTGTAGGAGTTCAAGGTGCCGGGCATGTCGCCACGGCTTCTCGAATTGTTTCCGGCTGCACTGAACAATGAAGTGGTGGACTCCATGTCCGAGCTGCCATCGGCGCGATCTCCGGATGAAGAGGCCAACGAGTCGAGCGAGGACCATACTCACAAGCGGACACGGAGCTCCGGCGAGTCTTCGGATGCCTCGACTCCGCCGCCGCCTAGGAACCCGTTGTGCCTTGATCGTCACAGTGATGGGCATGGGGGCTCTTCCTCTCCGATTCCTGCCGTTCCCGTGCAGGCTGTGGCACCACACCCGCCGGCAAAGCGGAAGAAGGAAGAAAAGAAGGAAGAGAAGAAAGAGGAGAAGAAAGAGGAGAAGAAGGTCCGGAAGACCCCTCCGTCTTCGACTTGAGCGAGCTTGACTCGTAAGTTTCCTTAGCCCTGTATTGCCTTTTCTTGTGTATTTACCTTGCGCTTAGCTAATTTGTCATTGTAGCCACTCCTCTAACGACTCCTCCAGTGATGGTGCTCAGGAGATGATGGGGGAGTCGAAGGTCGTGCTTCCTCCTCCTCAGACGGTGGCCACCTCTGAAGGCACTGCTCCAGACCCTTCTCCGCAGGAGATTCGGGTGGTTGCGCCTCAGAAGGCTGAGAGCGGACCTTCAGAGTCGCCGTCAAATCATGTAAGTAATTCTGCCTTCTGTCACGGGGGGAGCCCCCGAGCCTTTTCGGATGATCTGTTGATTTTTCTTTTCTTCCCACCTCGGGGGGAGCCCCCGAGCATCCCTGAGTTCCGATCAAACACAGATGGCTTTAACAGATCAGGAACACACTCTCTCACTGAATAGTAGGATGGCTGTGGCGGTGCATATGGGTTTGTGCAAGAACAAGTGATTTCCCACAGCCTTCCGAGATGGACCCCCTCTTAATAGTACGACGACCTAAAACAACAAAAGGAGAGAAACTAGGAGAAAACTACAGGCCACCGTCTTCATGAGATCCCAAGAGAGCATCCACACAGTTATAAGGAAACATCAACAACATTTTTCCTGAAACTCAAGCGCACAATTAGATCACAAATGGGATTGTCATTATCACCAAAAACGGCATGAGAAGATATAGTCCTTTCAATCTCCCCCTTTTTGGTGTTAGATGACAATCCCAAAGATTTGCATGATATAGAAGCAATCTTTGCAATGGATGGGACAAGCTCCCCCTATATGTGTGCAAGGTAAAGTGATAGCTCTAAGGACAAGACTGACACACATACAAGGAGGCTCCCCCTTCCAATGCAAAGATAGCACAAGTGCAAGGTACAAGAAAGGATAGAAATCATACCCGGCACCAACCAACTTTGGTGGAGACAAAAGAGTAATAATAATAAGAGCTACAAGGCTCCACCACCATATACATATGCCCATAAGATGACAACAATAATACCACATACTCGGCATTGCATAAGATACCACATAGATACCACATAGTCTCAAACATAACATGGTCCACAAGAACACATAAGTTCACATACATAGAGAGGTCCACAAGCACACAAATAAATAAACTAGAGAGTTCGCAAGCTAGAAAAGATCAAAGGCAAGAACAGGCCTCGCGACTCAACCCATGCAAATCCTGTAGACAACCTAATAGACATCTTTCTCCCCCTTTAGCATCGAGACACCAAAAAGGAAGAGAAGATCACTCTAATCGCCCCAGCCATGAAAGGGAGGAGGAGCAGACTCAGGGACCCAAGAATCCCACGCAGGCAGCGGACCAGTGACCTCCTCCCCAGACTCATCCTCGGACCAACGGCAGTTGTCGCGAATTCAATCATCCTTGGGAGCAGTGACAGAGCTAGTGACCAGAGAGCTAGGAAGGTTGAGAGCAGACATGATGTCCGTCTAGCACTGAACATTGTGACGCTGGTCCACATACGCCTGATATCGCGGTCCTGGAGAAAGTAGAAAGTCTTCTTCACCTTCCCAAGCAGCTTCTTTGCCCAAGACGGCTGCCTCTAGAGAGAAGGACCACCAGCACTAGATCCACCGGGAGCAGAGGAGGGACCACCAGCTTCATCTCGAGCCTTCTGGAGTTCTTCTTCCCTTTCTTCTTGAGAACGAGGCTTTTGGTGCTTACTCACACGCAGCTTCTTCTCCTCATGAATGGTGATGTTGTCTTCAGGATAACGAGAACCAGTCACCTCAAGCCACTTGTGATTGATGAGAGTCTAAATATAGGGAGCATAGGGGCAAGAGCGCTTGTCAACAATATCCTACCACATCTCTGTGTAGATAAAGTGCATAACATCCATTGGCCTGTCAGTGTCATGGCGGAGATAAGTCTGATGCATGAGGTCAACCTGATAGGCATGAAACTGATCAAAATTGCCAGCCTTGGGAGAGATAGTGTTCAAGTACACTCGGCGCATGATGTCATAAACTGGCAGCAGATGATTCACATAACTAACATTCCCCCACCCTTCAATGTAGAGAGGCTCTAGGACCTCAGGATCAGCAGCTTGGGCGGTATGAACACGCCAACCATTTGCCCCTTTGCCAGGCTCAAGGGGATAGCCAAGGAGCTCAGCAAACTCGGACCAAGTGTCGGTAAGAAGCACGCCCTTAGTCATCCACTTCATCACACCTTCAGTAGAGGAGCTCATGTGCAAGTACAGGGTAGTATAAAACTGAGCGATAGCAGCCTCATCAAAGTTCTGACGGTGCTCCATAAGGGGAATCAACCCAAACCTCTGGCAAATATCTAGAGCCTCGCCAAAATAAGCATGTTTCTCTTTCATGTGAGTCACATTGATATACTTTTGAGGAGCAACCACAAACTTAGTCTTTGTTGCATATATCTCAGCAAAGATTTGTTCCTGACGGCAGTTGTGGAAGAGAGGATCCAAGCAGAGATGGTCACGAGGAAGGAGGTAGGGATCCGTACGCCTGAATTTAGAGTAGGCCTTCTGAGTCCATTTGGAGATTTTGGCCTTGGATTTGTTAGGCCCAGCAGCAGTGGTCTTCTGAGAGGCAAGAACATGCCTCTTTCCTTCAGCAGCAGCAGCACGACGAGCAGCAGCAGCCTTCTGACGGCTAGACTGAGTGGTTGGACGCACTACCTCAACATCTTCTTCATCGATCTTAGGAGGAATATCAGAGGATGGTCGACGGACACGCTTGCCTTTGCGGGAACCACTTTGCCCTGAGAAGAAAGCACAAGAATAGGGAGGGAAGGTGGGATAAGTGCACAAGTTTGGAAGTAGAAACAAAAGAAATAGATTGGAAAAATACAGTCAGGAAGTAATTTCACTGTCGCCGGAACTTCCGATGAAAGTGGTCCACCGGAAGTTCCGGTCGTGGCTCACCGGAAGTTCCGGTGAGACCACGAACTGGCGGTTCAAAACAGGCAGTTCACTAGATCTAGATCTACAAGCCACAAGTGCAAAAATTTCCAAGAATGTATTGGACCAATCTACTCTAGCATGAATCCCTAGGCCTACCAAGATCTCCCAGCAAGTTCTAGCCAAAGAACTAGCCTAGACATGGTGAGCCCTAACTCAAGCAATGGTGAGAGAGCTAGATCTCCATGAATGGAGGGAGCTGAGGGCAAATACCGGAGTCCATGGTGGGAGATCAAGGTGGGGAAGGTTCCCACGGAGCAGATCTGTGGAGGGTTGGCCGGAGGCGAAGGGGCCGGAGCACCTTCGCGGCGGAGACCTTGCCGGCGGCTATTCCAAATAGAAGAGGGGTCTTGGGGAAAAAGGAAGAAGATCTTGTTTTCCCCCAGGGCCCACCTTATACAGGACAGAGAACACCACCGGAAGTTCCGGGTCAGGCTGAAAATATTCCAGGTCAGCAGGTGGTTCACACGAACAACAAGCTGACCGGAAGTTTCGGCAGCTGACCGAAAGTTCCGGTGATGCCAGAAAGACCTTCTCAGGTTTGGAAGAAAACAAGGATGAACTTGTGCAGGGAATAGAGAGGGCTTGAGGAAAGGAAAGGCTTAGGATATAGAGCTCAAACTGTGAAGAACCAAAGCCAACAAAAAAACAAGAAAAACACAAAAAGATCAAAAACACAAATAAAAACAGGTCGGTGGTCGAGGCCACCTTATATAAGAGTAAATGGCTTGACACCGCGAAGATATATCTTGGGTTCATTACCAACACTCATCATGAAGCTCTAATGGTCTCCTTTGGAGACTATAGAGTATGAAAACTTTAATGTGCGCATAATAGGGATAGCGTTTGTTCATAAGAGGAACTACACTCCCCCTAAATCCATGCCTACATCCAAACAAGATACACATTGAGACATGGGTAGGTGTGCAAGATACTCAAGCAAAATTGCTCGAATCAATGATATTTAGCTCATGCCTTAACTCTCGGAACCTTGCTTCATCAAGAGGCTTCGTGAAAAGATCTGCAAGATTTGCCTTGGTGGGAACATACTCCAAAGAAATGTCTCCTCTAGCAACATGGTCCCGAATGAAATGATGACGAATCTCAATGTGCTTAGTCCGGTTGTGTTGCACGGGGTTGTGAGCAATGGCAATGGCACTCTCATTGTCACAAAGAAGAGGCACCTTGTCAAAATATAGTCCAAGATCCTTCAAAGTTTGCTTCCTCCATAGCAATTGAGCACAACAGCTTGCGGCAGAGATGTACTCAGCTTCGGCAATGGACATAGACACACAGTTTTGCTTCTTCAAGGACCAACAAACCAACGATCTTCCAAGAAACTGACAAGCTCCGGAGGTTGACTTTCTTCCCACTTTGTCACCAGCCCAATCCGAGTCCGAGTAACCAATAAGATCAAAGCTGGCTCCCTTGGGGTACCACAACCCAAAGTTTGGGGTATGAACTAAATATCAAAAGATTCTCTTGACCGCCACCATGTGGCTTTCCTTTGGTGCGGCTTGAAATCTTGCACACATACCCACACTCAACATAATATCCGGTCGGGATGCACAAAGGTAGATCAAAGAACCAATCATAGAACGATAAAGTTTTTGATCCACCTCCTTACCCTTGGGATTGAGATCAAGATTGACCTTAGTTGGCATGGGAGTCTTGGCACCTTTGACTTAATCAAACTTGAACTTCTTGAGCATGTCTTGGATGTATTTGGCTTGGTTGATGAAAGTCCCTTTCCTCAATTGCTTGACTTCAAACCCAAGAAAAAACTTCAACTCCCCCATCATGGACATCTCGATGCGATCAGTCATGAGCTTGGCAAAATCCTCATTAAAAGTTTTGTTAATAGACCCAAAGATAATATCATCAACATAGATTTGGCATACGAACAAGTGGCCTCCAACTTTCTTAGTAAAAAGAGTGGGATCAATGAGGCCCACTTCGAAGCCACGGTCTAACAAGAGCTCCCTAAGGCAATCATACCACGCACGTGGGGCTTGTTTGAGACCATAGAGTGCCTTATTGAGCTTGTAGACATGGTTCGGGAAAAGTGGATCCTCAAAGCCTGGAGGTTGCTTGACGTATACCAACTCTTTCAAAGGACCATTAAGAAAAGCACTTTTAACATCCATTTGATGCAACTTGAAGTTATGATGAGTAGAAAAAGCAAGAAGCATACGAATGGATTCAAGGTGAGCAACGGGGGCATAAGTCTCACCGTAGTCGATGCCCTCAACTTGTGAGTATCCTTGGGCAACTAACCTTGCCTTGTTGCACACGATAATTCCATTCGCATCACACTTGTTCTTGAAAACCCACTTGGTTCCAATGACGTTTTGACAATCTTTGGGCCGCTCAACCAATGTCCAAACATTGTTCCTCTTGAAGTTGTGAAGTTCTTTGTTCATAGCATCAAGCCAATCATCATCTTCAAGAGCCTCGAAAACTTTCTATGGTTCCACAAGAGAGACAAAATCATGGTGAGAGCTAAAGGAAGCTAGTTGCCTTCTAGTAGTGGAGCCTTTATTGAAATCTCCATAAACATTATCAAGGATATGGCCATCTCGAACAAGCTTGGCGAGACGATAGGCTTGACGGCGGGCTTGTGCTTCAACACGAGATTCTTGAGCTACCACTTGGTCATTGCCACCAATTGAGCCGCCTCCTTGACTATAAGCATGAACACGAGGATCATCTTCATCAATCTCCACTTAGGGGGAGTCATCATTTGAAGTGGAGCCTTGAGAATCATTGACTTGCTTTTGATCTTGACGAGTTTGACCTTGAGGAGAGCCGTGACCTTGATGAGGAGCCCCATCTTGGGGAGGTTGATGTAGTTGATGAAGAGCTTGACCGTGGGAGGTGCCTTGAGGAGGAGCCCCATCGTGGGTAGGTTGATGTTGATGAAGATCTTGATCTTTGGAGCTTGGAGAGTCATGATCATGGGAAGCTTCGGAAGAGCTTGAGGGAGCTTGTGCCAAAATAGTAGGTCCTTGAGGGGCAAGATGATCTTGTGAAAGTGAGGGCTCCACTTGAGTAGAGCTTGGTTCTTCTCCTTCGTCCACAAGGGGATCCTCAATGGGGAAGTGGAAACCCACACCCATTCTTCTTATGGCCTTAGGACGAATTTCATCACTTGGATCACAAACACCATCTTGCCTAACAAGAGACTCATGATTTTCATCAAACTTCACATTGCTTGTCTCTTCAACTCTTCCATTGGCTTTGTTGTAGACTCTATAAGCATGGGACAGATTTCAGTAACCAACGAAAATTCCTTCTTGAGCCTTGGATTCAAACTTGGACAAACGAACTCCTTTCTTGAGAATGTAGCACTTGCAACCAAACACCCGAAAGTAGCTAACATTTGGCTTTTTCCTGGTGAGAAGTTCATAGGGGGTCTTGTTCTTCTTCTTACGGATATAGAGCCGGTTGGTTGCAAATGCAAGCGGTGGAGATGGCCTTGGCCCAAAAGTTGTATGGAGACTTGAACTCAGCTAGCATAGATCGAGCCGCATCCATCAAAGTGTGATTCTTCCTTTAGGCAACTCCATTTTGTTGAGGGGTATAGGGAGTGGAGTATTGATGTTTGATTCCTTCATCACTAAGAAACTCATCCAAGGTATAGTTTTTGAACTCGGTGCCATTGTCACTTCGAATTGAGAGAATGGTTGCATTGTGCTTCCATTGAACCTCATTAGCAAAATCGATGACGGTTTGTTGAGTCTCACTCTTGTACTTGAAAAATAACACCCAAGTGTACCTTGAGAAATCATCCATAATAACCAAGCAATACTTCTTGCCTCCAAGACTATCATGAGAGGGTGGCCAAAAAGGTCCATATGCAAGAGCTCCAAACACCTCTCCGTGGTGATTTGATTGAGTGCTTTGTGAGGAGTTTCATGCATCCTCCCTTCAATACAAGCCCTACAAACACGGTCTTTGGCAAAAGAAACATCGTTAAGTCCAAGGATGTGGCCCTCGGAGTGAAGTCTTTGCAAAGTTCTCATGTTAACATGGGCTAAGCAGCGATGCCACAACCAGCCCTTGTCGGCTTTAGCATAGAGACATAGAGCATGGGGAGTACTGGAAAAGTCCACCACATACAAGTCATGCTCTACATACCCTACAAAAGCCACCTTGAGAGACTTGCTCCACATGAGGACCACGGTATGAGCATTAAAGAACAAAGAAAGACCCATAAGAGCAAGAGCACGAACTGAGAGTAAATTGTAACCAAGAGTTTTGACAAGCATGACGTCAACCAAAGATACATCCGGGGTTACCACCACTTCGCCAAAACCCAAAACCTGAGAGCTTGTTTTATCACCGTAGGAGACCATCGTGTTGGCAATATTTGGCCTCATCTCCGACATGATAGACTTGCTTCCGGTCATATGACTCGTGGCACCACTATCAAGCACCCATTTTGATCCACCGGAAGCATAGTCCTACAAGAAAATCAAGCTTTGGTTTTAGGTACCCATTTTGCAATGGGTCCCCTTTTGTTAGTAACAAGAGCCTTTGGCACCCAAATGGCCCAATGATAATCATGCGTGTAAGAAGTTCCCACATATCTAGCATATACATGACCATCATATGATTTGCAAAGAATATAAGAGGGATTGTTCTTTCTGGCAAAGTTATCACTTTGCAAGATGGTTAGGCCATTAGAAGCCCCTTGAGCCATGCCCTTGTTCTTTTTCTTCTTCTTCTTCTTCTTCTTCTTCTTCCTCTTCTTCTTCTTCTTCTTCTTCTTCTTCTTCTTAGTCTTGGCAAGTTGATCCTTCAACACCTTGACTTCCTCAATGAGATGATCATGCTTGCAACAAGGGTTAGGAGTGCTAGACAAGTCTATAATTTGCATAGCGGAAGACTTAGCTTGTTCGCAAGTTAATTGAGTTTGAAGCTGTTCATGGGCTTCAAAAAGATTTGAGAATTTGCTCTCCAAGGCTTTGTGTTCCTCTTTGAGTTTCTCAAGATCTTTTTGAGTCCTATCATGACCACCCACAAACTCAACTTTTTCTTTTTAAGCACCTTAACCAAAGCAAGAGCATGATCACGTTCTTTAATTATAGAGCACATGGTGTTGTTATGATCATCTACAAGCTTAGATACACTTTCTTCAAGATTAATTCTCATATTTTGTTCATCCTCAAGACTTTGAGCGAGAGAAGCAATTTCATCAGCGGCATCTCTTTCATTTTTACTTAGCAAGTCAAGAAGTTCTTCCTTTTCATCTAAAGCATCCCTAACATTGTAAAGTTGTGCAAGCAAGGACTCAAAGCAAGTTTTAGTTTCTTCATCCAAGGTAGCAACAAATTCACACATGTAAATCATCTCTTTCTTCACCTCTATACCAACAAGATCAAGAGAGGAAGGCTCACTAGAGATAGGTTGAGGAGTGGGTTTTGATGTTACCTCGGTGGCCTTGGCCATGGAGCACTTTTGGTTGGAGGAGATGACATTTTCATTTGGCGAGTCGAAGAGGGATAGACATGGAGTTGAGGTAGTGGCAATAGCAGCAACTCCCACAATCTCTCCACCATGAACTTCATCATCATCATCTTCATCCGTGCCCGAAAGGTATTCTTCATGGACCACTATTGTTTGTTCCTTGTTGACGACGTTCTTGACGGTGTAGTTCTTGTTCAAGGGATGAGGAGGTCTTGACTTGATCTTGCAAATGAGACGACCACCATTGTCTTCACGGTTCTTAAAGGGACACTTGGACACAAAGTGACTCTTGTCGTTGCAATTGTAGCATGACCTTGCCTTGGGAGACTTGTTGGGTGAGTTGAATCTTGAGTTGTCCCTTGACCTTGAATTGAGCCCGGACTTGTTCCAAAAGGCCCTCGAAGCGAGAGCAAGATGTCCGTTGAAGGCACACTTGAGATCCTCTTGAGACCACTCACTTGATGTATCATCATCATCAACTTCAATAGCCTTGGCCTTCAAAGCAAGATTCACTTTGGTTGACCCAATGTCCCTAGCACGGGCGGACTCCACATTCTTCTTGGCAACGGTCATGGCAATTACTTCACTCAAGACTTCTTGGGAGGTCATTAGGTGAAAGTTGGTTCTTCCCTTGATAGAGTTGAGCTTTTGTTCTTCAAACGGAAGGAGAGCTTGAATGAACTTCCTCTTCATGAACTTGTCGTCAACATAGTGGGCCCCAAGATCCCTCATAGTGGAACAAAGGACTTTGAGGCGCCTATACATGTCTTCGGGGGTCTCATCATCTTGCATTGCGAAACCATCGCACTCGTTGTTGATTTCATCAAACTTGGAGCTTTGGATGCTTGCATTCCCAACAAAGAGCTCGGTGAGTTGATCCCAAGCTCCCTTGGCGGTGTCGAATTGGCGAATGTGAGCAAAGTCCTTTGGAGTCAAAGCCTTTTGGATCATCCCCAAAGCTGTGGCATTGAGTTGCTTGTCCACCACTTCACCTCGTGTCAACTTCTTTGGGTCATATGGAGAGAATCCATCCTCCACAATCCTCATTAACTCAACAGAAGAGCTGGAAATATGTGAGCACATTAGATATTGCCAATTGGCGAAATTTGCAGTATCTAGCATGGGTGGTGCTCCTTGAGGAATGATGTGTGGCATGGGAATGGGTGGATCCTGAGTGTACTTTGGCAGTGGGGGCACCGCCGAGTAGTCCTTTCCTCCATTTTCCTCTTTGGAAGTTGGGTTCTCGGGCTCCTCGGTGTTCTCACTTGGAACCTTTGGTAGAGGTTTGAGAAACAAAACCAAGTCCCAAGCGAGTGGTGACGGCCGCAGGAGTCACCCCGGGGGCGGTCACCGTAACGGTGGGAGGAATCTTGGTGGTTTGGGGGGGTGTCAAGAGCAACCATGGGGTTTGGCTTGAGAGACTGCAAGATAGTCATCATTTCCTCGAACTTGGACATCATGGATGACTCCAATTGCTTGAGGTCATCCATAGTGGCCAAGTTCTTGGGGTTTTCGGTTTCACTACCCCCATCGTCAGCCATAGTCTCTTAGGCGGTAAATCCCGAAATAAGAGCCTTGGCTCTGATACCAATTGAAAGTACCGACTTGATACGACTAGAGGGGGTGAATAGGTGTCTACCCAATTTTAATTTGTTTCTCACTTTTAGTCTTAACGAGAAGGAAAGTTATCTAGATGTGCAACTAGGTGAACAACCTAAATGCAAGATAACTTACAACAACCACAAGAATGGTAAAGAGCAAGAAGTAAAGGAAGGGAACAAAGTAATCAGAGCGGGGACACGGAGATATAATTCCCATAGTTCACTCCCAAGGAGATACGTCTATGTTGGAGAGGTGTCGGGGCCACACAAGGTCACCCGAGCGCCACAAAGGCCTCACCTTCTTCACCGGTGAGCTCCCCCACAAAGGAGGCCTCACAATCCACTAACCGGTGACCTTGAAGGCGCCAACCGAAACCTTTACACCAAGGTTGAGGGGGAAGCTCCACAACTCAATTGGAGGCCCTCAACGACACCTCGAAGCTTCACAACACAAGCCTTAGCTCCGAGGATGCCCTACACCATCTAGGGTTTCAAGAAACCCAAGAGCAACAAGATCCACAAAGGATGGGTGGGGGAAATCAAATCTTCTTTGGTGGAAGTGTAGATCTAGGTCACCTCCCTCACCTCTCAAAATATCAAGCCATTTGAGTGGCTAGAGAGAGAGAGATCTAGTAAGGTAAAGCTCAAGCATTAATGGAGGAGAGAGGAAATTTTCGAAGTGGGTGGGGGAAAGAAGAGGGACGCCTTAAATAGGCCCCCTTCGCACTGAACCATTACAGCCAGCGCGACTTCACCGGAACTTCCGGTGAGGGGCCGGAAGTTCCGCCCAGCACGGCTTCAACGGTCATCAGCCCATTGACGCCCGCTCCAAAATCTCTACCGGAAGTTCCGGTCATAACATACCGGAAGTTCCGGTCATAACATACCGGAAGTTCCGGTCATAACATACCGGAAGTTCCGGCAAACTTCCGATGCAAGTTCCGGCCTAAGTTCCGGCAAATAGAACACTTCAAACAGAAGGTTACTGACCCTTCAGCGGAACTTGGAGCGGAACTAGGGGCGGAACTTTTGGGTCATGAACCAGGTCTGACCGGAAGTTCCGGTGGCTGGGCGGAAGTTCCGCTCAGGAACTTTCTGGCAGGACAAGTTCTGATGCAACTTCCAGTGGAACTTCCGGCAAATAGAGCATACGAAAACAGAGAGTTCTGGGAGCTCACCGGAAGTTCCAGCGGAGCTAAGATCGGAACAAAGCTCAGAACATCCCGCAGAAAAAACCTGAGCGGAACTTCCGGCTCTAGGCCGGAAGTTCCGATCAGACACAGATGGCTTTAACAGATCAGGAACACACTCTCTCACTGAATAGTAGGATGGTTGTGGCGGTGCATATGGGTTTGTGCAACAACAAGTGATTTCCCACAACCTTCCGAGATGGACCCCCTCTTAATAGTACGGCGACCTAAAACAACAAAAGGAGAGAAAATAGGAGAAAACTACATGCCACCGTCTTCATGAGATCCCAAGAGAGCATCCACACAGTTATAAGAAAACATCAACAACATTTTTCCTGAAACTCAAGCGCACAATTAGATCACAAATGGGATTGTCATTATCACCAAAAACGGCATGAGAAGATATAGTCCTTTCAGCCACCCTGTGGCCCCCCTCTAGCTCTGCTTCCTGGTTCCGTGTTGCTCCGGAAAAAATAATGACTTTGGCTTTTGTCCCATCCAATTCCGAGAATATTGATTTTCTGCCTTTCTGGAACCAAAAACAGAAGAAAACAGGCAACTTGTTAATAGGTTAGTTCCAGAAAAGATATAAAAACACCTCAAAGTGTAGACAAAGCGAAGCAAAGTAGATACAAAACAAGCATGGTGCATCAAAAATTATAGATACGTTTCCGACATATCAAGCATCCCCAAGCTTAACTCCTGCTCGTCCTCGAGTAGGTAAGTGATAAAAAGAATAACTTTTGAGGTGACATGCACCATCAAAATCAAGATTAAACCATTTGCAAGCATGGAAAGCTGGGAACAAAGAACTCTAAACATGTGCATGAAAGGTGGAGTTCTAACAATAGGACATAGTAACTATGTGTGCAACATGAAAGGCTACAAAAAAGATCATGAATAACATGCATTGAAAAACGTTTATTTGTTTCACATACATAAAACATAGCATAGTGACATTCAGCTTGTCCCTCATGGAGTAGCAAATAGATTCATAGGACACCTTCAAAGTTCACAAGGGTGACTAAAAGCAAATAGCACAAGAACAAGTAATATCAACAATATGCATCAAACAATAAGTTTTGGGACACTGCACACAGAATGAAAACTATGCTCTCTTAATGGTGCCTAAAGGTAGAAGGTGGAGACTCAATAATGGTGGAAGAAAGGCCCTTCATAAGGGAAGCAGGGATTTCAAGTTTCAAAAAGAGCTTCCAAAAATTATGGTACTTGTTAGCTTTCAGCCCTCATTGCCCCTATCATAAGCATCTTGAAGTGATTAAGGTTAAAGTGAATAAACTATGAAGTATATGCTTGATAAAGTATAAGTTGGAAATCTCAAGTCCCTTGAATACGAGGGCCACACCTCATGCTACTCAAATTTAGTCACCTGTAAGTTCTTGTCATTGTAAGTATTTGCATATCATTGAGAACCGCCAAGGGGTTACCCCTTGCACATGGTACAAGAGCTATCCCATAACCAAAATGACAAGGCAAGCAGATAATGAGCATCTCAGCAATCTTCTTATTTACCATGGGAATATGGTGTTTTTTCTCTCTTTCCTCTTTTCTCAACGTGTCTCTTTTTTATAAGAAGAATTCTTTATAGATGTCACTATGGTGATGCTGCAAGTTTCCACCATGATTAGGCATGGCTTAGGCTAGCGGCCCAGGCATTTCTCTAACACAGGATACAAACTCCATGGACTTACAAGTTCCCTCTTTATTTCACACCGGTGACATCCATAGACAAAAGAGCATGATATCAACTGAGTACAAAGTACAAGTGCAATGTTGAAAACGTTTTCCGTGACAGCACGGTTCTGCTAATTCCAACTTATAAGTGCAAGCATATACAACAAAGTTATCACAATGGTTCAAGTTTATTAGGGGCAAAGAATATAAAGTGTGCCATCAAGTTTGTGAGGGCTTGAATCACTAAGTTTTCACATAACAAAATAGTTTTTAATTGGAAGATAGCTGAAAACAAGAATATACTTGGAATGGTGTAACACACCATGCATAGGAGTTTATAGTGGACACTTTGGAAAAACTTGGTTTCTTGGGAGTTGGAAGCATGAATAGAACTTACTCATACAAATGGAGGCTAGCAAAATACTGGGAGCAACCAACTAAGAGAGCAATAATGGCCATAATCATGCAGTGCAACAAAGCATTACTAATCAAAGCATAGAGTGGTACTACAAGTCAAGGACTAAATGATCATAGAGTCTATGGTGACTTGTTCATAGTCATAACATGGTGTGAGCATGTGCCAAGTCAACCTAAACAAAGCATCAAAGGAGAATACCGCAATACTATGCTTTTGTATGCTAAAACAACGCATAATTTCTTCAAGGCACACTAAGCAATCCCAAATTATTTGGAACAAGACATGCTACAGCAATAATCACTAATCATAAGGTTAAAACAACACCTAGCATGTCATGGTGAAGTCTAAGTCACAGTCACAAGCTCCTCTTGCACTTACAAGCAAGAACTTACTACTCTTTTCCAACACCAATCAATCTATTTGAAACAACTCACAAAGATAATAATCAATAAAGACCAGTGAGCTTGTCTCACAAATCCACAAAGAATAACTAAAAAGTTCTAAGCTGAAAGCACAAGAAAACTAAGGCTAAACACGGTGCTAGCAAAAGAGAACACTCACAAAACAAGAAGAGTGAAAACTAGAGTGTTCTAGGCAATGAAAACAGAGTGTATCTCCCTTTAAAAGAAGTGTGGTGTAACCAACAAACTTACTCAAGCAAACTAAGTAAACGAAAAACCAAAAACAAAAACTAAAACGCTCCAAGAACAACACAACAATGCATGAAACAATAAAAAACGAAGTGTCTAGAAAGACCTGAGATTTTTATTGATGAAGAAGGGGAGAGGGTCAGAGAGATAAGAGAGGAGAGATTAAAGCGGGGGAGAATGAACCTAGGATGAAGGGGTCGGCGGTGGCGCTCGGCAGTGGTCGCCGAAGGTCGACAACGAAGGAGTAGGCGGCACCTGCGGGAAATCAGAGGAGAGGTTAAATCGGAGGGGAAGGGACGTTGAGGGGAGGTTACAGAGGGCGGCTGCGGGGGAACACTGACCAAGGAAGAAGGGGTCGGGTGGCGGCGGCGCTCCGGCAGTCGAGGACGAAGGGGGTGGGCGGCGGCACGGGCGGCGCCTTGGCGGTCGCCTCTCCTTGCTCAACTGTTCGCTCGAGCGACGAGGAACTGCAAGCGAAAGCGAAGCGGGCCGACCCATATAACGTGGGAACGTGTAACAACCGCAAGAAAGAGGGCCACGTGGCGCGAAATAGACGGCCGGATCAAAACCGATCGAACGGCTCCCGACCCGGGGAACGCGACGACGGGATCCCGGGGAACAGTATCATTTTTCTTTTAAAAAATACCACAGTACTAAAACATAGATACCTTTATAAAGGCGCGACATCTTAGCAGCCTCTCAGTGATCGAGCACACCGGTACTGTAGATGGCCTATTTTCTACCAATCACCTAGCGACACGTTTCTTCATTGTGTTGTTTTAGTCAAAGCCATTCACGTCACGAGTAGACCACCGCTCAAGGGTTTGAGAAAAACAAAGAACAGAGTGGTCACGCCTGGTGGTTTCTCAGCTCCTCCATGAGCCACAAATATACTATTGTACACAGATCAATTTTTACCAATCGGCGGCTGCCGCCTGCTACAGTGCAATTTTTTTTCCTTTATATTATCCTTTTTACACTTTTTAACGGTAATTTTTTTGGAACACTTTTCTACTGTAATTTTTTTGGCAATAGTTTCGACATAACTTTTTAACTTTTTTTCTGCTGATAGTTATCCTTTAGTAATTCTTCCGTCGATAGTCTGTATTTTCTTCTCTCGATTTTTAAAATATTTGACGGTAATTTTTTGACACAACTTTTTGTCCGTAATTTTATAATAGTATTTAACTATGTTTACAACGGTATTTTACATCCTTTCTTAACTACGCCATGCTAATTATTCGACGTATCTTCATGTCCATCATTTTCCAACGGCTATTACCCTAAGTTTATGATAACACTTTTTAATTCCTTTTTTAACTACTCGGCGGTAATTTTTTCAACACAACTTTTCGGCCATGTCCTTTCAGTAGAGAATTGCCAGACAACTCCTTGATGGTGACTAATTCTATAACCATATTTTATCTGCAGTACTTTTTTATGTTCCTTCCTTATTATGTGGCAATAATTTTTAGTCACGCTTTTCCAGTCGTAATTTCTATAAAGTAACTACCTTTCGGTAAATTTCGGATGATGAGTCATTTTTCGGCCGTCACTCGCCCGTAGTAATTTAATTATTTTGCATTTTTTTACACTAATTTCACATCCGCCGCCTCTTTTTTTTCAGAAAAACAGTACTAATGTTTCTGACAGTAACTTTGGACAACAATAGTACACTACATAAGACGTAATCCCTGACAATAGTTTTAGCCGATTATTCGACTCCATTGTCCCATCACGGGCGCAACAAGTATTTAACTATGTTTACAACGATATTTTACATCCCTTTTTAACTACTCCACGCTAATTATTCGACCCATCTTCATGTCCGTCATTTTCCAACGACCATTACCTTAAATTTATGACAACACTTTTTAACCTTTTTTTAACTACTTGGCCGTAATTTTTCCAACACAAATTTCCGGCCGTGTCCCTTCAGTAGATAATTGTCAGACAACTCATCGATGGTGAATAATTCTATAACCATATTTTATCCGTAGTATTTTTTTATGTTCATTCTCTATTCTATGGCAATAATTTTTAGTCACGCTTTCCCAGTCGTAATTTTCATAAAGTAACTACCTTTCAGTAAATTTCTGACGATGAGTCATTTTTGGTCGTCACTCGCCGGTATTTTTTGACACTAATTTCACATCCGTCGCCTCTTTTTTTTCTAAAAAAATAGTACCAATGTTTTTGACGGTAACTTTAAACAACAATAGTATACTACATAAGTCATAATCTCCGGCAATACTTTCAGCCGATTATTCGATCCCATTGTCCCATCACGGGGGCGGCATGTTGCCGCGCCACATTTCCTAGTCTTACATTTAGAACCGAAGTATATTGGTATATCCCGGGCCAAAGCTGACCCACTTCTCGTACCCCACCGGACAGGGGACCCACACCCGAAACTCCTATAACACCCAAGGAAAACGGCCACCGTCTTCCGCGCCCAAACACATCAACAGTCAAACAGTCTCCCTCCCTGCCTGCATCACCTACATCACCGGCGAGAACCAATCTCGAGGATACGCGATGGTCGACGTGGACCGCCGGCCGGTGCTCCCGCACGGGCTCCCTCGCCCTCCATCCCACGCTGCTGGCCTCCGCCGCCTCTCCACACGCGCATCCGCCCCCAGCACACCGCGCACAACGGCAACGCCGCCCTCCTCGGCCGCAGCGGGACCCGCGCCCTCCCCCTCGACCGTATTGGCTCACCTATCCACTGCAGGCGTCTCCATTCTCCCGGGTCTCTCCGAATCCGAGCTTGCCATAGCCGAGGCCGCTCTCGGCGGTCTCCAGCTCCCGCCCGAACTCCGCGAGCTCCTCGCCCTCGGCGTGCCCTCAGGCGACGGCTTCCCGGACTACCGTTCTCCCGCCGGCCTCCGCCTCTTCCGCTTCGCCGCGCAAGAAATCCCCGCTGCCGTCGCCGCGACGCTGCCCCTCCTCCCGGGCCGCCGGGGAGGACGGGCGCCGCCCCCGCCGCCTCTCGTCCCGGTGTACGGACGGCATTACGTGCCGGCGACCCCTTGCCTCGCCGGCAACCCGGTATTCCACATCTCGGACTCCGGCGTCGCCTTCGCCGGCGCCAACGTGGCCGATTTCCTCCTCCGCGCCTTCACCGCAGAGCCGCCCCCTGGAGCGCCCCTCCGGCGCCAACTCTCGGCGCCAGTGCCCCCACCGGCGCCGTCTCCCGCGCCGACTTCCACTGCCCGCCGGAGCCTCGACTCCGTGACCGGCAGGGCACCGCGCTGGATCGAGTTCTGGACGGACGCTGCCGCCGCAGGCGACCGTTTCCTGGAGGTCCGTACGGACGCCAGGGAGACCACCACCAGGGCGTCGCAGTCGCACGCCCCTTCCTGGCTGCGGTCGTACCTGGAGTGGGCAGGGTCCCTGCTGAGGCGCGGCGGTTGGGGCGACGACGAGGTGGATGAGATCACGGGTGTGGACCCGAGCGGCGGTGAGGCGACGGCGTCGGTATTAAAGGTGGACTGGTGCTGCGTGGAGCTGAGAAAGGGAGGGTGGGGAGCGGCGGTGGCCCTGTCGCCAGACGTGGCGGCGCGTGTGGGAAGGCTCGCCGAGGCCGTTTCGCTGGCGGTAGGGTCGGGCGGCGTCGACCAGAAGAAACCCGTGATGCGGCGTTTTTGAGAAAGCGGAACTTGTTTTCCCTCTGAGCAGTTTGTCGCGTACTCTAGTTTTTTCTTCTTCTATCTAGTTTTTTCTTCTTCTTCTAGTACGAGTAGTATCTATTTTGGAGGGTCGATGTTGAGTAGGTGATGCGATTTCACATCAGTTCCGTGTACATACATCCACACGTACGTGTACGTGTTTCAATAATTTTGGGCATTATACTAATCGTGTTGCTCCTGACCAAACCTGCTGCGTGCACACTCACGTGGATATATTCCTATGTTCCAAACACACTTTCATCAGCCAAGTCATCTAAAGTTCTAAACCCTTTGCGTGTTTGATGTTGCCAACATCCGTAGAGGTAGAGGTAGAGGCTAGCAGCAAAAATGTTGGATGCTGCTAAGACATCATGGGTGTCAGTTTTGCACCAAATCAAGCCAGCCGATGGACTGTATCACCACTACACACAGTTCACTGACTGAAGAGCCGTTGCAGTGCACCTGACTAGCAAAACAAAACATCTCCAGATCCGACCCCGCATGCCGCCACTTCAGTTAGCAGCAGCGTACATGGGTTGTTGTTGCAAGACAGGCAATACATACTTCTTTTCAGCTAATAAAAAAAGACAGGCAATTTTGATCTCTAGTCTAGTCCTGAGACAGAAATGAATGATGATCCTTGTCCTGAACCATACATGTATCCCGTTTCGGTAGCCGCCCACTCCTCAATAATCCTCCCATCTAGATCGACATGGCTGCCCTCCCTGTCTCACAACAGCAAGCACTGCATCTCAGATTAGATTAGATGTCATGAACGCGAACCTAGATGCAGAAACACCAATGCATCCGTGTCTCACTGTCGCACTACACAGGCTACGGGAGAGGCACCTCCTGTTGCCTGCCTTCTTCTGCCGCTGCCTGCTCCTAGACTGGAGTTGTTCATCTCGTAAAACGTCACATCACACCGTCATGGAGAAGACAGGAGGACCCTAGGTGGAACAATTCACCACGTGAGCAAGACACGATCGTTGGTTGGGACTTGGGAGTGACCCATGTTGGAATTTTATGTGGCTCTGTACGCTTACTCACTTGTTAATTGTTGTCACTCCATCTTAGACTGACCTTGCCGCGGACACACCGAACCGAACGAGCATAAACAGAGGACATTCAGTGGCCGGTTAGATTTCTCTCCCTGTTCCCCTACACCATTCAGTGGCCGTCTGTTTTGCACTGCACACTTTGCAGCAACATGCCATCCCAACCACCACAACACGACCCTCTCTTCAGTCATCTAGGAAGCTTCTTGATACTGGTAATTTCAACTGAAAACCTCAAACCTCTGCTATGAAATTATATGCGAGAAATTTTGCCAAGGATAAGGATAATAAGAAAGACAGCAAAAGAGAACATCAATAAACTGTAGTGGCAGCACCGGAGATAAAATGTACTACTACAAAAGAAGTGCTATTATACTTGCTGGTTACTAGTTAGACAATATTTATGGACTGTGGGAACTTGGACCTATAGATCCTTCAGACTTCCAAAAGAAACAAAAAGACATCTTTTAACCCCATTAAGAAAATATTCTTTTTGCAAAAAAGTTCCCATCTTGCATTCACCAGGATTGTCCATTCGCATAGCAAGTTGTCCCGATGTATCATAATCCAAGGTATTGTAGAACAATCCAAATAAAGTTATCACATCAAATTCAAGCTATCTGTAGGTTGTAGAAGAATCCAATCTACAAACATCTAGCATGGTCTAAATCTAGCTATTTCTTTAAAATAGATAGGGAAGATCCAAAAATAACAGAACAATGTGGCAGCTAGTTTAAGCAGTATGTTCATCAATGTGGCATCTACATATGAGCTTATTTTCTGTCAGAACTAGAGATATCAGTACCATGTCATGCCATCAAATTACGTGTCTATGTATAATACATGAACACAGAGCAATAATTCACCATTTGGAGATCCTGCAGCAAGTCTTAGCCGGGGGGGCATATATTTTGTTTTAAAAAACTAATGCTTAATTAATATCTTGCAACATCAGTAAAGGTTGATCACTCAACAGTTCCATGTATGACCGTGTGACAAACCTTCAAATAATTCACCTCAATCCAGTCTAATAGTTATATTGGATCTTCTTTCAAAACTTCCGAGAGGCAATATGTAAGCATGATACTGCAAAGACAGAAGGCATATCAAGTGTGAAGCTCAATGGCTTGTGTTTTTCTGTTCCCAAACAACGACCAGATTTGCAGTGGAGTGGCCTTAAAAGCCTAAATTCCTTGATTAGTTTTGTAAGCATTCACTATAGAACTGTTCCTTCATCAGCAACATAACCCATGCAGAGATACATCATAATTCAACAGATGCTTCTAGCCTTATTATGTCCCAAATCATTCACATCTTAAAGTACTTCTAACCTGCGCACTGTGAAAATATGCAGAACTATCAGGTGTCCGCATCTGATAAGGAACATCAATATCAGAAACTGAATTGAGCAGTTCCCAAAAAGTGCCCAAAAAACTATAAGACCCTGTTTTGAATGGAGAAACTGCATAAGAGCAAGTTTTTTTTTTGAGGGTAATAACAGTAGGAAAGGCTCCTGCTGCCTCATTTTCATTAATAAAAGGTCAGAGTCTATAAAGTTACATATTTACATAGAGACAGAGGGGGAGAAAAGTCTCTAAAAGTCAGGTTAGATAAGTCTAGGATCTCAAAAGGTTTACAAACTATGAATAATGCTCTTGATAAGTGGGTGTAGATCCTCTTTTGTCCTATGAATCAGCAATGACAGATCAGCAGCTAATCTTGACTTCCAAGCCTGAACTGAGGGTTGTATGTTATTAAACCAGAGGTTGTTTCTCTCTTTCCAGATGTTCCAAGAGCCCAGCAAGGTAATTTCCATAAATAGCTTTTTATTTCAGCTCTTTTTTCCTTCCTCAATGATCTGAAGTCTAGAGTTAGTCATAGACCAATAGATGTTAATTGAACTCCAGCAAGCTTGGCTAAAGGGGCAATGAAAAAGCAAGTGTTCAATTGTTTCCTCAGTATTGTGATTACACATAAAACAGTCATATCCAGTCCCCAGTGCATAATGTCTTCTTCTGAGCATGTTTCTTGTATTCAATCTGTCAGACAGAATCAGCCACCCAAAGAACTTCACTTTTGCAGTGCACTTCGATTTCCACAGCCATTTAAAGGATATGTGTGGATTTATATTTCTGAAATTATATTGATAATATTTGCTGGAAGTGTAATCTTTGGCCCCCCAAGCATAGCTCCAAGTGTCATGTGAATGCTCTCTTAGTTGTATTTCTCTACAGCTATTTTGAATTTCTCTCAATTCAGCTAGTGCTTCAGGTGATAAAGGAAGATAGAAAAGTTGTGTCAAACTATCAGCTGTAAGAAACTCCTGTGCAGAGATGTCTTCATTCCTAACATAGGAGTAAATGATCGGGTGACTCTCTTCTAAGATAGTTGCAGACCATTGATCCTTCCAAAACAGTGTAGTAGTCCCATTACCAATAGAGCTTTTAGCTATTCCTCTGAATAAATGTGAAAATCTAGAAACATCTCTACACCAGAAAGAGCCACAAGGCCCAGAAGCATGAGGAATATTGTTGCTGTAATATGCATTCCATACTAGGGAGACCCATGGTGTGTCATCCTTATTATAGAACTTATGCAGGAATTTAAACAGTAGGCCTTCATTCTGAATTCTAAGGTTGAGAATGCCAACACCTCCTTTACGTTTTGACTTGCAAATCATATCCCAAGCAGCTAAAGAATTGCATTTTTCACCCTCTTCAGTTTTCTTGTTCCACAAACAGTGTCTCTGAATTTTTTCTATGTGCCCCACAATCTTATCTGGCAATTTGATTGCACACGTTGTGAAAGTTGCAATTGAAGCCAGTAAAGAATTAATCACAGTTACTCTCCCACTATAAGACATCATCATGAATGAAGCAGAAACCTTTCTCTCAACTCTGTCAATCAGTGGCATAAGATCATAAACTGTGGGTTTAGTGGTGCCAAGAGGAAGCCCCAAATAAGTGAAAGGCATTTTGGCAATTGTATATCTGCAATTTCCTTAGAGATGTTGTCAGCCAGATTTATTGGTATTAGGTGTGACTTGTGAAAATTGATCTGTAAACCAGTAGAAATAGCATAATTCTGAAGAATCCCTTTCATTATCTGTATTTGATCTTTGTCTGCTTGCATTATAATCAAAGTGTCATCTGCATATTGAACAACTGGAAAATCCTGTCCAAAATCAGGGGAGAAAGGGGCCCTGCGTATGTTTTCTCTGAATGCCTTATTGATTGCAGATTGTAGTAAATCAGCAGCAAGAACAAAAATTAGGGGGGACAGAGGGTCTCCTTGTCTAACACCTCTTTTGCAGTGAAATTGCCTCCCAGGTACTCCATTGAGAAAAACAGCAGACTTTCCAATACCAAAAATAATTTCAATCCATTTCAGGCGTTTATCATCAAAACCCATCTGTTTCATAATTTTCATCATAGCCATATGATCAATGGTATCAAATGCTTTGGCAAAGTCCAAATTGAGTAAAATGATCTCTTTCTTAGAAGCTTCACATTGATACAGAAATTCAAATGCCCAAGCAAGGCAATCCTGAAAGTTTCTGCCTTTTAAAAAACCATATTGATTTCTATGAATAATCTTCAATATAACCTTCTGTAGCCTATTAGCCAAGATTTTGGTTATGAGCTTCAGAACACAATTTAGTAGGGTTATTGGCCTGAAATCATTGATAGATTCAGGTGAACCTATCTTTGGAATGAGTGTAATATGACCCATATTTATGCTTTCTAGATTCAGATCTCCTTCATAAAATTGAAAACATAAGGAATAGATGTCCTCCTTGATGATGTGCCAACAACTTTTTAGGAAGAGACCATTAAAACCATCTGGGCCTGGGGCTTTATCACTTGGCATCTCTTTCACCACCTTGTCAATTTCCTCTCTGGTAAATGGTATGGATAGAACCTCAAGGCCCTCAGTTGGAGTAATCAGATGTTGAAGATTAAAAAGCATCTCAGGCTGAGTAGATGTGCCCAATCTTTCTTTATAGACTTGATAAATAGCTTTTTCTTTGTCAGCATGCTCAGTGACAAAAGAACCATCTGAGAGTTTGAGGGAGGCAATATTGTTCTTTCTATATCTTTCAGTAGCAAAATTATGAAAGAATTTTGTTTTCTCATCTCCAAACTTTGTCCATCTAACTGTGCATCTTTTCTTCCAATAAGCATTTTGGTATTGTAATAGTCTTGCTAGATGAGCTTTTAGAATTCTCCTGAAATTTGCTTCTTGACAGAACAAAGGCCTTTTGTCCTCCAGATTATCAAGTTCAGAGAGAACTCTATTGGTATTTTCAATACAAGTGGACAACTTTGAGATTGATTTGCTCCAAAATTTCAAATCATATCTCAGCTTTTTTTAGCTTTGCATTAAGATTTGCAGCACTGTTAGATTTGTGAGTTGGTTTACTCCAGCATTCTGCAACCACTTCCAGAACTCCAGGATGGGCTATCCAAAAGTTTTCAAATCGAAAAATCCTACTGCCAGGGATCTTAGTCTGAATAGAGACAACACAGGGAGTGTGATCAGAGGTTGGTTTGCCTTGTGTGGAAACAACTGTGTTAGGAAAACTAGTTGTCCAGTGAATGGAAGTAAAAAACCAATCAAGTTGCTCCAACAGTTGCATGTTACTCCAGGTGTATTTTCTTCCTTTAATTGGCAATTCAATGAGATGTTGTTCTCTAATGAAGTCATTGAAGATAAGCATGTCATTAACATTACCCCCAAGTTTATTCCTATTTGCAGGGGACCTAATAAAATTAAAGTCCCCCATTAAGATCCAGTCTTCATCATCAGGAATATGTACCTCAAACATCCATTCAATAAATTTCTCCCTCAAATCACCATTACAAGGGCCATAAATGTTAATTAAGGTCCAAGACTGCCCAGAATGGGTTGAAGTGAAATGAACAGAGAGAGCAAATTTTTCACAATGCATGACCATTCCAGAAAAAATTGAACTATTCCATATAATAATGAGGCCACCAGAAGCCCCCACATAAGGCACAAAGACAAACTCATCAAATTTTGCTGGACAGCAGGATTTAATAAACTGCAGATCAAAATCCTCCTTTTTTGTTTCTTGAAGGCAAATAACTGAACATCCACTTACATTAATAGCATTCATTAAGGCTAATTGTTTTTCTCTAGCATTAATCCCTTTGATGTTCCAGCACAAAATAACCCATTGTTTGAGTAGTGACATTATTACAACTCAAAAGTAAAGAAACCAAAGTAGAAATAGACAGGCACTAGGCACTGTCAGCATTTTCCTTCTCCTGCCAACCTTCCATAAGCTTCAAAGGAGTGAGATCTTCCTGAGGCACACCACAAAGAGATATTCCAATAGACTGGAGCACTGGGATTGGAGTTGCAAGGAGAGTCCTATCAGAAATCATGCCAACCTGACCAGGATTTATCTGAGCAATTTCTTCTGTGGCTTCAACAGCCTTAACCTCTGGAATCTTCCTTTGTTTCACTTTAGATTTAGTGAGCTTGGAGTCACAAATGATTTTAGGCTTAAAGCCCATGTATCTAGTAGACCTTGAGCTTCTTCTGACTTGGTTAGTAGAGATAGGTGTCCCAAAGGAAACCACATCACTGTCATCAAGCTCAGGAATCTTCCTTTTGGTGCCAGCTTGAGTAAAAGGTAACATATCAGAAGACACCAAAGTTCTATTATAGTTCATTTCCTGCTCCTTCCTTGAATGGAGCAGTAACTCCCATTCATCCACCAACTCAAACTGCATAAACTTTGGCATAGAAAGAGTGAAAGAAAGGAGCTTGGCATTATCCAGAGCAAAGTTGGGGAAGCAAAACTCCTTGAAAGCAGATTTAGCAAAGTTCCTTGTCATCCAAATTTCAGAACTGACATCCAACAGGTTGTTATCAACCAGAGCAAAGTTGATGGATAAAGTGGTATCAACTTGCATCAAATCTGAACCAGAGGAATTTCCATCAGAAACATCAGATATACTGTCATGCCAAGCTTGCATAGGACTGTCCTGAACATTGGTGGTAGGGGGTGGCACACCATCCTGAAAAGAAACCCCCTATGCAGCTAGGATCTGCTGAAAGTTGATCAAAGGACGGTTGGGAACTACTGCAGCATCCTCTACCATTGGTGCAACAATATTTTCATCTTGTGCAACATTATTATCAAAAAGTGCAGCAATCACCTGAGCAGGGACAAAATGTCCATGTTGATGAAACAGAGCAGCATTGTTCATACCTCCAGCATTCCCTCCTTGAGCATGTCCCCCTCCAGGCATCTGATTCTGCTGATTCCAATTGTCAAGCTGCTGTTGGTAGAGCTGTTCAGCAGATAAACCTTCACCATGCATGGGATGGGGATTGCCATCATCAGGTTCAGGATCTTCAGGAGGGGGCAGAATTTCAGGCAAATGAGCATTCCAGTCAGCACACCTGAGTAAGATAACAGGAACAGTCCAGGAGTGTCTGCCCCCCCCAAGATGATGAATAACCAAACTTTTGGGCACAAACTTAGGATGAACAATCCACACCTTGACCAAAACAGATTTATCATCCCCTCTAGGGTTATGCCACATAGACAACAGACCAAACTCTTGAACAGCACTATGAATATAATGGCTAGTCTGATAATCAAGGGGAAAAGCTAAAAATTGTATCCAGGTTTCCCCGCCAAAAGCAGTAAGACGCATATTTCTGGATTCATTGTGTTTCACAAATGTGACAGTGGTAATTTCATCAATCTCAAAGGTTGTTCCAACTGTAGCATCCGCAATCAGGGTTTCAGTCATAGTAAAAATGCCAAGCCCTAAAGGATGATCATCAAAGCGACTGACAAACAGCTGAGACTCATTGAGAAGATTCATCACCTGAACCCTATAGTCTTCTCTAAGCTGAATCGGAATAAATCTGTTGGTCTCAGCAATTACCTTTTGGTCATGCTGCAGAGGAGCCTCAGCTGGTACCACCATGTGAGACCTCACCAAGCGATCAACTGGCCCTGGATCAATAGTCAAGCCATTAGGGAGAAAAGCTAAGGGGTTCACAGGAAAGTTGGCCATTGTTGTGGTGGAGAGAGAAAATTCGGCAGTCGGCGGAGAAGGAGATGAAGCGGCAGGAGAGGGAGGGGGTGAAACTCCAGGTGAAAAAACTGGCTGCTTCTTAACTACCCAGATATTCCGAACAGAAATATCGGCCTGATTGTTTAATGTTGTTTTCTTTTTTTGCCAAACCCTTCGTATCCTCTTTGGGAAACTCCTGGCCCAATGGCCCAATAAATGACAATTCCGACAACGCCAGCCCAAGACGCATTTACTCGCCAGGTGACCAGAAATTAAACATTTAACACACCATGGGTTGCGCAGAATAAAGCAATTCGAACATTTATGGCCCAGAGAAATAATACATTCACAATTTTTCTGGCAAGAATCCACAAGATGATCATGATTTCCACAATTTGAGCAGCGTCCCAGAATTTAAAAAACCATAGCTTTGTTAGGAACAAATTTCAAGTCCAAGGCATGCATGCTGTCTTGGTCAGAGTAGAGGGCATGTCTCATATCTTCAATCTTCTCTAACGTGACAGAAGGCAGTTGCATGCAATAATGACGTACAAACTTTGAACCAGTAAAAACTTCCTTATGATCACGTTCATGATCCACCAAAATAGGATCAGAGAAACTTCCAAAAAACAGATGCCTAGATCCTTGTTGATGAAAACCAAATTTAGCCAATTCATGTGATGAATCCGAATGAAGATCTTGTGCAACACTTTTCTTGAGGAAGTCCAAATTTAGCTTAAAACGAACAGGATTAGTGGGAGAACTCTTCACAGTAATATCAAAGGGAAAACCAGAGCACGAGTGATCATGTGTGAAGCCAGAGATATGAGGATGGTAGCCCCGAAATAAACTGAAATGGCACACAAAATCAGGCCAGACTCTATCTCTCATACTATAGATGAAGTGCCCCACTTTATTTGAAGCAACAGAGAACCGGAATCTTCGATCACTTAATTGAAAAACCCTAAATCTAGCCGCAATTCCACCAATGCAACATTGAAGAGCAAGACCCACAGATTCAACATTCAGAGCAAAAGAGGCCGAGGAGAAGGAAACCACCAAGAAGAACTCATTGGCAGTCGAGGAAGGGAGGAAGTGAACCGTAGATCCAAAGCGTCGACGCACCTGATTAGCCAACGCCTGGCCAGGAGAGAAATCCCAGTGGAGTAGAGTTTCCATTGCCATGGAGAGGGAGAGAAAACCCTAGATCGCCAAGGAATCGCCATGGGTGGGTGGGTGGGTGAGAGAGTCGCCATCTCGCATAAGAGCAAGTTCAATAATAAAGTCGGCTGTTGGCTATAAGCTGTCGCCATGTCATATATAGCCAACTAATAGTCAACATGTACAATAGTTAGCTATAAGGAAGTACTACTTTATTTAGCCAAGACCCAGAGACGGAGCCAGGATTTCAACATGAGGGGGGCGAAGAAGCGACCAATCACATATGATTTTTTCTCTCGACATGCACCTAAATATGTGTTGTTTTGCATTAGGAAAACATTGTAGAGATAAACCATCACATTAAAGCTTTTTTATCAAAACATAGCAATATTGTTTGGCAATACAAAAAACTTAATTTCTATGATAGACTTCGCTCTAAGACACTAAAGCTCGTCGAACAACTCCATAATCTCAAACATTCGTACAATTTCTTTTCCGGTCCTTGGAAGCATATGTGGACAGTCGGTAATTTTCTAATGGATTTTGAATTTTGTAGTTTCTACCGTTCCCCTTTTATAGCTTATTAAGGGCACATATTAATCTAATGTTTGGGAATGAGCTAATGACTATAGCGAAGAGAAACAAAAAAGACTAAGTAAAATTACCCTTCTTCTTTGCCTTGTCGTCACTGCTTATGCCGACCTTGTGGCCGGCCGGCCGACTGCACGTGAGTGCAGCCGTGGCCTGTGAATAGTATCTTGCCCGCTCCTCTAAATTTCTAATCAGATCAACCGGAAACTAAAATTTCTTCCGCTCCTCTAACTTTCGAATCAGATCAATTGGAAACTAAAACCAAACTGTCCTCGTCGGCGGGGAGCCGCCAAACGCAGCAGAAAGGAAACGCCGAACGATATGTGTGTGATGATGCTGCTCCTATCCAATGCAGGCCGCTACCTCTCTAATCCCTTTGTCTTCCATGGTGGGCTTCCTATTGGTGGGATTTTGTATGCTATTATTACTGCAGATGGGCTTGCGGGCTTCACATGGCTATAGGTTATAGGGGGAGCGAACTAAGACAACAAGGTCCAAAATTCATCTGTCGCTAATCGCAATCACAGACAAACTAGATCGTCAGGGGGGTCTCGCCCCGCTCGTCCCCCCTGGCTCCGTGCCTGCCAAGACCCACCTTACACACTCACAAAGTGTTTAGGAGCACGTGCTGCAGCTAGCTCTTGCATGAGAGCCTACTACTCTTCTCTCTTCTATTCTCTCTCCTCCACCTCATCTCAAATATATTATTTAAAGTCTTATAGTCCACTTACATAAGCTTATTGTACTTGCTCTAAGGGTTTTGCTGCTTACTACGTACATAATTATAGAATTCCTAAGAAACCCGAAAAGATAACAAATTGTAGACTGGCTGCACAGTCCACATCACTATGTTTCTTCAATGGTGTATATGTTTGGAAATAAACTTCATAGCCACATGGGGGCAAAAAGAGAAAATGTTCTAATCAACATCAATGTAAGTGCAGCTCTCGAAAAGGAATACACTCCTAGTCACAAGACCAATATGGTTGTCTGCTGTAGTGCTGGATGGCGCCTGTCGTGGTGGTGTCACGACAGATACCATGGGTAGGCTTAAGTTGGGGGCCGAATGGGTGCTTGTGGTCACCGAGGAGGGAGTGCATGGTCTTGCCATGCGCGAAGAACAAGATGAACTCTCCACACTTAGGGATTTGATTGATACTTGAGAATTACAAGTGCTCCTCGAGCTATATGAACTAATGTTCTGGGCACTAGTTCCCTACTTGGTCCAACCTCCTTCTACTACTGCTATGCCCCTCCTTATATAGGCAGTGCTAGCTAGCTTATACCCCTTTGGGTTCTTGGGTTTACTGTTCGGATCTTGGTCCCTACAATGTGGGCCGGGTCATGGTCTTGCTCTAAGCCCAGTGGCCCAGTCCACAAAGCTAGACAGCCAACGGTCTTCCTGTATGTCGCCTCCTATTCCTTTTGGCGTCACACATTAATTTTGTACGTCAGCTCTTGCTTTGGGCGTCACCCGGCTCCTTTTATGTCACACGGCGTCGTCCTTCTCTTTTGACCACGCTTTACCATGGTCCCTCCTGAACCTCACTCGGAAAGGTGCCACGCGTCCTATCTGACTCGGCCCTTCCTTAGAAGGCTCGGCTCGTTGGTTCCTGCAAGATTAACAACTTCGTCTTATATGGGCCGACATAGTTCATATGTCGGCAGCACATGATTTTCTCTCCCGGCCGTACTTACTCTTCTTTCTTTACTCGGTGCTAGCCAAGCTGGGCTATGTTTCATCCCTTGTGACCCTACCGGGGGTTATCCCCCCGACATTAGTCCCTGAAGCTGGTGAGGTCTAGCAGTTCCAGCTGTTAGGCGTCTCCAGGTTTCTTTGATGTAGTTGGAACTTCTTCTTTTGCCCTTATTCATCGCTTATGGCGCACTATTCGGCGTGGTTTCGCGTTTTGCCGAGTCTGTCTGATAGCTTCCGGGTCAATTCTTTGACTTTCTTGCTCGTTTTCACCTCGTGCCGAGTCATTTCGCCCAATTCCGAGTTATTTTTGGCGTGCTTCAGTCACTACAGCTAGTAATCATGGTTACTTGCCTCAAATTTTGTTCCAAGTTCTGGCGGCATAGTGATGGTTGCGCAGTTATTCTCTGTCACTGTGGCTGTCCCATCGGTCTGTGCCCCTTGTCTTTCCTTTCGTGACGTGGCAGGGTGATACGTTGGAAACCTATATATAATTATTGATGCTCCATGCTTGTTTAGTATCTACTTTTCTTTACTTGTACACACTTTGAGGTGCTTTTTACATATTTTCTTGTACTAAGTACTAACCTATTAACAAGTTGCAACAGTGCCAGATGTCTGTTTTCTGTTGTTTTTGGTTTCAGAAAAGTTAGTAAAGAAATATTCTCGAAATTGGACGGGACGAACGCCAAAGTCAATAACTTTCCGTGGGGAACAAGAAGTCCAGAGGAGAGACGGAGAAGCAGGCCAGGGAGGCCACCCCCCCAAGCGCGGGGTCAGGTGGACCCGCGCCTTGGTAGGGTTTGCCTACCCTGGTCGCCTCCTAGACTCCTCCCTTCGCCTATAAGAATCCCCCGATACAGAAACTCTCGGTACCTGATCAGAAATCCACGAAACCGTCTGTAGCCGCCGCCACCATCGTCCCTAGATCGAGGAGGGTCTAAAGCTCTTCTCGGCACCCTGCCGGAGGGGAGATCAACCCGGAGGCCTTCTCTCTGGTATGATTTGTGAGTAGTTCCACCTTGGACTATGGGTCCATGTAGTAGCTAGATGGTTATATCTCCTCCTTTGTGCTTTCATGTATAGATCTTGTGAGCTCCGTTCATGGTCAAGATTTAATCTATGTGTATGTTGTGTTTGCGGGGATCTGATGGATATTGAGATTATTATGTTGGTTTGATTAATGGTTCTATCTTTATGATTCTATCATGTCTGTGTTGTTTGTGATCTTGCATGCTCTCCGTTGCTAGTGGTTATCTTGTCCAAGTAGTTGCTAGTGACTCCAAGAGGGGGTATTTATGCTCGATAGTGGGTTCATGCCTCTAGTTTCCAAGGGAAGTGACAGAAATCTTTTCGGTTGTAGATGTGCTGTTGCTACTAGGGAGAAAACAACGGTCCCTTGTTCATGGAACATGTGGATTGTTTACCTTTACACACTTTTCTTAAAGCAGTTGTTTGTTGCTTGCAACTTAATACTGGAGGGGGTTCGGATGATAACCTGAAGGTGGACTTCTAGTCATAGATGCAGTTGGATTACGGTCTATGTATATTGTTGTATTGCCGAATCAACTCCATAGGATCTTTCTAGCTAGTAATTGCATTGTTATGCCTTGCTCAGTTCCTGTCAATTGCCCCGCTGTAATTTGTTTACCCTTCATGCCATGTTGTTTATCTAAGGAGAGCACCTCTAGTGAACTATGGACCCTGGTCCAATCTTTACCATTGATATATCTTCCACTGTTACTTGTTTACTTGGTGCAAACCATTACATTCCACACCATACGTTTAATCCTTTGTTACAGCAAACCGGTGAGATTGACAACCTCGCTGATTCGTTGGGGCAAAGTCTTAAGTTTGTGTTGTGTAGGTCTCCATGTTGCTTCCAACACCTGTGTGATGTTTCCTTCCTCCTTCTGGTTCGATAACCTTGGTTTCTACTGAGGGAAATCTTGCTGTTGTGCTCTTCATACCTTGCTCTTGGGGTTCCAACGAAGCACTCTTCCTCCATGTTGAGTGTAGCATCAAGTAACTTCTCGCGTCGTTGCCGGGGAGGCTAAGGACGTCTTCACTAGGGGAGTCTTTCACTTCCTTTCTCTTTACTTTGTTTTTAGTTTTCTTTGTTTCTTTTGTTTGGTTTTGTTTGCCTTTTTTCAAAAAAAAAACCAAAAATTAGTCTAGTTTGGTTTGCTTGCTTTATTCAAAAACACAAAAAAATTAGTTCCTGCTCTAGCTGATGCTGCTGTTTTTGGCTTGCCCACCTTTGCCAAAATGAACTTTGCTGAGAACACCAAGTTGTGTGACTTTACTAGCACCAACAACAATGATTTCCTAAGCACACCTATTGCTCCACCTGCTCTTGATGCTGACTTTTATGAAATTAAGCCTGTTTTGTTGAATCTTGTGATGAGAGAGCAATTTTCTGGTGCTAGTTCTGATGATGCCGCTGTCCATCTTAATAGCTTTGTTGAACTTTGTGAGATGCAAAAGTATAAGGATGTAGATGGAGATATTATTAAGCTCGGGATTTTTCCTTTCTCTTTGAGGGGAAAAGCTAAAGAATGGTTGCTATCTTTGCCTAAAACTAGTATTGATTCTTGGACTAAGTGCAAAGATGCTTTTATTGGAAAGTACTATCCTCCTGCTAAGATTATTGCTATGAGAAGTGACATTAGGAAATTTAAACAGCTTGATAGTGAACATGTTGATCCTGCTTGGGAAAGAATGAAATCTTTGGTTAAAAATTTCTCTACTCATGGACTCACTTCTTGGATGATTATCCAAACTTTTTAATGCAGGTTTGAACTTCTCCTCAAGAAACCTGCTAGATTCTGCTGCTGGAGGCACTTTTATGGGACTCACCTTGGGTGCTGCAACAAGGCTCCTTGATAATATGATGGTTAACTACTTTGAATGGCATGTTGAGAGAGCTCCACATGGTAAGAAGGTAAATTCTGTTGAGGAAACTTCCTCTTTGAGTGAAAAGATTGATGTTATTATGGCTATGCTTGTTAATGGGAAAGCTCCTCTAGATCCTAATAGTGTTCCCTTAGCCTCTTTGGTTGCTCAATAAGAGCAAGTTGATGCGAACTTCATTAGAAACAACAATTTCAACAACAATGCCTATAGGAATAATTTTGGTAGCAACAACAATTATAGGCCTTATCCTCCTAATAATGGCAATTTCTATGGAAGCTCTTATAATAATGCTAGAAGTGCCCCCTCTGAACTTGAAGTCATGCTCAAGGACTTTATTAGTAAACAAACCACTTTCAATAAGACTATAGAGGAAAAGCTTTTAATTGTTGAGAAAAATATATCCTCTTTGTCTGAAGCTCAAACTTCCTTGGTTAATAAAATGGCTGCTAAACCTGAAACTATGGAAAACACCTTTGCTACTGCTCATGCCATACAAGTTACTATAGATGAAAATGTTAGGCTATTAGCTCAACTTCATGCTAGGTGGGAAAGGGAAGCTGAAATTGATAGAAACAATAGTGTGTGCACTATCACCACTAAACCACAAGTAGCCCCTACTCCTCCTCCTACTATGCCTAAGCCTATTGATCCTACTACTAGTTATGCTAAGTTTGATTTTGATATTGATGGTTGTAATATTTCTGAAGTGATTATATTCCTACAAAAGCTTGCTAGGAGTCCTGATGCTAGTGATATGCATGTTGCTTTTACCAAACACATTACAGATGCTCTTGTTAAGATTAAGGAAGAGAAGCTAAAACACAAAGCTTCTATTCCTAGGAAAATAGAAGATAGTTGGGAACCCGTTATTAATATGCAAGTGAATGACTTTGATCTCAAAGCTTCATGTGATCTTGGTTCTAGTGTCTCTATTATGCCTAGGAAGATTTATGAAATGCTTGATTTACCACCATTAGAAGATTGTTATTTAAATATCCCACTCAATGATAATGCTAAGAAGAAAATCATGGAGAGTGTTAATGATGTTCTCATTATGGTTAACAATGCGTATGTCCCTGTTGATTTCTATGTTTTTGGATGTTGAATACAATGCTTCTTGTCCTATTACTTTGGGAAGACCTTTTCTTAGAACAGTTGGTGCCATCATTGATATGAAAGAAGGCACCATAAAATATTATTTTCCATTCAAGAAAGGTATTGAACACTTCCCTATGAGGAGAGAGAAGTTGCTTTTTTCTCCTCCTTTGAAAGCAAGGTTTGATGTTAATGCTTCTTCGTTTGAAAATACTTGATCCTTCTTGCTTCTTGTGCCTAACTTAAAGGCGTTAAAGAAAAGTACTTGTTGGGAGATAACCCAAGAGTTTCCTTGAGTCTTGGAAGTTATTACTACTGTAATGACCTCTCGTTATCCTTTTTGTTTGCTTTTTGTGCCAAGAATAACCTGTAATGAGAGGGAACTAAGATTTGGAGAGTTGCTGTCCCGAAACAGATTTCTACCCTCCACCAAAAAAATTCGTGAGGAGGCTCTGTTACTCGGATTGAGCTCAAAATTTACGAATAAATCCACCAGTATGTTGTATAACTTTCTTTAGTTCAACACTTTTTTATTTGAGTAACATAAGATATTCGAAAAAATTCGTTTCTACCTGCTGGTCTGTTTTGACAGATTTCTGCCATTATTTGCATTTGCTTCTTATTGATTCCTTTTTGAGCTCTCTTCGGGTAAATTGAGTTTCTTTGAAGGAGTTACTACAGTAGCTTGTGTTTTTAGTGAAAAAACTTGCTGTTACAAAGCTTTGCCAGTGGTCTAATACCTTTTGAATAAGCAAATGTTGCTAATGAAGATTGTGTGAAGTTTTGTATGAAGGAAAAATTCCAGGTGTAGAGAGAGAATGATGCAATGAGATGAAGAATGGACAAAAGCTCAAGATTGGGGATTCCACCATGGTGTCACCCCAAGAAATATCCAAGAGGTACAAGCATCAAAGCTTGGGGATGCCCAAGGCATCCCCTTCTTCATCAATAAAAAGCTTAGGTCTGTCTAGACACTTCACTTTTATTGTTTCATGCACAGTTGTGTTGTTTTTGGAGCGTCTTAGTTTTTGTTTGATTTGCTTAGTTTGTTTAGTTTGCTTTAGTAGTTTGGACCCCCGCTCTCGCTGTGTTGTTTTACAAATAAGTTTGCTTGGTGTTTGGAAAGGAGTAGTAAGTTCTTGCTTGAAGTGCAAGAGGAGCTTGCATTAACTGTGACTAAGACTTTAGCATGACATTCTAGGTGTTGTTTTAGCATTATGCTTAGTGATTATTGTTTTAGCATGTCTTGTTCCAAACAATTGGGATTTCTTAGTGTGCCTTGAAGAAATTATGTGTTGTTTTAGCATGCAAAATCATAGTATTGTGGTATTCTCCTTTGATGTTTTTCTTGGGTTGACTTGGCACATGCTTACACCATGTTATGACTATGACAAGTCACCATTAGCCTCTATGATCATTTAGTCCTTGACTTGTAGTACCACTCTTTGCTTTGACTAGTTTGCTTTGTTGCATTGCATAATTATGGCCATTATTGCTCTCTTAGTTGGTTGCTCCCAGTCTTTTGCTAGCCTCCACTTGTATGAGTAAGTTCTACTCATGCTTCCAACTCCCAAGAAACCAAGTTATTCCAAAGTGTCCACTATAAACTCCTATGCATGGTTTGTTACACCATTCCAAAGTATATTCTTGTTTTCATCTATCTTCCAATTAAAAACTATTTTGTTATGGGAAAACTTAGTGATTAAAGCCCTCACGAACTTGATGGCACATTTTATTCTTTGCCCCTAATAAACTTGAACCATTGAGGCAACTTTGTTGTATATGCTTGCACTTATAAGTTGGGACTAGCAGAACCGTGCTGTCACGGGGAACGTTTTCAACATTGCACTTGTACTTTTTTGTACTTCGTTGATATCATGCTATTTTGTATATGGATGTTACCAGTGTGAAATGAAGTGAGAACTTGTAAGTCCATGGAGTTTGTATTCTGTGTTAGAGAAACGCCTGGGCCGCTAGCCTAAGCCATGCTTAATCATGGTGGAAACTTGCAGCATCACCATAGTGAGCTATCTATGAAGCATCCTCAATAAAAAGCTATGCATATGGTAAATAAAAAGATTGTTGAGATGCTCATTGTCTGCTTGCCTTGTCATTTTGGTTGTGGGAAAGCTCCTGTACCATGTGCATGGGGTACCCTGTTGACGGTTCTCAATGATATGCAAATACTTGCAGTGACAATAACTTGCCTGGGCCCTAGGTTGAGTATCCACGAGGTGTAGCCCTCATAGTCAAGGGACTTGAGGTTGCCAACTTATACTTTGTTAAGCATATACTCCAGCTTTGCCACTTTAACCTTAACCACTTCAAGATGCTTATGATAGGGGCAATGAGGGCTGAAAGCTAATAAGTACCATAATTTTTGGAAGTTCTTTTTGAAACTTGTAATCCCTGCTTCCTTTACAAAAGGCCTTTCTTTCACCATTATTTGAGTCTCCACTTTCTACCTTTAGGCACCATTAAGAGAGCATATTTGTCATTATGTGTGCAATGTTCCAAAGCTTATTAATTGATGCATTTTGTGTTATTACTTGTTCATGTGCTATCTGTTTCTAGTAACCCTTGTGAACTTTGCAGGTGTCCTATGCATTATATTGCTACTCTATGAGGGACAAGCTGATTACCACTATGCTATGTTTTCTGCATGTGAAACAAACAAATGTTTTTCAATACATATTATTCATGATCTTTGTTTGTAGCTTGTCATGTTGCATGCATAGTTACTATGTCCTATTGTTAGAACTCCATCTTTCATGCACATGTTTAGAGTTCTTTGATCCAAGATTTCAATGTTTGCAAATGGTTGGATCTTTATTGTGAGGGTGCATGTTCACCTCAAAATTTATTCTTTTATCACTTACCTACTCGAGGACGAGCAGGAGTTAAGCTTGGGGATGCTGATACGTTGGAAACGTATCTATAATTTTTGATGATCCATGCTTGTTTAGTATCTACTTTGCTTTACTTGTCCACACTTTGAGGTGCTTTTTACATGTTTTCTGGTACTAACCTATTAACAAGTTGCAACAGTGCCAGATGTCTGTTTTCTTCTGTTTTTGGTTTCAGAAAAGTTAGTAAAGAAATATTCTCAGAATTGGACGGGATGAACGCCAAAGTCAATAACTTTCTGTGGGGACCAGAGGAGAGACGGAGAAGCGGGCTAGGGAGGTCAACCCCCACCCCCAGGCGCAGGGTCAGGTGGACCCGCGCCTGGGTAGGGTTTACCTACCCTGGTCGCCTCCCGGACTCCCCCCTTCACCTATAAAAAGCCCCCGATACAGAAACTCTCGGTACCCGATTAGAAATCCGCGAAACCGTCTGTAGCCGCCGCCACCATCGTCCCTAGATCGGGGGGTCTGAAGCTCTTCTCGGCACCCTGCCGGAGGGGAGATCATCCCGGAGGCCTTCTCTCCGGTATGATTTGTGAGTAGTTCCACCTTGGACTATGGGTCCATGTAGTAGCTAGATGGTTGTATCTCCTCCTTTGTGCTTTCATGTATAGATCTTGTGAGCTCCGTTCATGATCAAGATCTAATCTATTTGTAATCATGCATGTTGTGTTCCGGGGATCCGATGGATATTGAGATTATTATGTTGGTTTGATTAATGGTTCTATCTTTATGATTCTATCATGTCTTTGTTGTTTGTGATCTTGCATGCTCTCCGTTGCTAGTGGTTATCTTGGCCAAGTAGTTGCGAGTGACTCCAAGAGGGAGTATTTATGCTCGACAGTGGGTTCATGCCTCTAGTTTCCAAGGGAAGTGATAGAAATCTCTTCGGTTATAGATATGTTGTTGTTACTAGGGAGAAAACAACGGCTCCTTGTTCATGGAACATGTGGATTGTTTACCTTACACACTTTGCTTAAAGCAGTTGTCTGTTGCTTGCAACTTAATACTAGAGGGGGTTCGGATGATAACCTGAAGGTGGACTTCTAGTCATAGATGCAGTTGGATTACGGTCTATGTATATTGTTGTATTGCCCAATCAACTTCATAGGATCTTTCTAGCTAGTAATTGCATTGTTATGCCTTGCTCAGTTCTTGTGAATTGCCCCGCTGTAATTTTTTTACCCTTCATGCCATGTTGTTTATCTAAGGAGAGCACCTCTAGTGAACTATGGACCCCGGTCCAATCTTTACCATTGATATATCTTCCACTGTTACTTCTTTACTTGCTGCAAACCATTACCTTCCATACCATACGTTTAATCCTTTGTTACAGCAAACTGGTGAGCTTGACAACCTCACTGATTCGTTGGGGAAAAGTCTTGAGTTTGTGTTGTGCAGGTCTCCACGTTGCTTCCAACACCTGCGTGACGTTTCCTTCCTCCTTCTGGTTCGATAACCTTAGTTTCTACTGAGGGAAATTTTGTTGTTGTGCTCTTCATACCTTTCTCTTGGGGTTTCCAACGAAGCACTCTTCCTCCCTGTTGAGTGTAGCATCACAGGGGATTTTCCGTGTATTATTTCCACGTGGTGCCCGCTGATTGGCTTACTTGGCCGGGTACATGGCCACACGTTGGCCACACGGCGCAGTGGGATCCCACGATTGGTTTTTTTACTGCCCTTAAGTAGGGGTGAGGGGGTTACAACTTCCCCCACACCCGTTCAGTTTCCCCCTGCCTCTTCTTCTTCCTTGCGTCTACGAAATCAAACCTCCCCCTTTGTGGTTCTTCCTTCTTCCTGTTCTTGCCCTGCGATTGCTCCATTTCTCTTCTCATTCCACCACGGGTTCCTGTTCTTACAAACCTATTCCAACTGCGGAGGAGATTGAATCTAGGAGGATCATGGACGCACGCAACGGTGCTGATGGGGCTGAGGAGCAGGAGGTTCCCGCTGGCGAGCCCGGCGGCTGGGAGGGCTCAGAGGTCTCCACCGAGGAGGTCGAATGGCTCTGCTCCACCAGGCGCATCCTGCTGCAGGTGGATTGTCGTCTTCCCGCTGGTGAGATCTCTCCCAAACCCGATGCCAATGAGCAGGTGGTCTTCCTTTCTCACTTTGAGCGAGGTTTTGCTCTTCCAGTGAGCTCCTTCTTTTCTTTGTTTCTGTCCACTTTCCATCTCCAGACCCATCATCTTCCTGCCAACACGATTGGCTCCTTATCTTGCTTTATTTCCGCTTGCGAGGCCTACCTTGGGATTTGGCCTACAGTTCTTCTGTGGACCAAATACTTTAGTTTTAGGGTCCAAGTCGTTCCCCAGCCTGGTGCTCCTCGAGTCGAGAATAGGACGACTTGGTGCTGAGCCGCTAGCATCACACCCAGGAGAGACTCCATCTTTCTTCGGGTTACTGGCCTTGACTCTTGCAAGAAATGGCATAGGACTTTCTTCTATGTCAAAAACAGCGGGTCCACCGATAACATCCGGCTCCCCCTTTCTCGGACGAGGTCCCCAGCAAGAAGCTCTGGCAGCTTGACCCGCGCGACCAAGACGCTACGGTGAACGAGGCTAACGTGATCTTGGAAAGGTTGCTGTCGCCAGATGAGAACTTTCATCTTGCCGACAGGGACCTCATGTGCACCTTAATCTCACGTCGGGTAAGCCCTATCCAAGCCAGGAGCCACAAGATGTGCTTCATGAGTGGCTCCCACGATCCCACTCGACACTCCACGAAGGAACTTACCCATGATTCCATTGCTTGCCGAGTAAGCTCGATCTTCAAATTGAACTTGGCGGATGATTGGGCTTGGAGCTGCCCTCCGTTTAGCCGGGTCAAGCATGTCCCCTGGGTAAGTTTCCAAGTAACCTTTATCGCCGAGTCAGCTTTAGCTCGTTTGTGCTCTTAGTCCAGTTCTCGATAGTTATTCTGTTTGTTTCTCGCAGAACCTTGTTCACCAGGTTGATGGCAGTACTATCCCTCCTTGCGGTTATAACGAGGATCGCTCCAACTCCGACGAAGTCGAGTTCGACCTAGAGTGCTTCATGCCCATCCCGCATGCAGTTGTTGCTTCAGCTTTGGGTAAGAGTCATCAAGTACTTGACCCGGATAGCTCGGCGTAAAAGGTTCAACTCCTAGCTCTCCAGCTGCTACTTCAGCTCCTATCTCCAAGGCTGCTCCTCCGAGTCCTGCTGCTTCTTAGACTGAATAGGACAAGTACTTGAACTTTTGATGAGATCCCCGGTATGCTGGGTACAAATGTAATATACATTGCACTTATGTTTGGTTATGTGACTTTCGATAAGGCTTTAAATATCTTGTTATGTTTTGAGTGTGAATCATCCAAGGGCAAGTCCCCGAGTCTCATTTTGTCGTTTCACCTTTCCTCGACTTTGGCTCCTGTCTACCTTTTTTGGCGTTCGAAATTAGAGTCTCAAAGTACTAAGGATATAGTTAGCGGGTATGAAACCTAGATCACTTAGCCGAGGATCATTCAACACACAATACTTTCCTGCAGTGGGTTAGACAAAGACATAGGGTCGACTCGCATTTCTCCTTGTACTTATCCGGCGTTCGTGTTTACTCATCATGCATCCTTTCCTCTTGCTTGTCATGAAGCCGTGTTTTCGAACAACACCATAGTCGAAGAGTTGATTCTTTCTGAGTAACACTACTTGTTCCAAGATAAGTTTTGGGTGTCACGCCAGCTGACATAAAATAATTGAAAGGGAAAACATAAGGGGCAGTCCCCGAGTCATACCATTTTATTATCAGCACATAGCCGACACAAATGTCCGATATAGGAGAGTTCGAGTGATACATGCACTGCTTCTCCTAAGTGTAGAAGGGGCAAAGTAGTGCCACATTCCACGGCCTTTTGGTCTCATCACCTGATCTGTCCGCCTTGTTCTTTTGTGCTTCAATAGCATCTATGAGATAATATGAATCATTGTGCAATGCTTTGCTTATAATGAATGGACCTTCCCATGGGGGTGATAACTTATGCATTCCAGCTATGCACTGCACTAGCCTTAGCACCATATCCCCTTCTCGAAAAACACGAGGTTGAACTTTCCGGCCATGGTAGCGTCATAGATTTTGCTGATATATAGCGGATCTAGATAATGCCAGTTCCCTTGCTTCTTCGAATAAGTCGACTCCATCTTCTCGGGCCTCTTTTACCTCGGCTTCCGAGTATTGCCTTATCCTTGGCGAGTCATACTCTATGTCGGCAGGCAAAACTACTTCTGCCCCATACACAAGGAAAAATGGCGTATAGCCTATCGACAGATTCGGAGTTGTCCTTAGACTCCATAGAACTGAGGGTAGTTCCTCTATCCAACAACCAGGTGATCTCTGGAGTGGTTCCATCAAGCGGGGTTTTATCCTTGATAGAACTAAGCCATTAGCTCGTTCAACTTGTCCATTTGATTTAGGATGAGCGACTGATGCTACATTGAGTCTTATTCGGTTTTTTCCGTAGAAACAAGCAAAAGCTCCTTCAGCAAAGTTTGTGCCATTATCTGTGATTACACTATGTGGGTAACCATATCTCAGGATTATGTCCCTTAAGAATGTGACAGCTGTTTTACCGTCCAATTTTTTGATGGGCTTCACTTCTATCCATTTGGTGAACTTATCAATCATTACCAAAATATGATTCATGCCTCCCCTTGCTGTTTTGAATGGTCTTACCATATCTAGGCATCATACTACAAATGGCCAAGTGATTGGTATAGTCTTTAATTCAGACGCTGGTAAATGTGACTTGGATGCATAATGTTGGTAGCCATTGCATTTTCCGACTAGCTCTTGTGCATGTGCCAATGCGCTTGGCCAATAAAATCCATGTCGGAACGCCTTGGCCACCAATGCTCTTGATGATGCATGGTGCCCACCTTCCCCTTGATGAATATCCAACAAAATCGCCTAGCCTCTCTCTGAGCTGATGCAACGCTGCAGTACACTCGTCACACTTCTCGTGTACATCTCCTTGTTGATTATGGTGTATGATTTTGCTCTTCTTTCCGTTTTCCTTGCCAATATCTCATCATTCGGCAAAGTTCCATCATTTAAGTAGTTGAATATTGGTTGTGCCCATGTTGGTATTAGTGGCTCTGGGTCTGCTTCCCCATCAATTTCCATTGGCTCCGCCGACATATGTTCTGCCGACATGACCTGAGGAGTCCCCGAGTGTGATTCAGCAACCCCTAAGTGAGCGGGTCAGTCCCCGAGTGAGTCGAACCTGCCACTGAGTCAATGTCCATTGGTGCAATGTCTGACTCTTGTATTGCCGGAATAAATATCGACTCGGATTCTGGCGAGGGCTTGATCAATGGTTTTGTGAGATGTTCCAATGCTATTCCTGGTGGTATTGCTTGCCGATATAAACCTAGCTTGGATAATACATCTGCTGCTTCATTCTCTGCTCTTGGGACGTGGTGGAATTCACACCCGTCAAAGTATCCCAAATTTTGTTGCACATGGAAACAATATAATGCCATGTTTGCGTCCAGTGCGTCCCAATGTCCAGACACTTGCTGAATCACCAAATCCGAATTGCCAAAACACATGATCCTTTTGATGCCAATCTCTTTGGCCACTTTGATGCCGTGGACAAGTGCTTCATACTCGGCAGCGTTATTGGAAGCAACAAAATGAATTTGAAGCACATACTTGAGATGATCCCTCTTTGGCGATGTGAGCACTATCCCAATGCCCAGACCCATTTTCGTCTTGGACCCGTCAAAATGCATTTTCCAGTAGTTCGGGTCTGGCAGTGGTGGTTCATACTGCATTTCCATCCAATCTACGAAGAAGTCTGCAACAGCCTGAGATTTAATTGCATCACGCCTATCATACTGTGGAGTATATGGTGCTAGCTCTATGGCCCATTTTGCGACTCGACCACTAGCATCTTTGCTGCCTAATATATCCGAGATAGGCGCCTCGCATATTACCCGGATTGGTGTTCTTGAAAATAATGTTTCAGCTTCTTTGCTGCCATATATACCCCATATGTCATTTTCTGATAATGCGGGTAATTTTGTTTTGAAACAGAGAGCACTTCGCTCAAGTAATAAACTAGCCTTTGGACTGTTTTGCCCTCCTCTTCGCGTTCAACCACTATCACTGCACTTACAACTCTGTTGGTTGCGGCGACATAGAGCAATATTGGCTCTTTGGACAGTGGTGATGCTAATATTGGTGTTGTTGCCAAAATTTTCTTTAATTCATGGAAAGCGCTATCAGCTTGCTGTGTCCATATGTATTTGTCTGATTTTTTAATCAGTTGATATAGTGGTAGGGCTTTTTCACCTAGCCAACTAATAAATCTACTCAATGAGGCCAGGCATCCTATGAACTTCTGGACATCGTTGAGGGTTCTTGGCAATTCCATTCTTTCAATTGTTCTGATATTTGTCGGGTTAGCCTCAATTCCTCGGTTGGATACCAGAAACCCGAGTAACTTGCCAGCCGGGACACCAAATGTGCATTTATCTGGGTTAAGTTTCATCTGGAATCTTCTTAAGTTTGCGAATGTTTGACGCAGGTCCTCAATTAGAGTATGACTTTGCTTGGTTTTTATTACCACATCATCGACGTATACTTAAACATTTTTTGTCCAATTGATCTTGCAAGCATTTTTGCATGCATCTTTGATATGTTGCACCTGCATTTCTCAGTCTGAACGGCATGGTGCGATAGCAATAAGCCTCATACGGGTGATAAAAGCTGTCTTTATTTGATCATTCAGATTCAGTGGTATCTGATGGAATCCAGAATACGCCTCCACAAATGACAACAACTCACACCCAGCAGTGAAATCTATGACTTGGTCGATCCGTGGTAGGGGAAATGGATCTTTTGGACATGCCTTATTGAGGCTTGTGTAATCAATACACATGCGCCATACCACTGCCACGTTCGGGTCATCTTTTTTCTTTTCGACCAAGACTGGATTTGACAACCAATCCGGGTGCAGTACTTCCATGATGAATCCATCAGCTAAGAGCCTGGCAATCTCGGGAACTATTACTTTCCTCCTATCTTCGGCGAAGTGGCGGAGGGGTTGCTTCGCCGTCTTGGCATCTAGTCTTACATGAAGAGAGTGCTCAGCCAGCTCCCTCGGAACTCCTTGCAAATCCTGTGTGGACCATGCAAAGATATCCCGATTCTCACGGAGGAAGCTGGTGAGCTCGCTTTCCTATTTGTCAGTGAGGCCAGCCCTAATGGTAACTGTACGCTCTGGGAAAGTCTCATCCACCTGTACCTTCTTAGTCTCTTTGGTAGCTTGAAATGACACATTGCCATGCGGGTTAGTGAATGCCGACATGGACATTTGTGTTGCTTTGGCCAATGCTGCCACCTCCAACATTTGATGCTTTTCCTGTGCTATGACCAGTGACTCGGCCAGTGAAGATCCGACTGAGGCACAAGCAATGGACCTTTTGTAATCTCCCTCAACTGTAATCACCCCACATGGGCCTGGCAGCTTCATCTTTAAGTAAGCAATGTGAGGAGTAGCCATAAACTTTGCCATAGCCGGCCTACCGAGTAAGGCGTGATATGAGATGACTAAATCAACCACCTCAAACTCTATTGCTTTAGTGCGACAATTTTCCCTGTTGCCGAATAAGACTTCGACCCAGATCTTGCCAATTGGCTCACAGGACAATCCTGACACAATGCCATGGAAAGTTATCTTAGTCGGCTCCAGCATGTTCATGGTAATTCCTAGCTTGAGCATGGTATCCTTGTACATGATGTTGATGCTACTGCCATCATCGATCAGTAACTTGGAAAACTTCACATTGATATCCGGGCCCATGAACGTTGCATCTAATACTAGAGCATATCCTCCTGGGGTTTGAATGATCTTGGGGTGATCCTTTATGCTCCAAGTTATCTCTTGCTCAGACAAATGCATGTACTTGGGAATTGTCGGCATTATGGCATTCACCTCCATCATCTGTCGCTGCTGACTCTTTTTGTCGTTCGGCTCTATGACGAAGACGACATAGCTCTGGTGATGTTCTCTGTACTCATTTCTAGTTCCATGGCCGATAGGAGCATCGTCACCTCTTGGATTATGCACCTGGTGCACAGTTTCTCTTCTCTCTTGATTATGATACCTTGGCTGCCTGTTTTCGTATTTGTTATCCGTTCCCACAGCCTGAGCATTTCCTCCTGTAAGTGGTGGAGGGGGAGGTGGTGGTAGCTGCTTACTTGGCAAATCCACTCTATCTCTTGTCTTGTTGTGTGATTTGCTGGCTTACTCGGACTAGGCGTGTGAAATTTACACGGCTGGTCTAGCATCATCTCATAGGTATACTTCTGTCGGTCTTGATATTGCTTCCTTTGTTCATATGGCTTTTTGCCATCATTCTTTGGCACCCAGTGTTGTTGTCCATTTGTCCTTTTTTGATGTTGGCTACTTCTAGCATCTGGATGATCCTGACTCACGACTGCAACCTGAGCCGAACCATATCTGTAATCTAGCCTTTCATCTCTTCTTTTGCTTCTGTATTCGGATCTTTCTTGGCGCCTTTGCGACCCGGTAGCATCATAGATCTGAGTCTCAGTCATCCCATCTGCCGATATGAGCAGAGGCTGAGTCGGATCTCCCAACGCATACGAGTCGGCAATCCTTATTGTTTCTGCTAAACTTGCCGGCATATCTCTCTATAGCCTTTGCCACAACACACTTCTGTGTCTGCAACCTTGGGCAAACCAAGCGATTGCCTATGACTCTATTACCCCTTCGCAAGAGTTGCGCATTGTGCACCATCTTGTGGGGAATTCTCTATCTGTCTCGTTCGGCCTTTGCTTGCACATTGCTAGTTGTTGTGGGCGATTTGGCCTCTTGTAGGTGCTTGTGAAATTGCTCACAAAAGTGTCTTGAAAATCGATCCAGCTGTTGATGCTTCCGGGTGGCAAATTGTTCAGCCATACCCGATCTGGTCCTTCTAGCATTTGCGGTACATATCGTACTGCCCATCTCAAATTCCCCTACGCAATTTTCACAGCAGTTCCATAATCTATGAGCCAATCCTCTGGCTTTGTGCTTCCATCATATGTTTTTGTTCCTTTGGCTAGCTGGAAATTTGGTACAGGTGGCTCCTTAATGATCCTTGGGCCAAAGCATGGTGGACCCTACGGACCTTGCGACTCGATCAGTTCCGCCATCTTTATCCGGTCGAGCTTCAGTCTTGCATCATTCGGCTGAAGATTCCTGCCTCCGAGTCTAGCTCCCATCGCTTGATATGCGTGATCCGGCAGTTCATATCTGTCGTTTACCATTGCCGGGTATCCATCATTATACATGTTCATGTTTGTGTCAGCAGGCTATTATGCTGCTTTTCCCACGCTTTGCTGTCTTCTTTCGGGTTGAGCTGGTGCGTTATTCGGCGCTGGATTTCCTCCTCCTGCCGAGTGAGCTCCACGCCTAGGTTGAGGCGCAAAATTTTGCCCTCCATTGTCGTTTCTTTGCCCTGCTTGCCTTTCTCGGCCTGCATTTTCCTGGTTCTCATTTCCTTGGGCATTATTCCTTCTTGTTCCATGTGCATGCGCTGGGTTTCCCTGAGCTATCGCCGGGTCATAAGTGATCATCTGCTTGTTTCTCCCTGAATCCACACTTTTTTCTTTTCTCGGTCTTGGGGCAGCTCCGGGTGAGGATGTCGTGTGACCTGCTGATCTTGCCGGGACAGGAGTCGCCGAGTGAACCAGCTGTGACCTCCCTGCTATACCCGGATTCGCTCTGTAGTACGCTTCATTCAGCATGCTAGGTGCTCTTACAAGTTCATTGGCTCGCTCTTGTTGTCTTTTATTTGCTTCTCCCGTCAGATGGGGTAATTCTGCCATTGCTGCTTCTGCGGCTCGCAGGTTAGCTGCTGTTGTATTGTATGTTGGCTACATAGCAGTTTCGTTGTTATTCTCTGGCATTATTTTTGACGTTGCATCCGCCAGCTCCTCATTAAGGTTTCTTCCTCTTAACCTAGTTGCATCAAGTCGGGTCATTGTGTCCTTGACTTGGTTTGCCGAGTTGAGCTCTCGGATTGTGATATCCACATCTTGCTGTAATTGTGCTAATTCCTTGGCCTTCTCCAGAACCTTTATCCTGGCCTCCTCTAACTCGGCTTGCACACGTGCCGGGTCAGTTTCTTGCGCAACTGGATCTGCCAACTTATCTATCGCATCTTGCATCTCTTTAGCCCTTTTACTCCTAGCTATGTTTTCTGGCTTTTCCAGCGGTGCCTTTGCTGTTCTCGCGGCCTCTGGTGTCTCCTCATGATTTCCTCCCTCGGCATTCTCATTCACTACTGAAGCTATAGGTGGAGTTGCTGGGTTAGGAGCAGTCATCATTACCTCCACGGACACGAGTTGGTGAAGATTTCCTACGACAGGAACCGCTGGCGGATCCGGCGCCAGGACGACGCGCTCCGGATATGCGCGCTCCACGCGCACGGCGACGTAGACCTGGTGCTCGTTGAACTTGATGAAGCGACCGCCCCTAGGGAACGGCTTGGTCCCGAAGCACCCCGCGTTGTCGCTGACGAAGTTGAGCGCTCCAAACCTCTGGATGAGGCCGGAGTAGACGCGCTCGCCAGTCTTGGCGTTGATGTTGCCCGTCCGGATGAAGACTCCATCAAGCACCTGCTTCTGCCCCACGGTGGGCGCCAACTTTTGACGAGGTTTGATCTCATCAATGCCCATTGTTATGGACTTGGGTTTTGGAGAAGATGGGGATGCTGGAGATCGTGGAACGGTTAGCAAACAAGCAACACGGGGACACGAGGTTTACCCAGGTTCAGGCCCCCGAAGGGAAAACCCTACTCCTGCTTGTCTGCTCTTGATTACGGCGGAACCGAAGGTTACAGGGGTGCGCAGATTCGATCTGGCGTGGAGGTATGTATGCGAAAGTATGAGTCGAGAGATCTAGGTCGTGCCCTCCTGGCCTTTATATATACTTAGGCAGGTCCCGGACATAGACCTAGTCGGTTACAAGTTCTAGGGTTTTACCCCTTTGAATTTCCTATCTACTCTAGTCTTCCTCTCCAAGGATCCGAAGGCGTCATGGGCCTTGGCCACCCGAAAGTCTTCATGGGTCGGCGTATATTTGCCATGGGCCTTCCTTGGGATGGACCAGGTATGCTGAGATCACGTACCCGTAGGGTATAACCGTGTCAGTAGCCCCCGAGTGATCAGTCGAATCGTAGATTCGACTGAGGACTCTTCCATCCTTCGGGTGCAACTATGTATTATATATGTGTGTGTAGGGATTGCTGATGCGTGTGCCTGACTCACCCGATGGATCGGGGTTAGTTAACTGTCTTAGGACGAAACAGCACGATCTTCTTCAGGTTCGAGTCCCTCAACTCGAACCTGGAACATATGCTGGCGTAATTCGACTCAGTCCACGGAGGACTTACAGGAGTGGAATTCCAGTGATTTTAATTGATGTACCCAACGCGTCCGTCGGGATTTTTCATCACGCCTGCTGGCACGGGTTTATACTAGCAGAGCGCAGTCGTGTGCGTTGCCAGGCCATCAGATGATATCTGTAGCCCCCGAGTGTCTGTTCGAGTCGTAGACTCGAGCGGAGACTTTTATTCAGGTGCTTGTTCAGTGTTAAGTCCGGAGGACACAAAAAATTTCGGATGCTTAAATCCATCCTCCCTATGGGAGTAGCCCCCGAGTCCGTAGTGGAGTCATAGACTCGACGTAGGACTCGAAGAAATAGTTCGCTTTTATTCATCTTTCGGGTGCGCGACCAGCGCTCCTGATAGGAGTAGCCCCCGAGTATTTAGTCGAATCGTAGATTCGAGTGAGTACTCTTAGCTTTGAAGCCGAAGAATTGTAGTCGTTTCTAGTATAGCTTTTGATGACGTCAGTGCTGACGATCAATGACCTCAAGCTTCTGCTACGCCAGAGATGACTTGACTGGACGAACGTGGGTCCCACTTGCTGACCTTGAATAGACTGGTCACGCGCGGCGTGAAGATAATTACGGCGTCGCCTCGATTTCCGCGTGTAGTGGACGGCGTGGTAACGACGGTTCGTTGTGAAGGTGACACGTGTATGGCCAGATCTGTCGTTGGCGTTAGGTCTTCTTGATGGACGGTTGTCGTGCGTCGTCTTCGTCGTTATAATCATTGGGGAAGGCTGTAGTTTGTTTTCACCGCATCTACTCTTGTTTTCACTGCCTTCTTGTGCTCTAGAAGTTCTTGCTGCGCACTGGAATTTCCTTCCACATTTCCCTCTTCCCTTCTACGCTCTCATCGCCGGCGCCGCCGTAGCGCGATGGGTAAACCAAAGAAGTCATCCTCTGCTGTTGGTACCAGCGCCGCCGGAGGGAAGAAAAGCGCCACCGCTACCCGCGTCACCGACGGTGGTTGGCGGCGATCAGAGACGCGGGAGAGTGACCTCCGCAAACTTCGCGAGCGGGGCTTGATCCCGCAAGATAGGGAGGCCGTCAGACTCCCCGGCAACGAGGTAATCCCCCGTCCCCCCGCTGGGTATCGGGTTATGTTTCTTGCCTTCGTTATTCGTGGGTTTTCCTTTCCAGTCCACAACTTCCTTCGTGGGCTGCTCTTTCTCTATGGCATCCAGCTGCATCATCTTTCGCCCAATTCTCTTCTTCACATTGCTTGTTTCATCACTTTCTGCGAGTGCTGGCTCGGCATTGAGCCACACTTTGGCCTCTTCCGGAAACTTTATTCCATGAAAAGGCAGTCTGGTTCGGATGGTGTTGATCCCATTGGGGGTTGCATCATCTCCCTCAGGCCCAATCTGCTTTTCTTTTCCTTTTCCTTTTCCATGTCTGAATCTGTCCAGTACTGGCTAAGGCGATGGTTTTATATCCGTGACTCCGTAGTGCCTGGGCAAGATTTTGGTCTTGTTCCTTTTTACCCCTCCCAAAAGATTGAGCCGAAAAGGTCTTGGAAAAACAAGATCTTGGATGGCGAGGAGGCAGAGATAGAGGCGCTATATCGTCGGGTGGAGGATCTCCAGTTGATTCCGGAGAAGGAAGTTAATGCTGTGGATATCATCCGCACCTTCCTCGAGCGTCGGGTGCAGCCACTCCAGGCTAGGGTGCACCCATTGTTCCTTTATGCTGGCCGGCGTGATCCGACGAGGGTGTCGGCTGAGAAAATCTCCGAGGGGGATCTTGACAGGGCCCTTCGCTCGCTGCTGAAGTTCAGGGCCGGAGAGAAAATCCCGGGGAAGTCGCTGACTCCGCCGTTTTCTTCGATGTTGGCTGTTCCACAGGTGTAGATTCATGCGCGTAGCGCTTTTCAACGACTGCGTATTTATTTTCCTTTGTTTGCTAACAAAGTCCCTTCTTTTTGCAGAGCTTCAAGGTGCCGGGCATGGTGCCTCCATTGCCTGAATTATTTCCGGATGCGCCGGATAATGACGTGGTGGATTCCGTGTCCGAACTACCTTCGGCACGATCGCCAGCTGAAGAGGCCAACTAGTCGAGCGAGGACCATACTCGCAAACGATCGCGGAGCTCCAGTGAATCTTCGGATGCGTCGACTCCTCCGACTCCCAGAAACCCTTTGTGCCTTGAGCGTCATAGTGACGGGCATGGAGGCTCTTCCTCCCCCATTCCTGCCATTCCTGTGCGGGCTGTAGTGCCGCACCCTCCAGCGAAGCGCAAGAAGGAAGAAAAGAAGGAAGAGAACAAGGAGGAGAAGAAGGGGGAGAAGAGAGCCCGAAGGACTCCTCCTGTCTTCGACCTGAGCTCACTGGACTCGTAAGTTTCTGTTATACTGATGTCCTTTTTCCTGTTGACTTTGTACTTGTGCTAATTGTTTCGTGTGCAGGCATTCTTCCCACGACTCCTCCAGCGATGGTGCTCGGGAGATGATGGGAGAGTCGAAGGTTGCGTCTCCTCCTCCTCAAATGGTGGCTACTTCTGAGGGTGTTGCGCCAGTCCCTTCTCCGTCAGGGGCTCAGGTGGTTGCGCCTCAGAATTTCGACAGCGGGCCTTCGGAGTCGCTATCAGAGCATGTAAGTACCTCTGTTTCGTTCCACGGAGGGAGCCCTCGGGCGTCTGAAAAAATTTCTTGTCTTGTTCTTTCTTCGAGTCTTCGGGGGGAGCCCCCGAGCGTCTTCGTGTGCGAATTTTTGCTTTTATTCCTTCATGTTGGGCGCAGCCCCCAAGTCCTTTTCCTTACTGGTAGTTCTTCTTCCTATAGCCTTTTGTTCAGGATGCCAAGCGACTGGTGCAGGAGCACCTGGTTCTGGAGGTCAACCTCCGACAGCTTCAAGGTACCTGGATGCTTTAGTGCTTCTTTCTTTTTGCATTATTGTGTTGCTTTCTGACGCTTGTATGTTTTGAATGTAGAGGAGCATAACACTTTCCTCTGTGAGATTGATGCTCTCAAGAAGAGCCTTGGTCAAGCGAAGAAGAAGGCTGAGGACGCCGCTGGTGCGAAGGAGCGCCTTGAGCTGGAGCTGGCCAAAGCAGCCGAAGCTAAGGAGCGTCTGCAGCAGGAGTGAAAGTACCGACTTGATACGACTAGAGGGGGGGTGAATAGGCGTCTACCAATTTTAATTTGTTTCACACTTTTAGGCTCAACGATAAAGGAAGTTATCTAGAGATGCAACTAAGTGAGCAACCTGAAAGCGAACACAAACCACAAAAACAGTAAATAGCGAGGAGTAAAGGAAGGGAACGAAGTAACCGGCGAGGGGACACGGAGATGTAATTCCCGTAGTTCACTCCCAAGGAGCTACGTCTATGTTGGAGAGGTGTCGGGGCCACACAAGGTCACCCGAGCGCCACAAAGGCCTCACCTTCTTCTCCGGTGAGCTCCCCCACAAAGGAGGCCTCACAATCCACTAACCGGTGACCTTGAAGGTGCCAACCGAAACCTTTACACCAAGGTTGAGGGGGAGGCTCCACAACTCAATTGGAGGCCCTCAACGACACCTCGAAGCTTTACAACACATGCCTCAGCTCCGGGGATGCCCTACACCGTCTAGGGTTCCAAGAAACCCAAGAGCAACAAGATCCACAAAGGATGGAAGGGGAAATCAATTCTTCTTTGGTGGAAGTGTAGATCTAGGTCACCTCCCTCACCTCTCAAAAGATCAGGTAATTTGAGTGGCTAGAGAGAGAGATCTAGTGAGGTGAAGCTCAAGCTTTAATGGAGGAGAGAGAAAAATTCAAGAGAGAATGGGAGGAAGAAGAGGGGTGCCTTAAATAGGCCCCCTCGCACTGAACCGGTACAGCCCCCACGACATCACCGGAAGTTCCGGTGATAGGCCGGAAGTTCCGCCTGAGCCTGGCTCCAACGGTCATAAGACCGTTGACGCACGCTCCAGAAGCGCAACCGGAAGTTCCGGTCAAAACAGACCGGAAGTTCCGGTGAACTTCCGATCAAGTTCCGATCAAGTTCCGGCAAATAGCACACTTCTAAACAGAAGTTTACTGAACCGCCACCGGAACTTGGGCGGAACAAGCAGCAGAACTTTTGGGTCGCGAGCGGGTCAGACCGGAAGTTCCAGCCTCAAGCGGAAGTTCCGCTCCAGAACTTTTGCCAGGAAAAGTTCCGAGTAAGTTCCGGCCAAGTTCCGGCAAATAGCACACTTCAAAACAGAAGGTTACTGAACTGCCACCGGAACTTGGGCGGAACTAGCGTCGGAACAAACTGAAGAACAGCCCGCAGAAAAAGGTTTGAGCGGAACTTCCGGTCTATGACCGGAAGTTCCGGTGAGACACAAAAGGCCCCAACAGAACAGGAAAACGCTCTCTCTCACGGAATAATGGGATGGTTGTGGCGGTGCATATAGGTTTGTGCAAGAATAAGTGATTTCCCACAGCCTTCCAACATGGACCCCCTCTTAATAGTACGGTGACCTAAAAACATCAACCAGAAAGAAACTAGGAGAAGACTAAAAGGCCACCGTCTTCAAAAGATCACAAGAGAGCATCCATCACAATAGAATGAGACAACAACGACGTTTCCCCTGAAACTCAAGAGCACAGTTAAAAACACGGTTGGGATTGTCATTTAACACCAAAAAACATCATGGGAAGATATAGTCCTTTCAATCTCCCCCTTTTTGGTGTTAGATGACAATCCCACAGATTTGCATAGAAACAACGCAATCTTTGCAATGGACGGGGCAGGCTCCCCCTGTATGTGTGCAAGGTAGAGAGAAGACCCCTAAGGACTGAACTAGCACACATACACGGAGGCTCCCCCTAACAATTGCAAAGATAGCATAAGTACAAAAAGGGATAGAGATCATACCAGAACCAACTAAAAGTGGTGAAGACAGACGGAGTAATAATAACAACAAGAGCAATGAGGCTCCACCACCATAGAAACAGCCCAAGAGATGACAATAAGATACCACACTCATGGTCATAGTATAAGATACCACAAAGAAACCACAAGAGATACCACATAGTCTCAAACATAACATACCACATGGTCCACAAACACACATAAGTTCACGGACATAAAACCACAAGCACACAAATAAACTAGAGAGTTCGCGAGTAAGAAAAGATCAAAGGCAAGAACAGGCTCGCGACTCAACCCATGCAAATCCCGTAGACAACCTAATAGACATCTTTCTCCCCCTTTGGCATCGAGACACCAAAAAGGAAGAAGAGATCAAACTACACGTCCCAGCCATGAGAAGGGGAAGGATGAGAAGACTCATGCGGACCAGTGACCTCCTCCTCAGACTCATCTTCAGACCAGTTGCAGTTGTTGCGAACCCAATCCTCCTTGGGAGCAGTGACAGAGCTAGAGACCGGTGAGCAAGGAATATTGAGGGCTGCCATGATGGCCTTCTGGCGCTGAACATTGTGACGCTGATCAACATAAGCCTGATACTCGCGGTCCTGCAGAAAGCAAAAAGTCTTCTTCACTTTCCCAAGTAGCTTCTTTGCCCAATATGGCTGCCTCTGGAGAGAAGAACCACCAGCACTAGAGCCACCAAGAGCAGAGGAGGGACCACTAGCAACACCTTGAGTCTTCTTGAGAGCAGCTTCCTTTTCTTCTTGAGTGCGAGGCTTCTGGTGCTTACTCACACGGAGCCTTTTCTCTTCATGAATGGTGATGTTGTCTTGAGGAAAGGGGGTGCTAGTCTTCTCGAGCCACTTGTGATTGATGAGAGTCTGAATGTAGGGAGCATAGATGCAGGAGCGCTTTTCGATGAGAGCCCCCCACATCTCTGAGAAGATGAAGTGCATAACATCCATTGACCTGTCAGTGCCTCGGCGACGATGGGTCTGATGCATGAGGTCAACCTGATATCCATGAAACTGATCAAAGTTACCAGCTTTGGGAGAGATGGTATTCAAGTACACCCGACGCATAATGTCATAAGTTGGCAGCAGATGATTCACAAACCCAACACTTCCCCACCCTTCAATGTAGAGAGGCTCCAGGACCTCAGGATCAGCAGCTGTAGGACCATGAACACGCCAACCATTTGCCCCGCGGTCAGGCTGAATGGGATAACCAAGAAGCTCAGCAAACTCAGCCCAAGTAGCGGTAAGAAACACATCCCTGGTCATCCACTTCATCACTCCTTCAGTAGATGAATGCATGTGAATATACAGAGTGGAGTAGAACTGAGCAATAGCAGTCACATCAAAGTTCTGACGGTGCTCCATGAGGGGAATCAACCCAAACCTCTGACAGATATCAAGAGCCTCCCCAAAGTAGACTTGCTTCTCTTCCATGTGAGGCACATTGATGTACTTCTGAGGAGCAACCACAAACTTCTTCTTGGATGCATAAATTTCTTCGTAAATCTGATCCTGACGACAGGTGTGGAAATGAGGGTCCAAGCAGAGACGATCACGAGGCACGAGGTAGGGATCTGTAGCCCTGAATGCAGCGTAAGCCTTCTGAGTCCACTTGGAAATTTTGGCTTTGGTCATGTCTGGCCCTGCAGCAGTGGCCTTCTGAGAAAGAGCAGGCCTCTTCCCTGCAGCAGCAGCAGCAGCAGCACGGCGAGCAGCATCAGCCTTCTGGCGAGAAGTCTGAGCGGTTGGACGCACAACTTTAGCATCTTCCTCATCAATCTCAGGAGGAATGTCAGCGGATGGTCGGCGGGCACACTTGCCTTGGCGAGTCTCTCCTTCCCCTGAGAAGAAAGAACAAGAATAGGGAGGGAAGTTGGGATAAGTGCACAAGTTCGGAAGAGGAAACAAAAAGAGTTAGATTGGAAAAATACAAACAGGAAATTTTTTTGCAGTGTAGCCGGAACTTCCGCTGAAACGTCGGAACTTCCGGTCTAGACCAGAAGTTCCGGTCGTGGCTCACCGGAAGTTCCGGTGAGGCCACGAACTGATAGTTCCAACAGGAGTTCCCTAGATGTAGATCTAAAGACCACCAATGCACAAATTTTTCCAAGGATGTATTGGACCAATCTACTCTAGCATGATACCCTAGGCCTACCAAGATCTTCCAACAAGTTCTAGCCAAAGAACTAGCCTAGACAAGGTGTGCCCTAACTCAAGCCATGGTGAGAGCAAGATCTCCATTAATGGAGGGAGTTAAGGGCAAATACCGGAGTCCATGGCGGGAGATCGAGGTGGGGAAGGATCCCACGGAGCAGATCTGGAGAGGAGCGGTTGGAAAAGAGGGGGTCGGAGCGCCCTCTTGGAGATGTCCTGGCCGGCGGCGCTCCTGATAGAAGATGAGTCTTGGGGGAAAAAGGGAAGAAGATCCCGTTTTCCCCCAGGGCCCACCTTTTATAGTACAGGAAGCACCACCGGAAGTTCCGGTGGACCGGAACTTCCAGGTCAGACTGACCGGAAGTTCCGCTGACGCCAGAAGGAACATCTCAGGATAGGATAACAAGGAAGAACTTGTGCAGGGAATAGAGAGAGCTTGAGGTATGGAAAGGCTTAGGATAGATAGCTCAAACTGTGAAGAACCAAAAACAACAAAAAAATATGACAAACAAAAAGGTCAAAGAACCAAATAAAATGAGTCGGTGGCTGAAGCCACCTTACATAAGAGTAAATGGCTTGACACCGCGAAGATATATCTTGGGTTCATTACCAACACTCATCATGAAGCTCAAATGGTCTCCTTTAGAGACTATAGAGTATGAAAACTTTAATGTGCGCATAATAGGGATAGTGTTTGTTCATAAGAGGAACTACACTCCCCCTAAATCCATGCCTACATCCAAACAAGATACACATTGAGACACAGGTAGGTGTGCAAGGGCTCAAGCAACATTGCTCGAATCAATGATATTTAGCTCATGCCTTAACTCTCGGAACCTTGCTTCATCAAGAGGCTTCGTGAAAAGATCCGCAAGATTTGCCTTGGTGGGAACATACTCCAAAGAAATGTCTCCTCTAGCAACATGGTCCCGAATGAAATGATGACGAATCTCAATGTTCTTGGTTCGGTTGTGTTGCACGGGATTGTGAGCAATAGCAATTGCACTCTCATTGTCGCAAAGTAGAGGCACCTTGTTAAAAGATAGTCCAAGATCCTTCAAGGTTTGCTTCATCCATAGCAATTGAGCACAACAGCTTGCGGCAGAGATATACTCAGCTTCGGCAGTAGACATAGACACACAGTTTTGCTTCTTTGAGGACCAACAAACCAAGGATCTTCCGAGAAACTGACAAGCTCCGGAGGTTGATTTTCTTCCCACTTTGTCACCAGCCCAGTCCGAGTCCGTGTAACCAATGAGATCAAAGTTGGCTCCCTTGGGGTACCACAACCCAAAGTTTGGGGTATGAACTAAATATCGAAAGATCCTTTTGACAACCACTATGTGACTCTCCTTTGGTGCGGCTTGAAATCTTGCACACATACCCACACTCAACATAATATCCGGCCGGGATGCACAAAGATAGAGGAAAGAACCAATCATCGATCGATAGAGTTTTTGATCCACCTCCTTACCCTTGGGATCGAGATCAAGATTAACCTTAGTTGGCATGGGAGTCTTGGCACCTTTGACTTGATCAAACTTGAACTTCTTAAGCATGTCTTGGATGTACTTGGCTTGGTTGATGAACGTCCCTTTCCTCAGTTGTTTGACTTCAAACCCGAGGAAAAACTTCAGCTCCCTCATCATGGACATCTCAAAGCGGTCGGTCATGAGCTTGGCAAAATCCTCATTAAAAGTTTTGTTAATAGACCCAAAGATAATGTCATCAACATAGATTTGGCATACGAACAAGTGGCCTCCAACTTTCTTAGTAAAAAGAGTGGGATCAATGAGACCCACTTCGAAGCCACAGTCTAACAAGAGCTCCCTAAGGCAATCATACCACGCACGTGGGGCTTGCTTGAGGCCATAGAGTGCCTTATTGAGCTTGTAGACATGGTTCGGAAAAAGTGGATCCTCAAAGCCCGGAGGTTGCTTGACGTATACCAACTCTTTCAAAGGACCATTAAGAAAAGCACTCTTAACATCCATTTGATACAATTTAAAGTTATGATGGGTAGCAAAGGCAAGAAGCATACGAATGGATTCAAGGCGAGCAACGGGGGCATAAGTCTCACCGTAGTCGATGCCCTCAACTTGTGAGTATCCTTGGGCAACTAACCTTGCCTTGTTGCGCACGACAATTCCATTCTCATCGCACTTGTTCTTGAAGACCCACTTGGTTCCAATGACGTTTTGACAGTCTTTAGGCCGTTCAACCAATGTCCAAACATTGTTCCTCTTGAAGTTGTGAAGTTCCTCGTTCATAGCATCAAGCCCATCATCATCTTCAAGAGCTTCGAAGACTTTCTGTGGTTCCACAAGAGAGATAAACGCATGGTGAGAGCAAAAGGAAGCTAGTTGCCTCCTAGTAGTGGAACCTTTATTGAAATCTCCATAGACATTATCAAGGATATGGCCATCTCGAACAAGCTTGGCGAGACGATAGGCTTGACGACGGGCTTGAGCTTCAATTAGAGATTCTTGAGCTACCACTTGGTCATTCCCACCATTTGAGCCGCCCCCTTGACTATAAGCATGAACACGAGGGTCATCTTCATCAATTTCCACTTCGGGGGAGTCATCACTTGGAGAGGATCCTTGAGGATCATTGACTTGATCTTGTTCTCGACGAGCTTGACCTTGAGGAGGAGCCCCATCTTGTGGAGGTTGATGAGGTTGATGAAGAGCTTGTCCGTGAGAAGTGCCTTGAGGAGGAGCTTCATCGTGAGGAGGTTGATGTTGTTGATGAAGAGCTTGTTCTTTAGAGCTTGGAGAGTCATGAGCATGGGAAGCTTCGGAAGAGCTTGAGGGAGCTGGTGCCAAGACAGTAGGTCCTTGAGGTGCAAGATGATCTTGTGAGAGTGAGGGCTCCACTTGAGTAGAGCTTGGTCCTTCTCCTTCGTCCATAAGGGGATCCTCAATGGGGAGGTGGAAACCCAAACCCATTCTTCCTATGGCCTTGGGAGGAATTTCATCACTTGGATCACAAACACCATCTTGCCTAACAAGAGACTCATGATTTTCATCAAACTTCACGTTGCTCGTCTCTTCAACTCTTCCATTGGCTTTGTTGTAGACTCTATAAGCATGGGACTGATTTGAGTAACCAACGAAAATTCCTTCTTGAGCCTTGGATTCAAACTTTGACAACCGAACTCCTTTCTTGAGTATGTAGCACTTGCACCCAAACACCCGAAAGTAGCTAACATTAGGCTTTTTCCCGGTGAGAAGTTCATAGGGGGTCTTGTTCTTGTTCTTGCGGAGATAAAGCCGGTTGGTTGCATGGCAAGCAGTGGAGATGGCCTTGGCCCAAAAGTTGTATGGAGAAGTGAACTCAGCTAGCATAGACCGAGCCGCATCCATCAAAGTGCGATTCTTCCTTTCAGCAACTCTGTTTTGTTGAGGGGTGTAGGGAGTGGAGTATTGATGCTTGATTCCTTCATCACTGAGAAACTCATCCAAGGTATAGTTTTTGAACTCGGTGCCATTGTCACTTCGAATTGAGAGAATAGTTGCATTGTGCTTCCGTTGAACCTCATTTGCAAAGTCAATGACGGTTTGTTGAGTCTCACTTTTGTACTTGAAAAAGAACACCCAAGTGTATCTTGAGAAATCATCCACAATAACCAAGCAATACTTCTTGCCTCCAAGGCTATCATGAGAGGGAGGACCAAAGAGATCCATATGCAAGAGCTCCAAACATCTCTCGGTAGTGATTTTATTGAGCGCTTTGTGAGGAGTTTCATGCATCTTCCCTTCGATACAAGCCCTGCAAACACGATCTTTGGCAAAAGAAACATCGTTAATACCAAGGATGTGGCCCTCGGAGTGAAGTCTTTGCAAAGTTCTCATGTTAACATGGGCTAGGCGGCGATGCCACAACCAGACCTTGTCGGCTTTAGCATAGAGACATAGAGCATGGGGAGTAGTGGTCCCTGAGAAGTCCACCACGTACAAGTCATGTTCTACATATCCTACAAAAGCCACCTTGAGAGACCTGCTCCACATGAGGACCACGGAATGAGAATTAAAGAAAGAAGAAAGACCCATAAGAGCAAGAGCACGAACAGAGAGTAAGTTGTAACCAAGAGTTTTGACAAGCATGACGTCAACCAAGGATACATCCGGGGTTACCACCACTTTGCCAAAACCCAAAACCTGAGAGCTTGTTTTGTCACTGTAAGAGACCATGGTGTTGGCAATATTGGGTCTCAACTCGGTCATGATAGACTTGCTTCCGGTCATATGACTTGTGGCGCCTCTATCAAGCACCCATTTTGATCCGCCGGAAGCATAGTCCTACAAGAAAATCAAGCTTTGGTTTTAGGTACCCATTTTGCAATGGGTCCCCTTTTGTTAGTGACAAGAACCTTTGGCACCCAAATGGCCCAATGATAATCATGCGTGTAAGATGTCCCCACATATCTAGCATATACATGACCATCATAAGATTTGCAAAGAATATAAGAGGGATTGTTCTTTCCGGCAAAGTTATCACTTTGCAAGAGAGTTAGGCCATTTGGTACTCCTTGGGCCATGCCCTTGTTCTTTTTCTTCTTGTTGTTCTTCTTATTCTTCTTCTTGGTCTTGGCAAGTTGATCCTTCAAAACCTTGACCTCCTCTATGAGATTCTCATGCTTGCAACAAGGGTTAGGAGAGCTAGACAAGTCTATAATTTGCACAGCGGAAGACTTAGAAAGATCACAAGTTAATTGAGTTTGAAGCTGTTCATGAGCCTCAAAAAGACTTGTGAATTTACTCTCCAAGGCTTTGTGTTCCTCTTTGAGTTTCTCAAGATCCTTTTGAGTCTTATCATGACCACCCACAAACTCAGCATTTTCTTTCTTGAGAACCTTAATCAAAGCAAGAGCATGGTCACGTTCTTTAATAGTAGAGGTCAAAGTGTTGTTATGATCATCTACAAGCTTAGACACATTTTCTTCAAGATTAATTCTCATATTTTGTTCATCCTCAAGACTTTGAGTGAGAGAGGCAATTTCATCGGCGGCATCTCTTTCATTTTTACTTAGCAAGTCAAGAAGTTCTTCCTTCTCATCTAAGGCATCCCTAGCATTCTCAAGTTGAGCAAGTAAGGACTCAAAGCAGTTTTTAGTTTCTTCATCTAAGGTAGCAACAAATTCACACATGTCAATCATCTCTTTCTTCACCTCTAGACCAACAAGATCAAGAGAGGAAGGCTCACTAGAGATGGGCTGAGGAGTGGGTTTCGGTGATACCTCGGTGGCCTTGGCCATGAAGCACTTTTGGTTGGAGGAGATGACATTTTCATTTGGCGAGTTGAAGAGGGATAGACGTGGAGTTGAGGTAGTGGCAATAGCAGCAACCCCCACAATCTCTCCACCATGAACTTCATCATCATCACCTTCATCCGTGCCTGAAAGATATTCTTCATGGACCACAGTTGCTCGTTCCTTGTTAGTGGCGTTCTTGACGGTGTAGTTCTTGTTTATGGGATGAGGAGATCTTGACTTGATCTTGCGAATGAGACGACCACCATTGTCTTCACGGTTCTCAAAGGGACACTTGGCCACGAAGTGGCTCTTGTCGTTGCAATTGTAGCAAGACCTTGCTTTGGGAGACTTGTTGGGTGAGTTGAATCTTGAGTTGTCCCTCGATCTTGGCTTGAATCCGGACTTGTTCCAAAAAGCCCTTGAAGCGAGAGCAAGATGTTCGTTGAAAGCAAATTTGAGATCTTCTTGGGACCACTCACTTGATGTATCATCATCATCAACTTCAATAGCCTTGGACTTCAAAGCAAGGTTCACTTTTGTTGATCCAATGGCTCTAGCTCGAGCGGACTCCGCATTCTTCTTAGCAATAGTCATGGCAATTACTTCACTCAAGACTTCTTGGGAGGTCATTAAGTGAAAGTTGGTTCTTCCCTTGATAGAGTTGAGCTTTTGTTCTTCAAATGGGAGAAGATCTTGAATGAACTTCCTCTTCATAAACTTGTCATCAACATAGTGAGCCCCAAGGTCCCTCATGGTAGAACAAAGGACCTTAAGGCGCCTATACATGTCCTCAGGGGTCTCATCATCTTGCATTGCGAAACCATCGCACTCGTTGTTGATCTCATCAAACTTGGAGCTTTGGATGCTAGCATTCCCAACAAAAAGCTCGGTGAGTTGATCCCAAGCTCCCTTGGCGGTGTCAAATTGGCGAATGTGAGCAAAATCCTTTGGAGTCAAAGCCTTTTGAATCATTCCCAAAGCTGTAGCATTGAGTTGCTTGTCCACCACTTCACCTAGTGTCAACTTCTTTGGGTCAAAAGGAGAGAACCCATCCTCCACAATCCTCATTAACTCAGTGGAAGAGCTGGAAATATGTGAGCGCATTAGATATTGCCAATTGGCGAAATTAGACGTATCTAGCATAGGTGGTGCTCCTTGAGGGATAATGTGTGGCATGGGAATGGGTGGATCCGGAGTGTACTTCGGCGGTGGGGGAACCGCCGAGTAGTCCTTTTCTCCATTCTCCCCTTTGGAAGTTGGATTCTCGGGCTCCTCGATGTTCTCACTTGGCACCTTGGTAGAGGTTTGAGCAACAAAACCAAGTCCCAAGTGAGTGGTAGCCGCCGCAGGAGTTACCCCGGGGGCGGACACCGTAACGGTGGGAGGAACCTCGTTGGATTGGGGTGTGTTAATAGCAACTATGGGGTTTGGCTTTAGAGACTGCAAAAGAGTCATCATTTCCTCGAACTTGGACATCATGGATGACTCCAATTGCTTGAGGTCATCCATAGTGGCCAAGTTCTTGGCTTTTTCAGTTTCACTACCCCCTTCGTCGGCCATAGTCTCTTAGGCGGTAAAGCCCGAAGTAAGAGCCTGGGCTCTGATACCAATTGAAAGTACCGACTTGATACGACTAGAGGGGGGGTGAATAGGCGTCTACCAATTTTAATTTGTTTCACACTTTTAGGCTCAACGAGAAAGGAAGTTATCTAGAGATGCAACTAAGTGAGCAACCTAAATGCAAGAAAGCGAACACAAACCACAAAAACAGTAAATAGCGAGGAGTAAAGGAAGGGAACGAAGTAACCGGCGAGGGGACACGGAGATGTAATTCCCGTAGTTCACTCCCAAGGAACTACGTCTACGTTGGAGAGGTGTCGGGGCCACACAAGGTCACCCGAGCGCCACAAAGGCCTCACCTTCTTCTCCGGTGAGCTCCCCCACAAAGGAGGCCTCACAATCCACTAACCGGTGACCTTGAAGGCGCCAACCGAAACCTTTACACCAAGGTTGAGGGGGAGGCTCCACAACTCAATTGGAGGCCCTCAACGACACCTCGAAGCTTTACAACACATGCCTCAGCTCCGGGGATGCCCTACACCGTCTAGGGTTCCAAGAAACCCAAGAGCAACAAGATCCACAAAGGATGGAAGGGGAAATCAATTCTTCTTTGGTGGAAGTGTAGATCTAGGTCACCTCCCTCACCTCTCAAAAGATCAGGTCATTTGAGTGGCTAGAGAGAGAGATCTAGTGAGGTGAAGCTCAAGCTTTAATGGAGGAGAGAGAAAAATTCGAGAGAGAATGGGAGGAAGAAGAGGGGTGCCTTAAATAGGCCCCCTCACACTGAACCGGTACAGCCCCCGCGACATCACCGGAAGTTCCGGTGATAGGCCGGAAGTTCCGCCTGAGCCTGGCTCCAACGGTCATAAGACCGTTGACGCACGCTCCAGAAGCACAACCGGAAGTTCCGGTCAAAACAGACCGGAAGTTCCGGTGAACTTCCGATCAAGTTCCGGCAAATAGCACACTTCTAAACAGAAGTTTACTGAACCGCCACCGGAACTTGGGCGGAACAAGCAGCGGAACTTTTGGGTCGCGAGCGGGTCAGACCGGAAGTTCCGGCCTCAAGCGAAAGTTCCGCTCAAGAACTTTTGCCAGGAAAAGTTCCGAGTAAGTTCCGGCCAAGTTCCGGCAAATAGCACACTTCAAAATAGAAGGTTACTGAACTGCCACCGGAACTTGGGCGGAACTAGCGTCGTAACAAACTGAAGAACAGCCCGCAGAAAAAGGTTTGAGCGGAACTTCCGGTTTATGACCGGAAGTTCTGGTGAGACACAAAAGGCCCCAACAGAACAGGAAAACGCTCTCTCTCACGGAATAATGGGATGGCTGTGGCGGTGCATATAGGTTTGTGCAAGAATAAGTGATTTCCCACAGCCTTCCAACATGGACCCCCTCTTAATAGTACGGTGACCTAAAAACATCAACCAGAAAGAAACTAGGAGAAGACTAAAAGGCCACCGTCTTCAAAAGATCACAAGAGAGCATTCATCACAATAGATTGAGACAACAACGACGTTTCCCCTGAAACTCAAGAGCACAGTTAAAAACACGGTTGGGATTGTCATTTAACACCAAAAAACATCATGGGAAGATATAGTCCTTTCAAGGAGGCTACGGACCGCGAGGAGCAGCTTGCCATGGCTGCGACTGCGTGTGAAAGAGAGGTGGCGGGCAAGATCATGGCTGCTGCCAAGGCTGTTTCAGGTGAGTACCTTATTTTTGTTCCTTTCTTTTCGTTTTCTTGTCTTCTTCTGTGTTACTTTCTTCATTCTGTCTCTTTTTGTCTCAGATGCCGCAGGCATTGAGTTTGACCGCGACGCTCTGGAGCACGATAGTGCTCTAGATGATGCTACTGCAGCGGTCGAAGATCGCTGCAGCACCGTCGTCAACTCCCTTGCCAAGGCGAAGGAGGTCCTTGGCCGCTTCTACAAGGAGCTTGCTCCCAAGGGCGCGACCCTTGATGATGTTGACGCCCTGGCGGAGGCTTTGTCAGCCGAAGAGCCTACGGCGTACAAACACAAGCAGAAGGGCATCGGCGCGTCCGTCGGGCTGGCGATGGCCTTGGCGGCTGGAGCGGAGCTGGATCTTCCCCAGATCACCTCCCGGATGCCGACGACCGCTGATGGATCCGAGGTAGCCTTTGCTACCTATTCTTCTCGCTGCAAGCAATATGGGCCAAAGCTCATTGATCTGCTGTCCGAGTATGCGCTGCGGCAACAGGGGGAAGCCAAGGCGAGGCAGTCCGGCTCTGAGGCTACTCAGGGTGCCGCATCATAGGCGATGTAGCAGTAGGATAGTTTGTAGTCTTCTTTTGCTTGTAATTATGTTGGGGAACAAAATGCTTGTGCCACGTAGTGGCCTTTATATGCTTAATGAGTTTTGCTGAGTTGTGCTCTGTTTCGTCTGAATGTTTATGTTCTTTCCTTCTCTGCTGCTCTAGGTTCCTTCGGGTGCTGATCCCGTAGACACCTCGCCTGCAGCGCAGCCGCGGCCATCTTTGGATGATTCATCGCATCTTGCTTTTCTTCGAGACCGTGTTCGTAGTCTTGAGAAGGAGTTGCTTGGGGTGCGTGGTCACGCCGATGTTTGGAAGTCCAAGGCAGATCGCGGTGCAGCCAGAGAGGAGTACTTGATGGCGGAACTGCTTCGGCTGTCTGAGCAGCTTCAATGTAAGTTGTTCTTTGTTTTGAGCTGCAGCTCAGTTCTTTGGATGCGCCTGCTGGCCTTACGTCTTATTTTGTGTGAGTTTCGCAGGTGCCAACCTTGCTCCGATGGAGGAGAAAGAGCGTGTCGCTGTTCTGGTCAATTGCTTGACTCAACAAGACATGGAGGCTGGCGGCTTCTTCTGGATGGATCATGACCGTGCCATGGCTCTGGCGACGGTGCAGGATCGTGTGCACCAGGTTTCACGGGTGCTTCGTCAGGTGCAGACGTCGCTTGCATCGGTGTTGCATGTCATGTTTCCGTTGGATGCCGTGCCCACAAGCCTTGCGGGTCTTCTGTCGAAGTTTCGGAGCGTGAATAATGTCAAGGAGCTGGTGCGGCAACAGCTCGTCGCGGGAGTGAAGGCTGCTTTGTCCCTTGTCAGGCTGCACCGTACTGATGTAGATTTGTCCACTGTGGCGGCTGGGCCACCTCTTCGGCCGGATGGTGATGAGTGGGACATGCGTCCACAATATGCGGCTGTGAGGCAGTATGCCGAACAGGTCATAGATTTGTTTGAGCAGCATGCTCAAGTTATTCTTCAGAATAGGTAGTACATGTAAAAGAGATAGATGTAAAATTTGTATATTTCGACTGGGCGTGTTTTGCCCTTTGTTATAAAGGTTTGTTTGTTGTAAGCACGCAGTGCTTTGTTTGAGTACGTGTCCTTTTCGTTTGCCTGACGTTGTCAACTACTCAGGTGTACACGCGTGATCCTCTATCGATGAAATCGTGAGGTGGGGGGAGCCCCCGAGTGCGTTTGTAGCATAAAGTAAAGTTGCAAATAGCGAAACGAAAATTTGGGGCGAGACACTTAGCTTTATTTATATCGTAATGGAGGAAGTACATTGTTCGGCTGAATAGCCTTGGCTAAAAAGCCTTATTGAAAGTAAAGGGGTAGGTAGCTAGGGGTAGAATCGTCGCAAGTGCGCGATGTTCCATGGGTTGGAGTATGCGACTCCAGACTCCACGTGCTTGAGGCGATAGGCGCCACCTGGGATGACCTCGGTGATGACGTAGGGTCCTTCCCATGGAGACTCAAATTTCTTCGGTCGCTCTTGCTTGAGTCGCAAGACGAGGTCTCCTTCGACGAAGGACCTTGGGCGTAGCCGACGGCTGTGATAGTTGCGGAGACTCTGCTGGTACACCGCTGATCGAGCTGCTGCTATGTCTCTTGCTTCGTCGAGTGTGTCGACGGCGTCTTCGAGTGCAGCCGTGGATTCGGCTTCGCTATAAGCGACGACCCGGGGGGCCTGGTGGCGTACTTCGGCTGGTAGCACGGCCTCGGCTCCGTGCACCATGAAGAATGGCGTGTAGCCGGTGGAGCTGTTTGGCGTAGTCCGCAAGCTCCACAGGACGGATGGTAGCTCCTTCGTCCAGGCTCCAGCTTTTCGTTCGAGTGGGATCATGAGGCGTTTCTTGATGCCAGCGCCGATTAGGCCGTTGGCCTTTTCCACCTGCCCGTTCGTTTGCGGGTGTGCCACTGAGGCGTAGGTGATGTTGATTCCGAGGCCTTCGCAGAAGTCCTGGAATTCCTTGGAGATGAAGTTCGATCCATTGTCGGTGATGATGTTGTGCGGTACGCCGAACCTGTAGACAATGGACTCAAAGAATTTTACGGCGGTTTTGCCCTTTTGGTTAGTGACGGGCATGTCTTCGATCCACTTGGTGAATTTGTTGACTGCGACTAGGAGGTAGACGTCCCCCTTTCGAAGATTTTGGCAGTTTGCCAATCATGTCGAGGCCCCATTGAGCGAAAGGCCAGGCTATAGGTATGGGCCTGAGCTCTAATCCGGGTGCGTGTGGTTTGTCAGCGAGCCTTTGGCACCCCTTGCATCTTCGGACGATGTCCTTTGCATCGCTCATGGCCGTTGGCCAGTAGAATCCAGCTCGTAGAGCTTTGGCGACAAGGGAGCGGCTGCATGCGTGATGGCCGCAGATGCCCTCGTGGATGTCTTGGAGGATGGTTTTCCCGTCACCGATGGTGACGCATCTTTGTAGTACACCCGCAATACTGCACTTGTACAGCTCGCCATTGATGATGGTGAAAGCTTTCGACCGGCGAGATATGCGTCGGGCATCTGTCGGGCTGTCAGGCAGTTCTCCGTTGATGAGGAACTGGAGGTATGGTCGTGTCCATGTTTCTTCGACTGCCATCACCTGCATCAGGTTGACCATAGCGAACTCTGTGTCCAGTTTCTCGGGTCCTTCATGACCTTCGGGCAGCGTAGCCCCCGAGTGTTCTGCTTCTTCGGGTGATCCCTTGGGGAATTTCTGCTTAATGGATGGCATGCATATATGTTCGAGGAACACGCCCGGTGGCACCTTTGCGCAGGTGGAGCCGATGTTGGCGAGTCTATCGGCCTCCTCGTTGCTTTCTCTTCCAACGTGCCGAAGCTCGCAGCCGTCGAATTCTCCTTCGAGTGCGTTGTAGAGCGCGCGATACGCTATCATGTTTTCGGCGTGTGCGTCGCACTCATTCATCGTCTGTTGGGCGACGAGGTTGGAGCCACCATAGATGACCAGGCGCGTTGTGCCGCAGATTTTTGCCATCCTCATGCCGTGGATGAGGGATTCGTATTCGGCCTCGTTGTTGGAAGCTCGGAATTTCATCCGAAGGACATACTTCATCTTGTCGCCTTGCGGGGAGGTCAGTATGACTCCAGCTCCTGCTCCGGCTTCACGCTTGGAGCCGTCGAAGTGCATCGTCCATGACTGCGACATGTCTGTGGTGTCTGGTAGCTGCAGCTCCATCCAATGTACCAGGAAGTCCGGGAGGACTTGGGATTTTATTGCGAGTCGCTTCTCGTAGACGATGTCCAGGGGTGATAGCTCGATGCCCCATAGGTCCACGCGTCCTGTGGCCTCTGGGTTATTCAGGATGCTGTTCAGGGGTGCCTCGTTGACGACCATCACCTGGTGCTCCTGGAAGTAATGGCTCAGCCGTCGAGCCGTCATGAACACGCCGTAGTCGAGTTTCTGGTAGTGAGGGTACCTCTGTTTTGTTGGAGTCAGTACCTCGCTGAGGTAGTAGATTGGGCGTTGGACCCCGTGGGTCTTGCCCCCTTCGGGTCGTTCGACCACTAGCACGGTGCTGACCACCTGGTGTGTGGCTGCTATGTACAGCAGCAGAGGCTCGCGCTCCTTTGGCGTGACCAGGACGGGCGAGGTGGAGAGTAGCCGTTTGAGGCTTTCGAACGCATCGCCGGCTTCGGGCGTCCACTAGAATTTATCTGCCTTGCGTAGCAGTTGGTAGAATGGCAGGGCCTTCTCGCCCATGCGGCTGATAAATCTGCTCAACGCAGCTATTCGTCCTGCGAGCTGCTGGACACCCTTGAGGTTCTTTGGCTTCTCCATTGCCATGATGGCCCGAATTTTCTTCGGGTTCGCCTTGATCCCCCGCTGGGAGATGAAGTAGCCAAGGAGTTGTCCTGATGGGACACCGAAGGTGCACTTTTCAGGCTTGAGTTTGATCCTGTAGCGGTCGAGGTTGTCGAACGTCTCGCGGAGATCATCGATAAGCGTTCTTGCCTCCCTGGTTTTGATGACTATGTCGTCAACGTAGACTTGAATGTTGCGACCGATCTGGTCCTTGAGGCATGCCTGCATGCATCACTGGTACATGGCACCTGCGTTCTTTAGCCCGAAAGGCATTGTGTTGTAGCAGAACACTCCGAACGGCGTGATGAACGCCGTTTTCTCCTGATCTTCAACCTTGAGTCGAATCTGGTTGTAGCCTGAGTAGGCGTCGAGGAAGGAGATTTTCTCACATCCTGCAGTCGAATCAATGATCTGGTCGATCCGAGGAAGAGGGAAGTGGTCCTTTGGGCAGTGCTTGTTCAACGACGTGAAGTCCACGCACATCCGTAGGATGTCCGTGTCCTTCTTTGAGACCATCACTGTATTTGCAAGCCACTCGCTTTCTTTGATTTCCCTGATGAAGTCTGCAGCGAGTAGTCTGTTGATTTCCTTGCCGATAGCTTCGGCCCGTGGCTCGGACAGTCTCCGGATGGACTGCTTGACGGGCTTGGTGTCTAGAAAGACGTTGAGTGCATGCTCGGCGAATTCCCTGGGAACTCCTGGCATGTCCGCAGGACACCAGGCGGAGATTTCCCAGCGCTCACGGAGGAATTCGACGAGCGCGCCTTCCTATGCGGGGCTGAGGTCGTTGGCGATCAGCGCCGTCTTGGAGGCATCCGTCGGATGGACCTGTACTTTTTTGGTGTTGATAGTGGAGTCGAAGGACATGTCAGGTGCGTTTTGCCTTGCGACTGGGATTGCCCCGTTATCCGTCACCTCACGGAGCCTTACGAGCTCGTCTTGCATGCCGAAGGACTGGGAGATTCTGTTGAAATCCCTGTCGCATTGGTCCGATCGGGTGAAGCTCCCGTGGATTGTGATGACGCCCTTTGGTCCTGGCATCTTGAGTAGTAAGTATGCGTAATGTGGGATGGCCAAGAACCTTGCGAGTGCCACACGCCCGAGGATGGCGTGGTACTGTGATGGCCAGTCCACCACTTCGAATTCGAGCCGCTCGAGTCAGAAGTTATCCGGCCTGCCGAAGATGACATCGAGCCAAATTTTTCCCAGAGGGAATATGCCCTTTCCTGGGACGATGTCGTGGAACGTTGTGTCTGATTGCTCCAGGCTGCACTGCGGGATCCGCATTGCTGCTAGAGTGCTTGCGAACATCAGGTTGATGCCGCTGCCGCCGTCCATGAAGACGCGACTCATCTCGAAGCCTCCGATCTGCGCCTCCAGCACTAGGGCAGCATGACCTGGGCGAGGGATCTGGCAGGGGTGATCCGCACGGCTGAACGTGATGCAGGACTCCGATCCTCTGAGGTACTCAGGGATGGCGGGTGGAGTTGCTACGGCCAAGTTGATCTGGCGAGTGATTTTCTTCTGCACCCTATTCGTTGGGCACCCCTTCTGGATCATCAGTGCTCCTTTCGGCGGGGGATACCCGTTCCCAGCGTTGTTCTGTGCTGGTGCAACTGGATGGTGCGGACCTCCCACAGGTGGTGGTGGAGGAGCTCCGTGCGCTATTTCACCAGGCGTGGGTGCGTTTCTGAACGCAGGAATTGGGGCTTGCTGCCTCATCTGCACCATGCTTTCGCTGAGCTTCTGGAACTCGCGACAGTCCTTTAGCATGTGGCTCACCTTCTTTTTGCCATCCTACTTGTCGATGTAGAAGTGGATGGTGCATGGACCCGAAAGTTTGTCATATGCTGAGGGTCCGTTGTCGCGGTCGCGGCGTTGCCACGACTGTGCTGGGCGTCCACCATCATGGAAGTTTCCTCCGTGGTATCCTCCGCTGTTGTGGTTGTTGTCATTGTGGCGGTCGGCGTAGCCGGCCGCGACCATGTCGGGTCCGTCGCGATCGTCGTAGACGCACGATCTCCTCTTGTTATGGCGTTCCCGTCGTCGGCCGTAGTCGTCTTCTTCATTCGATTATTCTCAGTGAATGGAATCTTCGCCGTCAGCCCACCTGTTGGCGATGTCCATGAGGTGGTCGAGTGTTTTGGGCTTGACACACCCAAGTTCCTCCTTGAAGTCTTGGCGCTTGACGCCGTCCCTGAAGGCGTCGATGGCCCTCTCTTCGGAGATGTGTGCCGTGGAGTTCTTGGTGTTGGACCAGCGTAGTATGTATGAGCGAATAGATTCGCCCGTTCTTTGAGTGCAGGCCCGCAACTCTTTGATTGAGGCGGGCCTCTTGCTGGTGCCCTTGAAGTTTCGGATGAAGCTGTAAGCTAGATCCTCCCAGCTTCGGATGGACCCTGATGATAGGCTGTTGAGCCAGATCCGTGCAGCGCCCGTCAGTTGCAGCTGAAGGCATTGCATGGTGGTTTCTTTGTTGCCGCCGTGCAGCTTGACGGATGATAGATGATCACTGAGCCATGCCTTTGGGTCTTGCGTGCCATCGAACTTCAGAGTATCCGAAGGAAGCTTGAAATTGCGTGGCATCTTTGTTCACCGAACAGATCTGCTAAAGCATCGGGCTCCGCAGAGTTCTCCTTCTTCTTCATCCATCTCAGATTCGGACGAGCATGCACGCTTGGCTCGCGCTTTGTCTATTTTGCGCTGCGTGAGCGCGTCTTTGGCATCGTAGTCATGTTTATGATGACGCGAGCTCTTCTTCCTTCGAGGAAGGTCGTGTTCCTCTTCTTCTTTGGATGAAGGGGTGGGGCTCCGGTCGTGCCTGGCCGGAGCTTTCTTCTTCGGCTCCACAGGAGCTTCTTGGTGGAGCGCAGCTCCGACAAGTCCGAGCCCGGTAAGTGCGGACTTATGCATAGCTCTTTTCAGGTCCCCCTCCGGAGGTGGGTGGGCCACGAGATACGCAGTGGCTGCCATGATCGCAGCTTGTGGTGTTTTTGGGATGACGTTGCCGTCGGCGTCCATCTCCATGAACGATGTGTGGAGAGTTCGAGTCAGCTCGCGACGCTCCTTGGGATCCATGTTCTCCACCCGAGAGCGGTGCTTGTTTCCCCGGTTGCCATTCGTGCTAGAGCCGGGAGCCATGGCGGAGAGCGCAACTCGTCGCGCGCTGGACTCAGAGGCTGCTTGCTTGCGTTTGTCAAGTGTTTCTTGCATCTTGACTTGCTTCTTGTGCTCCTCGATGAGGAGGAAGTGGTATGCCATCAGTAGTTCACGTGAGGCGTCTGTAGGCAGGACTATGTCGCCTGCCACGGCGCGGCGTGCCTAGGCCCATCCTTCTTTGCTAAGGCGGATGACGTGGCCGTTGTTTTCCTCGTTGGGTGGGGGGGATTGGCTTCTTCTGTTCCCGCCGTTTCTGTCCTGCGGGTTGGGATTCGAGTTGGGCGGCGGGTTGGGCGGTTGCTGCTCCACGTCGCTCTAGATGACTACGGCGTATTGATAGCGCTCGTAGATTGGTCCGCTGCTGTCGCAGCTTTCGGATCCGGAACCGTAGATCCCTTCATCCGAAGGTGGATCGCACAGATCGGAGTTGGAGTTGCTGCTGTCGTAGAACTCATCTGTTGATGACGATGTGCGTAGTACAGGATGTGGAGCCCACGAGGCGGGCCTGATCGATGGTAGGGGTACCCGCTCAGGGAGGCAGAGGGTACCAGTCTGACCCACCTGGAAGCAGAAGCTCCCGAATAGGATCTCGAGTCTGTCGCCTACGGGCTCGAAATATTTCATGATGGCCGGCGAGTGGGCGGTGAAGTCGAAAGCGCCGAAGAGGAGGTGACTCTCCGTCGCCGCAAAGTTGTATATTTATCGGGTTGGGACCGTCACGATCGCACAATCAGCAGCCCCAGTTCCCACAGACGGCGCCAATTGACGAGGTTTGATCTCATCAATGCCCATTGTTATGGACTTGGGTTTTGGAGAAGATGGGGATGCTGGAGATCGTGGAACGGTTAGCAAACAAGCAACACGGGGACACGAGGTTTACCCAGGTTCAGGCCCCCGGAGGGAAAACCCTACTCCTGCTTGTCTGCTCTTGATTACGGCGGAACCGAAGGTTACAGGGGTGCGCAAACTCGATCTGGCGTGGAGGTATGTATGCGGAAGTATGAGTCGAGAGATCTAGGTCGTGCCCTCCTGGCCTTTATATAGACTTAGGCAGGTCCCGGACATAGACCTAGTCGGTTACAAGTTCTAGGGTTTTACCCCTTTGAATTTCCTATCTACTCTAGTCTTGCTCTCCAAGGATCCGAAGGCGTCATGGGCCTTGGCCACCCGAAAGTCTTCATGGGCCGACGTATATTTGTCGTGGGCCTTCCTTGGGCTGGACCAGGTATGCTGAGATCACGTACCCGTAGGGTATAACCATGTCAACTGTCGTGGTGGTGTCACGGTAGATGCCATGGGTAGGCTTAAGTTGGGGGCCGAATGGGTGCTTGTGGTCACCGAGGAGGGAGTGCATGGTCTTGCCATGCGCGAAGAACAAGATGAACTCACCACACTTAGGGATTTGATTGATACTTGAGAATTACAAGTGCTCCTCGAGCTGTATGAACTAGTGTTCTGGGCACTAGTTCCCTACTTGGTCCAACCTCCTTCTACTACTTCTATGCCCCTCCTTATATAGGCAGTGCTAGCTAGCTTATACCCCTTTGGGTTCTAGGGTTTACTGTTCGGATCTTGGTCCCTACAATGTGGGCAGGGTCATGGGCTTGCTCTAAGCCTAGTGGCCCAGTCCACAAAGCTAGATAGCCAACGGTCTTCCTGTACGTCGCCTCCTGTTCCTTTTGGCGTCACATAGTAACTTTGTACGTCAGCTCTTGCTTTGGGCGTCACCCAGCTCCTTTTATGTCACCCGGCGTCGCCCTTCTCTTTTGACCACGCTTTACCATGGTCCCTCCTGAACCTCACTCGGAAAGGTGCCACGCGTCCTATCTGACTCGGCCCTTCCTCAGAAGACTCGGCTCATTGGTTCCTGCAAGATTAACAACTTCGTCTTATACGGCCGACATAGTTCATATGTCGGCCGCACACGATTTTCTTTCCCGACCGTACTTACCCGGCCTGGTTCTTTCTTTACTCGGTGCTAGCCAAGCTGGGCTGTGTTTCACCCCTTGTGACCCTACCGGGGGTTACCCCCCGACAGCGCCTTGGTACGTTCTTCATCTTGCATGTAGTTAGTATCGACATTAACTTGTCAAAATCAAAACTACCATCACAAATTCCCATACCCTTGAGAAAAATTAGATCGAAGAGAACGCCCTACACGAGCACGGAAGACAACACCAAAGCAACAACACAACTAAGCAAGGGTTCAAGATGGAGCTCCCACGTCCCCCTCCCACCCTGCCACCGTCTAGCCTATATCGCCGTCGATCTCTGTTGTCGGTGCCCCTCTTCCACTTCTGTTCCGATTATCCTCCTCCCCTTCTCCCACGCTCCATTTTCATAACGATTATGATCGCTTGATCCTTTCGTCCACCTTCCCTTTAGATCCTTTTAGGTTTGTTCTGATGGAGGGTCTCCTTCATTGGGATTTGAATCATGTCCTTGCAATCGAGAAGGAGGTTCCTCGGCGCTTCAGATCCCCTGTGCATTTTGAGCCATCTCGAGGTTCAAAGGAATTCTTTCTGGTTGTCTTGTTCTCATCTGCGGCATTCGCTCTTACTGAGGAATCTGTTGGCCTTGCTCTCCAATGTTGTTTGGATGGATCATGTTCTGGCTTTAGAGTTTTTCGACTCAGTGATCGTCGATTTCGCTTCTGCCTGGCTTGAAATAAGGTGGGACATTTCATTTATGATCTCAAAGATCGTGCTTGGCCAGATTTTGTCTGCCACTTTTCTCTGTTCAGAGGGGTTCATCCACGGGTCACATGTTTTCCTGAAGATCCTGTTTTCAGGATGGACTCAGAGATCGTTGAGGTTTCCCAGCGTGGTTCTTTGAATTGGAATCCAGTACTCAATTTTTTACAGGATAGTGTTACCAGGGATTCTCAGCTGCCGAGGGTGACTAATGCTCTAAAGGACAGTGGTGATCAACATTGTACAAAGATCTCTTCTTTGCAGAATCAAAAAATTATCAAATTTGGTTTGTTTGAAGGACCTGTTATTCCTGAATCGCACGTGCCGGTCAATTTTTTTACTGGTGATTTATTCAAAGAAAGGTATTTTAATTCCATCCCCAGATCTAATTTTTTGAATATAGTTGATCTTAGGCATGCTGGTTATAGTGATCCTGATATTGCGAGTGTTGTTACACTGAGATCGGTCCGGCCCAACAACTTCATTTTCAAAAATTTAAATTTATGCTCGAGATGCTGGACTTCTACGGGTACGGCCCAATTTCAGAAAGGGGGAAAATGTTTGATCTGTCAGCCCAGCTTTCCTAAGACTTGGGCCTGGAAAAAAACTACTTGTTCTAGTTGTGGTGTGGATGGACATTCTGGCCCAAACTGTTCTTCTAAGAAAGTCTGGAAAAAAAACCTGCCTCAAAACTAATCAGACCAATTAATGATAATTTATCTCAGGCAAAATTGTTTCCTTTATTTTCTCATAAGCACTGGGTTGTTAAACGACCCCCCAGGTGCGCAGGAGTTGGCCCCTGAACAAACAGAACCAACAGAGCTTGCCTCTTCGTCTCCCTTGAAGCTTGCAACAGTAAACCCTCCTGGCGGCGCTTCGTCGATTGCTCCGAGCTTCGGCGTGGCAACATTTCCAGTCACTCCTCTGGCCTTCCTCCCCGAGGGTATGTCAATTGATCATGGTCCGGCCAATCGCAAGGTGAGAACTGATTTGGTGGTCACCGCTGAGCCTCCTTTAAATCGCGCCAAAGTTACTATTGCTGAGACAAATCTATTCATCCCTATCCATTTGCGTGAGGAGATGAGAACAACCCTTAGAGGCCTTCTGATTGAAGCTGGTCACATTGTGGATTCTTTTGCTAATCATCCTTTTGGCTTAGGATCCTATACTTTCAGGGATGTGCTTACTGCAGATACGGTTGTGGGCTTAACTTTTGAGATTGATGACATCACGACTGTCACTTTTGTTAAGCATGATAGGGCCAAGAATATGAGGTTGACTAGTTTTGGTAGAGCAATCTGGGTGATGTTCCTGGGCTTCCCTTTAGATTATCAGATTGATTCCTATATTTGTAGTGCTGTTGAAGATTTTGGTTTACTTCTGAATTGGCATAATCCAAATGGCAATGACCAATATGTGCTTGTTAAGGTTAAAATTGTGGACCCAAAATTTGTCCCAAAAACTTTGGTTATGCATCAGCTAGGTGGTGAGAGGCTGAGTTGGGTTGTTCCTGTTGTGATGCTGAGAAGTGCTGACTGGAATGCACATATTCACAATGTGCCTCCTCCCCCTGAGGATCCTGCCAATAATGACCCTCATCCACTATTTGGGGAAGGACTTACTGCTGAGCAGATTTTTCAGCAGCAAGTTGCAATTTGGCTGCAGAACAACATGCAGCAGGGTCAAGCACATGGGCAAATTAATCATGGTGCTGGTCAGGCTCTGGCTGTTAACTTGCAGATTCAGGATGATGGAATTCAGATGCTTAGGAAAATTCAGAATGTTCCACAGATGGTTGATGTACCCCTGATTAATTTCTAGGCTGTTCTGAGAGAGCAGGGAGTGAGCTTTGAGGCTGGTGTGGATCCACCTTCTGGAAATGTGGTTGACAGTCCTATGCAAGCTTGGCATGAGCATGTGATGGAGGAAATGGCTGTAAGCTCTCCTGTCAATAGAAGGTTGTCCTTTGATCTACTGATGGTGAATCATGACCACTTTTTTGCTGCTAATGTTGATGCTCTTGCTCATTTTTCTGTGGCTAAAAAGGTTTACAATAATGTATTCCACCCAAGCATTGCTTTGGAGAATAAGAATTTCTTCTCTCGGTCTTATAAGTTGCCTGCTAGTGTGTCCTTTGAGCTTTTTGTGGAGCCCTTCCTGATGTGGGATAAAAAGAAAAGGAATAGGTTCATTAACTGTGAGAGAACAATGGAAGTTCAAGATATGCTGGACTTGTGTGATCTTGAGAGGATTGATGCTTCTGAATTCCCCTCTGAAGATGGTGACCTTTCTGTTATCTCTTTTGACAACTCTGTGGAACTGGGGCAAAAAAGAAAGCTTGGCATGGACATCCTGGTGGATTCAGGCACCCCTGTGTGTACTGATCAAGTTAGAAGGAGTGCCATATCAACTAGGTTCAGAGGCTTCAAACCCAGGAATCTTTCTGATACCAAACAAGCTATCTCTAAAGTGAAGGACATCATTGTTCCTGAAGTGAAGGTTAAACTCAAGTCTAAGAAAGAGTCTGGCTCTATGAAAGATGATGCTATTCCACCTCTCACTCATGTTCCTATATTGCAAGCAATTGGAATTAACCTTTGTGGAGTGCCACCCTCTCAAGTTACATCTGTGATGCTGCTCCAGGCTCCTCAGGATGAGGAGGTTTCTGAAGATTAGCAGATTATCCAGTGCTGCTACTTTTGTCATCCATAATGCATCCCTTTAAGTATTGGTTTGTTTTGTGCTGAAACATTAGAGGACTTAATGCTAGATCTAAGCAGCTAGCTCTGCATAATGCCATTGTATCCAGTGGTTGTTCAGTTGTATGCTTGCAAGAAACAAAAAAGGACTTCTTTGATATTTCCTTTATTAAAGAATGTTGTCCTGCTAGCTTTGATGAATTTGTGTATGTGCCTTCTGATGGTGCTTCTAGTGGTTTGATAATCATCTGGAAGAGTTCAATGTTTTCTGGTCTTGTGATGCATTGTACTAAATTTGCTTTATCTGTGCACTTCACTTCTACTCAATCTTCTCAGTCTTGGACTCTGATCAACATTTATGGCCCATGTGGGGGATCTGATAGAGGAGATTTTATTACTTGGCTTTTTGACTTAAAAATCCCAGATGATGAGGACTGGATTTTAGTTGGGGATTTTAATTTTATTAGATCTCCTTCAAATAGAAACAAGTCTGGTGGAAATCCTATGGACATGATGATTTTCAACAATTTTATAAGAGAAGAACACTTAACAGAGATTCCTATTAAGGGTAGGAGATACACCTGGAGTAATATGCAAGAACAACCATTATTAGAACAATTGGATTGGTTTTTCACTTCCATTCATTGGACTCTCTCATATCCCAATACCATGGTTACCCCACAAAGCAAACCTACTTCTGATCATGTTCCTTTGTTGTTGTCCATACAATCTTCCATTACTGCTGCAAAAATCTTCAGATTTAAAAATTTCTGGGTAGCTCACCAGGGTTTTAATGAGATGGTGGCTCAGAGTTGGAATAAGCCAACCTATAAGGGGAAAAGTGCCTCTAATCTTAATGCTAAATTCAAAAGGTTGAGATATGATATTAAGAAGTGGAGCAGGTAAATTTCAAAACTCTCTATCTGCATTGAAAACAATAATAAAGCTCTGCTAGAACTTGATAATATTGAGGATCTGAGAGGACTTTCTATCCCTGAAAATAACTTCAAGAACATTCTTAAAGCTCATTTGATTAAACTTCTTGAGTACCAGAGACAGTATTGGAAAAAAGGTGTACAATTAGATGGACAAAGTTTGGTGATGAGAACTCAAAATTTTTTCAAGCTGTTGCTACTAAGAGGTATAGAAGAAACTCAATCCCTCATCTAAATTTACCTGATGGGACAAAGGTGACTGATCATTCTGGTAAAGAAAAAATTATTTATGACACCTTTAAGGCAAGACTGGGCACAAAGAATAATCCTCAAATGAGATATAACCTTGATCAACTGATTCAACCTATTACTGGCCTTCAGGATCTTTCTGCTCCATTTACTACTAATGAAATTGATGAGATCATCAAATCTATGCCTATTGATAAGGCACAAGGGCCAGATGAGTTCAATGGACAGTTTCTTAAAAGCTGCTGGCATATTGTTAAACACGATATATATCAATTATGTTTTGAGTTCTATGAAGGAAAATTGGATCTTGAAAGTATCAACATGGGCTTCATTACTCTCATTCCTAAGGTGGTTGTTCCACTGTCTGTAAATGATTACAGACCCATCACTTTGCTGAACTGTTGCCTTAAGATTATTACTAAGCTTTTAGCCAACAGATTGTAGAAAATTGTCCTCAAGATTGTTCACAAAAATCAGTATGGTTTTATTAAGGGCAAGAATATTCAGGATTGCCTTGCATGGGCCTTTGAGTACCTGTTTTAGTGTGAATCCTCTAGGAAAGAAATTGTTCTGTTGAAATTGGACTTTGCTAAAGCTTTTGATACCATTGAGCATAGTGCCATGCTGAAGATAATGAAACAAATGGGATTTGATGAAAAATGGTTATCTTGGATATCACTACTATTTGATGAAAAATGGTTATCTTGGATTTGAAAGGTGCATGGACCTCAACATGACCGAGGAACTCCGTATCTAGCCACCACTTTGACGGGAACGAGGTCCACTCCGTTCGGAGAGCTTGGGGAAGAGGTCTCCCACTCCCAGCTCTGCATCTAAAGGTTTCCCAAGCTCACCCTGCATAGAGGAAGAATACCAAGAGTGCGTGAGGGGCGTAGTTGGCATAGGAGGTAGTTGTCTTCTCAATTTCTGCTCCGCATCACCGCGATGAAGCTCTAAGCCACCAAGCCCAGATCTAGCAGTTGCCGGGCCCATGGACATGCTCATTTCCAGGCTCCATGGAAGCGCGTGCTAGGGGAGGAGAGTGAATAGGAGGTGGCATAGGTGACAGCAATCGATGGCGGGGTCGACACTGCCTAGCCTTGGCGCCAGGGGATAGGATGTAGGAGGGTATGTGGAGTGAGCTCGACCAGGTCGTTCCCGTTCATGCACACTGATGAATCGTCCAGGGGGTCAAAGGAGAGAGAGAGAGAGAGAGAGAGAGAGAGAGAGAGAGAGAGAGCCAATGGCAATGATGGGTAATAAGTAGTTTTGTGTGAGGGTAAAACGGTTCAGAAAAGTGATGACCCACAAGTATAGGGGATCGCAAAAGTCTTCGCGGGTAGTATTACCCAATTTATTGATTCGACACAAGGGGAGCCAAAAAATACGTGCAAGCCTTAACAACTGAGTTGTCAGTTCAGCTGCACCTGGAAATAGTTCTTGCTCACAGAAGTTTATCAGTAGCAACAGTTTGTAGTAGCAACAGCAACAGTGAACAAGAGCAATAGTAACAGCAACGGTAACAGTAGGATTCGAGTGCGGTAGGCATAGGGATGGATGGACGGGCGTTGCATGGACGAGTCTAAACATGTAACTTCAAAACCTAGGGCATTGCAGATAAATAATAATAAGCATCCAAGTACTAAACAATCCTAGGCATGTGCTCCAAATATAGTCATACGTGCTCGCAATGAGAACTTGCACAACATCTTCTGTCCAGCCAGCCCGTGGCAGCGGGGCCTCTAGGGAACTACTGGAAATTAAGGTGCTCCTTTTAATAGAGCACCAGAGCAAAGCATTAACACTCTGTGAACACATGTGATCCTCACACCACAGCCATCCCCTCCGGTTGTCCCAATTATTGTCACTTTGGGGCCTTTGGATCCGGAGAATGATATGTGTACACAACTTGCAGATAAGATCATAAACAATACTATCATAATGATTCAATAATAAGTTCAAATATGAGATCATGGCACTCGGGCCCTAGTGACAAGCATTAAGAACAACAAGTTGCAACAACGTCAAATAGCACTAATAGATATACTAGGCACTATGCCCTAACATATCTTATTAAATTACATGATAGAACTCATCTAATCCCTACCATTCCTAAGCCTACAACGGGGGATTACTCACTCATGGATGAGGGAAACATCGGTGGTTGATGGAGATACGTTGGTGATGACGATGGCGATGATCCTCTCCAAATTCCCCATCCCGGCAGGGTGCCAGAACGGAGTTTCTGGATCCAAATCTTGGTTTCTGGTGGTGGCGGCGGAGCGGAACTCTTTTTGGAAACTATCGAACCCCCCTCTGTTTTTAGGTCAGAAGGCAACTTATAGGCACGGAGGGAGGCCGAGGAGCTGCCTGGGGTGGCCAAACCCCCCCAGGCGCGGGGTCAGGGGGCCCACGCCTGGGGTGGGTCTAGGCCCCCCAGGCCTCCTCTCTGTCTCCCCTTCTGGCTCTATGGATATTCTGGTGATAAATAGTTTTTGGCATATTTTCCGGAATTTTTCCTTATAGTTCAATTTCTGCACAAAAACAAGACACCAAGGTAATTCTGCTGAAAACAGCGTTAGTCCGTGTTAGTTGTAACCAAATCACACAAGTATAGAGGAAAAACAATAACAAAGTGTTCGAGAAAGTAGATACGTTTTGGACGTATCAACTCCCCCCAAGCTTAGCTTATTGCTTGTCCTCAAGCAATTCGGTTGAAAACTGAGTGCGATAAAAGAACTTTCACGAACACTTTGCTTCATATGATGTAAATATTCTCAGCACAGGAGTAGATGCTTAGACAATTCATAATAAATAGTATGCACTAAGTCTACTCAATAGTCATTGCAAGCTATGAAGAGAAACCAACTCAATAATAATAAGTAGCATGAAACATAAACATAAGCAACATTGCAATGGTCATAATAAGGTATGATAGAGTGGTATCTCGCTTGCCTTTGTTTGAAGAGCACAATAAATGCCAAGGCACCTCTGAAGTTCACATGAAGACTAGAAGTAAAGATATCAGAGATACAGGCATCAAAGTCATGACATAATTAACCAAGTGTTGGAACAAACACAAGAATGACAACTATTCTCTCAAGAAGGTGCTCATAGAATAAGTGGTGACTCAACAAAGTTGTAAAAACGGTTTTGTGAAGATTTGAAAGGCTTCGTAATGCTGAAAGGAAGGTACTCATTAGCTTTGAGATCTCATTTCCCCTATCATAGGCATCTTCATGTGGTTAAGGTGAATGTGAGGTCCACTCTGAATTATATGCTTGACAGACCATAGACTGGAAATCCCAAGTCCCTTGAGTACGAGGGTCGCTCCGCATGATACTCAACTTTGGTCACCTGAAAATTCTTGTCATTGTAAATACATGCATATCATCGAGAACCGCGAACGGGGTACCCCTTGCACATGGTACAGGAGCTTTCCCATAACCAAAATGACAAGGCAAGCAGACAATGAGCATCTCAGCAATCTTTTTATTTACCATATGCATAACTTTTTATTGAGGACGCTTCATAGATTCTCATTATGGTGATGCTGCAAGTTTCCACCATGATTAAGCATGGCTTAGGCTAGCGGCCCAAGCGTTCCTCTAACACAATGTATAAACTCCATGAACTAACAACTTTCCCTTTTATTTCACATCGTCAACATCCATAAACAAAAGACCAAGGAATCAACTGGATGAGATATCCAAAAAGTATTGAAAGCGTTCCCCGTGACAGCACGGTTCTGCTGACTCCTAGTATATAATAAGCAAGCATAAAACTTTCATGGACTAGTCACACTGGTTCAAGATTATTAAGTGCAAGGAATAAAGTGTGCCATCAAGTTCGTGAGAGCTTTACTAACTAACTTTCTCAAAATAGACAAACATTTTATTTTGGAAGAAAACACGGCATATGGAATATGCACTGAAATAGCAAACGATGCCAATAGGTAGGTATGGTGGACACAACTGGCAATATTGGTTTTGGGGAGTTGGAAGCACGGGTAGAGCACGTACTCAGTGCAAGTGAAGCTAGCAAAAGAGAGGGAGCGACAAACGAGAGAGCAATAACTATCATAATCATGCTTGCAACAAAACAGGACTAATTATGGTATGAAAGTGATACAAGAACTCTGAGGCAAAATAAATCATCGAGGCTTACTGACTATTGATTAGTCATATGCATGCGTGAGCATGTGCCAAGTCGATTCACATGAACAGTCAGAGGAGGATACCACAATGTCATACCAAAGTATGAATAAAACAATGCAAGCAAACATTCATATGCCATGCTATAAACTATTAGCAAGCTGGAGCTAATCATAGACAAGCAAGAACTACTAAGCGTCCATAATGACATACACTTTACACAAAAGGGCTGAGCATGCTCACAATGATGAGTATATGTACAAAAATGAAACAAATAGAGTTCGTTACCAGCCTCTTACCACACCTCGAGTTGTCTTAATCTTCATTATTGCCCTTCACTTGTGTGACTTGAATAATTAACATGAAACCAAAGTCCACTAAGGACGGCTGAACCCTGCAAAGAACTCACAAAATCAAAGAAGAACAACAAATATTTTTGGTGTTTTCAATTTTTTTAGAAGGCAATCAACGCAAAACCAATCAAAGCAAAAGAAAACCAAAAACAAAAACTAAGACGCTCCAAGAATAACATAATTGTGCATGAAACAATAAAAACAGAGTGTCTAGAAAGACCTGAGATTTTTATTGATGAAGAAGGGGATACCTTGGGCACCCCCAAGCTTTGACGCTTGTACCTCTTGAGTAATTCTTGGGGTTACATGGAGTGGATCCCCCAAAGCTTGAGCTTTTGTCCATTCTTCATCTCATTATATCATCCTCTGTCTACACCTGAAATTTTTCTTTCATACAAAACTTCACACAATCTTCATTAGCAACATTAGTTTATTCAAAAGATATTAGACCTCTGGCAAAGCTTTGAAACAACAAGACTTTTCATTAAAAACACAAGCTACTATGGAAACTCCTTCAAAAAGCTCAATTTCCCAAAAATAACTCGAAAAGGAATCAATAAGAAGCAAATGCAAATAATGGCAGAAATCTGTCAAAACAGACCAGTAGGTAGAAACCGATTTTTATGAAGACCTTCTGTTGCTCAAATCAAAAAGTGTTTAACTAACGAAAGTTAGCTAACATACTGGGGGATTTGTTTGTAAATTTTCAGCTCAATCTGACTTACAGAGACTCCTCATGAAATTTTATGGTGGAGGAAAGAAATCTGTTTCGGGACAGCAATTCCCCAAATCTTACTTCCCTCTCATTAGAGGTCATTCTTGGCACAAAAAGCAAACAAAAAGGATAAGGAGAGATCATTACTAAAGTAATAACTTCCAAGACTCAAGGCAACTCTTGAGTTATCTCCCAACAAGTACTTTTCTTTAACGCCTTTAAGTTAGGCAAACAAAGAACAAGGATTGGAAAGGAGAAAAATAAAAGTGAGCAAGTATAACCACTGTGAAAGTATTGTTTGTTCATTAAATCCTTTTGTTAACAAGGTTGATCAAGTCTTGTTAACAAAACTTATATGAAACAAAACTTTGCATTCCACAAGGTGATTATGTTACCTCATACTTGATAGCAATGGTCCCAATCATAATAGTTTCAAAATTTTCTTGTGGAATGGGACAATATATTTCTCCAACCTTGATGCTCTCAATATTTTCAATGGAATTCAGGTAATAGCTTTTAACAACCTTTTTGGGGAAATAGACAGTATGATCTTTGTCATTAATATTGAATGTTACTTTTTCTTGATTGCAATTAATAACAGCATCTGCAGTATTAAGAAAAGGTCTCCCAAGAATAATAGACATATTATAATCTTCAGGCATTTCAAGCACAACAAAATCAGTTAAGACCATGCAATGATGAGCAAATTGAACATGAACATCCTCACATATACCAACAGGAATAGTAGTTGACTTATCAGCCATTTGCAAAGAAATATCAGTTGGTATCAACTTTTCTAACTAGTCTCTTATAGAGAGAAAAAGGCATAACACTAACTCTAGCTCCCAAATCACATAAGCAGTTCTAACATAATTATTCTTAATGGAGCACGGAATAGTTGGTATACCTTGATCACCAAGTTTCTTTGGAACCTTACCATTGACGGAGTAATTAGCAAGCAAAGTAGAAATCTCCTTATTAGGAATCTTCCTTTTATTAGAGACAATATCCTTCATGTACTTTGAATAAGGAGGCAATTTAATAGCATCAGTCAAAGGAATTTGCAAAAATAAAGGCTTCATCCATTCACAAAACTTTTTGTAGTGTTCTTCCTCCTTTGACTTGTGTTTCTTACCTAGAAAAGGCATAGGTTTCTGCACCCAAGGTTCTCTCTCTTTACCATGTTTATTAGCAATAAAATCTTCCTTAGTGTACCTAGTATTCTTAGTGTGGTTTTCAGGTTCTTCCTCACCTTCCTCCTTATCAGGAGATTCATTTTTATCAATACCACTCTCAGTTTCAGCATCAGAGACAAATATACTATTAGGATCTACAGCAGGTTCAAGTGGTTCCTCAAATTTCTTATGTTTCTTTTTCTTCCTCTTACTAGGACTACCACTATCTTCACCTTGTTGAGAATCCTGCTCTATTATTTTAGGGTGTCCTTCAGGATATAAAGGATCTTGAGTAGCGGCACCACTCCTAGTTCTAATTCCATAAGCATGTTTATTTCCTGCAGCATTAACTAGCATATCCTTTTGCACCTTAGCAAGTTTATCAAGTTGGGTTTGAACCATTTGAAAGTGTTTACAAAGCATTTTAATATCATTGGAAGTTCTTTCCACAATATCTTTCAAATCATGGATAGCTCTAGAGTTTTCCAATAAATGATTCTGAACTTGTTTATTAAAATTACCTTGTTTAACAATAAATGTGTCAAGTTCCTCTAAGCATTGATCAGGAGGCTTACCATAAGGAATATCACCTTCATTTAATTGGAGAGAGTGTACCTCAATAGTAGATGAATGGGGAATTGGCTTACATAATTCTTCTATAGGAGGTAGATTCTTCACATCTTCAGCTCTAATACCTTTCTCCTTTAGACACTTCTTAGCTTCCTTCAACACTTCATCATTTAATGCAATAACTCCCCTCTTCTTTTTTGTTGGTGTTGGAATTGGTTCAGGAACAACTGGTTCAGGAGTAATAGGCTCAGGTGTATTCAACTCAGTTGAAGTCCAATCATCATAATTCTTTCTTATCTTGTTCATTAATTCTTCAACATCTGTAGGAGTCCTTTTCCTGAAAACACAATCAGCAAAGCTATCTAGGTAGGTCCTAGAATCATCAGTTAGTCCATTATAAAAAATACCAAGAAGCTCATTCCGAGGTAATGGACATCCAGGATATGCATGAATCAGGGAACCGAATCTTTTCGATGACTCAGGAAATTTCTCTTCTTCTCCCTGTTTAAAATCAAAAAGTCTTTGCAAAGCAGCATGTCTGGGAGGAAAATATTTATGGAAGAAAGAAGCAATCAAGCAATCAGGGCTATCAATGGAACCAGGAGGTAATCTATTAAACCAAGCCCTGGCTTCTCCTTTTAGTGAAAAAGGGAAGATCTTAGCAACAAAGTACTTGCGCATTTTAAAATCATCAGAGAACAAAGCACTCATAGTAGAAAGCTCATTCGTATGAGCTATAACACTCTCATTTTCAGTACCACAAAAAGGTTCTTTCTCAACAATATCTAACTAAGGTAGATCAAGAGAGAAATCATAATCTTTATCTTTAATATCTATGGGAGAGGTGGCAAACTTAGGATCATAGGACTTCTTAGGCATAATAGTACGTCTAGCAAGGAGAATCTTAATAGCACTAGCACCATGTGTGTTTCGGTACTCTTTAATAAATTCATTAGTGAGCTCTATGTAACCATCATTAATATCACAACTCTCACTAGCAGGTGAGCTAACATGTGTAACAGTGTCTTCACTAGAAGTTTCGATATTTCCTAGACTATCCATAGTAGCATCTAGAAAAGGACCTAATGAACCACTCGCATAAAGCACAATAGAAGTAACATCATGAGTATCAAAAGCAGTTTCAGATTCAGCAGTAGTAGCAGTGTGTGTAGCATGAGTATGTGGTGGTGGTGTGACAAGCTTACTTATAACAAACGATGAGTCAAGAGCAACAGAGATGTTTAGGACTGTACCTCTTCTTGTAGTGGATGGTAAAATAGGGAACTTTCCATCACGAGACTTCCCCATGATGAAAGGAGTAGCAGTGAACAATAATAGATCCAAGTGAACTTACAAATAAAGCTATGCTCCCTCACAACGGCGCTAGAAAATAGTCTTGATGACCCACAAGTATAAAGGATCGCAACAGTCTTCGCGGGTAGTATTACCCAATTTATTGATTCGACACAAGGGGACCAAAGAATACTTGCAAGCCTTAAAAATTGAGTTGTCGGTTCAGCTGCACCTGGAAATAGTTCTTGCTCACAGAAGTTTATCAGTAGCAACAGTTTGTAGTAGCAACAGCAAAGCAACATCAGCAGTAACAGCAACAGTGAAACATGAGCAATAGTAACAGCAACGGTAATAGTAGGATTCGAGTGCGGTAGGCATAGGGATGGATGGACGGACGTTGCATGGACGAGTCTAAACATGTAACTTCAAGACCTAGGGCATTGCAGATAAATAATAATAAGCATCCAAGTACTAAACAATCCTAGGCATGTGCTCCAAATATAGTCATACATGCTCGCAATGAGAACTTGCACAACATCTTATGTCTAGCCAGCCGTGGCAGCGGGGCCTCTAGGGAACTACTGGCAATTAAGGTGCTCCTTTTAATAGAGCACCGGAGCAAAGCATTAACACTCTATGAACACATGTGATCCCCATACCACAGCCATTCCCCCGGTTGTCCCAATTATTGCCACTTTGGGCCTTTGGATCCGGACAATGATATGTGTACACAACTTGCAGATAAAATCATAAACAATACTATCATAATGATTCAATAATAAGTTTAGATCTGAGATCATGACACTCAGGCCCTAGTGACAAGCATTAAGCATAACAAGTTGTAACAAAGTCAAATAGCACTAATAGAGATACTAGACACTATGCCCTAATAGATCTTATTCGATTACATGATAGAACTCATCTAATCCCTACCATCTCCAAGCCTATAGTGGGGGATTACTCACTCATGGATGAGGGAAACATCGGTGGTTGATGGAGATACGTTGGTGATGACGATGGCGATGATCCTCTCCAAATTCCCCGTCCCGGCAGGATGCCAGAACGGAGTTTTTGGATCCAAATCTTGGTTTCTGGTGGCGGCGGCGGAGCGTAACTCTTTTTGGAAACTATCAAACCCCCCTCTGTTTTGAGGTCAGAAGGCAACTTATCGGCGCGGAGGGAGGCCGAGGAGCTGCCTGGGGTGGCCAAACCTCCCCCAGGCGTGGTGTCAGTGGGCCCGCGCCTGGGGTGGGTCTGGCCCCCAGGCCTCCTCTCTGTCTCTCCTTCTGGCTCCGTAGATCTTCTGGTGAGAAATAGTTTTTGGCATATTTTTCGGGATTTTTCCTGATAGTTCAATTTTTGCGCAAAAACAAGACACCAAGATAATTCTGCTGAAAACAGCGTTAGTCTGTGTTAGTTGTATCCAAATCATAGAAGTATAGAGAAAAAAACAATAGCAAAGTGTTCGAAAAAGTAGATACGTTTTGGACGTATCAAAAAGCTGGTTAACGGAAACATTTCTTCTTTTATTATTAGGTACTTTTCGGCCCATCAGCACGCCAATGGTATTTGATAGCGTCACTGTTGCCTCCAGCGGGAATTTTGTACGCTGGTGACATCACGTCCTCTTCCGCCCTTTTTCGGACCGTGACCGGGTCGCCAGAAGCCGTCGATCTTTCTCCCTTCCCTAACCTTTGCTAAAATCCCTACCTATTAAGTCTTAGTTGACTGGGAGCCCCAATACATCCCATTAAGAGGCGGTCCGTTAGGAGACAACTAAAGAATAAAGGTAAGTGAGTGGCACGACCATTACTTTTCGGTCCAAAACCATGCTAAATTTATCATAACCATGTAAAATCACATGTGTCTATTGGCATCTGAAATATTTTCAGCATCATAGCATCTATCAAAAATTCAGTAACAACAATCTTGTTAAAATGTGAAGATTAGTCAATGTTAGTAAGTACTGCATCTATCTTTGTAAAGAAAAACAAATATTAAGGACAACCACTATTGCATCTATATTGAATAATGGCACTCCACTATATTTTTTGGACTACAAATAGAAAACATAACTTGGAAAAAGAGGAGCTAGTTTTGTCGTCGGTCCATGATCTGCAACTCTTAGGTACAAGGAGGTAGCATCCTAAGGAGAGTAAGCAGCAAAGAAAGGAATATGTCGCCGTTTGGTCAATCGTCCCAGACTGCATATGTGACTATGGCTTCCTGATGTAGTGCTGAATGGCGTCTTGGTACGGTCGTCATCCTGTATGCAGTTAGTATCGATATTAACCTGTTAAAATCAAAACTACCATCACAAATTCCCATACCCTGGAGAAAAATCAGATCGAAGAGAACGCCCTCCCGTACCGCTTAGCAGTACACGAGGACGGAAGACAACACCAAAGCAAAAACTCAATGGCAGCACGCCACCTGGTGGGGAACACGATGAAAAACATGATGCAAATATCCCAACGCCAAGCGGCCAGTCGAGCAGCTAGAGGCCCTTGGGCATGGCGATGCCGTGCAGGTGGAAGGCGCATGGACCTCTACACGAAAGGAACTCCGGATCTATCCACCACTACGACGGGCACGAGGTTCACTCCGGATCAATACCATTGGATTATAGATTAAATACAAAAGGTTAGAGAGCCCTTTTCGTCCATCAACACGCTCATGGTATTGATAATGTCACTGCTGCCTCCAGCAGGAATTTATCGGTACGCTGGTGACATTACGTTCTATTTCGCCATTTCTTTTATAGATAGATCGTGACCGGGTCATCGGAAGCCGCCGATCTTTCTCCCTCCCTTACCTTTTGCTAAAATCCATACATATCAAGTCTTAGTTGACTGCAAGCCCAATACGGCCCATTAAAAGGCGGTCCGTTAAGAGACAATTAAAGAATAAAGGTAAGCACGGCCCATTAATTTTCGGTCTAGAACCATGCCAAATCTATTGACGGCGGTAGCCGCCGGAATGCGGTACGCCGGTGACCTCGCGTCCTATTCCACCCTTTCCAGCCCGCGACCACGTTGCCGGAAGCCGCCGATATTTCCCCCCTACACCCACCCTGAGCTAAAACCCTACTCCTGAGTCCTGCCCCTCCAAATCCGATCTCTTCCGAGTCCACCCCGGCAAACGCGTCCCACTAGTGGGTACCGTCCGTCTCAGCGCCACGGCGATGCCTGCGGCGGCGGAGTCTTCGTCCATAAGGAAGCTAGGGCAGCTCTTCAGGCTCACTGAAGTGCACCTTTGGTAATCCCCTCGTCACTCTAGGTTAGTGTTTTTGGCTCGGTAGTTTTCCCCTTACATAATAGTTCGCTCGCTGCAGGGATGATTTTTATGCCAGCCAGACTCACGATTGGCGTGCCACGGAGACTGGGTGCACGGTAATATTTCAGTTTAATCTTGTGCGTTTCCATTTGGATAGATTTAGCTGGGGCTAATCTTTTGTGATTATGAGGCTTTGCTTAGTCTGACATTTTCAAGAAATTTCTTTCTTATATCAAAGATGGAAAGTGTTGCTTATTCTTTAGCTCGTCGAGCAGGGAATCTCCTCTGCGAGCAGCAGGGCAGCTGATTAGTTTTCTAAATACTAATTAACAAACAAAAGGGTGTTTCGTGTTGTGATTTTTGCCTTACCTTCTAAGATAACAGTCCCAATTTTGCCTGGCCTGCAAACTGTTCTTGGTGGCATTAGCTTCATTGAGAGTTTTGTTGTGACAGAACAGCCAAGGAACGGTCGGCATGTCATATAGCGTATATCACACAAATTTGTAGAAGGAATAGGGCTAACACTAGTTCTCCTTCAATGCTGTACTATAACTTTGGAAATAGACCTAAACATCGAAAAGGCCCATCACTAGTTTGAAGAGATACTACAAACATACATAATACCTTTCAGGTGTTCTTGAACTACCATTGGCATCCTGGTAACCGTTGCATACAATTAATTGGCACTTATTGAAGGTCGCATTACCTTTTACCACCATGTTTTATTGCATAGTTGATGTGCGATTTATTTATGTCTTGTATTTCTTTGGATATATGAGTGAACTAAGCATCATATTTCTAAATAATAATAATTTACGATTGAACTGCTTATGTCATGGTTTATGTTTTCCCTTTAATTTTTACTTGCCCAGGAATACCAACAAATGAGTAAACTACCATGTGAAATCACTTGAAAAATTAACTCGCTGATTACACTTTACATGATACATTGACTTCAAATGTTGGTAATATTTTGCTCTCTTTTTTGGAGGTTGGGATGGGGAAGAGTCGTAAATGGAGCAACTAAAATATTTATCTTGCAGATTACATCTAGTTGATTTGTTTTTTACTTCATCATTTTACGATCTTCATTCTCCAAATTGCTTTAAAGCCTTTCATAGAAGCAATTTGAAATCTTCAACTTTGCAGGGATCTCAACCAGCTAAAACCCGCAATAGAGCAGCCAAACAGACAGATGAAGGTAAGATTTGGTTTCCTGTAATCCAATGAGTTTCTTCTTCTAATTTCGTAAACACTGCTTGCAGCATTGACTCATATCATAACTCACAGTGCCCCTGACAGAGAGCACGAAAAATATAAAAACAAATCATTACTTGCTGTTATTCTTCTTTTGCACAAGTATCCACCATTTGCTTATGATATAGTCTCTGTTGTTTCTTGGCATCAATAGAACATTCCTTTGTTGAAGATATGGAACTGGCTAGGCTCATGGGTTCTTTGGGGCTTCCTGTTTCATTCAGCACAAGGAAAGAGGTAAATTTCACAAGAGTATGTACTGTTCCCTTTCTGGTTAATATGTTGCTTAAGCCCTTGTGCATTACAGAAAAAGAACACAACTGTCAAGGGTAAGCATCAAGGAAGACAAGCACCATATGAAGCTGCAAATACTGAGGATAATGTAAGGACATGCGCAAATACTGATACTGAAGAACTAGAACATGTTCTGGAGTTGATGGATTGCGTGGAGCACGCTAACTCATGCGTTTCGTCTAGGACTGCTGCGGGTTACACTGAAATCTGCCATGCTGCTGTTGACAAGATGCTTGATAAAGATAGTGTTCATGTCGAGAAGTCTGACTATGGCAAAAATCTGTGTGAACCAAATGATAACATGAGCAATCTAGTGAAATCAGGCTCTTCTGTTCAAGAAAGTCAAGCTGCAGACAGTGTCATGCAACTGAACAAAGTGATGCTGGGGAAGAATCCAACTGGTAATGCATCTATAGTGTCATGTGCTGAACTTTCTCATGAAGGAAAATTGCCAGCAAGAGAAGATCAAATATCTGGGGAAACTTCACCCATGTCCCATGATAATAATGATCTTGATTGTGAGGTTTGTCCTTGTCCAGCAGAACCATCTCATGTTGAAAAGTCTTGCTCCGATTTTTACTATGAATATGGAGATTGGAAGGTTCTCTGGGATCAGTTCTACAGTCGGTATTACTTCTACAACATCCATACACAGGAGTCTACATGGTATCCTCCTCATGGATTGGAGGATTTCGCATCATGCTGTAGCACATATTCATCTGAAGGCATAGATGTACCGGTATCGCAAGTGACAAACACACTTGTGGAAGAACACAATGAAATCAATACAAAGCTTGACAAATCGTGTGGAGTCTTATCCTGTGTAGATAACACTATGGACTATTATATCTCAGAAGCCGATCAACATGCTGTACAATATGGAGCTAACATGAACCCATGTGAAAATGGAAAAACAACATTTGGTAAGGTGTGGATTCCAATTTATGTGGTCCGGAAGAAATTTATATTACAATGATGCCAGAGAATTAATGGAATTGATTATAATTCCTATTTGTGGCATTAATTTCTTTCTCATAGCTATTATACTACTCCCTCCGATCCAAATTAATGGACTCAGATTTGTCTAGGTTCGGATGTATCTAGACATGTATTAGTACTAGATACATCCGAATTTAGACAAAGCTGAGGCCATTAATTTGGATCGGAGGGAGTATATTTTTGCCTATATATATTAGTATTTTTTTATAATGATATCAAGCATTATTCTCTCCTCATGGCAGATGAGGGTGGTGAGCAGAGACATGATCTTTGGAAAGAAGCACACAGTTTATCAGGCATTCCTGACAAAGAGTCGATATATATGAGGTGTGCCTGATTATGCAAATTTCTGTTTTGTTGCTTCCTTGAAATATAGATTGTCTTCGTTAACATCTTATCTCTATGTAGTGTGATATCTACCATTGATGAAGCAGAACATGAAGGAAATATGCAGAATGATAGTTCAGTAACTGAAGTATTAGAAGTGAACCAGGAAGTTGCTACCACCAAAAAGAAAAAGAGAGTAAGGAGATCTCAATCGTGTAAGATCATATTACAAAATTAGAGCTTTCTAGGAGTTGTTCCTGCTATTTTTTCAGATGTTGTTGTTGAGATTTCTACTTTTTTTTTCTGGGAGGGTAGTGGTCAATATGCAGCTTGTTGCTTTAACTACCCTTCTTGTACTCTTTCTGTTTCTGTATATAACCATTTATTTGTTCTACAGTTCATTCATGTCAGGACTTGGCAGAAAACATTTCCAATGACATTGCAAAATATTGGAATCAGCGGTACTCTCTTTTCTCCCTTTTTGATAGTGGTATAAAGATGGATGAAGAGGGGTGGTTTTCAGTGACACCAGAGCCCATCGCAAAGCATCATGCATCTCGTGTTGGTTCGGGCGTATTGATCGACTGTTTCACTGGAGTTGGTGGAAATACCATCCAGTTTGCCACGAAGTGCGTCACTGTTTATATCTTCTGTTAATGATAATGATTCATATTTTAGCATCAACCGTTCCTTTTGCATAGCTACTTTTTTTTGCTTCACTTGATGAGAATGGTAGTTGGTATGTTACCTTAAATATTATGCATCTTGTGTGCATCAATGGGATACTTGGGTGAGAATAAATGGCAGTAGAAAGCACGTTTGTGCACTCATCTAGTTTGTACTGAGGTATTTGTGTCTTGTAAAAGGACAAATCATATGAAAAGTATGGCTTCTAAGTTGCTTAGTTGTACTTAGGGCTATAGCTGACTTTCTTAGCATGCATATCAATATATCACACCACACGAGTGTACCTAATTTGGAAATTTGAACCCTTCTATGGTTGAAGGTGATATCAGGCCGACTCTCTCATGTTATCAATGTTTCTACTACAGGTACTGAACTGTAGACTTCCACATTGCTGACATCATCACTTTCTTTCAGGTGCAAGCATGTTGTTGCTGTTGACATTGATCCACAGAAGATTGGTTGTGCACAGCATAATGCAACTGTTTATGGAGTAAATGATCATATAGACTTCATTGTAGGAGATTTTATTCATATAGCACCTCATCTGAAGGTATTCCTTCTACCTTAAAAATGTCACACCTTTAACTCTGCGCATGTCATTCCCTCTCGCTGCATATCTTCATATCTTAGGTTACCCATATCTTCCCATTACAAGTTATTGGAAGTATTTGTTCTAACCATTTTCTAGAATTATCGGGTAGATCCCCAATTTTAGTTTATTAGAAAATGGACCAATTATAAGCATTCAAGTTCAGTTGCAAAACATAGTCTATAGTTCATGGCTAAGCGCATCTCCACCGGGCCGACCCAAACGATCCTTTTCTATCCGTTTGGGTTGGTCCGCGGTCGCTTTTGGGTCGTGGTCCGGCCGACCCATTTGTCCGGGCTGGCCAGAAATTTCATATGTTTGTAGATTTTGTCACAAAATAAATTTTGATAAGCAAATAAACTAGATGTCGTTGTTTGATCCAGCATTGCCAAAAAAGGAGTGCCAAATCCAGAGATTGTGTGATGCAACAGTCTCTAGTATGACGGTGCACTCATCTGCATGCCTTTTGAACTGCCCTTGCCAACCAAAGGGACAGTTTTTCCACTGCCAATGCATGCAGTTGATGCTGCCAAGCATCCCAGGAAACCCCCTTCCCCCTTCTCTCATTGATGGATAAAAGGCGGGCAGTGTCTTTGGTGTTTGGCTCTCTCAAGTAAACTTTGCCAAACACCGCAATAACCGTGCTGCAAAATCGGTACATTGCCTCATGGCATGTGGACTCGCTCATGTGCATGTAGTCGTCTAGGAGATCACCAGGCACTCCATATGCAAGCTGCCGAATGGTAGCAGAATATTTCTAGTAAGAGAAGCCAATCTTACCCATACAATCGTACTTGGCCTCGAAGTAGTCATCGTACTCCCGTCACCCCATTGAGAATGTCCAAGAACAAGTTCCTGGACATCCAATAGCGGTGATGGAATGCCTCTCTTTGAAGACCGGAGTAGTTGGGTGGAAGTAATCCTTGTAAAGGCGTATGTGGCCTTCTTCTCGATCGCGCTCATGGTTGGCTTCGGGCCGCTTGGCCGTAGTGGTCGTGCACCATCTGTGCAGCTGCCAACAGAATCTCGGTCTCACTGTCGGACTCCTCCTCAGATGATGACTCCACGAAATTCTTGTAAAAGAACTCCATTGTCCTTTGACTGCTACCCATCTGTAAAGTATACGGCCATCAATGGCGATGCCAACTCCAGCAGCGGGCCGGATAACCTAGAAAGGACTGACGAACGTACCTCAACCGCGGTCAGGCAAACAACCGAGCAGGTTGTGCGCAACACAGAGGCTGTTGCGCGTCCAGTCGACAGATGGTGGCCGGGGCGGCGGGATTGCCTGCGGCGCGTCCAGACAACTCCGGCAACGCGTGTGGCCTGCGTTCGAAGGCAGCTTCTTTGCTCTATTAACTGCTGCTCGAATTCGCGGGGGCATCGCCGGCAGCGGGCAGCGGTGGCGGCAATGGCTGCGCCTGCTCTGGTCGCGGGATATGGAGGACGAGGGTTTGAGGGAGGAGAGTGTTTGTTGTGCCACTGGCGAGAGGGCCTGAGGGCGAACTAGTGGGAGGATGCGCGAGGACAAGCACGCTGTCTGGGCCGACCCAAGCGAGGCCAAGATTTGATGCGTTTGTCTGGATGGGTCGTGCCACTGAGGCACCGCGCATGTCCCGTGCGGACGCGCTCGGACGGGTTGGGTCGACCCGGTGGAGATGCCCTAACTCCATGATGATAAAGGGTGAATGCCAAAATTTAAAGTATTTAGCCGACACAGGGGTAAAGGGTGAATGGAGAGAGAAAGCCGACGTGTCCTCTTTACCTCTTAATTTAGGAGTGCTAGGATGTGAATTCTCTTGTAGGCTTCTTTTTATGACCCAACAAATGCACTTGACAATTCTCCTTTTTATACATGAAAATGTAAGTAAAGGTCCTTAGAGCATATTGGCAGTAGCTTCTTTGTGTGCATACTGTATCAGAGACATGATGATATGACTAGGACGATCTTGCTATGACACTCTTGTAGTTTTAGAAGTTTGTTTGTATGCTTTTCTGAAAAAGTTGTTGTATGCAGGGAGAAACTGCTTTCATGTCACCTCCTTGGGGTGGACCGGACTATGCAAAAGCAGATGTTTATGATATCAAGACCATGCTTAAGCCTTGTGATGGGTGAGCTCCTTGTTCAGAATAGTTTGTTTCCTTTTTCGCTCTCTCAAATATTCACATGTCCTAGTTGAACTCTTCAGGTACTATCTCTTCAAACTTGCTACGGTGATTGCTTCAAGAGTAGTAATGTTTCTTCCTCGCAACACTGACCTGAACCAATTGGCGGACATGTGCCTGTCAGTCGATCCTCCATGGGCGGTTGAGGTACGTCCATTTGTCTTGATCTGTGTCTAGTTGACTTATGAATCTCCATTACCTCGCTGTGGTCTGGCGATGGCTTTGGACCGATGTCACAATGGTGCCTTTCATTCTGGCAGGTGGAGAAGAATTTTCTCAATGGAAAGCTGAAAGCCATAACAGCGTACTTTGAAGAACAGGATAGTGTAGGCTTGGAGCGCTGTTAATTTTCTCAATGCATCTGAAAAACCCAAATATTCTGCTTGACGAAGATGCTGTGTCGGTGCTCGACATATGCTTGGGAAGCAGAACGTGCCGCTGGGGTCAATGTATAACTAGTCAATTCGCTGAGAAACTTAGAGCATCTCTAACGGACACCATCCGAATTGTGAAATTCGTTTATAGTACTCCCTTCGGCCTATATTAATTGACTCAAATTTGTCTAGATTTATGAATCTAGACACTAGTATATAGTTTCATTCAAATTTTAACAAATCAAAGTCAATTAATATGGATAGGAGGGAGTAATTTACAGTCGACGTAAATTACGGTCCAAAACTTAGTCAAAAAGAATAGACACCGTACATCGGATATGTATTGCGCGGGCTTACTACTTTCTTCTGTTCCCCCTCTATCTCCTTCCCCGCGTGTCTGCGTGGTACTCCTGTGCCACGCTCGCTGTCCCTGCGCCAGACTGCTCCTGGTCATGTCTGCTCGCCCTTGGGCCGGCGGTAGAATGGACGAAAATAACCCATATAAATAACAATTTTACGGAATGAACTCTGGTCAGAAGAAATTTATCGAACTAACCCTTTTTGCAACGCTGTAAATGGTGGTGCCGCACTCTGAAGAGCAGCGCCACGAGGCTTGGTGCCGTGCACCTGCCAGCGTGGCTCGCCCGTGGCCTCGTGGGCCCTGGTCCCGCTAGTGCGGCGCCTTGCTGTGTGGCGGTGCAGCGCCGTTGCGCCTGGCGCCGCACTTTAGGTCTTGTACCAGCGCGGCGCCAGCCCTCCCCAGCCCCATCCCATTGTTTCTCACCCACACAGGAGCTGCAGCGGCGGCGACGGCGGCGGCTCTTCTCCCTCCTCCACCTCCTCCCTCCTATTGCCCAAATCGGAAGCCTCTCTCCGTGGAGTTCGATCTCCCCAAGTGCCTTGAGGTATTCTTCCCCTTCTTTGATTTCACCCATTAATTTCTTGTTTTGGTCCATATCTTGCAAACCCTAGGTTGTTTTGTAAGATACATGGTAGAATGTTGCTGCATTGGCATAGGGGTTGGGTATTGTGTTAATGTTAGCATGGATATCTATTGAGTGTGTTGACCATGGTATTGTTATGTGATTATCTTAGGCATGGCAAGAATTGTTCATGTTCACCATGTAGACAAGGATGCTTTTTTGAGAGGTAACATAGAACCGGACCCGGACGAGCTCGATTTGGTGTTTGAGCGTACTCCAACCTATGCCGAGGTCTTGGAGCAATTGAGGATTGAATTGAAATGGATGGACCCAAAGGATGATATTGAGTTGGAGGGAAGACATAATGTTGGCTTGGAAATGCATGTCCGTTGGAAGACCATGCGTATCTTCTCCGAGGCCCGTTGGCTTGCATACAAGGAGGTGGTGGCCGAATCACTAGACAAGGCTCTTGAGCTATTTGCCACCAAGAAAGTTGGTAGTTCATTGTCTTTGGACTTGAACCGTATGGCATCCCCATTGCGTACTATGAGTCCTCCACCCGTAGACCAAGAGCTAAGCCGTGAACCTCCCTTGACCCAAACATTGAGCCTGATTTCAAGACACCAAGATGAAGTTATGGAAGAGGACAATGATGATTGTGGGGGTGAAGATGAAGATGACAATGATGGTGTTGAACTCCACGACAACAATGTTGGAGATTTGGAGAAATATATCACACAAGATGACATGGACCATGACCTCCCGTATTTTCGAGGCTATGCATCGGACTCGGATGATGATGGTCCCGAAGAAGAAGTTGACGAGGAGGGGTTCACGGCTAGAGAGGCCGAAATCCACGATACCGTATTGGGCCGGGACCATCGGGTGCCTTTGTTTCGTGATCTTAGTCTCGCAGATGAAGCCACGGTTGATGGTGGCAAAGGCATAGTGCTTGGACCAAGGACAAGTTCTTACCGGGATGGCAATGAAGTGAATAGTGGCTTTTGCAAAGGATCAAGATTCAGGACCTTGTTGGAATTCAAGCAATGGATAAAGGACTTCTCGGTGAAGCATCATCGTCCTTACACGGTCATGCACTCGGACATCAAGAGCGTTACACGGTGAAGTGCGAGGAGGAAGGATGTCCTTGGATAGTGCGTGCAAGACCATTCAAGGGAGGTCCCGATTGGCACATATCTAGTTGCGTATCAACTCACATGTGTCGAGGCCCGGTGGTGGATGGGAAGGATGCAAAGAACGAGCACCGGCAACTCACCTCCGAGTTCCTCGCTTATAGGCTATCCAATGACATCGCGTCATTTCCAATAATGACCATCAAGATGGTCATGGAGCTTGTGAAAGCCCTCTTTCACTACGAGGTGAAGTACGGGAAGGCATGGAAGGCTAAGCAAGCCGCATTCAAGATGTTGTACGGTGATTGGGAGGAATATTATAACCGAATCCCAAGGTTGTTGTTAGCGATGGCCAATGCTAACCCCGGCATGGTTCATGTAGTTGAACCTTATGGGAACAAGACAAGGGTTGTAAACAGGAAAACCGTGCGAGTTTTTGGCCGTGCATTTTGGGGTTTTGAGCAATGTGTCCGGGCTTTTGAACATTGTAGACCGGTCATCTCTGTTGATGGCACCTTTATGACCGGACAATTCAAAGGCACTATCTTGATTGCAATAGCCAATGACGCGAACAACCGGTTGATTCCTTTGGCGTTTGCTTTGGTGGAGGCGGAAAGCAATGATAATTGGGAGTGGTTCTTCTATCTTTTGAGAACCAAGATATTAACCCCTCAAAGGGAGATATGTGTCATCTCTGACCGTCATCAAGGAATTCTCAATGCGGTGATGATTGATATTCCTGGCCATGCTCCATTGCACAATCGTTGGTGCATGAGACACTTTTGTGCAAACTTCTATAGGGCATGCAAGAGTAAGGATTTGTCCGATGATCTATAAGACTGTTGCCTCACTTTCATGGAACGTCGTTTCTCTAACTTGTACAACAAATTGCTAGTCAACAAAGAACTCAATGCCGATGGTCGCGAGTTTCTCAATAGGAACATTGAACATATGGGAAAGTGGGCACGCGCTTTTGATGACGGTGGCCGGAGGTACGACCAAATGACAAGCAACATTGCAGAGGCATTTAACAAGTTGCTAAAAGGTTGTTGGACGTGGTAGACGCAAGACAAAGCGCTTTAGGAGTGACATGGACGGATGGGGACGTGGTGGTGGTCGGGAAACGGGCAACGACCAATTTCCAAGATCCTCGTGAGAGAGCCCGGTGTGGAACGTGCAATGGTGAAGGGCACAATGCAAGAAAGTGTTCTCAAAGGAAAAGAGCAAAAGGAAATCAAGGAAGTAGTAGCCAACCAAGTAGTAGCCAACAAGCTCCAAGTCAACCAAGTGGTAGCCAACAAGCTCCAAGCCAACCAAGGACTAGCCAACCAAGTGGTAGCCAACCAAGGACTAGCCAACAAGCTCCAAGCCAACCAAGTGGTAGCCAACCAAGGACTAACCAACAAGCTCCTAGTCACAATTTTCTTAGACAACACGCTCCTAGATAACAAAGAGGTCGACAACTTGGGCTAAGAAGAGGAAGAGGGCGTGGTGGTTTTAATCCCGCTAGTATGATAGGTTACTTAGCAGGACCAAATCCGTATGCTCATAGGTATGTTCACATTTATGCATATTTTACTATCATTCATGCTTATTGGGTTCAATGCATCCTTTACTAACTTGTACCTTTTATTCTTATAGGTATGGCGACTCAACCCAACAAGGGCAATGATGGGGACGGTGTGAACTACTCGGCGGTCTGGGTGTCAACACCTGGATTTTTAATCCCAGATGCCTGTTATGCCATACATCGCAATCCCAGGATTACCATTTTTGCGAGACATAACAGAATTGGATACCACAGTACATCATCCATTACAAACCATATATAAGGTCTTACACAAATAGGGATCTCATGATCCAGTTCTTAATACAACTTCAAGCAGCGGAATACGTAATAATAACGGTAGCGTAGGCGAAGCTCCATCTTCGGGTTCACAGGCAATGCTGACGATGGGAGATGATCCTAGTTGTCGTAACCTTCCTGGGTTCCATCTTCCAGGTACTCCTCTTCATAGTCTGGCCACGGGAATAGCCAGGGACAAAGCCATGAGTACTCTTTAAGTACTCGCAAGCTAATACTATCAAGTAAAAGGGTTTTTGGGATAATAGGACACTAGGCTCTAGGGTTGTTTTGCAAAAAGCCAGATTTATCTCTACTAAGTTCAGAAAGAAACTAGTCACAATTTTATAACTCCTAAGTGGGAACTTGTATTTCATGTCACAACTCTGTTGTGGTCAAGTCAAAGTATCAACTCATTTCATAAGTCATTTTGAAAACAACTGACGGGGGAACAATATGGCCACTCCAACTGTCCATAACCGCGGACGCGGCTATTCGAATAGTTTGACACTCTGCAGAGATTGTACACTTTCACCACAACATTCGATACATCCGTCAGGAACAAATCCTGAATTCACCATACTCAGTATGCGGATAATCAATCCTAACCTTTCAATTACACACCCTAGTATAAGCACCTCTCCTGTGAGTTTGGCCTCCCAACCATGACCAACTGTCATCTTGGATACTGCACAGGTGGACAATCTTCACAAGGTAGCCTCAGCTCAGACCTTGGCCGTGAGGGAACTAATACTAAGGTATATAAACTTCCAGTCAAGCCCTACCCAATCTTCGGGTATTGTGGTTGTACGATAAAATTGGAATGGTATCGCATCCAAACAACCATCAGTTTTAAAAAAGGGCTAAGGCTCATGCCTCAACATTTTCATCACCAAAATCATCTGGTGTTCAGAACATATGTCAAAACATATCAGTAGAATGATCCATCATTCTAAGGTTTTCATAACCATTTTCACCAAGTATCCCCATCTAAAGATGATCAAGTTTTATGCTTAGCAGTAGCATCTACAAGTAGGGGTAGCACTAATGAGGGGTGGTAAACTAGTGGAGTTTCAACTAAGTACAACCTTATATCTTAGGATGATATCAAGGTTTCTATCTTAGGCCAAATTTTATGCTCTTTATGCAACCTTCAAATATATTTTTCTAGAATCTACAAGTCACTTAAGTCAACTCTAAGCTAAGGCTTTGATAAAGAAATAGAGTAGAAAGCTTGCAAATAAAACTAGGATTGGGGTATCAAGTGGGTATGATCACATATGCTTAAGGCATATAGTTGGCATGGTAACAAGCAAGTATTTGCTTGCAAAGATGAAGTATCTTGCAAGTGTTAGCTTGCACATTCACAAGTAGTATGAGGCTTGCCTTGTGCAGAGCAGTGGTTGAAGTTCTCCTCGGCTTCTTCTTCGTAGAATCCTCCTTCCTCCTCGTATCCTTGGTCGGTACTAGCGTCTATAAATAAATACGATGTACACAATCACCAAGCAATACTTAAATACTTGAAATCATCACACAAAAGGGTCCTATAGATGATCTAGCATCATCACTAACATTACAAGATTTGGGTTTGGTTTAAATCCCTTTTTATTTTTAGAAAAGTAATTTCTACTCATTGAAAAACTACTTAAGATTTAATATTCTCCAAACCAAACATGGGATCATGTTGACACATGTCATCACCACATATTTTAGTCCATGGGAATGTGATTTAAAGTGGTGTCAAAATTTAATAAGGTTTTATGCTTTTATTTTAATTAATTAAAGTGGCTAGAAATGCCTAAGTGGCATTCTTTTATTACTTGAACATTATTTCTGTAAGTAAACCTATATATTTTTATATATTCTAGAAGGTATAGTTAAATGTGATTTTTGAGAGTTGGAATCAACTCAAAAGCTATTGTGGTTTAACTTTGAAAAATGTTTGAATGCAGAAAAGCTTCTGCCTTGTTATTTTTACCAAGGATGATCTACAGATCCAAATGACTTGAATCCAACGGGCTTGGATACAGCATTCCCAGACCTTTCTAACAAAATTGGTTTCATTCAAATTGGTGCACTGAGTCGACCTGGGTTGATTTTTGAAAATGCGTACAGAAGTATGTTTGAAATAAAACGAAAAAGGTTTAATTCAAATAACTGGGCTGCGCGGGAAAAGTTAACGGGCCGGCCTGCTAAGCGCAGCGCTTCCGCGGGCTGTTTAAGTGGCTGTCCCCACGCGTCAGTGACACAGGGGTGTGCGAAGCGGTATGGGGTGCTGTGGTGCGTTCGATCTAGTTCTAATCCAACGGCCGAGAGTCATCGTCGACGTTGGGCAACGCCGGTGAGACAGAAACCTAGCGCGGCTAGTGGGGGTCGTTGGGGGCTCACCGGGGTGCGGGCGAACGACGAAGTCGACGACGGCGAACTCAGGGGTGGTCACGACAGCTCCTGGGGTGGACGAAATCGATGGCTCCCTTCTTCTCCAGAGGCGGCAGGCTCCGGTGAAATTCCGACGAGGTGGTGCTCGCCTTGCGCCGGGAACGGTGTGGCACGATCAGTGAGGAGAGGGGAGTAGAATGGTGTGAATAATTCGAATGGGGGTGGCCTCTATTTATAGTCGAGCGAGGGGACCGACGGGGCGCACAGTGAGCTCGTCGGGGGCGGTGGTACAGACGGCTATTGGCATGGGTGAAGGTAGGGGACGGTGCGGTGTTCCCTGGCGATGCTCAACGATACGGTGGCGAGACGTGGGGCGGTGCGGGTTGGTCTAGAACACGCGACGCTCTGCGCGACAGAGGCGGCGTCTTCGACGGCGAGCGATGGCTGTGCGGCATGGGGCGGCGAACGGGGATGTCTGGCGGTCTCCTGGGTCGATGGTGGTCGTGTATGCACGCGGCGAGGGCGGCGCACGGTCTGTGGGCTTCGGTCGAGGGTGGCGCTCTGGCGCATGCTCGGCACGGTTGGCAGAGGCACGTGCGCGGCGTTCCTGGGTGCTCTGGTCGGTGTCCTCGAGGCAGGGCTGGTCGAGAGGGGGCGGTGAGGCATGGGTGATCTCCCAGACAAGGTTGGCATGGCTAGTTTCTTTCCTAGCTTGCTGTCTACACTGGGGTGGCAAGGATGCACTCGGCTATTCACCATTGATGATCTTGGCAAGCTCATAGTGGTGCTAGTGTTGGGTTAATCTTGCTAGATGATCTACTGAGATGGTTGTGAGCTAGATAGGGAACCAGTTAGTCTCAAAACACTACACACTATAGTGTTTTGATTTTGTTTGATTTGTGTCTGCCAAGTGTTTGATGAAATGGCCGCAAGAATTCAAGTTTTGAATTTTGAAAAGATTTTTGGTGGGCGTGCTAGGTTGATGCTGGTGAGTCTGCAGATGCTTGGGTTTTGAAAATTGAGCTTGTTTGAGTGGTTTTTGAAAAAGTGGGATCTTCCCATATGATATAGATTCAATTTTGAATTGTCATTTAAACTATGCATTTGAAAGTTTCTGGATGATCACAAGGTGGGCCTTGATACTTTGTTATGAGTACAATCAAGGGGTGCAAAGATCCAGACAGCCAAAGTAGGCATGGGAGTTAAATTGGTCAAAATAACCATTCCCTTATTTTATTTGTTTTGATTTACTTGTCTTTAGGAAAAGTGTGGGAAATGTTTAGATGATGTTTATTTCACCTAAGCATCCATTTAAAAGCAGTGGAACACACAAACAAGGTGGTTCAAAAGAATTCAAAATGAAATGCATACTCACATGCATGCTTCCATAATTTTATTTAGAAAAGTTTTTGTTAACCCTAATTTGATGATTAGTGTTTGATGATCCAAGCTTAGTATTTTTGGGATGTTACAAACCTTCCCCCCTTAAACAAAATCTCGTCCCAAGATTTGAAAAAGGACGAAAAGATTACCTAGGATTTGAAGAGATCGGGAAAGTCCGTCCTGATGTGATCTTCGCGCTCCCAGGTAGCTTCCTCTTATTTGTGGTTGCTCCACTGAATCTTGAGAAACTTGATGCTTCAGGTTCGGGTAGTTCTGAAGGCTTCTTCCAAAATGCGGATGGGTACTTCGGGATAGGTCAGGGCATCGTTGATCTCTATGGTCCGATGATCGATATTCTTGAACACTTCGGTCTTCTCTGGTACTTCGAGACACTTGCGAAGTAACGAGATATGGAACACATTGTGGACTGCTGACATTTATTCGGGTAGTTCCAGTTGATACGAGACTTCTCCTCGACGGTTCAGAATCTTTAAGGGTCCGATATATCTGGGGGCTAACTTTCCTTTGAGTTGGAAACGCTGCATTCCCTTCAGTGGCAACACTTTCAGATAAACAAAATCTCCTATGTTGAAGGCGAGGTCTCGACGTCTCTTGTCGGTGTAACTCTTCTGTCTGGACTGGGTGGTCTTGAGGTGCTCACGAATCTTGTGAACCTTCTCTTCTGCTTCTCGTAGGATGTCGGGTCCGAAAATCTGAATCTCTCCTACTTCCGACCAGTTCAAAGGGGTGCGACACTTCCTTCCGTACATGAATTCAAATGGGGCCATTTGCAAACTGGCTTGATAACTAATGTTGTAGGAAAATTCTGCAAACGGCAGACAGTCTTCCCACTTGGATCCATATTCTAACACACATGCTCTCAGCATATCTTCGAGTATTTGATTTACTCGCTCCGTTTGTCCATCGGTGTGAGGGTGATACGCGGTACTGAAATCTAGGCGGGTTCCTAAACCTTCTTGAACTTTCTTCCAGAATCTCGAGGTAAACTGCGTTCCTCGATCCGATACAATGTTCTTAGGGACTCCATGCAAACTAACTATTCTAGTGATGTATAACTCTGCTAGCTTCGAACTCTGATATGTGGTCTTGACGGGCAAGAAATGGGCGACTTTGGACAATTGGTCCACTATGACCCAGATAGAGTCATTTCCCCTACTAGAAGTAGGCAGTCCAGTGATAAAGTCCATTCCAACGGAATCCCATTACCATTCCGGAATCTGCAAGGGTTGCAACAATCCAGTGGGTCTTTGATGTCTTGCCTTGACTCGCTGACATATATCACACTTGGCGATATAGCTTCCGATTTCTCTCTTCATCTTATGCCACCAAAATTGCTCTTTCAAATCTTGATACATCTTCGTTCCTCCGGGGTGGATAGAATAAAGAGTATCATGATCTTCCTTCAGAATAACTTCTTTCAACTCAAAATCTGCTGGTACACAAAGGCGTCCTTTGTACCACAGAACTCCTTCGTCGTCTTCGGTGAATCTGGGTACTTTGCCTGTACCGATACGACGCTTGATTCCGTTGATACTAGCATTTCCTTTCTGTGCCTCTTTGATCTGGCTGATCAAAGTGGGCTGAAGTTCTATACTAGCCAAAAATCCTCCGCTCACTAATTCCATTCGGAAATCTTCCATCTCTTTGTGCAAGCTTGGTTGCTCCTTCAAAATCATGGAGTTCAAGCGGCACGACAATCTGCTAAGGGCATCGGCTACTACGTTGGCTTTACCAGGGTGATAGTGAATGTCCAGATCTTAATCCTTGATTAGCTCAATCCATCTCCTCTGTCTCATATTCAGCTCCTTCTGAGTGAATATATACTTCAGACTCTTGTGATCCGTATAGATCTCACAACGATTTCCCATCAGGTAATGTCTCCATGTCTTCAGGGCTAGAACTACGGCTGCGAGTTCGAGGTCATGGGTTGGGTAATTTTGCTCATGTTGCTTCAATTGTCGAGATAGATAAGATATAACTTTGCCTTCTTGCATTAGCACACATCCGAGACCGATCTTGGATGCATCACAATACACATCGAAGGGTTTCATGATATCCGGCATGATCAAGATTGGGGCTGAAATCAATCTCCTCTTGAGTTCTTGAAAACTCGCTTCACATTTGTCAGTCCATTCAAACTTCTTGTCCTTCTTCAGTAATTGGGTCATAGGCCTGGCGATACTCGAGAATCCTTCTACAAATTTGCGGTAGTATCCTGCCAATCCGAGAAATGCATGAACTTGGGTTTGAGTGGTCAGGGCTTGCCAATCTTCTACATCTTTCACTTTGGCAGGGTCAATGGCAATTCCTCCGGCTGATACAATGTGACCGAGGAATCCTACCTCCTATAACCAGAATTCACATTTGCTAAACTTGGCATACAACTGATGCTCTCTAAGGGTTCCAAGAATGGTCCTTAGGTGTAGCTCATGTTCTTCTTCCGATTTGGAATAAATCATAATATCATCGATGAAAACAATGACAAACTTATCCAGGAAGTCCATAAAAATCTTATTCATGTGGTTCATGAAATAAGCAGGGGCATTGGTTAATCCAAAAGACATGACAGTATACTCGTATAGTCCATATCTGGTGGTAAAGGCAGTCTTTGGAATATCCTCTGCACGAATCTTGAGTTGATGATAACCAGTTCTAAGATCAATCTTAGAAAACACTTTGGCACCGGTCAACTGATCAAACAAATCTTCTATCTTGGGCAAGGGGTACTTGTTCTTGATGGTGACATCATTCAACTTCCGATAATCCATACACAAATGGTTACCTCCATCTTTCTTGTCCACAAACAAGACAGGTGATATCCATGGTGACGCACTTGGTTGAATCAATCCAATTTCTAGCATGGCATCCAATTGCTTCTTCAGTTCTTCTAGCTCCGATGGGTTCATACTATAGGGTCTCTGGGCTATGGGTCCTGTTCTGGGGATTAGTTCGATGATAAACTCGATATCCCTATCTGGGGGCATACCGGGCAAAACATCTGGAAATACATCGGGGTATTCATAGACTATCCGGACTTGGTCAATGGTAGGTTGGGCTATACTCTTGTTGCACTTGAATTGGCGAGGTAAGGTTTCAGATATATGCTCGACTGATATTCCGGCTGTACTGGTCATGGTGATGGCTTTCTTGGCACAGTCAATCAATCCTTTATGTTTGGACATCCAATCCATTCCTAGTACTACTTCCAAACCTTTAGTTCCGAGTACTATCAGATTAGCATAAAAATCTATGCCATGGATTCGGATTGGGACGGCTTTGCAAATTTGCCTAGCCTTGGTGGTTGATCCGGGAATTTGAAAAATCATGACATGCTTCAGTTTGGTTGGCTGAATTTTACTAGTGCATGCAAATTCTTCGGTGACAAACGAATGCGATGCACCAGAATCGAACAACACTATTGCAAGTACTGAATTAACAGAAAACATACCCAGCACGACGTCTGGCGCTTCCTGAGCTTCTTCAGCATGCATGGGCAAAAGACGGCCATTGCGGTTGAGTGAATTCCCTAGGGGCAAACCTTATTCCGGGCTGAACACGACGCTGCTACTGAGCTGGGGCATTGGCATTGGGTGCTGTGGCATTCTTCTTGTTGGGGCACTCGTTGGAGTAGTGACCCTTATTTCCACAGTCATAACAGGTCATTTGCGACTTGTCCTTGGCCGCTACAGGCACAGCATTGCTTCCAGTCCTCGGGGCAGTGTTGGTGTTGGTGGCAGCATTGTTGTTGTTGAACTTGGGTGGGGCACGGTTGAAATTGCTAGAGTTGCCGGGGTTGTTGTGATTTCCTCCGGGTCTAGGGTTTCCACGGTTGGGATAGGTGGGACGGGTCATCGGGGGTCTGTTGGTTCTTGGGGCAAATCCTGGAGATGGGTTAGGGCGATACTTTGGGGTCTGATGGGTTCCTGGCTGATGCATCGTACGACGCTTGCAGTTCTCATTTGCTTGGTTGATCTTGCCTTCCATCTGGATAGCAGAGTCGACCAGGGCATCAATATTCGCAAAGGGGATATTGACCAACACTGTCTGCATCTCATCATGCAGACCATTCAGGAATCTTTCTTTCTTCTTGGCTTCCGTGTCAATCTCATCCGGGGCATACCTAGCTAATGACAAAAATTTGTCACGGTATTCCACTACAATCATCCTTCCTTGCTTCAGTTCTCTGAACTCATCTCTCATCCTCTTGATCAAACCCGGTGGCACATGGGTTCTGCTGAACTTGACCTTGAATTCCTCCCAGGTCATTATCTGGCCTCCGGTCATTGCACGAACACTGTTCCACCATGCCCTGGCATCTCCGGCTAGATAGTGGGTGGCAAACAGAACTTTCTCGTTGGCTTCCACTCCGGCAACTTCGAGGTTATTTTCCATGGTTTGCAGCCAATCATCGGCGTCTAGGGGTTCTTCTGACTTAGTGAAAACATGTGGGTTGGTATTCTGGAAATTCTTGAGCTTAGATCCATGGTTATCTTGATTTCCGTGGCCTTGGTTGTTGTGGGCTAGCTGAGCTATCTGTTGCAGAGTGGCTAGGTTGGCTTGACGTTCCGCTCTTTCAGCTTCACGGTCAGAAGTCAACATTTGCAGGATCTGCAACATCGGGTCCGGGGATGAACCACTTCCTCCGCGTGGCATCTGAAGATTGAGATGGATCATGAGAAAAGAGGGAAATTTTCTAAGGTTTCGGGGACCTTGAAAAGTTTTTAAAGTTTGACTCAGATTTTCTAGCAACTTGCTTTTCATTCATTCATTCACACGATACAACACACACCACAACAAGGAAAAACAGATGGTTTTAAGAACCATTCTGGAATCTACGATATAGTGGGACCGAATACTACTCACTATGCTAGTGCTCAAGTGCCACTACTCCTCTGAATCTGTGGCATCATCATCTTCATCATCATCGATGAAGGCGAAATCATCCTCATCGGTGAAGAAGTCCATGGCCTGATCCTCCAGAAAATCATCATCATCGCTGAGATAGGAGTAGGGGTCTCCACGAAGATCTTCTCCGGCATTCTCCCTTTTCTCCAACTGCATGTCTCTCTCGTGGATGGTTTCTTCCAAAGATGAGATGCGGTGGCAGAGACGGGCAATAATGCGCTCCTTCTTGTCGAGCTGACGGCAACGAGACTTGCGATCCTTTGTCAGCATGGTGATGGTCTGATCCTTTGTCTTGATGATGGCAGACTTGTGGTTGGAGTAGTCACGGCAGTTATCCAACTCCTGCTGACGATCATACATCATGAAGCTAAGGTGGTCCAATTGAGTCTTCAGCTCGGGGTGGTATGGGGCTTCCAGTGGTTGTCCATTTGCATCACGCCTTGGGCAGAACTCAAAGCGGGTTCCCTTGATCTGATTGATGCTTTGCCCACACAGACGGGCAAGAGCTTCCTGCATGGCCCTGGCAAGTCCATCGAGCCAGTTGTTCTCTCTTAAGGTAAACTGAATTCCCTCAGCAGTGGAAGGTTCAATCTTTCCTCGGAGACTTGCAACAATTAGCCACTGCAGATCTTCTCCTCCTTGATCATTGAGCTGAGTTCCGAAGAACTCGGGGTGCGGACGCTCCAGAAGTTCCAAATGCTGGTCCAAATCCCTCTCAAAGATAAGGTCTCCTCCATTCCCCAACTGATAAAACTTGCTGTACTTCACGTCCATCTATAAGGATATAGGATGAGTAAGTTAGTAGAGTGATCAAGTGTGTCAAAATTTTATGTATTTTGCAAGAGTTTTTGAGGAACATGAATTTTCATGAAAGAATCAAAGAGATAAGAAGGAGAATAAGTTTTTGTAAATATTTGCTTCCTTTGGTTTTGAAACTAAGTTCTTGATTCAAACGTCCAGTCTAATAGGGTCTCCTATGGTCAGGATGGCTCTGATACCAACTTGTCAACACCCGGATTTTTAATCCCAGATGCCTGTTATGCCATACATCGCAATCCTAGGATTACCATTTTTGCGAGACATAACAGAATTGGATACCACAGTACATCATCCATTACAAACCATATATAAGGTCTTACACAAATAGGGATCTCATGATCCAGTTCTTAATACAACTTCAAGCAGCGGAATACGTAATAATAACGGTAGCTTAGGTGAAGCTCCATCTTCGGGTTCACATGCAATGCTGACGATGGGAGATGATCCTAGTTGTCATAACCTTCCTGGGTTCCATCTTCCAGGTACTCCTCTTCATAGTCTGGCCACGGGAATAGCCAGGGACAAAGCCATGAGTACTCTTTAAGTACTCGCAAGCTAATACTATCAAGTAAAGGGGTTTTTGGGATAATTGGACACTAGGCTCTAGGGTTGTTTTGCAAAAAGCCAGATTTATCTCTACTAAGTTCACAAAGAAACTAGTCACAATTTTATAACTCCTAAGTGGGAACTTGTATTTCATGTCACAACTCTGTTGTGGTCAAGTCAAAGTATCAACTCATTTCATAAGTCATTTTGAAAACAGCTGACGGGGGAACAGTATGGCCACTCCAACTGTCCATAACCGCGGACGCGGCTATTCGAATAGTTTGACACTCTGCAGAGATTGTACACTTTCACCACAACATTCGATACATCCGTCAAGAACAAATCTTGAATTCACCATACTCAGTATGCGGATAATCAATCCTAACCTTTCAATTACACGCCCTAGTATAAGCACCTCTCCTGTGAGTTTGGCCTCCCAACCATGACCAACTGTCATCTTGGGTACTGCACAGGTGGACAATTTTCACAAGGTAGCCTCAGCTCAGACCTTGTCCGTGAGGGAACTAATACTAAGGTATATAAACTTCCAGTCAAGCCCTACCCAATCTTTGTGTATTGTGGTTGTACGATAAAATTGGAATGGTATCGCATCCAGACAACCATCAGTTTTAAAAAAGGACTAAGGCTCATGCCTCAACATTTTCATCACCAAAATCATCTGGTGTTCAGAACATATGTCAAAACATCTCAGTAGAATGATCCATCATTCTAAGGTTTTCATAACCATTTTCACCAAGTATCCCCATCTAAAGATGTTCAAGTTTTATGCTTAGCACTAACATCTACAAGTAGGGGTAGCACTAATGAGGGGTGGTAAACTAGTGGAGTTTCAACTAAGTACAACCTTATATCTTAGGATGATATCAAGGTTTCTATCTTAGGCCAAATTTTATGCTCTTTATGCAACCTTCAAATATATTTTTCTAGAATCTACAAGTCACTTAAGTCAACTCTAAGCTAAGGCATTGATAAAGAAATAGAGTAGAAAGCTTGCAAATAAAACTAGGATTGGGGTATCAAGTGGGTATGATCACATATGCTTAAGGCATATAATTGGCATGGTAACAAGCAAGTATTTGCTTGCAAAGATAAAGTATCTTGCAAGTGTTAGCTTGCACATTCACTAGTAGTATTAGGCTTGCCTTGTGCAGAGGAGTGGTTGAAGTTCTCCTCGGCTTCTTCTTCGTAGAATCCTCCTTCCTCCTCGTATCCTTGGTCGGTACTAGCGTCTATAAATAAATACGATGTACACAATCACCAAGCAATACTTAACTACTTGCAATCATCACACAAATGGGTCCTATAGATGATCTAGCATCATCACTAACATTACAAGATTTGGGTTTGGTTTAAATCCCTTTTTATTTTTAGAAAAGTAATTTCTACTAATTGAAAAACTACTTAAGATTTAATATTCTCCAAGCCAAACATGGGATCATGTTGACACATGTCATCACCACATATTTTAGTCCATGGGAATGTGATTTAAAGTGGTGTCACAATTTAATAAGGTTTTATGCTTTTATTTTAATTAATTAAAGTGGTTAGAAATGCCTAAGTGGCATTCTTTTATTACTTGAACATTATTTCTGTAAGTAAACCTATATATTTTTATATATTCTAAAAGGTATAGTTAAATGTGATTTTTGAGAGTTGGAATCAACTCAAAATCTATTGTGGTTTAACTTTGAAAAATGTTTGAATGCAGAAAAGCTTCTGCCTTGTTATTTTCACCAAGGATGATCTACAGACCCAAATGACTTGAATCCAACGGGCTTGGATTCAGCATTCCCAGACCTTTCTAAAAAATTGGTTTCATTCAAATTGGTGCACTGAGTCGACCTGGGTTGATTTTTGAAATGGGTACATAAGTATGTTTGAAATAAAACGAAAAAGGTTTAATTCAAATAACTGGGCTGCGCGAGAAAATTTAACGGGCCGGCCTGCTAAGCGCAGCGCTTCCGCCGGCTGTTTAAGTGGCTGTCCCCACGCGTCAGGGACACAGGGGGGTGCGAAGCGGTATGGGGCGCTGTGGTGCATTCGATCTAGTTCTAATCCAACGGCTGAGAGTCATCGTCGATGTTGGGCAACGCCGGCGAGACAGAAACCTAGCGTGGCTAGTGGGGGTCGTTGGGGGCTCACCGGGGTGCGGGCGAGGGTCGGCGAGGCGGGCGAACGACGAAGTCGACGACGGCGAATTCAGGGGTGGTTGCGGCAGCTCCTGGGGTGGACGAAATCGATGGCTCCCTTCTTCTCCAGAGGCGGCAGGCTCCGGTGAAATTCTGATGAGGTGGTGCTCGCCTTGCTCCGGGAACGGTGTGGCACGATTAGTGAGGAGAGGGGCGTAGAATGGTGTGAAGAATTCGACTGCGGGTGGCCTCTATTTATAGTCGAGCGAGGGGACCGACGGGGCGCACGGTGAGCTCGTCGGGGGCGGTGGTACAGACGGCTATTGGCATGGGCGAAGGTAGGGGACGGTGCGGTGTTCCCTGGCGATGATCAACGATACGGTGGCGAGACGTGGGGCGGTGCGGGTTGGTCTGGAACACGCGGCGCTCTGCGCGGCAGAGGCGGCGTCTTCGACGGCGAGCGATGGCTGTGCGGCATGGGGCGGCGAACGGGGATGTCTGGCGGTCTCCTGGGTCGGTGGTGATCGTGTATGCACGCGGCAAGGATGGCGCGCGAGCTCTGGCGCATGCTCGACACGGTTGGCAGAGGCACGGGCGCGGAGTTCCTGGGTGCTCCGATCGGTGTCCTCGAGGCAGGGCTGGTCGAGAGGGGGCGGTGAGGCATGGGTGATCTCCCAGACAAGGTTGGCATGGCTAGTTTCTTTCCTAGCTTGCTGTCTACACTGGGGTGGCAAGGATGCACTCGGCTATTCACCATTGATGATCTTGGCAAGCTCATAGTGGTGCTAGTGTTGGGTTAATCTTGCTAGATGATCTACTGAGATGGTTGTGAGCTAGATAGGGAACCAGTTAGGCTCAAAACACTGCACACTATAGTGTTTTAATTTTGTTTGATTTGTGTCTGCCAAGTGTTTGATGAAATGGCCGCAAGAATTCAAGTTTTGAATTTTGAAAAGATTTTTGGTGGGTGTGCTAGGTTGATGCTGGTGAGTTTGCAGATGCTTGGGTTGAAAATTGAGCTTGTTTGAGTGGTTTTTGAAAAAGTGGGATATTCCCATATGATATAGATTCAATTTTGAATTGTCATTTAAACTATGCATTTGAAAGTTTCTGGATGATCACAAGGTGGTCCTTGATACTTTGTTATGAGTACAATCAAGGGGTATAAAGATCCAGAAAAGTTTCTGTTAGGTTCTGAAAGTTTGAGACAGCCAAAGTAGGCATGGGAGTTAAATTGGTCAAAATGACCATTCCCTTATTTTATTTGTTTTGATTTACTTGTCTTTAGGAAAAGTGTGGGAAATGTTTAGATGATGTTTATTTCACCTAAGCATCCATTTACAAGCAATGCAACACACATACAAGGTGGTTCAAAAGAATTCAAAATGAAATGCATACTCACATGCATGCTTCCATAATTTTATTTAGAAAAGTTTTTGTTAACCCTAATTTGATGATTAGTGTTTGATGATCCAAGCTTAGTATTTTTGGGATGTTACACTGGGCGAATGCTATGGAGGTGGTGGAGAAGAGGAGGAAGGCATTCGAAGAGGTAGTTCAACTTGCTTGAGACTTGGCGAAAAAGAAGGATGAAGAGGAAGAGGTGAAGAAGAAAAAGGAAGAGGAAGAGAGGAAGAAGAAAAGGGATAAGGAAGAGGAAGAGAGGGAAAGGCTGCGTCGAGCGGCGCGGCGTTCCATGGAGGAAGAGGAAGAGAAGAAGAGGAAGGGCAAAAGGCCTATGTTCTAGACTTTGAGTATGTAACCGGGAGTCATGGACTTGTATGTGTCAAGATGTGCTCGTGAACCTCGTGTTATTTCGTGAACCCCTTAAGGACAAGAAACTCGTGTTATTTCGTATGTGTCAAGAAACATTTCCCCCTCAAAGCTTTTTTGTTCGATGTGTGATCATTTTCCCTCGAAACTAGCCATTGAAAGCTGGCAGCAGCAGCATCTTCACAGTGCGGCACCAAGCATGGTGGCGTTGCACATTGTGGCGCCGTCCAGCCTAGAGCCGCACATGCGCTCGAAAATAGACAGAAGCTTTTGTCTATTTTCGAACGCATGTACGGCGCCAGGCTGGACGGCGCCGCACTGTGCGGTGCCACCGGGCTGCGCGTTGCACAGTGTGTCGCCGTCCAGCCTGGCGCCGCACATGCGCTCAAAAATAGACAGAAGCGGTGGCGCCGCACAGTGCGGCGCCACCATGCTGCGCGTTGCACAGTGCGGTGCCTTGCATCCTGGCGCCGCACATGCGCTCGAAAATAGACAGCAAGCTGGGCGGCACCGCACTGTGCGGCGCCGTCCGTCCTAGCGCCGCACATTGATTTAGCTGATTCCTGGGCCACCTTGCCCAGCGCATACTGCATGTGCGGCGCCAGGCTTAATGGCGCCGCACTTTCCTGACTTCTGTCTGTCTGTCTATTTCAGATGTTGTTCGAGCATATTTGTTCCAAAAAGACAACCATTACAGATGTTGTTCGAGCATGTTTGTTTCATCGCGACAACCATTACAGATTCAAACAAAGTACCAAGTTCACGACAACAATCATTAGTACCAAGTTTACGACGGACACCGAAGTACCAAGTTCATGACAACAACCATTAGTACCAAGTTTACGACAACACTAAAGTACCAAGTTCACGACAACAACCATTAGTACCAAGTGCAACATCTACTCTACTTCCCACGGGTGGTCTTCGCCCCTCGGCCCCTTCTCGCGGGCATCTTCCTCCTCCTCCTCGGTTCCTCTTCATCCTCCACCTCTAAGTGATATGGATTCTTGGGCTTCTTTGTCTTGGCCGTGGAAGGGTTGGGTGTGTAAGGCTTCTTGGGTTGGCTTGGCTTGAGCACGTAGTCGGAGCGCTCGTGGACCTTGTAGCGAGTGTAGTTGCCTAATGTCATATCGTCGAAGACGCTTTCCTCATCTTGCGGCTGTCAACAAAATAAGATTGGTAAGGACAAATTCAGGAGAAATGCAAGGGAGGGTGGGGGATGCAATGGTTGTACTACCTCGGGTGTGTTCGACTCGTCCTCGGATGTGGAGTGATGATCGCTAGAATTTGTCACCTTGGGGCGTGTTGGACCGTGACGCGGACGGTGTTGCCACCTCGGGGTCACGATAACCTAGCAAGTTCGACAACCGCCTTAACCGTTGGCCCTACTTCTTAACGAACTCACGAAACAGACCCTCTCCCTTCTCTCCGCGAGGGTATGTGTCCAAAGCGTCCTCGCATGCATCAGCGGACTTCCTTACCTCCGCGCGCTGTCATAGACAAGAAACTAGTAAGTTATCCATGCAAGGTGTGAGAAGCGCCTAGACGGAAAAAATATTATTCGGCACACTTTACCACAAAGTTGACCAAGGGAGCAAACTCGGCTTGTCGCCCTTCTCTGACCATGATGTTGTATTGTTCGGTTGAAAGCTCATCAAACACCAATGGCTCCTCCAAGATCGAATCCCGAAATGCCCGTGGGTATATCTCCACGCGCGCGTTGTCAACGAACCATGCGATGTAGTTGTTGAAAGCATCCCGATTGAAGGGCCTATCCTATGCTCCTTTTGCTTTATTAGCCTCGGTCACACACCTCCTGAATTTCTCAAGGTGCTTCCTATGAAGCTTGGGCCAATCCTTCTCCTTCCTCTGCTTCTTCCTGTCCAAGTTGCACACAACAACAAGTCAAAAAGCGTTATTTGGCGAATGGCAAAGCACATCACATGGTAAGGCAGTTAATAGCTTACCTATGGATCCCTAAGTCCGTGTCCTTCCACTCAGGCGAGACAATCTGAAATAACCTAAACTGGGTCATGACACGGTGAGGCTGGTGATACTCAACAGCCCACATGCACACCATGGGGCAACGCATTAGCCACAAACGAGATTCTCTGAGACAAATAGGGTTAAGGTGATAGTCCTCCGGAACACCAAAGCGGTCCCCTCGACCGTATGGCTCCCACATCACCTGCATCATACCACACTCATGTCAGGGTCAAAGATTACAAGTTCAAGACATATAATTGACCGCACCCGAGGAAATTACCTGATCCAAGGTGATCGTATCAAACTCGTTGGTGTACCTCTTGTACGCCTCCACTGGGTCCGTTGGCGGTTCGGAGACCACATCCCACTTGTAAGCCCACGTGGGGAGAAGGTAGTCGTTGCCGTTATCAATGTAAGGATTGAATGACAACAATCTCGGCCGTCCAATGGGAAAGCGTTCCCAGCTCCACACCGAAAGAAGGAGCAAACAACCACCAATCCCTAAATTGGTGACGCTCCTAAGGCAAGCATCATCCAGCTGCAGATGAAGTGAACAACCATTTGGTAAGAACAATTTTTTTGAGATAGTGCAGAAATATACAACAACATTTGTAAATAACTCATTACCTGACGGTACAACCAGGCCAACGCCGCAGAACCCCAACTGAAGGTAGAGTCAAAAAAATGAGCAACTTGAGCCAATGCCACTGAGCACGATCCCCACTGCTGTCAGGAAACAGAGTCCTCGTGATAATGTACCACACATACACACGAGTGTATGTCTTGATCGTCTCCTCATCGGCATCCTCGGGGCAAATCTTGAAATTCTGGATGATCCAAGTAAAAGTAGCCCCGGCAGCGACCCTCAGTCTTTCCCCCTTCTTGTTTATAGCCTCGGGTGGATCCTTCCCTATAAGGTCAACCATCTGCTCACGCCACCAGTCTGAATCCGAGCTTATGCACACAGGGTTTCCCTCGATTGGGAGTGCTAGGATCATGCTCATGTCCTGCAAAGTGACCGTAGTCTCACCGGTCCTAAGGTGAAAGGTGTGCGTCTCCGGCCTCCACCGGTCCACAAGCGCGGTGATCGTAGCAGGGTTAAGGCCGGTGTGGACCGAGTGACCATGTGGATAAAGGGGAGGATTCCAAGCTGCTGGATGTACGGAGTGCACCGTGCATCATAAGGCATCTTGCCGGACGAGACCTCGTGGTACCTAAGTCGAAGGGGTTGAAGCTCCCGCAAACATACAATGGCAAAATGTTAGATTTTCATCTAAACAAACATGGCATCTTGTTCGGCTTGCATTGAAGTTTTTAGTACCTGTCTCTTCTCCGACATCTTGTAGGCACGGTGTTGAACATCATAGTGAGCATTGTTTAGAAGGGGGTTTAGAGACATCCTATATATTCAAAACAATAGAGAGAATAAGAACAATTACAAAATGTCTATCTTATAGTTCTAGCATCTAGAATTGTAAGCTAAATCAACCATCTTATAGTTCTAGCATATGTCCATCTTATAGAGACATCCTACATATTCATCCTACTCTACCTATAGTTGTAGCATCTAGAATTGCAAGCTAAATCAACCAACTAGAGTTCTAGCATATAATTGTAAGATATATCAAAACATCAACTAGAGTTCTACCATATGTCCATCTTACTCTAGCCATATGGAATTGCAAATATGAACAAAACACCTAACATATACTTGTAAGCTAAATCAACCAACTAGAGTTCTACCAAAGATTACTATGCCATATCTATAAGGATGGCAATTTTACCCATGGGTACGGGTACCCGCGGGTACCGTACCCGCATGGGTAGGATATGGGCACACTTATATACCCACGGGTAATACCCATACCCTACCTGGTAAGTGACGGGTATGGGCACGGGTATAGACTTGTACCCATGGGTATACCCATATCCTGTCCGTTTAAACTAACATGTCAAATTTACTTGTAGAGTGTCGACCTATGCGACCAAGAAGTCTAGGGACAAGTATGCTATTCTGTATTCTAAACTTCGATACTTTCATATACTCGTCTCCCTATTATTAAGTCGAGATAATTGTCTTTTTTCCAAATATGTGTTATTGATAAACATAAAATTATGAATAATTGTGTACTATTGGATCTACCCAACGGGTAACCAATGGGTATGGGTACCCGACGGGTATGGGTATGGGTAAAGTTTTATACCCGCGGGTATGGTAAGGTTTTGTACCCATTGACTACACGGATATGAGTATGGTATTGCTCTACCCTGCCCATTGCCATCCTTACATATCTAAACCTACATCTCAAATAAGCATTGCAATGATTCATATAAATTTCAAAATCCAAGGGAATCTAGGGTTTCACCAGATTTTACAAATAGAGGATAAATTGGAAGAAATTTGCGGATGAATTTGCTAGGATATGTGAGAGAATACTTGGGGAGAGATTGGGAAGGAAGTTTCTTGGGGTATTGCTTCGGATCTAGTCGATTTGAGTTGGGGAGCACCGAACCCTAGCCGCCATGCGTTCTTCTCTGTTCGTGGGGGCTGGGAGAGGAATGAGGGTCGGGGGCTGGGGCTGGCGCCACGCTGGTACAAGACCTAAAGTGCAGCGCCAGGCGCAACGGCGCTGCACTACATAGTGCGGCGCCACACGGCAAGGCGCCGCACTAGCGGAACCGGGGCCCACGAGGCCACGGGCGAGCCACGCTGGCAGGTGCGCGGCGCCAAGCCTTGTGGCGCTGCTCTTCAGAGTGCGGCGCCACCGTTTACGGTGTTGCAAAAATGGTTAGTTCGGTGAATTTCTTCTGGCCAGAGTTCATTCCGTAAAATTGTTATTTATATGGGTTATTTTTGTCCATTTTGCCCGCGCCGGCCTGCCCCTGGCCATGCACTGTCCTGGCCGCGCACTGAGCTCGTGGCCGTGAGCGGTGGAAAGTAAGGTTTATAACCATCCATCCATTGGACCGCTACATGTACCGGCTGCGCAATCGGGTTCTGGGGCCACTATAAAAAGATTTATGGGCCAAGCGATTTTTAAGGGTTCATGTTTATTTACATTATCAGTTATTCTTTAAAGGCTCAAGTGCTAAAAGAACACTATACGGGCTCTATATATCACCCGAAAAAATAATTTAGAAAACCCACTAAAAATATACCATTTAAATATAGACTTTGCTAATTAGGACATGTGCTTTAGATTAGACTTTCATACGGCGTCTAAAATATGCCAACTGAGCCCACGCATATATGCAACTGTAACTTGAAATCTAGATATCTTTTCTCGGTTGACTTTCTCGTGACAAGATTTTTGAAACTAGACCCATCTTAATATATTTTCACAAAAGAAATTTGACTCTAGGTACCAGATTATAGTCACTTAGTAACCCAGTAAAGTCTAGTTGGTTATCAGGTTAAAATCAAATGGTTACTAGGTTTTCTGAATTTCGCTCCTCACCAATATAAACCTTGCACGATGGTAATATCATATTTTACGTGTTAAGAGTGGGTCAAATACTCACTTTTAGAATATGTAGATCTTTTTCATGACAAAAAACATGTAAATATTATCTGTTTACTATGTATAATTTGGCTAACAACTGTTAACTAGTAATTTGGTAACTAACGATGGATTTTTTCTCAAAACATATCAAAATAAGATTTTGTTTTAGAATACTCATCGATATGAACCCAGTTGAGAAGACGAACCATTAATTGAATTAATGGTTTAAAAGAAAATTTATTTTGAGTTTCTGGATTATAGAAAGATTCTCACATGAACGTGGCCTTATGTCCTTCGCCCTTATACGTCCAGATTTTGATGTCCACCGAATGGATGATATAGCTGGGACATGTTTGTTTAATAGATCAATTGTTTAAACATAGAGAATACCTAGTCATGTTTATATGGACCTCTTGCCAAATAGGTGTGGGGGTCCAGAGACATGTTCCGGCATTGACTAGCCTCCCTTCGCCTCCCGAGCTCTCTCCTGTCTCTGCACCATTTTCATAGTTGTTGTGTTCCCATCTATGCCACTGGGTTTTTGTGTTCCCATCTATGCCACTAGGTTTTCATCTCCACGCCACACTGCTCTCTCTGTGGTGCCGCTTGTGCTCTTGTCCTTAGAGTGCGCTCCCTTGTGCGGATACGTAAGGCCTCAATTGGCAGTAAAGTAAACCTAATCTTTTTTCAAAGATATGTCTTACACATCAATGTCATAAAGGAAGAGGTTAACGACCAATAAATACTTCAACTTCATGCATCCAACACAATACAATGTCAAACGGCTTACAACACACCCTCAAGATTGGGGAAGTAAACTGAATCACCTATAAGTTGCTAACAATTGTATTTTACTAATCACGCTAGAAACCTTTGGTAAGAGAACATCTACATGTGATGCATGATAGACTTGGTGATGTCAAAACTAACTTTACATCACAAGGGGCTAAAAATGTCCAACACGTGATGTAGACTTATATGATGATGTATATTTGTATATCGTGATGTATATTTTGGGACCAAGTGATTCAAATATACATCACCTCTCTTGGTGATGTAAAACGAAAATGCACGCGCACGAGAACCCAACCGCCCATCCGAACCTTCCCGCTTTTGTCCTGCCCCACGCGGCTTCCTATGCAAATATACAAGTTTGTATTATGCTTAAGCTTGACTTAAATATCTCTATGCTATGTTTATTACTATTGTTTAGATATCCATGCTTTAACTTGTCTTTTTTATGTTTGTTTTCTAAAGATATTGGGGAACTTCTCATATTCGTATTGTTGCACTTTGCATTCAAAGGAAAATTTAACTGAGTGCATACATTACAGGGGATCTTGCTTATTATCTTTCATGAAAGCATTTTATAAGCTCACCATAATATCCTTTTTTTAGAATTAGCTCACCATAATATCTTATAGTAACTCTAGCTCAGTTTGGCATCATTAACCAAAAAGAGAGAGATTATAAGGGTATTTTACCCTTAACTATTCTTTTGGTTAATGATGACAATAGAGCTGAAGTGTGGACTAATGTTACTAACATAGGTATGCCCAATGGACACCCGATTCTAGCCTATTTGGTGAGGCTCAATGGAAGGCCCACTCGATGTCACATCCCAAAATTCTCCTAATTTTGGAATGTGAAATAAATAAATAAGTTTGATTGATTGTTTGACTATGTTGAAAATTCTCAAAGAGAAGAAACTTTTTGAATAGAAAATCCTCTCAACCTTGAATTCAAAATCTTATATTATTTTGTTATGACCTAAGTAGCCATATAGGCAAAAAGGCATGGATTGATTATGGATTGTAGAATTGGTGTGCAAGATTTCAAAATGAAAATCATGAAGCATTCATAAGCATTTCATTACATCCATGCAAAGTTCTCACAAACTGAATCCAAATCTTGATATCTAAATCTTATAGTTGATTTGCCCAAATGTTCCTAAAGGTAATTAAATTGACTTTATAAAACCCACTGTTGTTAAGGCATAAATTATTGATAATTATAGCCTAAAGAGATCCAATTAATATTACAAAATTTTAGAAACAAAATTGAGCTCATTTGGAGATATTATGAAAAAGTTATGAAATAAATACAAACAAATAAAGATATAAATAAAATGAAATATACAAGGATTTATGAATCCACTATTTGCAAACTAGTAAAAATATTATAAATATGATCCTACAATGATCTATTCGATTTTAGAAAATTTTAGAAACAAGAATCATGTCATTTGGAGTTCGTATGCAAAAGATATGAGGGAAACAAATAAATAAATAAAGAAAAAGAAAAAAAAGAAAAAAACTAATGAGCCGGCCCAGTAAGAGACCGACCGAACCAGCCAGGTACGTGAAGAAGGGATCGATCGGTTGCTTTAAATTCCATGCAAAACAGTTTTTGTTAAACCTATCTCTATTCAAACGTCTATAACTTTTTATCTATAACTCCGAAACAACTTACATTTGTTTCTACTTGTTCCCTACTTTAATACCTATCTATACACCATCCTAAATCTTCATATAAACTCGTGGATCCAGAGCTGTACGAGTTTCTCTTCTCGAAATCCTGAATCTATACATGCCCAAATCTTATTTCGCTTTTTAACCCATCTAGACTTCGTTGTTTCCCTTCGGCCAAAAAACGAAAGTTGTAGATCTCGTTGAAATATTTCAATCCCGACAAACCTCACCTCTTTTCATCCACCACAGTCAGATAATTTCACATTGCAATATTTCAGATCTGACGGTGTAAATCCAAGATGTACTCGCGCCCGTTCCTTCAAATCCAAATTCCTTTGGTGAGAAGGTAGGACTAATGATTCCCTACAACTTTCATATTCTAAGTTTTTCAATTTGACCTACGGATTTGTCTCTCTAACACAGATCTCTTTCTTTTCTATTCTGAGCCAAAATCGGGTCGATCTCTTCTTCTAGCCACCGGATCCTATCCAGACGGTCGAGATCCAATCAAACCGGTGCGCGCCATATCGTCATTCCGGTTAGTTTCCTCATCAACGCCACGTCATCGTCAGATCAGCATCTAGTCCCAGTCAGCATGCAAAGTCAACCTGTCTAGTCAGCGGAATATTCTCTGGAATATTCCGTTCGAATTTAAAATTACATAATATAGATCTAACTTATAAAATTCATTAGAAATTCATACAACGTCCAAAAATTGCGTATAATATATCAAATTGAAGATAATTTTACGTAGAATCATCTTATCTGAATAGATCCAACCTTTATAGTACGTACTTACTGTAATAATTTAATTAGTTTTAATGGTCTTTTAGGTTAATAAATTCTTAGAAAATTATCTGTAACTCCGAAAAATATGAACAATATATCAAATTGAAGCTACTGTAAAGTACATTAATAATATCTTGTTGGATCCAGCCTTTGCGGATTATTTACCCTGTAGTGGTTTAATTAGTTTTAATGGCTTTATAAATCATTAAATTCATAGTAAGTTATTTGCATATCACAAAAATATAAATAACATACCGATGGAAAGCTGGTTCCATGTAGATCATCATTATGAAATTAGTTCAGGATTTGACTGTAAGGTTTTTCCGTGAAGATTTAAATAGATTAATGGCTCTTTTGGAGTAATAAATTCATAAGAAAATAAATAATGCTCAGAAAATTGCAAATAATATGTCATGGAATCACAATTCCGTGGAGATTTCAGATATAATTTTAGTTTGATTTTTGGGCAACAGAAACTATATGAATCATTTAAAACCCATTAAACACTATTTAAATCATACAAAAAGATATATAACTTCGATTAGGGTGAATCCAATTCCTACTGGTTCATATTAACATCCTCTATCAAGTAAACCCAGGAAACAAATTTAATTCGACAGTTAGAACAGGTGTTACAACAGAACTATTAAAAACCCTATATTGGCAAGTAATTATTAATAACAAATACTCCATTGCATTAATTGACCTCTTGCATGCATCATATACTTCAGTATTGTTTAGAGAACTAAAATAACAACCATTTGTTGTATTTGTTTGATCTCTATGTGCTATTGTTTATGTTGTATGCAATCATTTGATCGATAGATTGCGAGGAGTGCAACGTGTGTGATTGCAACTACTATGATTGCAAGTATTGTGGTTATGACGAGTGCAACCATTATATCTATGAGGATTGTGAGGATTATCTAATCGACTACATCTACAACAAAGGCAAGTGGTGCTATCTTGGTCATAAATGTCCTACCGTTTTCCTATGCATTATAGATGTTTTTGTAGAATTGCATATGTAGGAATTGATGTGTATATGCTATGCTATGTCCCATATTATTCCCTAATATTCCTTGTTTATGAGCCATCGTATTGGTAGATTGCTTAGCTATGCTATTTAGACGAGGAAGGGAATCACATCATGAAAAGTTATATGTTTTGAAAGGCTTATGTTTTGCTAAATGACAAACCAATATTTTTTAATGAACCACCTGGGCGGAATGGCATTGATTGGGTCATCGAGTGTGGATTTATGGTGGGGAATGCCGCCCAGGACACTGAGAAAGGATTGGCTTCTTTGTTTGGTAGATTTCATGTGCAACCATGTGCCAATAATGAAATGGGCGGTTGGTTGGACTCAGTAGGTTGTGGTAACTCGAACCCACGTATCCAGAGATGTAGATAGTGTAGGTTGGACCGGTGCGTGTCCGGTTTGGGGAGCTACTTCCCGAACGGTTCCTTCTTGGACTTCTCCCTATCATCACCCAATATGAGAGTGGTGGTACGAGCTGGGCTGGCCAAGTCACATGGGTAAAGTGTACTAACCCCTGCAGGGTGTATAAACTAAGTGCTTAGCTGTGTCCCCGGTTATGGACAATTTGAGCGGCCTGATACTGATGCTATGATATTTCTCACTCATTCTTATTTTTTAATTACTTAAAACTTGTTGGGTGAACATAATTGGGTAGGAGCACCTGGGAGTGAACCAGAGTGTCCTATTTATCGTATTAGAAAACTACTTTGTTACAAATGTTAGGATAAAACTGTTGCTTTATGCAAATGAGCCTGAACTCCACTTGGCCAAATAAGCATGTAGTTGATAGATATGTTGTTAACCACTTTAGCTTACTTGCCATACATTCAATGTATTGACCATTCGTGGCTGCAACATTTCGTGTTGCAGGTTATATCGTATCTGAGTGATCGTTCATAGGTCGCGAGACTCCACTCAACAATTGTTCGCCTGTGGTACATTTGGAGGATGGAGATCTACCTGTATTCGTTTTCCGCTGTGTACTTGAATAAATAATGTAAATTCTGGATCATATTCGTTGTATTATGATACACAGTTATATTTGGTATTATTTTGTACTGTGTGTACCAGTGAACCGATCCAGGGATTGGTACTATACACGTGAACTCAGCCTTACCAGGCGAGGGTGTTATACTCGATGACCTCCTAAGGGCCATGACGTCCATGATGGTTCGGAAGCCATATGTACACAAACTCCAAACATACAAGACAATAAAAGATCAAGACTAGAGTTGAATCCAACTTATAACCTACTTGTATTGGTACATGAGACATAGCCTCCCTCATATATAAAGACTAGGAGGGTTCAACAAGGAGGAAATTTCACAATAGACAACATATCTAGACATCAAAAACCCTTAGCACGCATACACCCGCCAGAACTAATCTGCGCACCATCGCCATCAAGGCACCCCTATAACCTTCGGTTTTGCATCAATAAAGAGTAGACAAGCAGGAGTAAGTTTTTCCCTATGGATCCTGAACCTAGGTAAACCTCGTGTCCCCGTGTTGCTTGTTTGTTAGCCGATGAAGTCTCCAGCGTGCCGCTCTTCCTAAAATCCCAAGTCCATAAACTATGGGCATTGACGTGTTAGCCCACGTCAATTGGCACCGTTCGGGGGAAATCTGTGCGCTGATGTAGCGACTTCGGCAGTTCCATCATAAAAAATCTACGCCTCGACGATTTTTAGGAAACGGATCTACTTTGACTCCCTTGACAACTCGCGTTCATCCGCTTCATCGTGGTCATCTTCGCCCACTCATGGTGGCCAATTTGATCTTCACCCGCACGAGCTCGGGGGCTCTATGAAAAATCCAAAGCTATCCAAACGCAGGACACCAGCTGACTCCAAGTTGGAATCATAGTGACTCAAGTCTCTAGTTGAATCAAAGAAGCTGGTGGAAGCGGATACAATAACTATGGGCATGTTCGGTAACTCTCTGGGCTCTAGCTTCCTAAAAGTTTCTTTAGAAGTTGTGCCCAAACGCCCCAGATCCCTGAGAAGCTAGATCCACAGAGTTGGTTCAAAACCATGTACAAAACGCGGAGGCACCATTTTGGTCCGCTGCGTTTCTTAAAAAGCTAGATTTCAGGTTATTTACTAAAATTACCACCGCCTAGTGACTCTCAAACCAGGCATTTCCACCGATTTCTTTGTCCTCTCTGTCTCGACCAAAAAATCTCCACATTTTCCCGTCTCTCCCGCACCCAGCCACAGGAACCTAGGCGCGCGCGCCCCACCGCTGGCCTGCCACAGCTCGCCCCCGTCCCGCTGCCGACCTCACCCACTCCGACCCGCCTCTGACCTCGCCCATCCCGATCATCCTCAAGCGCCCATCCCGACCAGCCTAGGCAACGGGTACGAGAAGGTAAAAGGATGGTTTTTTGGTACTGGTAGCTAGCTGACGAATACACGTTTTTTCGAAAGGGATATCACCTCGGCCTCTGCATCGACTGATGCATATGACCTTTATTGCTTTATTAAAATTATTAAAATAATTTATAACAAAGTTTCCAACTCATAGGTCACTTAAAGTCTAAACATACACAAACCCTCTAAACAAATCGAGGATCAAAAAAGTCATCGCATCAACATGTGATTCTATTGTCAAAACGCCAGCCACACAGGGTGAATAATGAATGAAATATGCCCTAAAGGCAATCATAGAGATGATTATATTTTATATGTATCCATAAGTTATTGTAATGTTCCTTAAATATCCATATCAGACAACTTGTATTGATTGGAATTATGTGAATTGTTTGTAAAACTCTTTATTTGTATGGTTATTTAATAGTTGTCCATAGTCGGAGTTTATGTAAGGACACACGTAAATATTAGACTAGCACATCGATTGGTTGATGACTATGTTTTGCAAGTCATAGACATGGAGATATCAAACCAATGATGTGGACACATGTTATGAACATGGGGTTGGACTGACCCAACTTGAGACTAACAATTAGACTTGCAACTCTCTCTACACATCGTGTACGTTTTGTCCTTAGACCTGAGATTGTCACATGTACTTAAGATGTGGATCGACCTATTTTGGACTATCAGACACTACTCCGTAATTGAGTAGTTATAAAGGTAGCTTTCGGATTTGTCTTGAAACATGCTGCAAGGCATGGTCAATCAAGATGAGATTTGCCCCTCTCTACTTGAGAGAGATATCTCTGGACCCCTCGAGTGATCGGATCCAGAAATGCATGGCCATGCTATATAAGGTTAAGAGTTAACCTAGTAAAGGGATTTCGTATCACAATATCGAGCAAGGGAGGTCAGCTTGGAGCTAGACCAAATTTTGTGAGACAAAGGAAAAGACATGTACTAAACCTTATGATGGTTCGTCTGATATAATCTTTGTATGCGTTTAGGAGTTGGCACGTCTTGCTAGAGGCCGCTACCAACTATTGGAAGAATAAGTGTATTCGTGTCATGTCTATACGTATATGAACGTATAGGGTCACACACTTAAGGGGCTGGAAGCCTAATGGGGATTAGATCTGAATTAGACCAGGCTTAGGCTACTAATAGGCTGCTAATGTAGAATCCCACTAGGGACGCCTATATAAGAGAGGGTGGGGCGAGCTGACCAGGGTTAGAACATTCCACCCAGCCGCCACACCTCTCGTCTGTGTTGCACGCACGGACCTAGCAGTCCGGCGTCCGACGCTTTCACCCCGCACGTGTGGATATCTCGGAGGTGCTGCATCTGTGGCACTTGGACGATCCACGCAAGGGGAGCTTCTCGTGGAACGAGGACAAGGAGAAGACGTGGAACGTCTGCACTGCCTGGATGCGCTTCATCAATTCCGCAACTGCGTATCTAGTGGTAATCCCATGATCTATGACAACAGTAATCCTGATTTACGCGATAGAAAACTTTAATTTGCGCTAGTGTAGCCTACACGTATCCCTTTAAATAAGTCCCATGCAACCATTTCCAAATGGCTGCACCCAATAGCCATGTCCGGTCTTCACTCCTCTAACTGGAGGAAAGACCACAGATCCAGTGGATAGTTATAGAAATAACCTGCATAAAAAAAGAGTTTGATAGTATGTTAAAAAGCAGGTCAATCCTAATATTTCATATAGCCCAGATCAGAGCAAAGAACAACCACTCACTCATATTTGAACTTTCTCTAACTTATTAACACCATGTAGCCAATTTCCAAATAGATTATGCTGATGCATACACGTACTCGATACTAGCTATATTTGCGTACGAAGCTAGCTAGCTGATCGTTTAATTTGCATAGAAGCTGGTCTAGCTGGCTGAACTTTGTCCTGCTACTGATAGTTTAAATTTGCTACTGCTATACAAAATTGGTGTTTATTTTTGCGTATATACAAAGTGAGGCCAAAAGTGGTGTTTATTTTTGATAGCTGAACTTTGTCCTGCCACCATATTATATCATTGCCAGTCTGAGGCCATTATATTGTATCATTGTCAATTCGATGTACTTCCTCTGTTTTAAAATATAAGATGTTTTAGCTTTGTAAAGCTAATAAATCTAGATCTATTTTAGTACGTAGGTTTATTTTGAATATTTGTGAACCTAGATACTAAATGGGTCTAGATACATTAGCTTTACAAAACTAAAACATCTTATATTTTAAAATAGGGATAGTATTTCCTAATATATTGTGTAGTAGTATCTAAAGCTAGTATGCATTCTCAAACATAGCACAATCAGGCTGGATTTTTCTTCTGCACCTAGGCCAAATCTCTTTCTTTTGGGCTTCTAGCCCAACTAGCAAATAGAAGTTGTACCAAATGTTTTCAGCTATGGAGTTGAAAGTTGAGAGTTAAGGATTTTCATAAGTTAGTGGGTCGCCGTCCTATATACAGAAAAAAGTCTAATTTGACTCGTGCCGGCACTCCAACGCATGCTAGGCAACACTAGCGGATCTAGCTCGACATATCAGGATGGTCCAACAGTACAATTTTTAATTTAATTATATATATTTTTTTAAAAAATTATAATATATAGGCAATGTAGAAATATCAGGGTGGTCCATACACCACCCGGGCCACCCTTTGATCCGCATATTGATGGGAATATGTCTACCGGGGTATATTCAGCAGGACGTTTCTGACTGGCCCAGGAACTGGCGAGTGGGCCTGCAAGACGGCGACTGGATCAAAGCCCGGTATGGATCCAAGCGACTGGAAGCTGAAGGCCCAGGCGAGTAGATAGGCCCAGTCGAGATAGGTTAAATGATTACCGAAGCCTTAACTGATTCGGTTGAGATATGTAAACCTTAGGGGAGGTGAGTCTATATAAACCTCCCTATAGGACGTGTAGAGATACGTTCCATCATACACCCAAGCGACTCGCCGCCTAGCCGACGAGCTCGCCCATTGTACCACCATCATAATACAATCTAGCAGGAGTGGATCTTTACCCTCCGGGAGGCCGAACCTGGGTAAAACCTTGTGTCTCCGCCCTCATCTCGCACCGCAGATGGCTGGCCGCCCTTGCCCCTCGTTCTACTACTCGCTGCCGATTGCAGCATCTGCCGTGACCATTCCCACGACAGTGGCGCCCACCGTGGGGCCTGGCCGGTCTGGCCGGTGTTCTGCGGCGAGATCCAATCTGCCCATCAACGAGACGGTCGCCACCGGCCGCATGATAGCGATCGGCGAGATGCTCCAGATCTTGCCGAGCAGCTACGTCCCGGCGGCGCGACCCGTCACGCACAGCATGATCCTGCCGGTCGGCACGATCAGCCTCTTCGTCGGCCTCACCGACGTCATCGTCTCGGAGGTTTCGGCTCGCATCCGCGAGTCGCCGCCACGCGATCGACTCTCCGAGAGCCAGGTTCGCACGATCCACCGCCTCGCCTCCGAGTACAACTCGGCCCACAGCATCGTGGCCGAAAACTCCGCGGCCGCGGAAGACGCGGCCCTCAATGACGACGCCGACTCAGCGACCCCGACGTCACTCGCCGTATCCATCACCGCGGCTTCACCCGTGGGCTCCATCACCCAGGTCGCCAACATGGGAGACTTCGAGGATCCCTCCATCCTTGGGATCTTCGACTTCGACTCTGGGTCGGAAAACTCCGCCAACCTCCGTGACGGGACCGGTCGCCACGCCGCGACCTACATGGCGACCGACACCGATCCGCCGGAGGATCCTTTCTCCACCCCGATCCCTCCTAACGCCACGGCAACGGAGGTCGAGGAACTCCGCCTGAAGCTAGCGGAGGCAGTCCGCAAGGAACAAGCCGAGCGCGAAAAATTTCGCCTCGAGCAGGTGACGGCATAGGAGCTGTCGCGCTACCATCAGCAGCGAATCAGGTTGCGCCTGAACCCCACCGTCCAGGGGCGCGCCCTGAACTTCGACGACGAAAACGACCCGGCCCGCGCGGCCGAGCGCGCGACCTGCGAGAACGCGCCACCAGGAGGAAGCGCCCGCCCCCCACCAGGGTCAACGGCGATGGGCGCCCCACCTCCACCCAACCGCACACCCCCCAGGGATCAGCCACGGATAGTAGTCTCCTCACGGGAGCAAGACGCGAACGGCCTCCCACTGTTCTCCACCCCGATGGACAACCTCGTGGCGGGCCGAGCAGCAGCCGACAACATCACGGCCACCGGCGACGGCGCCCTACAGATCCAGTATGTCAGGGCCCTACTCGCAAAGGCCGTCGAGCAGCAAAACGCAGGCGCCGACTCGCAGGGTCGAGTGTACTCGCGTTCTTCGGGAAGCAGAGCGGCCTCAAGTGGCCGCCGAATGGCGGCAAACACCCTCAACTGCCCGCCACCAGAGCCATTGCAGCTCCAACACCGACCCGCGAACGCGGCACTCTCCACCAACGACCCCAGGCCAGCGACCAACTTCGTCGCCGCCAACGGTCAACCCATCGACGCCCGCACCCACATCATCAACAACCAAAGCTGGCGCGCACGCCAGCCCGACGACCTGCGACACACCCTAACCAATCGCCGCGACGGCGAGCCGATGGGGTCGCTAAGTCGACTCAGCCCCAAGTGCTTCGGACCGATGATCCGAGGCGAGAAGTACCCGCCGAACTTCAAGGCGCCGAAGGAGATAGAAAAGTACGACCCTTCGTACGACTCCTCCTTGTGGCTCGATACATACCTCATGGCGATGGGGATCGCAGGCCACACCGACCTGCTAGCCGCTCGTTACCTCCCCCTGATGATGGAGGGGACGTGTAGGCAGTGGTTCAACACACTCCCCCAGGATAGTATCGACTCCTGGGAGGAGATGCGTGACGCCTTCATCAGGCACTTCGAGTGCTCCTACACCCGCGACACCACCATCGAGGACCTAGAGCGATGCGTCCAGGGACCCCGCGAGTCGACCCGCAACTGGGTCCAGCGGTGGCAAGAACTCTGGTACAACGCGGTCGGCATCCACCCGGACACCGCGATCCATTGCTTCAAGACCTCGTGCCACTACGAGCCCTTGGTCGCTAAGCTCAAGCGACATTCTCGCACACTCGACAACATACCGGACCTCCTCGAGATCGCCAAACGGTACGTGGAGGAAGATCCAAACCAGGAAACCGACGACGAGTCGGGAGGCCAATGCCGCACGAGCGACAACGACAACGGACGACGGTCCAACCTACGCTACAGCAACACTCGCCTCACCGGCAAGCGCCGCAGTGACGGGCGAGTCGACTTCGTCGCCAACGCCGGGCACGCACAATGCGAGCCCAAAAGCTTCCGCCGCGACGGGGGACTACACCGCGACGGCGGCAACTACAAGGCCAAGCCAAGGTTCGACCCCGCGGCCCTCCTTAACCAACCTTGTGCGTTTCATAGCAGGGAAGGGAAGCCCGCAACGCACACGACCGCCGACTGCCACACCCTCAGGGAGATTGAGAAGGCACGGCGAGCACGGGAGGACCCCGACAACAACCCGCCAAACGGCAGAAAGTTCGGCAACGTGGCCAGCTCGCTCCATACCTTCACAGGCTTCAACACGAAGCGCGAGAAGAAGGTCATCACCCGCGCCGTCGCCGTCAACGCGGTGGCCCAGGTGGACGTTCCCCAGTTCCTCAACTAGTCGGAGCAGCCCATCACCTGGAGCCGCCAGGACCACTCGCCGCACATCGAGTACCCAGGCCGAGTCGCCCTGGTGGTCAAGCCAAAGGTGGGCGACTACTAGATCCCCAAGACATTGATGGACGGCGGCAGCTCCATCAACATCCTGTACCTGGACACCTTCAGGCGGCTGCGGCTCTCGCAGTCGATGATCGAGACAACCCACACCATGTTCCACGGCATCGTCCCCGGTCGGAAGGCGTACCCGATCGGCAAGGTCACGCTGCCAGTCACCTTCGGCACACCAGCAAACTTCCGCACCGAGCGGATCGTCTTTGAGCTGGTACCCTTCGACATCCCCTACCACTGCATCCTGGGCGCCAGGCGTTCGCCAAATTCATGGCAGCACCACACTACGTGTACAACGCGATGAAGCTCCCCGGGCCGTGCGGCCTCATCACCATCAACGGCGACCCCGACATGGCCGCCGAGTGCGAGGCCAAAGGAGCCGAACTCGCCGATGCCGTCATCGCGGCAGAGGCCAACCACGCTGACGAGCTCGCCAAGTACGCGAGCGGGGTGAACAATGACGACCCCACCATACTCAAGAAGCCCAATTCAGAGGGCGCAAACACCTCAGCCTTCGAGGCAACGACGCACACCCGCACCGTCGAGCTGGTCCCAGGCGACTCCAGCCAGACGGTGACGATTGGAACAGGAATGAGCCCAACCTAGGAAGGCGCGCTCATCGAGTTCCTCCGTGAGAACAGGGACATCTTCGCATGGAAGCCCTTTGACATGCCTGGTGTCCCTAGGGAGCTCGCTGAGCACAAACTAAACGCCGACCCCAAAGTGCGACCCGTCAAACAGTCGCTGCGGCCCTTCAATGAAGAGTGCCGCCGAGCCATCGCCGAGGAAGTGCAGCGTCTACTCGCTGCAGGCTTCATCCGGCCAATCAAGTACTCCAAGTGGCTGGCAAACCCAGTCCTGGTCGAGAAGAAGAACGGGCCTGGAGGATGTGCATCGACTACACAAACTTGAACAGCGCCTGCCCAAAGGAGCAGTTCGTCCTCCCGCGGATCGACCAAATAATCGACTCCACCGCGGTCTCGGAGTCGCTATGTTTCCTCGACGCCTACTCTGGATACAACCAGATCAAAATGGCTATCGAGGACGAGGAGAAGACGGCGTTCATCATGCCATTCGGAGCCTTCTGCTACACCGCCATGACCTTCGGCCTCAAGAACGCCGGGGCGACCTACCAGCGGTGCATGCAAGAGTGCCTCGCGAGCCAAATTGGCTGCAACATCCACGTCTATATCGATGACGTGGTCGTAAAGTCCGCTCGCCAGGGTGATCTACTCGCCGACCTGGCGGAAACGTTCGCCAACTTGCGAAAATACAAGATAAAGCTTAACCCAGGCAAATGCACCTTCGGTGTACCAGCAGGACAACTACTGGGGTACGTTGTCTCCAAGCGAGGGATCGAGGCGAACCCCACCAAGATCGACACGATCGCCTGACTCGGCAAACCCGAGTGCCTGCGCGACGTCCAGAAGCTGGCCGGGCGAGTAGCGGCTCTCAGTCGCTTCATCCCCCGCCTGGGCGAAAAGGCGATGCCCCTATACCGTCTGATGCGTAAGAACCCCACCTTCCAGTGGGACAAGGAGGCAGACGACGCGCTCCGCGACCTCAAGAAGGTGCTACTCGCCGCACCACTACTCGCCGCCCCCGCCGACAAAGAACCCATGCTGGTCTACGTCACGGCCTCCGAGCGCGTCGTCAGCACCGTCATGGTCGTCGAACGGCCGAAGGAAGGAAAGGAGCGCCCAGTACAGCGACCGGTGTACTACATCAGCGAGGTCCTCACCGAGTCGCGCCAGCGATACCCACAGTACCAGAAACTGGTATACGCGATCTTCAGAGCACAGCGCCGCCTGCCGCACTACTTCCAGGAGCACCCGATCACGGTCGTCTCCTCAGCACCATTGCAGGACATCATCCGCAACCGTGAGGCGACTGGGCGAGTCGCCAAGTGGGCCATCGAAACCGGCGTCCATAATATCAAATACGAGCCACGAAAAGCGATCAAGTCACAGGCTCTAGCGGACTTCATCGCCGACTGGGAAGAGGCCCAGCAGCCAGAAAAGCTGCCATACCTCCATTACTGGAGCCTGCACTTTGACGGCTCCAAGAACACGGACGGCGCAGGAGCAGGGATCGTGCTGACTTCACCAAAGGGCGACAAGCTCCGCTACGTCCTCTGCCTCGACTTCACCCCTGCACCAACAACATGGCCGAGTACGAGGCACTACTCCATGGCATGCGAGCTTCCAAGGAGATGAACGTCAACCGCCTACGCTGCTACAGAGACTCCGACCTCGTTGCTGGGCAAGTCGCTGGCACCCGCGACGCCGTCTCCCCCACCATGGCGGCATACCTCCAAGCAGTGGACAAGATGGGCGGACACTTCGCAGGCTACTCCGTCAAGTGGATTGACAGGCGGAAGAACGAAGAGGCCGATGCACTCTCTCGCATTGGGTTGGCTCGACTCGCCCCACCCGCCGGCGTCTTCCTCGATACGATCACCAAGCCATCAGTCTCTCCCCCAAGGGAGATCGACATCGGAGTCCCGCTGCAGCCAGAGGCAGCCCTGGTCGCACTCGTCACTGAGCCAGACGACTGGACCAAGCCCTACGTCGCCTACCTGGAGGCCGGCACCTTGCCGGCAGACGAGACGGACGCCCGGATGATCGCACGCCGATGCAAATCCTTCACCATCATCGACGGCGAGCTCCACAAGCGCAGCGTCACCGGCGTGTTCCAACACTGCGTCCAACCCGCCGAAGGACGCAAGATCCTCCACGACATCCACTCTGGCGACTGCGGCCACCACGCCGGTGCCCGCTCTCTGGTCGCCAAGGCTATGCAGCATGGATTCTACTGGCCCACCGCACACGCCGACGCCGTCGACATTGTCCAACGGTGCGCCGTGTGCCAGAAGTACGCCAACTAGACGCACGTGCCGAACTCGGCGCTCAAGACAATCCCCATCACCTGGCCATTCACCGTGTGGGGTATGGACATGGTAGGCCCCTTCAAAAAGGCTCCCTCTGGCTACACCCACCTCCTGGTCGCGGTCGACAAATTCACAAAGTGGGTGGAGGCCAAACCAGTCTGGAAATGCGACGGGAAGACCGCCACTAAATTCCTACGCGAGCTCATATATCGCTACGGGTTCCCACACAGCATCATCACGGACAACGGCACCAACTTCGCCAAAGGAGCCATGGCCGAATTCTGCGAAGAACACCACATCCGGCTCGATCTCGCGTCAGTCGCCCACCCGGAATCCAACGGCCAGGCGGAACGGGCCAATCAAAGCATCCTCCACGGCCTGAAGCCGCGACTCCAAGTACCACTCGAGCGCACCGCCGGGTGCTGGGTCGAGGAGCTACCCTCCGTCATCTGGGGCATCCGCACCTCAGTCAACAGGTCGACAGGGTTCACCCCCTTCTTGATGGTGTATGGCGCCGAGGCAGTCATGCCCACCGACCTCGAGCACGACTCGCCACAGGTCGTCCACTACACGGAGGCTGCAAATGAACTCGCCCGCCAGGATGTAGTCGATCAACTCGACGAGGCATGTGACCTCGCTCGATCACGCACCGCCATCTACCAGCAGGGACTCCGCCGCTACCACAGCCGGCGGGTGAAAACTCGCACCTTCCAAGAAGGCGACCTGGTGCTGCGCCTCATCCAGGACAAGAAGGGCATGCACAAGCTTTCCCCTCCGTGGGAGGGACCATTCGCCATCGGGCGCGTACTCGGCAACGCCGCCTACTACCTCATCGACGTTCGCGGGGACGGCAAACTCGACGCCAAGCGACCGTGGAATGTAAACCTCCTACGGAAGTTCTACTCCTAGAACCCCACATATGTACCCTCCGGTCGCTTTGAAATAAAAAGAATTGGTTACCGCAAATTGCGCCTACTCTCCGTGTCTTGTGCCACTCGCACTCGTAATAACAGCGTCAAGCTAACTGCAGAAGTCAACCGTTGGTACAGCGATCGGCACGGCCAAGTAGTGCGTTACAAGGGCACTGGGTCACCTCAGGCCTTGCAACGTCCACGAAAAAGCCTACCCAGAGCCCCATCGGAGTCGCCTAGCCCGACTGGCTCTACGAGCCAAGACAACTGCCTTCGCTTCTCACAGCGACCACGATCCTCCGCATCCTTGACATAGCGACTCGAACGGCCAAGTACCACGCTCGGGGACTGACGACCAGTCCAGCGCGAGCGGCTAGGGAAAACGCCAAGTATGAGAGCATGACCAGGACTCGCCATGCGACTGACCCAACGGGACAGGCAGGAGCGATGCGCTCAAACTAACACGCCCAATCCTCACCCACCCTCGAGTCGCGCCTAGAACAACCAAGTACCACGCTCGGGGACTCGGCCACCCGACCTCGTTCGTGCAAGGGAAAACGGTGAAGTACAGAGCGCTCAAGGGAGTCGCCTTGCGACTGGCTCTCCGAGTCCGGGCGAGTCGACCACAATAACAAAACATTCAAAAAACCGCAAACACATAACAAACGAGGTAAACCCCATAAAAAGGGCGGACGCGCTCGGGGACTCGCTCAACCCTCAATCAAAATAAAAACACTCGACAAATCGCACAAAACACGATATCTCATTAATAGCATGTCGCACATTGTCTCAAAATACATAGTATGCCCAACGGCAGAACTGCTACTAACGCCCCAGGGCAAACTAGTTCACTCTGCAGGCTTTGACGACGACTCGCCAGCACCCTTGCGATTGCGGATGAAGGGAGTGTACGGGTTCGACGGATACGTCGTCAGCTCACCCGCCATCACCGCACGAAAGGGCTGCTCGACCTTGAAGTCCCGATGCTGCGGCTCGGGGTCGTTGGGTGCGACGAGCGTCTCCTGGTAAGGAAGGAGGTCGCCCATCGCCCAGACGCGCTTGGAGTACACCGCGGCGCGGGCCGTCAACTTGAGCACCTCGGATATCTCCACCGCGCCAGTCGACAACGGGTAGCCACTCGTCACGTCGTCCAGATCGAAGTCCTCCGGGAAGTGAGCAAGCCCAAGGCTAAGCTCCGTCACCGCTCCGCGCCGAAACGCCGATCGCATCATAAACTCAACAACCGACGGCGCCTTCTCCAAGTACCGCCACACCTCGACGAGGTCGCTGGGAATTACTTCCGTGGGCGACATCTCCTGGAGGTAGGCCCGGATGCACGTCGCCGACAACGTCGCCGAGTCGACGAGCGTGGCCACACATTGCCGCGCATCAAACGAGCTCGCCTCTTCCACGTTATCAAGGCTGCGACCTGCGGATAGAAGATAACAGTGAGTACATCGGATATTACAAAAAGGCACATGCAATAGGCAGGGGCAGACATACTCACCAATTAAGGGACGGGAGAGATCCGTGATGAAGCTCTGAAGAGAAGTTAATCATCCTGAAGCCCAGCAACAAGGGCGTCAGAAACTTTACGTTCTTCCGCGGCGGCCGTAACGGCGGCCTTGGCTCGACCATCCGCCGAACTCGCTTCCTCTTTCGCCTCCTTCAGCTCGCGCTCGAGGTCGGCGACCCACTTCTCAGCCGAGCTCAACGCCGATTGAGCCGCTGCCAACTCACTCATCGGGACAAGTCCCTGGCGGGCCTCCTCTGCCTTCGCGGCAATTGCCTGAAGCCCCTTATTCGCCTCTTGGATGGTGGCCAGTTCTTTCTCCGCGCGGCGTGCCGCAGCAAGCCGGTCAGCCGACTCACGATGCAGACCCTGCACACAATCCAAACAGTTAACCAAAGCGGAATCCAACGTGCCCACCCGCTGAAATTCAGCGAGTGCGCACTCGGGGACTGACAATCCAAAACTCTTAAGTGCCCACCCGCTGAAATTCAGCGAGTGCGCACTCGGGGACTGGAAATCATAAAAAATCCTAAGTGCCCACCCGCTGAAATTCAGCGAGTGCGCACTCGGGGACTGGCAATCAAAAAATCCTAAGTGCCCACCTGCTAAAATTCAGCGAGTGCGCACTCGAGGACTGGCAATCAAAAAATCCTAAGTGCCCACCAGCTGAAATTCAGCGAGTGCGCACTCGGGGACTGGCAATCATAAAAAATCCTAAGTGCCCACCCGCTGAAATTCAACGAGTGCGCATTCGGGGACTAGACGCGAAAATAACAAAAAGACACTAAAAGAATCAGACCGCTGCAACACACCGTCCTGATCCTCGGGGACTGGACATACCTGGATGGCTGCGCCAAGCATGCCATGAAGTTGTACCGCATCCACGGACGCGAGGAGAGCTGGCGTGTGCCCGCGACGCTGCTCGACCTCCGTATTGGCGACCCCTGGTGCACGGCTCGAGGGCGAGGTACCACTCGCTGTAGCCGCTTTGGCCATGAAGCGCAGGAACATTGCGATGGAGGCACCGACACCAAAGGAGGCCGGCTCGCCCGCCCCAGGCGAAGGAGCACCCTCCTTGGTCGGTAAGGCTGCCTCCGCGATGGGTTCACTTGGCGCGATCATCGTGTCATCAGACACCGTGACGACTTCGTCGCTCCTGGCCTTCTTGGCGCTATCCGCGGGGACGACGACCTCGTCCGCCTTCCTCTTCCAGGAGGGATCCTCCTCGCTGACGACGGGTGGCACCTTGGCCATGGTCGGATGGCCTATCTTTTTAGCTCCGGTCCAACAAGTTGATCGCGTGAGCAAAACAATCAAAATACATCGAAAGACGAAAGTAGGTGAGCAAAACTCACTTGGCGACTGGAATGAAGAGTAGCCCCGTGCGGATGCCGGCCGGCTTCTCTAGTTCGGGGCCCAGTCGACGACTGAGGCCCATCTCCAAGACATCGTGTTCCCAAGACATGGATGGTTTCTTTGTCGTCGAGGCTGCGACGGGAGCCTCTGAGACGTCTTCAGGAGGAGCTTCCCTGCGAGGTGAAGCCGCCGCGACCGGAGCGGCCCCTAGCCCAGAGACTGGGGCGAATGGCGAAGGCATCGAGGCCAGTGGCACCTCGCTCAGGACAGTGGCCGTGTCCAGCGCGGTTACCGTCGGCGGCCCCTCGCCCTTGGCCAGACTGGTAGCGTCGGAGCTGCTCGCCGAGTGCGGCGGGGAGGCCGGTCTCACCGGCTTTGTCTTCTTCTTCGGAGGGGCCTTCACCTCCTCCTCCTCCTTCTTCTTCTTCTTCTTCTTCTTCTTCTTCTTCGACGGAGTGGCCTAGCGGCCGCGAGGTGGTCTCTGGAAGTTCGTCATCATCATCATCATGACGCTCGAGGCTTTTACTCACCTCAAGCTCACGCTGACACTGCCCGCGGGTCTTGCGAACCAGCGGGGCGACCTCCTCCTCGGATTCGTCGTCGCCATTGCTCTCGTCTCTCTCTGTGTCGCCCTTGGTGGGAGGCGACTCGCCCATGTCCCGGACGGACGAGCTCGAGTTCTCGTCGTCTGAAGGCGGGAGCCATCCTTCCACCACTTGGAATAGCTGCAATGAGCACAAGATGAAATTAGAATGACCGCGACTGCATAAACTGCGATTGCGAATGATGCAAAGTGACTTACCGTTGGGGCTGGATGCTTCGCGGTGTAGGGGGCGACCCCGGCCTTTGCGTCCAGGTACGCCGCCTGGGTGATCTTCTTCAGTGCTGGGATGTAGTCCTTGAACTTCCACTCGGCGAGGCAGGACTTCGTCGAGTCCTCTCGGCCCGTGTATTGGTACATATAGTGGTCGCGCTGAGCCAGAGGGACGAGTCACTGCCCGATCCAGCAGTTGTATAAGTTAATTGTCTGGAGGCCCTTCTTCTTCAGACCGTGGATGGTTTGAAGCATTTCGTCCACAACCATCCGCTGGTCAGTGGGGAGCTTGCCGACTTGGAGTCGGCGCGGTTCAGGCCGGTCGGCGGAGTACCGTGGGATCACCGCCTCGCCCTCCGGAGTCGCCTCAGTAACGTAGAACCAAGACTTCTTCCACTCGCTTGCCGCCTTGGCGGGTAGCATCAAGTCAAAAAACGAGGCCTTCGACTTCAGCTGGAATGTCAGGCCGCCCGCGGCGAGCATTGGGCCGCCCGCTTCCTCGCGACTGATCCGTCCGTGGAATAGATCTTGCCATAGAGGGAAGTAGGGCCGGCAGCCCAGGTAGCACTCGCAGAACGCCACGAAGATGGCGAGCTGCTCGATGCTGTGCGGACCCAGGTCCGACGGTTGGATCCCGTAGTAGGCGCAGAAGCGCCGGAAGAACAGGGACGTGGGGAATCCCATCCCCCGTTCTAGGTGGCTGGTGAAGCAGATGAACTCTCCCTCGCACGGATCCGGAGTCACCTCTCCGGCCGCGGGGATGCGCCACCTACCGGCGCGTAGGATCCCTGCTTCCTTGAAGGAAGCCAGGAGCGCCCTCGTGCACTTGGACCTGCCCCATGGTTCGGTGGAGGGGGCCATTCGTGAGAAGGTTTGGTGAGGTCGGAGGATTTTGGTTCGACTGGATCGCGACGTGGAGGAGAGCGAAGAAGCGCGCAATCGGAGGAAATAACGAGGAAGTGGTTCTCCGATCGCCTACCATTCCCCTTATATAGCGGTTGTTACCCGCCAAATCAGGGAGCCGTTACTACGCCGTGATTACGCCAAAATTTACCGTTGGATTACCCCAACGGCTAGTTTGACCATGTTTAACGGTCCAACTTCAACCACTCGGCTCGCCGACCCGATCACTACGACAGTGACTAAGTATTTCACCGACTCGACTCGCCAAAGCTGTGATCAGAATGACTAGTTTTTTCCTTTATTCAGGAGCCCGCCGACGATTCGACTGGATGTCTGCTTCGAAGCCGTATACTCCGACTGCCAGCAACCACCTGCGCCCAATCAACGGCGGCCTCGGGGACTACTGATGGGGATATGCCTACCGGGGTATACCCAGCAGAACGTTTCCGACTGGCCCAGGAACTGGCGAGTGGGCCTGCAAGACGGCGACTGGATCAAGGCCCGGTGTGGATCCAAGTGACTGGAAGATGAAGGCCCAGGCGAGTAGATAGGCCCAGGCGATATAGGTTAAATGATTACCGAAGCCTTAACTGATTCAGTTGAGATATGTAAACCCTAGGGGAGGTGAGTCTATATAAACCTCCCTACAGGGCGTGTAGAGATATGTTCCATCATACACCCAAGCGACTCGCCGCCTAGCCGACGAGCTCGCCCATTGTACCACCATCATAATACAATCTAGCAGGAGTAGGTCTTTACCCTCCGGGGGGCCGAACCTGGGTAAAACCTTGTGTCTCCGCCCTCATCTCGCACCGCAGATGGCTGGCCGCCCTTGCCCCTCGTTCTACTACTCGCTGCCGATTGCAGCATCTGCCGTGACCATTCCCACGACACCTATGCTAGGCAAGGTTGCATCAGCGGCCATCGGACCAAGCATGACCACATGCAAAAGAAAGGAAAATCCATCGCGAAGACCTTTTCATGGAGAAAGTCCTGATGAGATTGTGTTAGGCAGGTCGATTCCTATCAAAAAAGGGTTTTTCTAGCTTCAGACCAGTCTGAAGTTGTCAAAACCCGGCGGGCTGACATGAGCCGTTTGTTTCTAATCCAACAACCATAGACAAACTTGCGCGGTTGGTGGCGTCGTTCAATGCCGCACACCTGATCCCACCATCCCAATCACCTGGGGCCCCACTCGTCATCGTATCCCACCCCTTCCACTTCTCCCGACCATTTCGGGAATCCTGCTGCTCTCTCTCCCCTTCTTCTCCGGCGATTTGTAGGGCGATACGGCAGTTCCCATCGGTTCCTCATCGATTCTGCTTGCCCTTGTCGTCGCCGACGCGTCAACTCCCTCCAGGTGCTCTCGCAGGTTTTGTCCTCCTCCAATTTCTCTCCTCCGCTGCTCCGACCCTTCTCTTCTATCCTTCTCTATCTTCCGGCGGTTCCATTTCATTGGTTTTATGCTTGTCATTGATTCCGGTAGGTCCTGTAGTTTAAGGTTGCTTGTAAGTTTTAATGCGTGTGATTTGCCTGCCTGGCTCCTTCATGCTTCAACCCCCGTTGTTCAAATGGTTTTGAGTGTTGCCCATGATCCCTTTTGGTGTTTTGAGTACCGTTCCCTTATTAGATCTACTGCGTGTGATGTAGTTTTGATGTTCTGATGATGTATCCATGTGAGATGTTCCCCCCATGGTCTAATGGCGATTTGATGTGTTATACATTATTTTCGAGATGGGTTAGATTGAACAGGATTGCTTGATAACAATAGATCTATCCATGGATAACATTGCTTACGATTCCTTGATAACAATTGATCTATCTATGGGTTATAGTGGGATATGATCCCTTGATAACCACAGATCTATGCATGGGTAACATTGGACAAGATCTCTTGATAACAACAATACTAACATGTTATGTGCTAACTTTTGATTATGAATTTGTATGATTGTATAAGATTCCTTGATAACTATAGCACTAACCTTTGGGTAACATTGGATAAAATTCATTGATTACAATAGTACTAAGTACTGGATAATGTTTTTGTTAAAATTTTGTTTATGATCTGTTTGGTAACTTTTGAGCAAAATGCATGATAATATGTGTGCACTCACATGGATAACTAATATTATGTTGGTATGATAACATTAGCTTATTATCATGGGTTATTTGTGTTTTGTTGGCATGACAACATTAGTTTATGATCATGGGTAACTTATGTACTGATGTGTGGATAAAATTATATTATATCCTTGTGTGTTTCCTTATTTTGTATGGTTTTATGTGGTAACTTTTGATTATGAATTTGGTATGATTGTATAAGATTAATTTATAACTATATCACTAACCTTTGGGTAACATTGGATAAAATTCATTGATTACAATAGTACTAAGTACGGTAAAATGTTTTTGTTAAATTTTGTTTATGATCTGTTTGGTAACTTTTGAGAAAAATGCATGATAATATGTGTGCACTAACATGGATAACTAATGTCATGTTGGTGTGATAACATTAGCTTATTATCGTGGGTAACTTGTGTTCTGTTGGCATGATAACATTAGGTTATGATCATGGTTAACTTGTGCACTGATGGTATTGTTTTCCTTTTTTTCTATGATTTCTTGTGTACCATTATGGTTGAGTTTTGTATTTATATTTTCATTTTAAATTGTTTGTAGTTGCCACGATGCCGAGAAAATGGAAGGCTGCTGATAATGTTGTTGAGGGTGAAAAACAACCTGCCCGTAAACGTAACAGGGCATCTCCTTCTGCTGTTACCGGTTTACTGGATTTTTTATTAGTTTATCAGAAGGCAGCAATTGAAGCAATGGAGTTTGATAGTTTGCTAGATATTAAGTGTTCATCACTTCACGGCACAGTTATGACTTGGTTTGCTAGTTTATATGACAAGCATACACGTGAATTTGTAGTGCCGGGTCGAGGAAGGATACCCCTCAATGAGGATAGTGTATTTAGATGTTTGGGGATGTGATGAGTGCAGCAACACTTCGTTGGGAGACCCCAAGCGGAAGTTATGATGCAGTATAGCAGGCAAGTTTCCTGAGTAAGAAACCAAGGTTATCGAACCAGTAGGAGGAAGGAAACGTCCCAAAGGTGTTGCAAGCAACGTGGAGACCTGCACAACACAAACTCAAGACTTTGCCCCAACTAACAGTGAGGTTGTCAACCTCACTGGTTGCTATAACGAAGGATTAACTGTATGGTGTGGAAGGTGATGATGGTTTGCAGCAAGTAAACAGTAACAGTGGAATATATATCAATGGTAAAGATTGGACCGGGGTCCATAGTTCACTAGAGGTGCTCTTCTTAGATAAACAACATGGCATGAAGGGTAAACAAATTACAGCAGGGCAATTGACAGGAACTGAGCAAGATATAACAATGAAATACTAGACAAAAAGATCCTATGAGATTCGATTGGGCAATACAACAATATACATAGACCGTCATCCAACTACATCTATGACTAGAAGTCCACCTTCAGGTTATCATCCGAACCCCCTCCAGTATTAAGTTGCAAGCAACAAACAACTACTTTAAGCAAAGTGTGTAAGGTAAACAATCCACTTGTTCCATGAACAAGAGACCGTTGTTTTCTCCCTAGTGGCAACAACACATCTACAACCGAAGAGATTTCTATCACTTCCGTTGATTAAGTAGAGGCATGAACCCACTATCGAGCATAAATACCCCTTATTGGAGTCACTAGCAACTACTCGGCCAAGATAGCTACTAACAACGGAGAGCATGCAAGATCACAAACAACATAGACATGATAGAATCATAAAGACAAAACCATTAATCAATCTGACATAATAATCTCAATATCCATCGGATCCTCGCAAACACAACATGCATGCTTACAAATAGATTAGATCTTGATCATGAACGGAGCTCACAAGATCTATACATGAAATCACAAGGAGGAGATACAACCATCTAGCTACTACATGGACCCATAGTCCAAGGTGGAACTACTCACGCTTCATACCGAAGGCTAACATGATGAAGAAGAAGGCCTCCAGGATGATCTCCCCTCTGGCAGGGTGCCGGGAAGAACTTCAGATCCCCCCGATCTAGGGATGATGGTGGCGGCGGCTATAGACGGTTTCGTGGAGTTTTGATCGGGTGCCTAAGGTTTCCGCATCGGGGGCTTCTTATAGGCGAAGGGGCGAGCCAGGGGGGCACCAGGGCGGATGCACCCCCCAGGCGCGGGGTGGGCCCACCCGCGCGGCTAGGGGGGTGTGGCCCCCTGGTGAGCCTTCTCCGTCTTGTCTTCTGGCTTCGTGTTGCCCATGGTAAAATATTGACTTTGGCTTTTGTCCCGTCCAATTCCGAGAATATTGATTTTCTGCCTTTCTAGAACCAAAAATAGAAGAATACAAGCAACTTGCACTGTGGCATCTTGTTAATAGGTTAGTTCTAGAAAACATATAAAAACACCTCAAAGTGTAGACAAAGCAAAGCAAAGTAGATACTAAACAAGCATGTAACATCAAAAATTATAGATACGTTTCTGATGTATCAGGTTGCCGCTTGGTGAAGAGCCGATTTCATATTATGCTGATGCAAAAATTCAGGGTGGTCTTGCCCCTGTTCTTTTTCCTGATGATTGTGGCACACCTTTGAGAACTCGAGTTTTTGAAATCTTGAAGAATATGACTTCATATGGAGTTGACTTCAAGCAAGTATATGTGATGTACATTGTGTTTACACTTCTGTCAACCACCACCCGGAACCGTGTTTGCCATAAGTGCTACCCTATCATGGTAAGTTTTGGTTGTCATGTTTTTTCATTTTCAATATCTGTCTTGGCTGGTAACTTATATGCTTTTGTGTTGATAACTTTCTGTTTGGTGTGTTGATAACACTTGTGTTATAGGGTTGGTAACATTTTTGTTTTTAGGTTTTAAGGTGGTGTGTAATATATGTGCAAGTTTTGATGTTATGTTTATAACTTCTTTTCCATTATCTAATTTCAGCACAACATTGGAAATGTGTCCAAGTTCCAGTGGTGCAAGTTTGTCGCTGACCAGCTACACAAGGAGCTTTCTAGTGGTAGTCATACGCAGACTTGCCTTTTTCTCTTGCAAGTACACATTGTTGTTTTTATATTGTGTGAATATTACTTTCTATATTGAAATTTGTTTTATGTTTTAGTTAGTGTATTGATTGTATTCTTTTTCTGGTTTTTTTCCTGCAACTGCTTTATGTTGACTCACTTGATGTTAGTGGGTTGGATATTGATTTTCCGGAAAAGCGGTATGCTGTGAACATATGGTCAAGAGAGTTAATTGATGAAGTGTTGAATGCTGATCTGCAAGATGATGGAAACGCATATGGAAAGATGGAGGTATGTAATACATTTTGTAGCATATGTGTTTCTATGTTGTGGATAACTTTTAGGTTTAAGTGTTGGTAACATGTTATATGTCTATTTGATTGCATTGAGTATAAATAGTGGGTAACTTATGTGTTTATTGGGTGGTAACATGTAGTTTATAATGTGAGTAAGGTGGGTAATATGTAGAAAACTGGTTGATCACATTTGCTAATTCTGTATCTGTTTCTTTGTGCAGTTGAAGCCTCAGTATGGCATGAGCTTTTGACTTTTTGGTGGTGCCCAAGGGTTCAACAAATGGTTTGACACTTGTGCAAACCCTAGTTGTTCAAATGAGGTGAGATTTTTAGGATGTTGATATTGTACTTATATTTTTTGTCCTGTTACTTTTGTTTGCTTTTTGTTTTGTTAATGTTCTTGTTGTTTCTTTTATTTTTATTTGTGCAGCAAAAGTCACAAATAGCAAATCTTGTTGTCAATTTTGCATCTGGTATTTTTGGGTTAATGAGTACCCTTGTGCAAGGTAATGCTGGTGCCGAAATGGTAAAACAATTTACTGCCCAGTTTGGTGGTCAACTTGCAACGCAAGCCATGGGAGGAATCTTCATGGGTGGAGCTAGCTCAAGTGGTGCTCGCGGTGGTTGCTCAGGTGGTGCCCATGGTGCTACCTCAAGTGGTGCCCGTGGAGCTAGGCTTACTCGTTCTATCACTCGTGGAAGGAATGTTCCACGCACTAATGTAATCTTGTATCCTATTCTTCCTACTGATAATACATTTTTGCGGGATTCAGACTGCAGCAGTTCTGACAGCAGTGGAGACGACGATGCTGAACAGTATGTCTGTGCGGACAGGAAGGGTAAAGTTGTGGCTGGTGGTCGCGCGGGTGGTTCTTCCAATGTCCAACTATCTTTGACTTTCCCAGATTCCAATGAAGAGGATAATAAGAGTCCAAGAGCAAGATCACCTGATGATCGTCATATGTCACCACCGGGAGCTAGGTCACCTATTATAGATCCTGTCTCACCCATAAACCGGGTGACTGATACTCATGTTGCTACTGTTGTGGGTGGACAGCAACAGACCCTTATGCGTGTGTATGAAAGGTCTAGGAAGAAGAAGTCACGTACTGTTGAGGGGGTTGATAATGACATCAAGTCTCTTGTCTGGAAAGAGATGGGCCTTAGTCCTGCCATGATGCGGTCTGCTGTTTCTAGGAGGTATGAGCAGGCATAATTATTTATCTCAGTCATTTCTGTTTTTTTGTTAATAACTGGATAACTTTATTACCTTAGTGTTGATAACTGTATCATATTTCATCTGATAACTTATTTATGTTTTTGTGGGTAACCTTTATGTTTTATGTTTATTACGTTTACATTGATAACTTTATATTGATAACTGTATCATATTTCATCTGATAACTTGTTTATGTTTATATTGATAACTGTAGCCTTTCTCACATGATAACTTCTTTATGTTTATATTGATAACTGTAGCATTTCTCACATGATAACTTCTTTATGTTTATATTGATAACTGTAGCATTTCTCACATGATAACTTGTTTATGTTTATTTATCTCAGTCATTTTCTTTTTTAATTGTTAATCACTTGATAACTGTAGTATATTTCATCTGATAACTTATTTATGTTCATGTTGGTAACTTGTCTGTTTTTTGTTTATTATGTTCTGATTTTTTGTTTTTTGTTGGAAATTATTTATTACAGCAAAAAATCATCGAAGAAGACATCGATGCTAGCTACAAGGTCTTCACCACGGTTGGCAAAACAGCGTTCCGCAGATGGAGGCACATCTGTTATAGATGTTGATGGATCCTCTCCTATTCCTTCACCTACTCGTGTTGAAGGACATTCTAATATTGTTGCAACTCCTGATGTCGTGGATGCGCCTGCTGGGAATCTTGAAGAGGTTATATCTGGTGGAGAAAAATGTGGCAAAGGTGTTGCTATTGAAGATCTTACTGTGACGAGCGCACCTGCTACAAATGTAGTAGGATTATTTTGTAGATGTGACAATGGATGTAGCTCAACCAGACTCGAGAGCTCCACTGATTAAGCAAACCATTGATCAGCCTGTTAGCAGTAGCATGGTAAATGTCATGGCAAATAAGACGGAGAACATCACGGAAGTTTCTGCTGCCAGCAGAAATGCCCCTAGGTTGATGCCAATGTTCAGGCAGGTGGTTATGTTTGTCCTGATGGTGATGTTCTTGTTCCTGCGTCATCGCTGTTCACCAACCCTGCCACAACTGCTACTTCTATTGATGTTGCTGCAAGTCCTGCTGTCTGCTCGCTTGGAGATCCATCAATCCAGGGTGAGAGTGAAAATGAGCCTTCTGTCTTGGATGATAGTACCCAAGAAGATGTACCACCTGTTTTATCTGCTCCTTTGGTTCCTGTGTCGAGTCTTTTCGACCCCCCTATTAGCAGGCAGTCCAGTGTGACCGATACATCTGCTGTTCCTTCACCACTTGTTAGTGGAGATGGTGCAGATGGAAGTTCTGAAGCTGAAGTCACCGTTATCAAGAAAGCAAAATTGGTTGCTCGTGATGAAAAGTTGAGTCTTGCTGCTAGGATACCATTACATGTTTATAGGGATGCTGTGTCATTATCTGTGCCTGATGCGGATCCTCCTATTGCTCCCACTGCTGGTGCCCTTGCATAGTCTGCTCCTACTGTTGGTGCCTCTGTGCAGCCTGCTCCTACTGCTAGTGCCCCTACGCAGCCTGTTCCTGCTCAGCCTGATCTTCATATCGTTGCACAAGGTGATTCTAATGCGGTGCCTGTCTCTCGTCACATTTCTGCTGATCCGGGTGATTTATTCCATGTTTTTGAAGCAGAAGATCTTCTTCCTTTGTCTTGGGCACCTTCTGCCAGCACTGGTACACACCTTCAGCTTGATAACTTTTTGTATATGCCCTGGATCACTTTTATATATTAGTGCTGATAACTTTAACTTATTTATGTTGGTAACCTACACTGTTTTTTGTTTTTCAAATGTCTTAAATGCTTGCAACTTGATTATATGCTTGTATTATATGCTTTTTTGTAATGTAAAACTATATTCTTTTAATGATGTTTTATTTCATAGTGTATCATATGTTTTTATCATGATTGTGCATTTTTTGTTTGTGTTGATAACTTTATATATATGCCTTTGATCACTTTTATATACCAATGCTGATAACTTTAGCTCATTTATGTGGGTAACCTACACTGTTGTGTTTGCAAATGTCTTGTTTTTGTAAGTTTCATAAATATATGCTTCTGAAAATGCTATGATTGGTGTTTGATAACTTGTTTTTATATGATTTAGTAACTGTAGATCTAAGTGGTGGATTAATATACATATATTCATTGGTAATTTCATGCAATCTTATAAAAAACCTCCATTTCTAGATATATAATTATAATCGTATGTTTAGTTGGCATGAAATACGTATTAACATATTTTTTGTACGAAGCATGTAACATATTATCTGACATTAACAAAAAAATTGTCCCTTTTTATTCTTGTCTTTGTTTTGGGACATACTCTATGCAGCTGTTAACTTATTGAACTTACCGAAAACGGGTGGTGATAAAAATGAGGGTGCAGATGGATCTAGTTAATTGTTCCTTTTGGATGACAAACTTGAATATCATCGTTGCGATGGCTGTTTGGGGCTTGGGTTTCATGGCGGTTGGGCTATCTTTTGATGGAGGTTCTGTTTTATGGTAGCCGTAGTTAAAATTAGGTTTCACTTTGTGGGAACTTTTCTTTTGTGATATGTTGTTGATGGAACAATTTGTACTATAATTTATATGACTCTATGTTTGTGTGATGTAATTAAACTACCTTTATTGTTTAATATATGTGTAACATCCCAGCATTAGAGCTTAGAAATAAGCTGAACACAGATGTGTGCATTGCATTCATGCATAGAAAATCCAAATAATTTTCGCGCTTTTGAACAAAACTTGTCAAAGTGATTGAAGCTTCTCTCAACTTGATGGAATTGAAGTAGATCATCAAGTTGAATGCGATAAGTTTCAATATGACCTTTGCTAAAACCTTATTTTGGGTAAAGGAGATTTGATCTAAGGGTAGATCAAATGTAATAAAACCTAAACCCTAAATCTTTAACCAAACATAATATCCATTTCATATGATTGATCTATCATCTTATTTCCACAATGCTTTATAGGAATATTTTCCTATAGCAAATCACTTAAGCACATCCTTGTCATTTCCAATTATCTTAACCATATGTGCTTAAGAGTTATCTTTATCAATCCCTTTCCTTAAGTCACTCTAGAAAATAACTTTCTATTTTAAAGGGTGATATCATTAAAGATCATAAACATGAGGAATATATGACTTAACCATTAATCTTTACCCATGCTTATAAAAGAAATGTGAGAATATTAAATCTCCTAAGAACTTATGGTAAGCATTTTCAATTCAAAACTTAACTCATATGTTAGTTGTAATAAAATATATACATTGTTATTTCCTAGATTCATGAGAATAATATTAACCATACTAATTCCTTAGAATATCATGCATCAAATAATGATATAGGATCATTATATTAAATTTTCTCCAAACTATAAGTTAATTAAAGCCAAATTTTATAAATAAATAAGGAAATATCCTATAATAAATCCATGGTTTATTTTGGAAAGAAAATTAATAGCAAAGGCTCTTACCAAATATAAGAAGAATATATATAAAATAAATAAATAAAGAAGTATAACTTTATATAATAAAAGTTCACAAAGTGATTTTAAATAACTTTATTATTGCTGGTAGTATTCAACAAAGGAATTCCATAAAGAAAATTTAAAACAAGTGTTTAAATACAAAATCTAGAAAGAAAAGAAAACATAATTAGAAAAGAAAGAAATAAAAGAATTGCCCAGCCCAGTTCCTGGCCATGGCCATGGCCCATTTTTTCCCTTCTCTTTATAGCCTATAGCAGCCCACTTTGGCCCAGGAACCAGCCCGACTTATCTTGCTCTGTGACTGACAGGTGGAACACTGGCAGGGACCACAGGTTTGTTTCGAATAAGCTCAGGGGGTTTTCTATAAAAAATATCGTCGTCATCATCCTCACGCACACAGGCACCTGAGTGCGTACCGTCGATGCCGTCCGCCGTCGTCATCAAAATTCGACCGCCGTGATGCTCGCCGCCGACCCTGAGAGGTGTAGATAAGACCGTCACGTCCTCCTCTATCCTCTCATACTTATCTCATCTTCTCTCGTTCCCTCTCTCTCTCTCTCGCATAGAACATCGAAAACCTAACCGCCGGAGTCGCTTGTCACCGTCGTTTGAGACCACCCCAAGACCAACTGGAGATTCCACAAGCTCCGCCGTAGTGGACTTCGTCTGCTCGGAGGAGGAATCGAGCCGGGAAGCCTGAAATCATGTGCATCGAGTTCGTCTATCCACCGCTCGCCGTTGACCATGGCGACGATGTATGAGCTCGCCTCTCCTCGTCGTCGCCACTACAAGCTTCCTGGTGAGCTTCTGCTTCTGATAGTCCTCTCCGATTTGCTCCTATCCATCTATAACGTCGTCTCCACGCTCGTCGGCAACCACCGCCGCTGGCTGCCGTCACCCACTGTGCTCCGGCGACCAAATACAGGCGGCGCTACCACCACTAGAGTTGCCTCTGCCTCCTCTTTCTGATAAGCCCAAGCACTAACCAGCACACGCACCCGATTCATGGATTCAACCATGATCTGAGGATGATCTAGGAGTGATGTCAGCGTGACATCACGCCGATGTCATATTTCTATTTTTATCATTTTAAAAATTGTATTAATATTTTCTGTAATAAATCAAAACATTAGATATGACATGGCATAGACCCCACTAGTCAGTGACTGGGGGTAAGAACAGACCTGGTGAGAAAAACCTTTTCACCCCATGCTGACATCAGCATTACATCATAAACTATTTAGTTTATTAAATCCAGAAATTAAATAAAATGATTCAATCTTATAAAATCAATACCTTTTGTTTTACAATTCAGAAAAAATTGTTTTATATATGAAAATTTTCAGAAAAATAAACTATATAACATTAAACTATTATCGAACATTATTATATTTATTATTTAAATAAACATTATTTAATAAAGGTTTTATAAGTAATAATACTTTGATAATTCATATTTTAATATTGGTAAATATTAAAGAAAATACCAAAAATCTTAGAAAAATAAGAACTATAATTTAAAACTATAATCATACATTATTTTTTCACTTAATTAAATATTTATTATTTATTATGTATTTATAAAGTAAGAAATTTTATAAAAATCATAGCTTAATATTTATAAATCACAAAAATAAATGTAATATACCAAAATGATCACAAAAATAATACCTACATGTTAAAAATATAATATTCCACTTTTGAGGTAAATAAAAATTTAAACACTTTAATAACTTGAATTTAAACCTAATTCCTTAGTTGATAATTCATATAAGGGTAAATAAAAATTGCTAATATTTTAAAATTAACCAATCAAAGTCTAATAAATAGTATTAGTCTTAAATAATGAAATATGAAGTCAAAATGGTTCAACACATTTTAAAAACAATTTTATTAAATTATCATTGAACCATAAATATAGAATATCTTTTAAAAAAATATTCTTATCCAATATAAAATGTTCAAGAATAATTGTTGACTAAATAAAATCTTTTCCATTACTTCAACTACAAGTTTATAAACATACCACCACACTATAGTAAATCCATAAATAGTAAGTATGTTATTTCCTTGATTACAAATCATAACCACACCTTTATAAAGAGATAAAAATTTCTATTCCATTATAAAATTAAGAAACAACTACTCAAATATAAGTAATACTAATCTTAAGTAACTTTAAGGAAATTTTATGAAGTGAACAAAGTACAAATACCATAAGTTTTGTATCTTAAAGTCCATATATGTCTTTAAAGTTAACTTTAGTCTACAAGACTTTAAATATAAGGCTAAAAACTTTATTATGTGTTTTATAGTTTACTTTGGTCTGTTTCAATTAAGATTTAGTGCATCTCAAATACCAAACTAACCAAGTTAAAAACCAAGATAGATAAGTCTTAAATACTAATTATATCATTATTCAAATGGAGTAATTCTTTCTTACTTAAAGACTATAACTAGTAAGAACACCTAATAAGGTTAACTTAAAGTTTAAATACTTCTGCTTAGCTAAGTAAGATTTTCTTCAAAAAGTTATTCTTTTAAGATACATTATAAAGCAAGACATAAGCATTCCTCTAAAGGCTCTAAATGATGATCAAGCCTGGTATACACAATCTTTAGGTACCTTCCACACTTACATGTTTTATTATGGTGTGCTACTTGTTATGTTTACATATTGTTTCACGCACACTCATAGGCCTTAATAAGAAGCACAAATGTGAAGCTCTTCTAAAAGTACAACACATTCTTAAGGAACCATTTCCAGTATCCGAACCCTAGGACAACGCTTATTCCAGGGATTCGTGTTTATCAAGTGCATTACATTACTTACGCATAATAGCATTTTGCCTCTTTAAACAATAGTCCTTACCAGACCAAACATGCTGATTTCAGATATTGGATATTTTATATTGTCTCGAAGACTGTGAGTGCATAATCTTGCAATCACAAAAGGCAAGTTCATACTTGCTCATTTCCTTTGGTTATTTTCAGTAAAGTATTTTGCAAATCTAGTGTTATCATCACCTGCATTTCAAAAAGGTCAGAAAACACTATTTTTGATAATAATGTGAATTATTGGTTACTGATCCAGGGTGATCAGCTAATCTATTAAGTCTGGCAGTTGGAATACCACTACACATGACTATATCACCTAGGACTTAACAACCAATGTCTCCAGTGATTCTTGCGCCGTATATTACGCGTTGACCATGAGATTTGGAATGGGACAAAGAAGTTAGCTGTATCTTTTCCCTCTCGCATGGAGCCGGATGTGCGGGTCGTGGCTGTTATCACTCATAGCGTGAATATTAATTGGTAATTCATAGAGGATATGCAGCATATGGGTGGGAACCCTCAACGTCCCACGATAGTTCCGGCATCTGAACGGTCTATACTGCCAATTGTCGTAATTCAATAGGTGGGCTAGCATACACCAAGGAGACATGAAGGGTTGCGAAGAAGGCAGTGATTGGCTTGGATCATCTACTGGGCCCCACACCATTGGAAGTGTTGACGGGAAAGATCGCTCGGTTGTGCAACAAGGATTTGATCTCTCATGGGTAAAGTAACGCACCTCTGCAGAGTGTAAGAACTATAACTTGTTACTCCCTGTTCCGGGAAGGAGCTACGAACGCGGCGGGAAAGGAACTCCATGAAAGTTCTGGTAAACTCGCGAAGGCTGACGGACATAGCTTTTTAGAATAAAAGCAACCTTTGAAGAAATGTTTACGAAAACTTGCATTGCCTACGACCTATGGTCTGTGGCTATAGATATAGTGCATCAAACACTCTTTTCTAGTGAACTTACTGAGTACGCTCGTACTCAATGTATTTTCTTAACCCTTGCTAGATTCTGAAGCCATTAAGACGATGTCTACACCAAGTTATGCTCCAGGAATCATCATCAAAATCTCAAGCTCTTCAATGAAGTAAAGGAAGTCAACATATGCATCAACTAAAGTGAAGAAGAAGTTGCTGATTTGATTGGAATACTATATCTAGCCATAAAACCTACTTCTATAGAGTATTGCAATAGCAGCAATGCAAGCCCCAATAGTTCAGATACTAGTTTATTAGTATGTTGGTTATGAGTTGATTATTTCTGATTCTTCTTTGTAAGAAGTTTCTTTCTCTCTCTTTAACCTAGAGTGTTCTCTGGATCTTATGTAAAGAGTCGAGTTGTAACCTATAGTCATGTCTTGGACCTGCTGTGTTTCTGTTGTACCACTCTGAGGGATGTAATACTAGTGAACAATGTTTCATTGGTGTTATGTCAATGACTATAGGGTACTACATCATGAAGTGGTATGCTGGGTCACCGCAATATGTTATGTTTTTCAATTTTTTCTTTATGGTGATAAACATGTGGTTCTCTTTTTCCACATGGGGTCCGCCATTTCTATCCTTTTTCATTTGGACATTTCCTTTGTCCTTTCTTTATTATTTTTGTAGTGTATCAAGAAAAAGTTGATTGTAACTGCAAAAAGCCGGTAAATGATGAAAATGTAGTTATTTATCTTGATGATCTATTGGGTGAAAAGATTAGTTATCAAGCTGTTCGGAGTTTTACGAAAGATACCAAACAGTTGAACCAGACTAGTTGTTCCGTTCTAGGTAACTAAACAAAATTGTTTAGTTATTCTATATGTATTTGAATTGATATTTTTTATGTGCTGCAATAAATTTTGTTGTTGTAGTTGTTCCTGATTATTCAACTCCTGGTGTTAGTTCTTCTCTTCCAGTTGCTGTCGTTGGCAGTGTTACACCTGCGATGCACTGTTAGACTTATTCATCCTGCCAAGTCTCTTCTTCCTCCGTTCTCCTATACTACGACAACTGCAGAAGAAGATGCATTGTATAAGAAGATTATCATACACATGCGTAATACGAATAAGTTGAAGATTAAAAAGTATGTGCATGTTCTTTTTTATAATCTTCTATCCTTTTTAGTATTCTCTGTTGGTAACTTAATGCTACCATTGGTCACTTTTAATGTTTTATGCTCGATAACTTGACTTTTTATGGTATCTGGTTGATAAGTTGTAGTAATCCTGGTGGGTCACTTGTAGTATTTTTAGTGGATAACTCTTAGTTTTTATAGTGGATAACTTGAACCTTTTTTGTTACTTGTTTGCTAACCTGAATTACAACTTGTGTATCACTTTGTACTTCTAGTTGCTGAACTTTATGGTTTTCATTGTGGATCATTTTTAATGTTTATGGTTGATAACTTTACCTTTTTATTTGTAACTGGATGATAAGTTGTACTAATACTGGTTGATCACTTGTACTAGTTTTAGTTGATAACTCTTTAGTTTTTTCAGTGGATAACTTGAACTTTTTTTGTACTTGTTTGATAAGTTGTATTACTACAGGTGGATCACTTGTACTATATTTTTGTGATAACTTCTGGTTTTCATAGTGGATAACTTCTATTCTAATCATTACATTTTTTTGTAGCACATCTATTTGTAACATTGAACCAATGTGGGTGACAACTAGTGATTTTGCTGAAAGTATGATGCCATATGACGAGCTTTCTAACAATATGTGTGATCTTGCTATTTCTGCAATGCAATATAATTGTCCATCCAGCAAGATATTTTTTTGTTATATCGTTACTAAATATCCGTTGGAGGGAAGATTCACTGCTACTCTTGTTCGAAGGTCATTCAGGAGAGATGACAACTATAAACCCAACCATAAACATATGGTATGTAGTCTAATTTATTATTTATTGTTATTATTCTATTGTACGAAGTTGATAAGTCCAGGCATAGTGCATGGTAACCATTGCTTATTTTGTGTTGATAACTCTTTCATTTCTGCCTGGGTAACCACTATTTTTTCTACACATGCCTCTACTTATCTTATGTTCATTTTTTCTGTAGCTTTGCTTTGCTGTCCTTCAGGAGCTAGGGACTAAAAAGGACCCTATGGGCCATTGGTATGCTTTCTGTTAATATGTCTGCTAAAAGGTTTGAGATTCTTGACTCGCTTCGTGGTGAAGCTAATGTAGAAATGATTGAACATGCGACCAAGCTAATGGAAGCAATAAAGAAAATGTACATCATCAATTATTCTGTTTCTAGAAGACAGATTGAAGATTTTGAGTTGATGCATGTCCCTGTTCCGAGTAAAGTTGACAGGTTAGTTTTACGTATACCGTGGCATCATTTATTTTTTGTTATTATATTAGTTTTTTTTGTACGCATGTAATTTTATTTTGGTTTTGTATAATCATTGATATTATATTCTTTATTCTCTATTTATTATTTGTTTTGCAGCACTGATTGTGGGTTCTTCATGCACAAGAACCTTGAATTGTGGAATGGAAGCGTTGTGCCTTATATTTCTCAAGATATGATGCCGAGAATTAAGAAAAATATGACTTCTTTTTGGTTGAACCATCCTTGTAATGTTGTTTTGTATTGGAGGTCACTTTTGGAAGAAAATAAGTTCTGAGGTATTTTTTCCCAAGTTTATCCATACTCTTACATGTTTATTATCCAGACTCTTAAATGTTTGTTATTCAGTCATATTTCTGTAACTTATCCACACTGTGTTATATAAGTTACCCACCTTATACGTGTTTTCTTATATATGAGTGTTTTTTATGCTTTCTTTCTACTGTCAATTATGTTTGATAATTTTTCTATGGATTATTTTGAGGGATAATTTCAAAATATAAGTATGAATAACTGTGGTTCTTATCTACCTGATAACTTCTACTTGTATGCATGGATAACTATTGTGTTTGTTGGTTGATAACTTATAGTCATATGTCTGGATAACTTCTGTTTTAAATATTATATTAATGTTTTTGTTGGGTAACTTTTACATATAAGCATTGATAATTGTAGATTTAACCAGTGGATAACCTTTTTTGTATGCATGGATAATTATTGTGTTAGGTGATGGATAACTTGTACTCATATGTGTGGATAACTTCTGTGTTATCTAGTGGATAACTTGTACTCATATGCATGGATAACTTGAAACCGCAGAATGTATAGCATGAACTATTATACATAGAAACAACAAATATATCGTTTTCATTTTGTGTTACATAAACATTCTAGATTTGATATCCTAGGAGCTTCAACTTTTCCTGGCATTTGCGGATGGTGTGACCTTCTGCACCACAGTGGCTGCATTTCTTTGATTTCTTTTTATCAAGGTCTAGTGGATTTTTCTTTGCTATTTGTCATGGTCGCCCTTTTATTACTGACTTCTCCGGGTTCTGTATGTGCTTTGTTCATGACATGTGAGATCCCGATGTGCTTGTTGTTTGAAGTGCTGCATAGTTGCTTGTTGACTGTGCCTTGTTTGGTGGGGCAGTTGTCGAAGGTGTCACGCTTGCGTTGTTAGGAGCACTAGACGATGGCATAGTAATCGCTTCATTTTTTGCCTCTCTTTTATTCTTTTCTTCTCTTCTTACTATCACATCTAGCTCTTGTTTCATTCCCTTCAAGTGTTTCCTAATGATTTTTCTTCCACCATCTGTCTTTACTCCTATCTTTGCAGCTCTAGCAAACTCTTGTCTGTATGATGCAGACACCATCATATTTCTTGGATCTTCAGGCATCTCTTTCTTTCCTTGTTTATGTTTGTCATGTGGTTCAGCTAGGATAGTTTCTGTGTCCAATGTCCACCTTTTTAGGATGTACCTATCTGGGATTTGATGGACTTTTATATGCATCATCACTTTTATAATGTGGCAGCACAGCATACCGTCACGATCGAATTTGCAGCAGTTGCATTCATATGTTCCTTATTCCCAGTTTGCGAATACCCTATAACTTCTGTAACCATAGTGTGGAACCGGTATCCCTGTTATGCTCAGTTCAAACTGGTATCCATTGAGGTGGTCGCATTGGTATGACATGCTCTTTTGCATTTCGCTCTGAAACCTGAAGAAGATTTTCCTCGTGTATGCTTTTGCCATTTGTCTCTCCATAATGCTTCCACACCACCACTCCGGGTCTGTCAAAGATGTATCACACTCTGCCTTTAGCTCATCATTGTAAATCTTTTCTTGTACTAACATGTACTGTTGTACAAACTCATAAATGGAGTTGCTTAGTTTGATGTAATGCTTGAGCACTGCGTTGAACCCTTCGCTTCTTGCTGTGGTCTGAAGGAATGGGAAAAAGGCGTGCATAAAGTACGCTGGTACCCAAACCTTTCTTTGTTCCCACAGTGAAAACAGATCCACATTGTCACGGACATTATGAGTATTTATCATATGCATCCAAGCCTCCTCAAATTCCTCCGGTGCCAAGCTGTTGTTCACACATGCATTGAAAGTGTCGAGCAGCTCTGGGTGGTTGGCCATGAATGTCCCTATTTTCTCAGTTGCATTCTGGATGACATGCCATCTGCAATTCCTGTGAGTTGCATCCGAGAAAACAACACTTATAGCACCACCCATGGCAGCGTCTTGATCTGTTATTATATTTTTGGTGCTAAGCCGTCCATTGCCAGTTTAAAAATTTGAAATAGCCACACAAAGTTTTCCTTGAGCTCTTGACGCACGAACCCGCATCCAAACTGAACTGATAGTAAATGGAGCGCATGGTAGTTTATACCGGTTCGTTAGGTAGGTAGTGTCGAACGATATGCAATCATTGTATCCAGACTTGTATTCTCTTCGTGATGCCCCGTCAACCCAAAACAGGTTCTCAACCCTGTCCTCTTCATCAAGTGTAAATTTGTAGAAGAAATATGGATCTTTTGCATTCACCTTTTCGAAGTATGCCAAGGTGTCTTGCATGTCGTGGTGATTGTTTTCAGTGTGAAAAGAATCCCTTAGGTTCACTACGTCTTTTTCTATGTATGGCACATCATTCAGACTGTCGTAGAAACTTGCCATCAGCTGCATCTGTCGGCATGTTTCGATGTTGCATGCATGCAGCATCCGCAAGAACACCTTTCCTTCTACTGGGATGTTTCGGTGTGAATGCAAGAACCTTTGAAAGGACTATATTTTCCCATGCTATTTTGGTGATGATGATAATCACACTTATGGTTTAACCGTGTACTTGAGTTTCAGGAAAAATGCTTTTGATGATTCCTATGGTTTTTGTGGATGCTCTCTTTGGGATCTCATGAAGATGGCGGCCTTTAGTTTTTCTAGTTTCTCTCTTTTTATTGCTTTAGGTCACCGTACTATCAAGAGGGGGTCCATCTCGGAAGGCTGTGGGAAATCACTTGTTCTTGCACAAACCCCATATGCACCGCCACAGCCATCCTACTCATCCGTGAGAGAGCGAGGTTCTAATTTGCTGGATCTGTTTCTGTCTGATCGGAACTTTCGGCCAAGCGCCGGAAGTTCCGCTTAGGGCTTTTCTGTGGGAGGATCTGGAACTAAGTTCTGATCCAACTTCCGCTGGAACTTACGGCCAGCTCCCAATACCTTCTGTGTGGGTTGCTCTATTTGCCGGAACTTCCACCGGAAGTTCCGGTGAGGAATTTCCGCTGCTTCTCGCAGAAAATTCCTGAGCGGAACTTCCGCCCAGACGCCAAAAATTTCGGTTAGACATGCTTCGGGACCCAGTTGTTCCGCCTCTAGTTCTGCTGAAGGATCAGTACCCTTTTTTTCAAAGTTGTCTATTTGACGGAACTTGGGCCGAATCTTGCATCAAAAGTTTCGCCAGAACTTCCGGTCAGTTTGACCGGAACTTTCGGTCAAGCTTTTGGAGCGGGCGTCAACGGGCTGATGACCGTTGAAGTCTTGCTGGGCGGAACTTCCGGCCGCTCACCGGAAGTTCCGGTGAGGTCGTGGAGGCTGTAATGGTCCAGCGTGGAGGGAGCCTATTTAAGGCGCCCCCTTCTTCCTCCCACCTATCTTGAATATTTTCTCTCTCCTCCATTAATGCTCGAGCTTCACCTCACTAGATATCTCTCCCTAGCCACTCAAATCACTTGATCTTTTGAGAGGTGACCTAGATCTACACTTCCACCAAAGAAGATTTGATTTCCCCCACCTATCCTTTGTGGATCTTGTTGCTCTTGGGTTTCTTGAAACCCTAGAAGCTATAGGGCATCCTCGGAGCTAAGGGATTGTGTTGTAAAGATCCGTGGTGTCATTGAGGGTATCCAATTGATTTGTGGAGCTTCCCCCTCAAAATTGTTGTAAAGGTTTTGGTTGGCGCCTTCAAGGTCACAGGTTAGTGGATTGTGAGGCCTCCTTTGTGGGGGAGCTCACCGGAGAAGAAGGTGAGGCCTTTGTGGCGCTCGGGTGACCTTGTGTGGCCCCGAAACCTCTCCAACGTAGACGTAGATCCTTTGGGAGTGAACTACGGGAATTACATCTTCGTGTCCCCGCTCTGGTTACTTCGTTCCCTTCCTTTACTTCTTGCTATTTACCGTTCTTGTGGTTGTTGTAAGTTATCTAGCATATAGGTTGTTCACCTAGTTGCACATCTAGATAACTTTCTTACCCGCTAAGCCTAAAAGTGTGAAACAAATTAAAAATTGGTAATCGCCTATTCATCCCCTCTAGTCGATTCAAAGTCGGTACTTTCAATTGGTATCAGAGCCAAGGCTCTTATTTCGGGCTTTACCAATGGCCGACAAAGGGGGTAGTGAAACTGAAAATCCCAAGAGCTTAGCCATCATGGATGACCTCAAGCAATTGGAGACATCCATGATGTCCAAGTTCAAGGAAATGATGACTATCTTGCAGTCTCTCAAGCCAAGCCCCATGGTTGCTCTTGCCACACCCCAAACCACCGAGCTTCCTCCCACCGTTACGGTGACCACCCCCGGGGTGAATCCCGCGGCCATCACCACTCACTTGGGACATGGTTTTGTTGCTCAAACATCCACCAAGGTTCCAAGTGAGAACACCGAGGAGCCCGAGAACTCAACTTCCAAAGAGGAAAATGGAGGAAAGGACTACTCGGCGGTACCCCCACCGTCAAAGTACACTCCGGATCCACCCATTCCCATGCCACACATCATTCCTCAAGGAGAACCACCTATGCTAGATACTTCAAATTTCGCCAATTGGCAATATCTAATGCGCTCACATATTTCCAGCTCTTCTATTGAGTTAATGACGATTGTGGAGGATGGGTTCTCTCCATATGACCCAAAGAAGTTGACACGAGGTGATGTGGTGGACAAGCAACTCAATGCCACGGCTTTGGGGATGATTCAAAAGGCTTTGACTCCAAAGGACTTTGCTCACATTCGCCAATTCTACACTGCCAAGGGAGCATGGGATCAACTCACCGAGCTCTTTGTTGGGAATGCAATCATCTAAAGCTCCAAGTTTGATGAAGTCAACAATGGGTGTAATGGTTTTGCTATGCAAGATGATGAGACCCCCGAAGACATGTATAGGCGGCTCAAGGTACTTTGTTGCACTATGAGGGATCTTGGGGACACCTATGTTGATGACAAGTTCATGAAGAGGAAGTTCATTCAAGCTCTCCTTCTGTTTGAAGAACAAAAGCTCAAATCTATCAAGGGAAGAACCAACTTTCACCTAATGACCTCCCAAGAAGTTTTCAGTGAAGTGATTGCCATGACCATTGCCAAGAAGAATGCGGAGTCCGCCCGTGCTAGGGCCATTGGATCAACCAAAATTGAATATTGCTTTGAAGGCCAAGGCTATTGAAGTTGATGATGATACATCAAGTGAGTGGTCTCAAGAGGACCTCAAATGTGCCTTCAACGAACATCTTGCTCTCTCTTCAAGGGCCTTTTGGAACAAGTCCGGGCTCAAGTCAAGGTCAAGGGACAACTCAAGATTCAACTCACCCAACAAGTCTCCCAAGGCAAGGTCATGCTACAATTGCAACGACAAGAGTCACTTTGTGGCCAAGTGTCCCTTTGAGAACCGTGAATACAATGGTGGTCGTCTCATTTGCAAGATCAATCAAGACCTCCTCATACTTTGAACAAGAACTACGCCATCAAGAACGTCGCCAACAAGGAAAGAGCTATTGTGGTCCATGAAGAATACATTTCGGGCACGGATGAAGATGATGATGATGATGATGAAGTCCAAGGTGTTGAGATTGTGGGAGGTGCTGCTATTGCCACTACCTATACTCCACGATTGTCCATCTTCGACTCACCTAATGAGAATGTCATCTCCTCCAACCAAAAGTGTCTCATGGCCAAGGCCACAGAGGTAATATCTAAACCCACTCCTCAACCCATCTCTAGTGAGCCTTCTTCTCTTGATCTTGTTAGTCTAGAGGTGAAGAAAGAGATGATTGACATGTGTGAATTTGTTGCTACCTTGGATGAAGAAACTAAAACTTGCTTTGAGTCCTTGCTTGCACAACTTGACAATGCTAGGGATGCTTTAGATGAAAAGGAAGAACTTCTTGACTTGTTAAGTAAAAACGAAAGAGATGTCGCCGATGAAATTGCTTCTCTCACTCAAAGTCTTGAGGATGAACAAAATATGAGAATTAATATTGAAGAGAGTGTGTCTAAACTTGTTGATGACCATAACAACACCATGTGCTCTCTAGTTAAAGAAGATGATCATGCTCTTGCTTAGGTTAATATGCTTAAGAAAGAAAAAGTTGAGTTTGTGGTTGCTCATGATAGGACTCAAGAAGACCATGAGAAACTCAAAGAGGAACACAAAGCCTTCGAGAGCAAATTATCAAGTCTTTTTTAAGCCCATGAACAACTTCAAACTCAATTAACTTGTGAACATGCTAAGTCTTCCGCTGTGCAAATTATAGACTTGTCTAGCACTCCTAACCCTTGTTGCAAGCATGAACATCTCATTGGGGAGAACAAGGCGTTGAAGGATCAAATTGCCAAGACTAAGAAGAAGACCAAGAAGAAGAAAAAGAACAAGGGCATGGCTCAAGGACCCTCATATGGTCCAACCATCTTGCAAAGTGACAAATTTGCCGGAAAGAACAATCCCTCTTATATTCTTTGCAAGTCCTATGATGGTCATGTATATGCTACATATGTTGGAACTTCTTACACGCATGATTATCATTGGGCCATTTGGGTGCCGAAGACTCTGGTTACTAACAAAAGGGGACACATTGCAAAATGGGTACCTAAAACCAAAGCTTGATTTTCTTGTAGAACTATGCTTCCGGTGGATCAAAATGGGTACTTGATAGTGGTGCCACAAGTCATATGACCAGAAGAAAGTCTATCATGACGGAGATGAGGCCAAATATTGCCAACACCATGGTGTCCTACGGTGATAAAACAAGTTCTCAGGTTTTGGGTTTTGGCAAAGTGGTGGTAACCCCGGATATATCCTTGGTTGACATCATGCTTGTCAAAACTCTTCGTTACAATTTACTTTCAGTTCGTGCTCTTGCCCTTATGGGTCTTTCTTATTTCTTCCATGTGCATTCCGTGGTCCTCATGTGGAGAAAGTCTCTCAAGGTGGCTTTCGTAGGGTACGTAGAGCATGACTTGTATGTGGTAGATTTTTCGGGGACCATTACTCCTAATGTTCTATGTCTCTATGCTAAAGCGGACAAGGGCTGGTTGTGTGATGGAGGGGTTAACCTCTTGGGTGGCCCGATCTTCACGGATCTCGTGGTCAATCGATGGGAAAGCAAGGGGAAAGGGAGAAGGTAGCGGAAGCGAACACACACCTCGCGAAGAACACGATGAACACACGCAAAACTCACATGATACAAGGCTGATTGCTTCCGAACGGCGGCCACCGGTCCGATAGAATCCTCGCAAGGAAAGATCGGTCAACGTGCTCCCTCAAATCCACATCGGAGAGGGAATAACACCTTGGGGAGGGTCTTGACAACTTGGAGACGAGATACCGAACTCCAAGGCCTTGTTCAACGATGGATGCGTGATGCAAAGTCCAATCGAGGTTGGTGACGATAGTCGGTCCCCTTGGTAAAGGGGATGAGGCAAAACTAGAGATTCCACAATGGGGGTTGTCTTTAGTCTATCATCTATGCCTAAGGGATACATGAGGGGTGGGGGATCTATTTATAGGCCAGCCACTAAACAAGGGTAGTTTGGGGATAAACTAGGCGAATAGGTAAGTAAAGGGGAATACATGGGTTGTGGCTCAACAGGTGCGCGCAGGCACGAACATGACCGGTAGTACCGAACTTAGGACCGGTAGTACCGGTCGTAACCGGTAGTACCGCTCTGGGACCGGTAGTACCGCTTGCGGTCCTGGAGCGTCAGTTGGAGCCGTCAGTAGCGAGCGGTAGCAGGGGGCGGTAGTACCGCTGACCGGTAGTACCGGTTCTGACGACCGGTAGTACCGCTTGGACCTGGCAGCTGCCGACCTGTCTTCTTCCGTCTCCTCTTCCAAGCCTCCGTCTTGTCGGGCTTGATGTTCCGGGCTTCCTCCCTTGCCTCCGTACTGGTCGGTGTGAACCTATCATGCATATGTGATGGAGTATGAAGTAGCATACCATTCAATAGGGTAGGAAGTGGGATCGCATAGAGGAATGGATTCACGTTTGGAGTCCATGACGACTTGGCGTAAGTTTGAGACCTTGATGTAGTAACGACCGTAGGTCGGGCTGCATCATCTCCCCTCCCTTCAAAAATAGTCGTCCTCGACTCTCCATGTTCATCACAAAGTAGAAGAGGTCGAAGGACATCCTTGATCCTGGGGTTCACCATATAGTCGTCCTCGGGAAGATTGACTTGACAACACTTCAATGTTCCTTCACCTTCCATGAAGCCTACAAAGCTCACGACAAAAGCGAAGCAACACTCAAAGCGTATCCAATTCATGAACATTATAGCATGAGTCCTCAAGTAGAAGGAAGTCACCTTAGCTTGTAGAGATAGCTCGATGAAGGGTAGCCATAGGTAACTCTCTTCGGTTCTTCTTGTCAACACATGGTTGGTAGAGGTTGACGTGTAAGCATTTGTACCTTCATACAACAAAGACCAAGCAACATATGTTTGTGTGTGATAGAAGAGCATGTCATTTGTGGCATGTCCATTCCTGTTCACAACACTATTAGTACAATGCATGTATAGCAAATGAAATGCATATGCAAGGTCAAAGTGCATGGAAATCGTTTGAACATCATCCAAATGTGGGAACTCAAAAACTCCATACAACATCTTATTGTGGCATTCAAAGCAATCGAATAGAAATTTGATCAACATCTTTGATGCAAAAATAGGAGAATTTGGCAAAAACACATAAGGAAGAATGTCCAAAGCAACATCATTATGTGTGCAAACCATCCATTGGAAAGAGGAATTGTTCGACATGTTGGATGTTACACACAAATCATCGAAAGCAAATATCATGGGAATATGAGTATCCCAAGAGGAAGCAAAAACAACACGTTTGCAAAGAAACCAAATGAAAGAGCAAGTGGTCCTTATGTTTGTTGCAACAACAAGATGAGATTCTTGGAAGCTCTCATGACAATACATGCTCTTAATGGCATTATGGTTGCACACAAAACATCGGAAAGAGAAATTGTTCAACATTTTTGTTGCAACACACAAAGCATCAAAATCCAATAGCAAAGAAACATGATTGTCATAAGGGGAGATAATACCATTAACATGCTTGCAAGCAAACCATAGGAAAGAGCAATTTGTCAACATGAAAGATGCAAAGCATGCAAAAGGTATCAGAGCTGGGCTCGATCTTGAACTCACTTTTGGGATGCTCTCTAGAGCTCTTTTTGTCAACTCGTGCTCAACCGAGGTTGACATGATAGTGCGGGTACCTACACACATCATACACAAAAGGAAGAACGTGTGTGAATGGTAGGGATAAACATCATCCATCATGAGGTATCTATTCTTGTGCACATCACCATTAATGTCAATCAAGTATGAAATAGATGCATGGTGAGTATGCAAGTGGGGAACATGCTTATCATGGCAATCATCAAAATCACCAAAAATTGAGAAAGCTATGGGGGCCATCTCATTATAACGCATGTGATCAATATTGTTGCAAGCAAAACAAATGAAATAGCAAGCATTCATCTTATTACAAGCAACGGGAGAACTTAAATGACTAGCATGACAAGGCAAGTCCGAAGTAATTGGAGGATACACACAAGATGCATAGCATGGCATGTTTATGGTAATGATATCGCAATCAAACAATTCCACATGATCAATATTATGCAAAGGCAAAGCATCACATGGGAATAAGAGTGAAGCATATGTAATGTCACAAGTATCATCCATAGCATGCATATCCTCACAATTCATCATGTCCACTAGTGGGATCATGGCATCATCAACACCCTTATTGTTACCTTGTTCATACCTCTCATATGAAGTGGGTGTTGATGTAGGAGTGGCCTCCTCGTGGACGACTTCGTCTTCTTGATGTAGCCATGGCATAACATCCTCTTCATCCACCATGTACATCTTCTCCAGTCGAGGCATCATCGCTTCATGGTTTGGAGCGTCTTCATTCATGGAACCTAGCACAACATAAGAGAACACACTAGAGGTAGAGGGAAAGTCGTTAGAAATTGAAATGGTCCCACTTGACCTATCAACTACCACTCTCAACTCACTCGGTGTATCACCCATGCCCTCAAAGTGGGAGCACTCAATCTCACATAAGGTGGAGTCACTCATCTCACTCTTGTTCTCACTCAAGTGGGCTAAGTGGCTCTCAACTCACATGGGATTGGTACCACATCATCACTCAAGCATATAGGGATAGGCTCAGTTTCCTCATCTCCTTGCGCCTCCTTTGGTGAAGGGAAAATCCCATGCTCACCATTCGTGACCTTGTCGCCTTCAAGGTTGGATGCCATAAGATGGGCATCATTTCTCGCCTCCATGGTCAAAGGGAAAATCCCATGCTCGGCTGTCTTGTGGCCATCTTGTAGTAGTGGTGGAGGTAGGCTCATGCTATCCAACTTGGCGAAGTAGAGGTCTTCATTTTCCTCGTTCATGAGGTCTTCGAATGCAAGCGTAGTCGTTGAAGCTTGATGGCATGGACGAAGGCTTGCTCTTGGTGCCATTTTTGTGGTGGCACTAGTAGTTGAAGGTGCCTTGTGACGGTGTCGACGGAGGTCATTAGTGTGCCTTGCCGATGGTTGATGTAGGCGGTGCACTTTGTCATCCACATGACGCTCGCGACGATGACCCTTGTCCTTGGCATTCTTCTTGGTGAGTTGTTGTAATGAGCGCAAAGCATCATTAATCTTGGCGACCCTGCTCATGGTTTTGTTGAAGTCGTTGTCCATGTCCTTCTTGAAGTTGTGGAGGTCACTCTCGAACTTGTCCATTTGATGATGGACCATGGCGCACTCGAGGTGTAGGCTTCATCTTGGCCGGTGTGACTTGAGTAGCTTGTCATTGTCGTTCTTGAAGTCGCCCATGCTTGGGGAGTCGTTGTTGTTGTAGCACTCCATGTCACCCAAGCATGTGGAGCCATTGTCGGTGTAGTGCTCCATCATGTTATCCATGCTTGTGGAGACATATGCATGGTGGCTCATCATGGTTTCTACATAGATATCATTCTCGGTCCCGGAGTCCCTAGACATGATTCACAAGATCAAGTGTTGTATATGGAAGTGGTTGTCACATCCCAAGATTTTCCAAATCTTGTAATGTGGAAAATAAATAAGCAAAATAAATAATTGTTGAAAATTAGGGTGAAAAGAAACTTTTGTTTCTAAATGGAAACTTAAAATCCCATCTGGAACAAACTTTGGTCAATGTTTGAATCCAACTAAATTCAAATCAAGTGGATTGCAATCTTCATAAATGCATCTGGAAATATAAACACTTACAGAATAAACCAAAACTCTAAAACCCTAATGGAAGGAAAACATTTCCAAGAAATCTCTAAGACCATGGATTTGATCCAAATAATAATTTATCAACAAACATTTACATATGATCAAGAAAGACAAATAGAAATATTATAAAACCATAGAAATTGGTTTCACTTATTTTGGAGCCATAGATAAAATCTTATGAATTTAATAAGATAAGGAAATTGAATTTCCAAAGCTAATAAAGCACCTATCTAGAAATCCATACCCAATGGTGAGAAAATAATCCTAAAAAGATTTAAAAGGATAAACAAATATTAAATAAGATTTTACAAATTGAAATCACCAAGTTTGGATCTTTAAATAAAAAGATATGGATTTTATGAGATAGAGAAAGAAATATTAAATAAGGAATATTTAAAGACCAAATGAAATCTTCGCTTAATCCATAAGCAAATGGAATAAATATAATCCAAATCCAAATAAAATAAAGGATAAAGAATTTTCCAAAATAAAATAAAATGGCATAAACCAAATTCTATTTGAATAAAGACAAATCCAATTTTAAATGATTAATAAATCATATTAAAAACATTTCCAAATAATTCAAGGTGAACTATTTGACATCCAAATAAACAAATAAAACCTACTGAAAAGATTTGGAAAGATTTTGAATTCAAATGGAGTTTGAAAAACATTATTTAAATCTTATTTGAATTAATACAAGGGCTTATTTTAATTAATTAATATCCCCTAAAAAGAATAAATATATTATTCTAAATTTGACTTCAGAATGTGTTATTAAACATTATTTGAATATACTCAAATTTTGGTTGAAGTTTGAAATTCAAAAGTTGTTTGAATGGATTAAACAAAATCAAAACAGATTAATGAAAATAGAAAAAGAAAAACAATCAGTACAAAAAAAAACTAAGCAGCCCAGCCCAGCTAGCCCACTCCCTCTCACCCCGCAGAAAACGATTCGCACTCGCAGACGAACCCACTCGGTCACTGACTGCCAGGACCCACTTCTTCTCTCTCTCACTCGCTGACACCAGGCCCCACTGCCACCTCACCATCGTCTCCACCCCGCGCGCTGACCTCGCCCCTCTCCTCGCTGCCGTTTCTGGCCGGAAATGAAACCCGTTAATTTGCCTCTAATGCTGCAGTAAACCCCGCCCCGACCACACACACTTAAACACCTGCTCTCCCTCTCCGTTTCCCCCAGAAACCACCTACTCCCTGCCCCCAGGCTGCTTCCATTTTGGCTCGCACCGCCGCGGACTCCGGCGAGCTCTTCGAGCAATTCCGGTCACTCCACGTCGCCCCTCGCCTCCTTGACCACACGAGCACACTCTCCATCACCAAGCGCATCTCTCGGTACCTCCCTCACGCCCGCGCGTGCCCTGTATCCATGGGAACGACTTCGACTGAGCTTCACTGCCGTCTGCTTCAACTCCGGCGACGCCTCCCTATAAGCCACGTCTCCCCCTCCATCTCTGGATGACCCTCCTACACTCACCACTCTCCCGCGCATCTAACCATGCTTTCCTTTTTCTCTGGCATGCTCTGAAGCCTCGTCTTCAACATCGTCTGAGCACACCCGACGGTTCCACGAACTCCGACGAGCAATTACGTCCGTCCTCGTGCGCCCCATGACTCCTCGCGAGCACGTTGAGCATTAGTGACACCATGCGAACCTGGTGATCCATACCTCTTGTTCCCTTGCTTCCTGATTCACTGAGACCGCCGTTAGCCGAGCGTCGCCGCCACCAGCCACCGTCGAGCGCCGCTGGTATTTGGTCAAGGTGCCCTGAGCCGCTGGATCGTGATCCATTGGATGCAATTGATCCACTTATCGAAGGGGTAAGGTTGAACCAGAGCCGCACGATTGTCATTAGATCCAACGCACCAGAGAGGCTGATCCAACCGAAGCAGTACCAGCCTATCAGAACACGCCACGTGGCTCAGGCTTCGTTTTAAAAACAGAAACTTTTCTATTAGATGATCAAATTTGTAAAATTCATAACTTTCAAACCACACGTCCAAATTTTGCAAATTTGATATCAATGGAATCAACAAACCAAGTACTTTCCAACCATGGCCTTTCTTTAGTAAATTGCTTCTATAAAAATGACTGTTTTTGCAGAAACTTGTGTAGACATATTTTGGGTATAAAATTCTTTCTAAAATTATTTTGGGGATAAAATCTTTGGAAAATGGTTTGTTTTGAACCTACTGACCATAGAAATCAATTTGCGGTTTCAAAAATATATTTGGTGAAGCAAAAGAATAAATCTTTGAATAAAAGCATTTCTAGCCAAATAAAAATGTTGATTATGGTTTAAAAATGATTTTGGGGGAAAACCTTTGGGAAATGTTTTGATTTAAACTCTCTGACCCTAAACACCAAGTTTTATGATTTGAAAATGTATTTGATGAACCCTATAGGTTGTTGCCTTGCTAAAAGCATTTTTCAACCACATAAAATAATGCTTTGGTTTAAAATTTGGTTTATAGTAAAATCTTTTGCAAATTGTTTTGCCACTTTATAAAATGACCAATACGTGTTTTAGAATGTTTATAACCTATGAGAAACCACTTTTCCAAATAAAACAATCTTTTGCATACTTGCATGCATTGCTTTGTTTTTATTATTTTATGTGATGTTTTGCTTGAATGGTAGATTGAATTATTGCTTGCTTGATTGAATTGTAGTGATTTGAAGAGTGTGAGTATTTCAAGATCAAGGAGTGAATTAATATTCTCTACCAAAAAGGAAAGTGATGATTCATACTTTTGTCCCATTATTTTCACTATGCATTAGTGATATTTCTAAGTAGGACTTGCATGGAATTTTTGCTAAGTATAAACTATGCCATGGGAAATCCTAGTAGATGAAACCTTAGTAGAAATTCCTAAGTTAAGATTCCTACTACTATCATGCTTAGCTTAGCTAGTAGAAAACAAGGGTGGATTATATTTCATGCTATGGAATATTTCTAAGTCAAGGACTTGTGTTTTGTTTAATAAAACAACTAAGTGAATGAATCACCTGGGTGGAATGGAAAGAATAGTTTGTGTTGAGTGGTTATGCAAGTCCAGTATGCTGGGGAAAACTTGGGCATCACCAAGTCCAGTATACTGGGGAAAACTTGGTATCTCACTTGTGGATGGCCACCAAGGAACAAAGAGATTTGAGATGTCAAATGTTGAGAAGCTTCAAGTGCAGCCACTTGGCATTATGGGCTTTGCCTGGATCATATAGGTTGCAATAACTTATCCAAATGGACAGTTGGTGTAGGGGATGATAGGTTGGAACGCGTCCATTTCTGGTCTAAGGGAAGGCTTCTGAAAGATCTTGTCTTGGTGAAACCAAGTCTTGTGGGGAAAGTGCACCACCTCCGCAGAGTGTAAAATCTAAGTACTTAGCCATGTCCCTGGTAAAGGACAATTTGAGCATCAAGACATGGAAGCTATCAAGAATCTCCTCATCCAAATTTCTAAGTTAAAACTTGTGGTTGAACAAGGGTTGAAGGATCACCAATTTCTATTGGGAGATGCCTTGGGTGATTTTGTCAAGCAAAAACTTAGTGTTTTCAAATGATAAGGAAGATCTATTTTGAGCAAAGCAAGCCTATGCTCCACTTAGCCAAATGCTTATAGATGATAGACTCCACTATACTACCATAGTATCACTTGCCAATACAATTCAAATGTATTGACCCTTGTGGCTGTAACTTGTTCTTGTGCAGGTTTGTTTGATGTTAGTAAGATGTGTTGAGTAGGATTACAAGTCTACAACCAACATGTTTGCATGTGGCACTTTGAAGATGAAGGACCCCATGCTATTGTTATATTCTGCTACATTGTAATGAGATAGCCAAATGAGCTATGTAAGATGTAATAAATTATTTTATTCCCGGTTATAAAGTTGTATTATGACCTTTGTTTCTTTATATTATATCTTAACTGTGTATGCTAGCTATTGATCCAAGGACTAGCATTGCAATCACAGGGATCTTTTCCTTTATAAAGGAGGGAGCTTACAGATGGTATCAGAGCACTGTGTTGCATGTAGGATTGTAACCCTAGGATTGGACAAAACCCCTTAGAAAAATAGGAGTTGTATTTGTTCCAAACTTTATTTACAAACAATCTTGTAAACTCTTTCCTCAATCATTTTTGGTTTTGACTCTACATCTCTCCTATTTCAAACTTGATGGACAAAGCCTCCACCATGAGCAAAGGCCACACCATGTGCAAAGGACTTCACCAACTCAAGTGACTTCAACTTTATTTTCACCAAGGACTTCAACTTGGATATCACTAAGGACTACAAGTGAGACAAGAAATATTGCTCAAGACTTGAAGACTAAGGAAACACAACTTAGAAGGAACCATCATCACCTTTGAAGTTTTATGACCAAGACACAAGAATCTCTCCAAGGATACAAAGATCTTGATCATGAAGAAGCAACCAAGAAGGATGGAATGAACTCAAGTGAACCATATAGTTGGATCACCATATTTAGATCAAACCAAACACACCAACTTATGTGGTGTAACAAAAATATTTTATTGCCTAAAAATGTGCTTGAACTTTGTTGTTTGAGTGGAATGTTTGTTTGTGATTGCTTGCACATTGCTTGTGTGAATTGTGATGTGTGTGATTAGAACTATTCCCTTAGAAATCTTTTGCCTATCCTAATTCCAATCCAACCCAAACAGATGACTACACCAAGGAACTCCAACATCAAGGATGGTGACAACAACAACCAAGAGGTCAACATGAGAGAACAACTACTAGCAAACCAAACCCAGTTGAACCAAGTGACAACTCAGTTTTTAGCCAACAACAATGAGTTAGACCCAACCATGCAAAAGTTTTTGGAAATTCAATCCCAATTGTTGCAAGGGATGACCACTCAAACGATCAACATGGGAGACAACTCTTCCCAAGGAGATTATGACAACAAGGATGTCAAGGATGATATTTTAGAAGGAACTCAAGCTTGTAATGTCTGTGGAGACAAGGATCACACTTCCAAGGAGCATGAGGATCAATGCCCCAATTGTGAAGAGAAACATCCAACTAATCAATGCCCCACATCTCAAGCTACTTGTTTCCTATGTGAAGGAAATAATCATGTCCCTATCCAATGCCCCATCTACTCCATAGTTCAACAAAGGAAACAAGGTGGAGTACAACAACAGATTGCAGACTTCCATGAGAGAACAAAGTCTACCAAGAAGGATGAAGACAAAGGAAAACCTCAGCTTGCACCTCCATGCAGTATGACTCAATTTGATGGACCAAAGAGGAGACATATGTATTATCCAAGGAAAATATCAAGAAGACCAGGAAATTTTCCTACCTTTGAGATAAGATATGAAGAACATGAACTAGAAGCACTCCTAGCTTTGGAGAAGCCCAAGAAGAAGAAGGACAAAAGCCAAGTGCAATGTTCTCATTGCAAAGAGATGGGACACTATGCCAATGAATGTCCTGAGAAGAAACAAAAATATAAGGAGATTAGCCAAGTGTGGTGCAACAACTGCAAAGAGCTAGGACATTATGTATCAACTTGTCCATAGAAGATACGTGAAGAACTCAATCTTGTCACATGTTACAACTGTGGTAACCAAGGACATTATGCAAGCAATTGTCCAGAAAATATGAAGCACAAGATAAAGCCTATGAAGGATCTCAGCCTTATCACATGTTTCAAGTGTGGAAACAAAGGACACTATGCAGATGTTTGCCCAGAGAAGTTTCATCAAGACCCCAAGCAAACCAAGAAGTAATCTAGTTGGAAAATTTTTAAGGGTGGTAGTACCCTAGTTGCTTTGAGCCAACTTGTAACCCTTATCTTTCCCAAATCTCGGGACGAGATTTATTTTAAGGGTGGTAGCATGTCACATCCCAAGATTTTCAAAATCTTGTAATGTGAAAAATAAATAAGCAAAATAAATAATTGTTGAAAATTAGGGTGAAAAGAAACTTTTGTTTCTAAATGGAAACTTAAAATCCCATCTTGAACAAACTTTGGTCAATGTTTGAATCCAACTAAATTCAAATCAAGTGGATTGCAATCTTCATAAATGCATCTGGAAATATAAACACTTACAGAATAAACCAAAACTCTAAAACCCTAATGGAAGGAAAACATTTCCAAGAAATCTCTAAGACCATGGATTTTATCCAAATAATAATTTATCAACAAACATTTAATGATCAAGAAAGACAAATAAAAATATTATAAAACCATAGAAATTAGTTTCACTTATTTTGGAGCCATAGATAAAATCTTATGAATTTAATAAGATAAGGAAATTGAATTTCCAAAGCTAATAAAGCATCTATCTAGAAATCCATACCCAATGGTGATAAAATAATCCTAAAAAGATTTAAAAGGATAAACAAATATTTAATAAGATTTTACAAATTGAAATCACCAAGTTTGGATCTTTAAATAAAAAGATATGGATTTTATGAGATAGAGAAAGAAATATTAAATAAGGAATATTTAAAGACCAAATTAAATCTTGGCTTAATCCATAAGCAAATGGAATAAATATAATCCAAATCCAAATAAAATAAAGGATAAAGAATTTTCCAAAATAAAATAAAATGGCATAAACCAAATTCTATTTAAATAAAGACAAATCCAATTTTATGATTAATAAATCATATTAAAAACATTTCCAAATAATTCAAGGTGAATTATTTGACATCCAAATAAACAAATAAAACCTACTGAAAAGATTTGGAAAGATTTAGAATTCAAATGGAGTTTGAAAAACATTATTTAAATCTTATTTGAATTAATACAAGGGATTATTTTAATTAATTAATATCCCCTAAAAAGAATAAATATATTATTCTAAATTTGACTTCAGAATGTGTTATTAAACATTATTTGAATATACTCAAAGTTTGGTTGAAGTTTGAAATTCAAAAGTTGTTTGAATGGATTAAACAAAATCAAAACAGATTAATGAAAATAGAAAAAGAAAAACAATCAGTACAAAAAAAACTAAGCAGCCAAGCCCAGTTAGCCCACTAAGCCCAGCAGTCCAGCCCACTCCCTCTCACCCCGCAGAAAACGATTCGCACTCACAGACGAACCCACTCGGTCACTGACTGCCAGGACCCAATTCTTCTCTCTCTCACTCGTTGACACTAGGCCCCACTGCCACCTCACCATCGTCTCCACCCCGCGCGCTGACCTCGCCCCTCTCCTCGCTGCCGTTTCTGGCTGGAAATGAAACTCGTTAATTCGCCTCTAATGCTAGAGTAAACCCCGCCCCGACCACGCACACTTAAACACCTGCTCCCCCTCTCTGCTTCCCCCTACAAACCACCTACTCCCTGCTCCCAGGCTGCTTCCATTTTGGCTCGCACCGCCGTGGACTCCGACGAGCTCTTCGAGCAATTCCGGTCACTTCCCGTCGCCCCTCACCTCCTCGACCACACGAGCACACTCTCCATCACCAGGCGCATCTCTCGGTACCTCTCTCTCGCCCGCGCGTGCCCTATATCCACGGCAACGACTTCGACTAAGCTCCGCTGCTGTCTGCTTCAACTCCGGCGACGCCTCCCTGTAAGCCACGTCTCCCCCTCCATCTCTGGATGACCCTCCTACACTCACCACTCTCCCGCGCATCTAACCATGCTTTCATTTTTCTCTGGCATGCTCTGAAGCCTCGTCTTCAACATCGTCTGAGCACACCGGACGGTTCCACGAACTCTGACGAGCAATTACGTCCGTCCTCGTGCGCCCCTTGCCTCCTCGCGAGCACTTCGAGCATCAGTGACACCACGCGAACCTGGTTAGTCATCCCTCTTGTTCCCTTGCTTCCTGATTCGCTGAGGCCACCGTTAGCCGAGCGTCGCCGCCGCCAGCCACCGTCGAGCGCCGCTGGTATTTTGTCAAGGTGCCCTGAGCCGCTGGATCGTGATCCATTGGATGCGATTGATCCACTTATCGAAGGGGTAAGGTTGAACCAGAGTCGCACGATTGTCATTAGATCCAATGCACCAGAGAGGCTGATCCAACCGAAGCGGTACCAGCCTATCAGAACACGCCACGTGGCTCAGGCTTCGTTTTAAAAACAAAAACTTTTCTATTAGATGATCAAATTTGTAAAATTCATAACTTTCAAACCACACGTCCAAATTTTGCAAATTTGATATCAATGGAATCAACAGACCAAGTACTTTCCAACCATGGCCTTTCTTTAGTAAATTGCTTCTGGAAAAATGATTGTTTTTGCAAAAACTTGTGTAGACATATTTTGGGTATAAAATTCTTTCTAAAATTATTTTGGGGATAAAATCTTTGGAAAATGGTTTGTTTTGAACCTACTGACCATAGAAATCAATTAGCGGTTTCAAAAATATATTTGGTGAAGCAAAAGAATAAATCTTTGAATAAAAGCATTTCTAGCCAAATAAAAATGTTGATTATGGTTTAAAAATGATTTTGGGGGAAAACCTTTGGGAAATGTTTTGATTTAAACTCTCTGACCCTAAACACCAAGTTTTATGATTTGAAAATGTATTTGATGAACCCTATAGGTTGTTGCCTTGCTAAAAGCATTTTTCAACCACATAAAATAATGCTTTGGTTTAAAATTTGGTTTATAGTAAAATCTTTTGCAAATAGTTTTGCCACTTTATAAAATGACCAATAAGTGTTTTAGAATGTTTATAACCTATTAGAAACCACTTTTCCAAATAAAACAATCTTTTGCATGCTTGCATGCATTGCTTTGTTTTTATTATTTTATGTGATGTTTTGCTTGAATGGTAGATTGAATTATTGCTTGCTTGATTGAATTGTAGTGATTTGAAGAGTGTGAGTATTTCAAGATCAAGGAGTGAACTAATATTCTCTACCAAAAAGGCAAGTGATGCTTCATACTTTTGTCCCATTATTTTCACTATGCATTAGTGATATTTCTATGTAGGACTTGCATGGAATTTTTGCTAAGTATAAACTATGCCATGGGAAATCCTAGTAGATGAAACCTTAGTAGAAATTCCTAAGTTAAGATTCCTACTACTATCATGCTTAGCTTAGCTAGTAGAAAACAAGGGTGGATTATATTTCATGCTATGGAATATTTCGAAGTCAAGGACTTGTGTTTTGTTTAATAAAACAACTAAGTGAATGAATCACCTGGGTGGAATGGAAAGAATGGTTTGTGTTGAGTGGTTATGCAAGTCCAGTATGCTGGGGAAAACTTGGGCATCACCAAGTCCAGTATACTGGGGAAAACTTGGTATCTCACTTGTGGATGGCCACCCAGGAACAAAGAGATTTAAGATGTCAAATGTTGAGAAGCTTCAAGTGCAGTCACTTGGCATTATGGGATCTGTCTGGATCATATAGGTTGCAATAACTTAGCCAAATGGACAGTTGGTGTAGGGGATGATAGGTTGGAACGCGTCCATTTCTGGTCTAAGGGAAGGCTTCTGAAAGATCTTGTCTTGGTGAAACCAAGTCTTGTGGGGAAAGTGCACCACCTCTGCAGAGTGTAAAATCTAAGTACTTAGCCATGTCCCTGGTAAAGGACAATTTGAGCATCAAGACATGGAAGCTATCAAGAATCTCCTCATCCAAATTTCTAAGTTAAAACTTGTGGTTGAACAAGGGTTGAAGGATCACCAATTTCTATTAGGAGATGCCTTGGGTGATTTTGTCAAGAAAAAACTTAGTGTTTTCAAATGATAAGAAAAATCTATTTTGAGCAAAGCAAGCCTAATCTCCACTTAGCCAAATGCTTATAGATGATAGACTCCACTATACTACCATAGTATCACTTGCCAATACAATTCAAATGTATTGACCCTTGTGGCTATAACTTGTTCTGTTGCAGGTTTGTTTGATGTTAGTAAGATGTGTTGAGTAGGATTACAAGTCTACAACCAACATGTTTGCCTGTGGCACTTTGAAGATGAAGGACCCCATGCTATTGTTATATTCTGCTGCATTGTAATGAGGTAGCCAAATGAGCTATGTAAGATGTAATAAATTATTTTATTCCTGGTTATAAAGTTGTATTATGACCTTTGTTTCTTGATATTACATCTTAACTGTGGATGCTAGCTATTGATCCAGGGACTAGCATTGCAATCACAGGGATCTTTTCCTTTATAAAGGAGGGAGCTTACAGTGGTAGAGGGTGTTGGGGATGCCACGTCAAACCTTACTTTACCTTGGAAGATAGTATCGTGCAAGTGGCCACACTTGAGAGCGATAAACCAAGCAAAGTGAAGTTCACACGGAACACCAAAACCAACTATTAACCAAAAAACACACACACAAAGCCTATGGTGGATAGGTATGGAAAGTGGCATGTCAAGAACCAATCCAAAATCAAGATGTTGTATTGCCAAGTAAATAACCAAAATGATCACAAAGCAAACAAGTCAATCCACAAGATAGGAAATATGTACAAGGAAACACACACGGTGGGATAAATGGGACTTGTGCGACGGAGAAAGTGAGCTAAGAACCAAATGATTACCTAGCGAAGACTATAAGCTCGTGTCACACAAGTACAAGGAGAGACGCTAGTTCGATTGCACAAAATTGGTGGGCTACAAGATATGCACAAAAGTACGACCTATATGATGTTCATCGAGCTTGCGCTTCATATTCTATGAGGCACATGTATATTTATTTATTTTTCTTTTCTTTTTTCTATTTTTTTTCTTTTTGTATCACTCTTTTATTTTCTTTTTCTTTTCACTTGCCTCTTCCTTGTGCCAACAACTATACAAGATAACTATATGAGATAGTGCTCACAATGTTTGCTCGGAATTCTACAAGGTATCAAATGTGCATAGCCCAAGCAATCATAAGAGGAACTAGTCTCAATATGTGTTTGTTGCTCGCAAATATAGTGGGGTTCACAAAGGAATGCAAGTGGGGAGAAGTCGCAGAATGTTTATACATTTCGTCGACGATCTTCACCCTTTATTATTGGATTCTGCCTTACTCACGGAATTTGGATGGAGTATATAGCATGAACAACGTGGATGATGATGTAGAGCTCCTTCTCCTCTTCGAAACGAGCTAAAGAACACCAAAATCCGAGTTCGAATGCAAAAGTTATGCTCAAAACGGTGAGCGGCTGAAATCTGGGAATCTGTTTTTGTTCTGTACTCGGGGGTAGTACCGGTTGCCTGAGAGGTAGTACCGGTGACGAGCGGTAGTACCCGATTTTGGGACCGGTAGTACCGCTTGGTCCTGGGACGCCCAGATTTGACGCGTTTTTGCGATTTTGGGGCGATTTGGGCGGAAAATCTTCAAGAAAAACACCAAATCGAAGGGGGAAATCAAGGAATTAGGCTATGGGAACGCAAAGGAAGGTAGATCAACAAGTTTAGCAAGTAATCCACAGATCAAAACCTACCAAAACACACTCAAATCACAGATTGATCCAAAACACAAATTGGGGCTGTTTTTGGTGGAATTTTCGAATTTATGGGGAAAAGACCAAATCGATGAGAAATCCGTGGCGACCAAAAGCTGCTGATACCAGATGATGGAGGAGTTAACCTCTTGGGTGACCCGATCTTCACGGATCTTGTCGTGGTGGTGACATGGCAGATGCCATGGGTAGGCTAAAGTGAGGGGCCTATGGATGCTAGTGGGATCTGGGGAGGGAAGATGCAGTTAATTCTACACACAGGAGACTAAAGCAAAGATCTCTCTTTCTTCTTACTTGGGCTACAAGTGCTCCTCGAGCTGTATGTAAGGAGCAAGGAAGAACTTTACCAGCCTAACGGTACTAAAAAATGAGCCGATCCCTCCCTCAGGGTCCAAGCCTCCCCTTATAAAGGAGAACCTTGGGTGCCTTTAGGGCTGACGGGGCAAGCATATTCAAGGAATATGCTTGTCCCAAAATAGCAGTTCGGCGGCCTCCTTTCCCTGCCGCCCTTCTAACGACGGCAAGGCTCCAGAGGGCCCCTCCTGCGTGCCTCGGTCTTCAGGACTGTCATCTCCGTGACCTCCTTCTGCCCCTCTGACGCTCTCCGCCTTTGTCTCTTGTGCTTGGCTCCGCTCAGATTCCTTCTATCCTGCAACTAGAGTTCGACTTTGGGTTTCTCCTTCTCCTGCAAGCTTCGTATCATTCGGCCTTACCTCGCGTAACTCGGCTTGTCCTTCACCTGCATCGAGATTACTCGGGCTAACCCGGCCGAGTTACGTAGTATCCCGGCCGGGTAATGCCTTGCCTTTATCATGAGGGTCCTACCCTTCCCTGTCTTGGCCGACCTCAACAGGATTCGGCCGACTCTGACAATAACTCGGAAACTAGACGGGCAACTTCCTTTCGTCCTTTCCTGTCTTTACCCTACCCGAGGTTATCTCCCCAACATTAGTCCCTGAAGCTGGTATGGCCCTGCCGACAACTTCGGCCGGGTCGTATCAGTTTCATGGCATTTGCTCTGCATGGTTTCCGAGTTACTTTTTTCTCGTTCACGGTATCACCATATCTTATCGCGTACGCTTCATCCTACGTGTCGTACTCATCATTGTTTCCCTAGTTTTTTGTTCCTCTACTGTATTTACTGACAGGCTACAGTTACTGCTCCGCCCGTCGCGTCGACACTGCAACGCCTCGCGTGCCGTTTCCATCGGGGATCGTGGCTCTTTCTTTCACCGTGTGGTCGCTGGTGCGGTTCCACTTATCGTCGTGTGTTCGTGCTACCTACACGGTCAACCGCCACACCCACGATCCCACTACCTCGCAGGTAGCGCGGTTATAAAGAGGGGCGCGGTGTTGAGGGATTCACTTTCCCCCTTTGCTTACCTCCGCCCTTCTTCTTCCTCGCGCCTCTGCCTCCGCTCACGCTTCCGCCGTCGTGCGCTCGTCTGAGTTCTCAACGGCAGAGGTCCCGATGTACTGCTCCGTCGCCTTCACCCCTGCTCGCTCGTTCCGGCACCGTCGCCGGTGAGTTCTTCCGGTCCCGTTGCCTAGCCTTCCTTCTAGAGATCTATGTTCTTCTTCTTTACTCGCGCGGTGGTTCTTTCTCTACTCCGCCACCGTTTTTGGGTAGAACCACGACGGGGCCCTGTAGCTCTAGATTTTCCTCCGCCGCTATCTCTTCCTCCGCAAGTTTCTCCGGCGATCTCATGTCTAGTTCTGTTAGTGGTGCGCTCATCGAGGACGACGATGCTGGATCTGGGCCCGAGCGGGGCTCATGGCAGGGTTCCTCTGTCACTCGCCGCGAGATCGAGTGGCTTATTCGGACTCGTCGGATTCCCGCCGAGGTAGCTTGTCGCTTACCCGGCAGCGAGTCCTCTCCAGACCTTAGGGAGGGAGAATATGTAGTTTTCATGTCGCATTTCGCACGCGGCTTTGGTCTTCCTCTTAGCGACTTTGCTAGGGAGTTTCTTGATTACTTCGGCCTTCAGCCGCATCATCTCCCTGCCAACGCCATTGCCTCTCTCTCGGCTTTTATCTCTGCCTCGGAGGGATACTTTGGCCTGTGGCCGTCTGTGCACGTCTGGTCAAAGTTCTTCCAGATTCGTTCCAATGCCGTCCCAGACAAATCTCTGCAGCCCTCTGAGAAGTTACTCACCCAATGTGGGGCAGCTTCCATCACTCCTCGGAGGAAGTCCGAATTTCCTCGTGTTACGGGGCTAGAATCGTGCAAGAAGTAGCACAAATCCTTCTTTTATGTCAAGAACAGGGGAATGAAGATAAGATTCAGCTTCCTGCCTTCTCCATTGGTCCTCCTTCCAAGAAGAACTAGACTTATAATCCGAGGAAGAGTCACGCTTTGGCCGAGGCTTTTGAGATTCGGCTTAAGGAACTGATCCGTGCCGGGCTACGCGGCGAGGATCTGATGACTACTTTCGTCAGCAGCCGAATCTGCCCATTCCAAAAACGCACCCACAAACTCTGCTACATGAGCGGTCCTCTCGATCCCAATCGAGTCTCGACCGTGGAGCTGGACAACTACCTCATCTTCAAGCGGGTCCGAGCTATTTTTAAGACGGAGATGCCTGAGGATTGGGCTTGGGGATTGAAGCCGTTCACCCGCGAGCGTCCCCCACCCGAAGTAAGTTTAGTCATTAGTGCTTTGCTTTCCAATTGCTTTCGCAACTGTTTTTGCTAATCTTCCTCTTTCTTGTCTTACAGAGGTTTGCGGAGCAGAAGGATGAGGACGCCGTGGTTTTATCACTCCCGTGGCCTGCGGATCGGAACACTCCGGACAGTGGGGAGCCGGACTCAGAAGAGTTCGTCCCCAAGTCAGATCTCGCTCCGGCTCGTGCTCGTGGAAAGACCCCGGCCCACGAAGAGGAAGGTGATTCGGATGAGGTCCAAGTTCTAGAGGTAGTTGCCGCAATGCCAATTTCTTATGCATTTCCGGCTTCTACTTTCCCAGCTAATCCGGCCGGTCAGGTTCACGACGCCGAGCCTCTCGCTTCCCGGCCCCCTGTTACCTCGGGAAAACGTGGGGCTCCCGCTGGTGCCTCGGAGACGGCTCCCAAGAAGCGAATGAAGAAATCCGCTCCGAATCCTCCCAGGCGCAAGACCATACCTGGAGTCACTAGGTGAGTTTCTTTTGCTCGTATTTCTTGTTTCTCTCTTTATGCTTTTTAGCTTGACCCTTTTTTTATTTTCGCAGCGCTCCACTTTCTGTTAAGCCCGGCGGTCCCAGCATGACGAGTCGTATGACTCGGCAGCCGTCTCCTCCGCCTACCGAAGATACCAGGATTCCTAGCCCTGCTCGCGCTGCATCTCCTCCAGCTCGGAATCGGACGCCACCTCGTCATGACGCACCTGAGATTCCTCCGGTTGATGTTGATTCCACTCGGCCCACAGATATCTCTTCTGAGCCTGCTGCCTTCTCTGTGAACCCTGATGTCTCTACTGATCCTCTTTCTGCCGCCGCGGTTTCCACAGTGACTCCTTCCCCAGTCGAGGGCGTCCATATCTCAGCGCCCCCTGCGACCGTGACTCCTCCGGCTCCTAATATGTTGTTCCCATTGCCGAGGTATCAGCTCCTACTGATGCCTCTTCTAAAACAAGAAAAGCCGTCGTCACTAAAGCTTCCTCCTCCCAGAAAGGTCTTGCCGGCTCTTCTCAGCCAAGTATCGCCGATGTGCTGCGCAAAGGAACTGCCTCCGCCAAAGCCTCCGTTACCCCGGCCGCCAGTACCCAGCTCGCTCTTCATAAAAGCCATGCGGCATCGGTGGTTACATAGCACGTCCGAGGTAAAGTTCTAACTCGCACGGCGAGTGGGAACAGCCTCGGCTTGCTGGTTGAATATACCAATAACTGGAATGCTGCCGATCAGTTCGAGGGTAATCCAGGCAGTCAGCCATTTCAGTTTTCCGACATCAGCAGCCGCCTGCATCAAGCCGCCAAGATCGTTATTCAGAGTGACAAGATGAATGGGGTAATTGCTTTTTATGGAGTTTTGACTAGTTCTGCAGATGCTATTATATATATTCTAGTCCCCGAAGCTAGCAAGCTAATGACTTGTTATTCGTTTGGAAGTTTTATGATTCTCTACTCAGTTGAATTTCATCTTAGAATTCGAACCTCTATCCAGCTAGATCTGCCTTAAATTTTGCTTGATTTGTCTCTATCTGAATTTCGATTATCCAGCCACCTAGGTCCGAGTTAAGTTTTGCTTGACTCGGATCTGTTTTAGCTTCGAATACCCAGCCACCTAGATCCGGGTTAAGTTTTGCTTGACTCGGATCTGTTATAGCTTCGAATATCCATCCACCTAGATCCGGGTAAAGTTTTGCTTGACTCGGATCTGTTGTAGCTTCGAATATCCAGCCACCTAGATCCGAGTTAAGTTTTGCTTGACTCGGATCTGTTATAGCTTCGAATATCCAGCCACCTAGATCCGGGTTAAGTTTTGCTTGACTCAGATCTGTTGTAGCTTCGAATATCCAGCCACCTAGATCCGGGTTAAGTTTTGCTTGACTCGGATCTGTTTTAGCTTTGAATATCTATTCACCATTTGCTCTATTGCTTAGGTTGCACATGACCGGCGGACCGCCGAATTTCAAAGGTTGCTTTTTGCGCATAGAAAGTTGGAAGAAAAATATGAGAAAGTTATTCCTGTGGTGAAAAAAGCTGGTAAGTCGACACACCTTTTCATCATCTCCTACACTCTTACTGTTTTGTACGCGAGATGTCGGCTCACTTTGTTGGTAAACAGGTAACATCAATAATCTTAACATCCGTCTAGAGAAGAAAGTCAAGGCCCTGGAAGGTTAGTTGCCCTTTTACTTTATACATTTCCCCTTTAAAATGTGCGCTAAGTTTCTTTTATCTCTTTTGGCTTTGGTAAAGCCGAGTTACAAACCTTTGCAGCATCTCACCAAGATTGCACGCCCATGCCTGATGTGATGCTGCTTTTTTAGAACAAAGCGCTACTCACTCGGCGCAGTTGAAGGATAAAGATGACGAGATAGCTCGCTTGCGTGCTGAGGTGGAGGCTCTTAAGCTCTCCCAGAAGTCTGAACTAGAAAAGGTTGACCAGGAGTTCTCCGAGGAGAAAAATCGGCTAGCTCTGCAATTGTAGAAAAATAAAGAGCTCCTCAAGGCTGCCGAACTGAAGACACGTGGGATGAGCGAGGAGATCACTCGCTTTGAAAAGAGCAAGACTGATTGGGCTAAAGACCTTCAGATGATGCTGAATTATATTCATCGTAAGCTTCTGACCGCGGCCGGGTTATCGTTTCCCCTTTTTCTTTATTGCTGACTAACGCAGTCGTGCTTTGCGCAGACCATTTTCCAGAAGCTAAGCCCGTGAGCTCTAAAGCAGTCCTTACTGCTCGGGCGCGCCGAGGTGAAGTCGTTGAGACGGGCTCGGAGTATTCGCTGGAAGATTTCTTGGTTGCTGTTGGCGCTTCAATTGGTCCGGTGAAGATTATGGGCAGAGATTTGGTGCAGGCGGCTATTTAAGCCTACCATGTTCTCTGGCCGAATACTTCTGGGACTCCTAACATTGACGAGGTCCAATTGTTGGTGGATAGGTTAATGGCATCTGAAAGGCAGCTGAGTCTTTGGAGGGAATCTGCCGGACGAGCCGGTGCCGATATGGCTCTTACTGTCATCATGTCATGGTATGAAGACATTTCTCTTGACATTTTGAGAAATTTGCGCACTGGTTCCCGTTGGGTAGAGGATCCAAACTTTGTCGCTCTTCGGCAAGCTCGAGCCTTCCAGCTTGTTGAGTATGCCAACGTGCATACTTGGAATGAAGGTCTGAGTTTCCTACCCAACCCCGAGGACGAGGTCGTAGTGGAGGATGCCTCGGAAAACAGATCGGCTGAACAAGGAGAAGACGAGGGTGACTCGGCTACTTCTGGTGACTCCAGTTCGAGTTCAGATGATAATGGCGACACACGATCCTCCTCCAAAGGTACTGGGCATTCTACTGCGCAAGATGATGCTCCTCAGCAACCTCGGGCTTCCTCCGAAGTCATTCCTGAGTCTGTGGAGGGCGAGGCAACCTCGGCCGAAGTTCCACCTACCTCGGAGTGCCCAGCCCCGGACCAAGTTATTGCCTCTCCAACAAAAAACCTCTAAGTCATTTCCGACCCCTGGTATGCCGGGCGTATGATGTAGGTGGAATATTTATCCGTCTTCTGTATGGGATGACTTTCTCTTGCGGAGTGCCGCTGAGACATATATATGGTTGTAATCGCTATTACTTTGTTTAACCTGTGTTGATTGCCCGAATTCTTGCTTTGGCGGCCTTCAACCTCTGAGGTTTGGTGTATATTTTTGCTTTTATACCACTGCGGTTTAGACTGTTAATCTGGGTGTGGACTTCGAATATCATACGAGATTGAGCTGTCCTTACACAGGGTGTTGAAGTTTGATACCCCCCTTGTAACAAAGGATAACACTTACTTCGAAGCAATATAGGACAGTCCCGGAGTCATTGCCTATGGTGCCAAAGTTTAGTATATAAACCAAATTTCAGAAATAATGTAAGACAGTCCCCGAGTTACTGCTCAAGGTGCCGAGGTTTAATATACCTCTTAAATCTAGAAATAATGTGAGACAGTCCCCGAGTCAGTGCTCAAGGTGCTTGGTTTTAACATATAATACAAACACAAAAACGATATATGTCAGTCTTCGAGCCATTGCTCAAATGCCGAGGTTTAATACATGAATTAAGCTTAGAAAATAAATCTGGGGCAGTCCCCGAGTCACCGCTCAGGGTGCCGGGTTTTAATACATAATCCAATCTCAAAAACAATCCAGTGCAATCCTCGAGCCATTGCTCGAGGTGCCAAGGTTTAATACATAACATGAAATTGAAATAACATGTGGCAGTCCCTGAGTCACTGCTCTGGACGCCCAGGTTCAAAGCATGCTTGGTGCCCCATCCTGAGAAGTTACTTTACAATATGTCATTGATGACTGCTACGAGTAAAATGGCCGAAGTAAAGCTACGTTCCATGGTCTTTTCGTTTCTTCGCCGGCTTTGTCTGCCCTGTTCTTTCCTGGTGATTGAGCATCGATTAGGTAATAGGCATCATTGTGCAATGCTTTGCTCACGATGAATGGTCCTTCCCATGGGGGCGATAGTTTGTGCATACCGGCCGTGCGTTGCACCAGTCGGAGAACCAAATCTCCTTCTTTGAATACTCTTGGATTCACCTTCTTGCTATGATATCGTCGCAAGTTCTGCTGATAAATAGCTGATCTTGATAGCGCTAGCTCTCTAGCTTCCTCTAGCAGATCAATAGTATCTTGCCGAGCTACTTCATTTACTTCTGAGGTTGTATATTGGGTAACTCTTGGCGAGTCATGTATTATGTCAGCTGGAAGCACGGCTTCTGCCCCATATACCAGAAAGAATGGTGTATATCCTGTTGATCTGTTTGGAGTAGTCCTGAGGCTCCATAATACTGCTGGTAGTTCCTCAATCCAACATCCTGCCGACCTTTGCAGCGGTTCGACGAGTCATGGTTTTATCCCAGACAATACTAGCCCATTGGACCTTTCCACTTGCCCATTGGATGTTGGGTGAGCCACAGAGGCAACATCTAATCTTATACGCTTTTCTTGGCAAAATCTGGCGAAAGCTCCTTCTGCAAAGTTTGTGCCGTTGTCTGTAATAACACTATGCGAGTATCCATATCTTAAGATAATATCTTTGAGGAATTTCACTGTTGTGGGCCCATCGCATTTCTTTATTGGTTTCACTTCAATCCATTTTGTGAATTTGTCCACCATGACCAATATGTGGGTCATCCCACCTCGGGCCGGCTTAAATGGTCCCACCATATCTAAGCACCACACAGAAAATGTCCAAGTAATGGGTATCATTTTTAACTCGGATGACGGCATGTGTATCTTGGTTGCATATCTCTGACAACCATTACATTTTTCAACCAGCTCTTTGGCTTCTTTCAACGCTGTTGGCCAATAAAACCCATGCCTGAACGCTTTGGCCACTAAGGCTCGAGACGAGGCATGATGTCCACATTCTCCTTGATGTATATCCAGGAGGATCTCCTGGCCTTCTGCCGAACTCACACATCTTTGCAATACACTTGTGAAACTCCTTTTGTACAGATCATTATTTATGATCATATAAGCTTTAGCTCTTCTCACTGTCTGTCTTGCTAACACCTCATTATTCGGCAAAGTGGCGTCTCTAAGGAAAAGGAATATGGGTTGCGCCCAGATAGTTGTGATTTTCTCTGGTGTGGTCTTACTATCTACTTCCATGTTTTCTGCCGACATAACGACCTCGGATTTCTCCATAGTCATGCTTGCATCAGCTGTCTTTCTCTTTGGGAATCCCGGGTTATATTGCTTGTCAATTTCCATCGGCACATTATCTTCTCCTGACTTTGCTGGAATAAAGATAGATTCGGACTCTGGTGACGGTATTATTGATGGTTTCCTTAGGTGCTCTAGTGCGATACCTGGGGGAATTGACTGCCTAGTTGATCCTAGTTTTGACAACGTGTCTGCGGCGTCGTTTTCTGCCCGAGGTATATGGTGAAATTCACATCCTTCGAAGTATCCGCTGATTTTTTGCACATGGAATCTATACAGAGCCATATTATCATCCAATGCATCCCAATTGCCTGAGACTTGCTGTACTACTAGATCTGAATCTCCATAGCATAAGATTCGGCGTATGCCAATCTCTTTTGCCACCTTTAATCCATGGACAAGTGCTTCATATTTGGCTACGTTGTTTGACGCGGCAAAATGTATCTGCAGCACATATTTCAGCTGATCTCTTTTTGGCGAGGTTAACACTATTCCTGCCCCCAAACCATTTCTTAGTTTGGAACCGTCAAAGTGCATCGTCCAATAATTCGGGTCTGGCAATGGTGGCTCATATTGCACCTCGGCCCAATCTACGAAGAAGTCGGCCATAGCCTGAGATTTGATTGCATCCCTCCTATCGAATTGCGGAGCATAAGGTGACAATTCAATTGCCCATTTTGCTATTCGGCCACTTGCATCTTTGTTACTCAATATGTCGGCTATGGGTGCTTCACAAATCACTTTGATGGGGTGCTCTTCAAAGTAGTGTTTAAGTTTCTTTGCCGACATGTACACTCCATAAGCCATCTTCTGATAATACGGGTAATTTTGTTTCGAGGCTGATAGTACCTCGCTCAAGTAATACACCGGCCTTTGTACTGACTTATCATTTTCAACTCATTCTACGACGATCACCGCGCTCACTACTCTGTTAGTGGCTGCTATGTAGAGTAACATAGGCTCTTTTAACAATGGAGAAGCTAAGACAGGCGCTGTGACCAACATCTTTTTCAATTCATGAAATGCACTGTCTGCTTGTGGAGTCCAAATGAACTTATCTGATTTCTTCATCAGTTAATAGAGTGGTAATGCCTTCTCTCCCAGCCGACATACAAATCGGCTGAGCGAGGCTAAACAACCTGTGAACTTTTGTACGTCATTTAGACACCTCGGCAATTCCATTCTTTCTACTGCATTTATCTTGGTTGGGTTGGCCCTATACCTCGGCTAGATACAAGAAAACCGAGTAATTTTCCCGCTGGCACGCCAAATGTGCATTTTTCCGGGTTAAGCTTCATTCGGAACCTTCTCAGGTTCGCGAAAGTCTGCCGTATATCATCCAGTAGTGTTTTGCTTTCTTTGGTTTTGATAACTACATCATCCATATATACTTGTACATTTTTTCCTATCTAGTCATGTAGACATTTTTGCATGCATCTCTGATACGTCGCTCCTGCGTTGCGCAGGCCGAATGGCATTGCGCGATAGCAATAAGCCCCGTACGGGGTAATAAACGCAGTCTTTATTTGATCGGCCGGATTTAACAGTATCTGGTGAAAACCAGAATACGCGTCTACAAATGACAATAGTTCACAACCAGCGGTCGAATCAATGACTTGGTCTATTCTAGGTAAAGGAAAAGGATCTTTTGGACACGCCTTGTTCAGGTTCGTGTAATCGATACACATTCGCCATACAATGGCTACATTTGGATCATCCTTCTTCTTTTCTACCAACACCGGGTTTGACAGCCAATCCGGATACAGCACCTCCATGATGAACCCGGCCACAAGGAGCCGAGCTATTTCATCCCCTATTATTTTTCTCCTGTCTTCGGCGAAGCGGCGGAGAGGTTGCTTCACCGGCCTTGCTCCTGGCCTTACATTTAGAGAGTGCTCAGCCAACTCCCTCGGCACACCTTGCAGATCCTGGGTTGACCATGCAAAGATATCCCGATTCTCACGGAGGAAGTTGGTGAGCTCGCTTTCCTATTTAGCATCTAGGCCGGCACCAATAGTGACGGTGCGCTCCGGGAATTGCTCATCTATCTGGAACTTTTTTGTTTCTTTAGTCGGTTGAAAGGAGACACTTCCATGTGGGTTGGCTAGTGCCGGCATATTCAGTTGTGCCGACTGAGCGAGGGCTGCTACCTCCTGAATCCTTCTTTTTTCCCTTGCTATTACCAATGATTCGGCCAGATTTGACCCGGCTGAAGCACATTCCATTGACTTCCTGTAATCCCCTTCTACCGTTATCACCCCTTGTGATCCGGGTACCTTCATTTTTAGATAACTTACATGACAGCTGGCCATGAATTTGGCCAATGCTGGCCGCCCGAGTAGAGCATGATAACAACTTTCTAGATCCACCACCTCGAACTCTAAGTTTTCTGCTCTGCAGTTATCTCTGGTGCTGAATAGTACGTCCACTCGGACCTTACCAATGGGTTCGCACGAAAGCCCTGGTACTATCCCATGGAATGTGGTCCTCGTGGACTGCAGCATGTTCTGTGTTATTACAAGTTTGTGCATTGTATCTTTGTACATGATATTGATGCTGCTCCCATTGTTAATGAGTACCTTTGAAAATTTCACATTAATGCTCGGTCCGAGAAATGTCGAATCTAACACGAGTGCATATGACCCCGGACTCGGCATTATCTTGGGGTGATCCTTTATACTCCAGGTTACTTCTTGATCCGACCAAGGCACATATCTTGTTACTGCCGGCATTACTGCATTTACTTCCATATGTCGGCGCTGTACACTCTGCTTGTCTTGCTGTTCTGTCGTGAACACGCAATACGACTGATGATGTTCTCTGTAGTCATTGCGTCCATTATTTCCTGGATTTGTCCTTCCATCCGGACCCTGATTCATCACTTGATGCACCGCATCCCTCCGGTCCGAGTTGTCGTACCTTGGGGGAGGAGGTGGTAACATTAGTTGTTGCGCATTTGCTCCAGTAAAATGCGGCTGATGTTGTGGATGTGCTTGGAGAGGTGTTGCCTGCATGCCTGCTGGGTTTCCCATCGCACTTTTCATCCATGCACATTGGCGGGTCGTATGGTTGGCCGGCCTGGCTAGGTTTGACGTGTGAAATTTACACGGCTGATCTAACATAGATTCGAACGTGTACTTCGGCCTCTCCTGCCATTGCTTCTTTTGTTCTGGTGTCCACTGTCTTTTTCCTTCATTCCTTGGTGTCCACTGCTGAGGACCATTCTTTTGCCGTTGAGTCGTTCTGTTACTCGGCTGATCTTGCGCTACTACTGCCACCTAGGCTGAATTATATCTATAATCCGGTCTCTCTTCTCTTCTTCTTCCTCTGAAGTCATTGCGCCTGGATGACCCGGCCATATCTCTCGCATATTGATCTTGATGCTCCCGATGATCTGCCGACATTAACTCGGGTTGCGTCGGATCTCCCAACGCATAAGAATCCGCTATTCTGATGGTTTCTGCCAATGTGGTCGGCATATCTCTTTGCAATCGCTGCCATAACACACTGGCGTAGCGGCATCCCTATGCGAACCAAGCTATTGCTTGTGATTCTATAACTCCTTCACACGAGTTTCTTAGGTTACACCACCGAGTTAAAAACTCTCTGTCCGTCTCATTCGGTCTTTGCTTGCACATGGCTAACTGTTGCGGCCTGTTTGGCCTCTTGTAAGTACTGGTAAAGTTGCTAACGAACATTTCTTCAAATCCAACCAACAATTGATGCTACCTGCTGGTAGATTATTCAGCCATACTCTAGCTGGTCCTTCCAACATTTGCGGGACATACCGCACTGCCCATCGCAAGTTCCCGCCTGCTATTTTCACAGCTGTGGCATAGTCAATCAACCAATATTGTGGTTTGGTGCTCCCATTATACGTTTTTGTGCCTCTTGCCAGCTGAAAGTTCGGCACAGGTGGTTCGCCCATAATCCGTGGTCCGAACATGCCGGACCCGGTGGACCCTGTTCTTCCAGCAACTCGGATCGGTATAGCCAGTCTAGCTTTACTCTGGCATCATTTGACGCAAATCTCGGTACAGAACTCTGTCCTGCATTCCATAGTGGTTATTTCCACCATGGATCGCATATTCCATCTCGGAATAACCATCATTGTACCTTTCATTCACCTGATTGTGGTGTGCTGGTCTTGCTTCTCTTTCCTGCCAAGGTTCATGTCTCGGCTGCGGGTTGTGCAGCGGTTCTCTCCTTCCTTCGACCGGGGTATTGTTCTCGTGATTTCCTCTTCCGGGTTCTGCTCTGCCGAGGTCCCCATTGCCTCGGATTCCGCCGCCTTTCTCAGCACGGCCGGGGTTCCTTTCGCCACTGTTACCTCGGCTTCCATTGCCTCTGTTCTCATTTGCTTTCCCGGCTATTGCCGGATCATATGGAACATTCTCTTTCCCGAAGTTACCGCTTTGTCCCTTCGTGCATTGTTTCCGGGTGAGGATGCTACTGCCACGGACAAGGCAGGTGCTGCCCTAGCCGAGTGAACCATCCGCGAGGCCCCTGGCCTCGTCGGATCTGCCCTGAGCATCTCTTCATTCTGCTGGTTCGCAATGCGCACTAGCTCATTCACTCTTTCTTGCTATTTCTGCCGGGCTTCGCCGGTCAATCCCTCCAACTCTAACGCCGCGGCATTGGCTGCTCTCAGGTTCTTTGCCGGGGTATTGTACCTCGGCAAGCCCAAATCAACTGATTCTGCCTTATGAGCATCATTCTCCTTGTTGATATCATCTATGAGGTTCTTCCCTCTTAATCTCAACTCGTCAACCCGTTCGGGAGCGACGTCGAGCTTGTTAGCTTTGGCATACTCTCGCAGGGTCCTGTTTAAGGACTCCCGCAAGACCGACACCTTTTTTGCCTCTGCCAGCACCTTTTGCCTAGTTTCTTCTAATTCTGCCTGAGCATTTGCTGGATCAAGTATCGGCGCTACAGGTGTAGTCAGATTATCTATGGTTGCCTGAAGAATGTTTTCTGGTCTTTCCAGAGGTGGCCCTCTTATTCTTGGTGCCTTTGGGGTAGTGTCTTGCACTTCGGCCTGATTGGTCACTAGAGGGATTACCTCGGTGGGTGGTGGTGCCGTCTGCCTGGGCGCGACCTGCACGACTGTGGCAGGGTCTCTGGTTGATCCGGCACCCGCTACTCCCGCCTGCACCCCGGCTGCAACCATCACCTCGATGCTGCTGACCGGGCACACTCCGTGCGGACGGCTCGCGGCGCTAAGGGGTGGCTCTCCTGCAACAACAACCTGGTGAGGATAAATGCCGGAGACGTCGACGCCGACGTAGACCTGGTGCGTGCCCAAGCTGATGAAGACGCCGTTGCGCGGAGGAGCTTTTCCCCTGAAGCTGCCTGCATTGTCGCTGACGTAGTCACAGAGATCAAATCTCCGGACCAAGCCAGAAACAACGCGCTCGCCAGTGTTGATGAAGTTTCCCGTCCGGATCATGACTCCAGCTAGCACCGCTGCTGGCCCCACGGTGGGCGCCAACTGTCGTGGTGGTGACACGGCAGATGCCATGGGTAGGCTAAAGTGAGGGGCCTATGGATGCTAGTGGGATCTGGGGAGGGAAGATGCAGTTAATTCGACACACAGGAGACTAAAGCAAAGATCTCTCTTTCTTCTTCCTTGGGCTACAAGTGCTCCTCGAGCTGTATGTAAGGAGCAAGGAAGAACTTTACCAGCCTAACGGTACTAAAAAATGAGCCGATCCCTCCCTCAGGGTCCAAGCCTCCCCTTATAAAGGAGAACCTTGGGTGCCTTTAGGGCTGACGGGGCAAGCATATTCGAGGAATATGCTTGTCCCCAAATAGCAGTTCGGTGGCCTCCTTTCCCTGTCGCCCTTCTAACGACGGCAAGGCTCCAGAGGGCCCCTCCTGCGTGCCTCAGTCTTCAGGACTGTCATCTCCGTGACCTCCTTCTGCCCCTATGACGCTCTGCGCCTTTGTCTCTTGTGCTTGGCTCCGCTCAGATTCCTTCTAGCCTGCAACTAGAGTTCGACTTTGGGTTTCTCCTTCTCCTGCAAGCTTCGTATCATTCGGCCTTACCTTGCGTAACTCGTCTTGTCCTTCACCTGCATCGAGATTACTCGGGCTAACCCGGCCGAGTTACGTAGTATCCCGGCCGGGTAATGCCTTGCCTTTATCATGAGGGTCCTGCCCTTCCCTGTCTTGGCCAACCTCAACAGGATTCGGCCGACTCTGACAATAACTCGGAAACTAGACGGGCAACTTCCTTTCGTCCTTTCCTGTCTTTACCCTACCCGAGGTTATCTCCCCAACAGATCTCGTGGTCAGTCGATGGGAAAGCGAGGGGAAAGGGAGAAGGTAGCGAAAGCGAACACACACCTCGCGAAGAACACGATGAACACACGCAAAACTCACATGATACAAGGCTGATTGCTTCCGAACGGCGGCCACCGGTCCGATAGAATCCTCGCAAGGAAAGATCGGTCAACGTGCTCCCTCAAATCCACATCGGAGAGGGAAGAACACCTTGGGGAGGGTCTTGACAACTTGGAGACGAGATACCGAACTCCAAGGCCTTGTTCAACGATGGATGCGTGATGCAAAGTCCAATCGAGGTTGGTGACGATAGTCGGTCCCCTTGGTAAAGGGGGATGAGGCAAAACTAGAGATTCCACAATGGGGGTTGTCTTTAGTCTATCATCTATGCCTAAGGGATACATGAGGGGTGGGGGCTCTATTTATAGGCCAGCCACTAAACAAGGGTAGTTTGGGGATAAACTAGGCGAATAGGTAAGTAAAGGGGAATACATGGACTGTGGCCCAACAGGTGCGCGCAGGCACGGACATGACCGGTAGTACCGAACTTAGGACCGGTAGTACCAGTCGTAACCGGTAGTGTTGGGCCACGCGGAGATAAACAAAAAATTTCCTCTAACGTGGTGATCCCAAGATCTAGCTGAGGTAGATGGCCACGAGGTTTACCACTAGACGCGCGGTTGCGGATTACTGATGAAGCGCGTCAGTTGATGCAGTGCAGTCCTCACGATCCGATCGTCCTCGTGCTGATCGCACAGCACCTCTGCTAGTATCCACACGTACAAGGAGGAGCACCGGGGACGAACTGCTAGGTTCGTTACGGCGGCAGGACTGCTGTAGAGCTAGGGTTTCCAACACATGGAATGACCTAACCAAAAACGATTAACCTTTCTGGGTTAAGGTTCTCCACTATATATAGGGAGTGAACGTGGGCTCTACTCGCGCGACCCATTCACTAAAGCCCATATAACACTAGTCACCGTGAGTCCAACTCACTAACTCGGTCCTAATCCGGTTTAGGTCCAACCCAACCAGATTATAGGTTCAGATCCAATCCGAACTTGCTCCCACTCTTAAGTGTGTGACCCCGCAGGCTCATGGCTACTTGGACACGATTGGAGTCCGACTCTCAATCGATCAGTCGGTAGCGGCTCCTAGCAGAACGTGCCGACTCCCAAGTACCAAAGAGTCATGACGACTTGCCTTTCCAATGCGACTTGCATCCGAGTCCCTTTTGCCTCACGATATACCTTGTTAGACTATAGGCGAATAATTGTCATCCCTTAAATAGTCCGACTCTCTTCTCGATCCGAGATAAGTGATTCACCCGACTAACTCTTAGTCGATCGCCTCAGTTAACACTTAACCGAGTCGTGCATGGCCATGCTTTCCGAATCATATCTCACGAGAGGGCCCAGAGAATATCTCTCCAAGTGGAGGGGCAAAATCCCATCTTGGTTATTCACATCACGCATCTTGATTCTCAGTCGACCCGAACTCTGCCTTTATAACTGACCAGTTACGGATCAGCGTTTGACAGAACCTAAGTCGGTGATCCTCAACTCGGACTATGCAACAACCTCAGGTCTAAGGATTACATTGATTGAGATATACAAATGACAACTTGTTCGTTGTACCTCAATATGGGTCAATCCGACTCGCTAAACTCTTTAGCCGAATCTGTGTAAGTTGGAATAGCATCTCCATGCCCATGACAAGTGGAACCGAGTCATCAAGCCAACTTTCACATTGGTCTAAGTTGTGTGTCCAGCACAACCTCAATGACCAAGGATATTTAGTACAAACAACATGAATGCATAGTTCCACAACCGAATCACATATTCAATGATACACATCAGATGTTTATACAAGGACTACTTAATATATTTATGAACACAATGGGAAATCTCATCATATATGATTTCCTCTAGGGCATATTCCCAACAGTCTCCCACTTGCACTAGAGTCAATCTTCCGACATCACATGTCTAGGAATCTAATGCCCATGGCTCTCAGGTGCGCCTCATGCTTCGGCTGTGGTAATGGCTTTGTCAACGGATCCGCAATATTTGCATCCGTGTGTACCTTGCATAACTTGATATCACCCTGATCCACGAACTGGCGAATCAAGTGGTACCACATGAGTATGTGCTTGTTCTTCTGGTGTTGTCTAGGTTCCTTGGCTTGTGCAATAGCACCATTGTTGTCACAGTACACGTCCAACGGATTGGACGAGCCTTGAACCACACCAAGATCCATGAGGAAATTCCTCATCCAAACAGCTTCCTTTGCTGCCTCCGAGGCAGCAATATACTCAGCCTCTGTTGTAGACGCAGACACAGTCTCTTCCTTGGAACTCTTCCAGCACACAACACCTCCGTTTATAATAAACATGTATCCGTATTGCGAACGAGAATCATCAGAGTCGGTAAGATACCATGTAACCCTTTACACTGAGTTCATCTTCACCACCATAAACCAAGAACATATCCTTAGTCCTTCTCAAGTACTTTAGGATATTTTTAGCCGCTGTCCAGTGGATCTCTCTAGGATCAGCTTGGTATCTGCTCACAACACTTAGAGCATAGGAAACATCTGGCCTAGTACAAATCATGGCATACATGATGGATCTGACTGCAGAAGCATATGGAATCGCACTCATCCGACTTTTCTCATCAGTTGTCGAAGGACACTGAGTCTTGCTAAGTTTTACACCATGGGACATCGGTAAGAACCCCTTCTTAGACGATTCCATGTTGAAGTTCTTCAACACTTTGTCCAAATAAGTACTCTGACTCAATCCAATGAGCCTCCTTGATCTATCTCTATAGATCCGGATTCCGAGGATGTATGTTGCCTCACCCAAGTCTTTCATTGAGAAACTCCTTTCCAATGATTCCTTGGTTTCTTGCAACATCTGGACATCATTTCCAATCAGTAATATTTCATCCATATATAAGATTAGAGAATTTACTTTGTTCCCACTAAACTTCTTGTATAAACAAGAATCATGATCACTCTTGATGAAGCTAAACGATTTGACTACCTCATCAAAGTGAATATTCCAACTCCGAGATGCTTGCTTCAACCCATAAATGGATTTCTGAAGTTTGCATACCTTGTCAGCATTAGCCAGATCGACAAAACCCTCGGGCTGTATCATATACACGTCCTCGGTTAAATTTCCGTTAAGGAAAGCCGTTTTGACATCCATCTGTCATATCTCGTAGTTGAAATAGGCCGCTATAGCTAACATGATCCGAACTGATTTAAGCATCGCTACGGGCGAGAAAGTCTCGTCATAATCAACTCCTTGAACTTGTCAGAAACCCTTCGCGACAAGGCGTGCTTTATAGACGGAAACATTTCCATCCATATCAGTTTTCTTCTTAAAGACCCATTTGCACTCAACGGGTCTTGCACCGTCTGGCAGATCAACCAAGTTCCAAACTTGATTTTCATCCATGGACTTTAACTCGGATCTCATGGCTCCAAGCCATGACTCAGAATCAGATCCCACCATTGCTTCCGAATAATTTGCCGGCTCATCATTGTCTAACAGTAACACATCACGAACACTTCGTAATCTCGCCGATCTTCGTAGTACAGGTGTTGTTGCCGGCTCAGCTACCATGACCGGCTCAACCTCCAAGGTTTTTGCCGACTCGCCACTAGCCGGTTCCTCTCGAATTTCTTCGAGCTGCACCGTTCTCCCACTTACTCCCCGACTGAGAAACTCTTTCTCAAGGAAGACACCGTTTCGAGCGACAAACACTTTGCCCTCTTCTCGGTTGTAGAAGTAGTAAACCAAGGTTTCCCTCGGATACCCCACGAAACTACATTTATCCGACTTGGCTGTAAGCTTGTCCGACTGAAGTCGCTTGACAAATGCTTCACAACCCCAAATCTTAAGAAAAGACAAACTCAGCTTTTTGCATGTCCACATCTCATGAGGTGTCTTCTCTACCGATTTTGATGGTACTCTGTTTAGTGTGAACGCTGCTGTTTCTAGACAATAACCCCAAAATGACAAAGGCAGATCTGTCCGACTCATCATTGACCGTACCATGTCCAACAAGGTCCGATTCCACCTTTCCGAAACACCATTCCTTTGTGGCGTTCTTGGCGGAGTAAGTTGAGGAACTATTCCACAACTTTTTAGATGGTCATCAAACTCATGGCTCATGTACTTGCCTCCTTGGTCCGACCGAAGAAACTTTATTTTCTTGCCGAGTTGATTTTGTGCTTCATTCTGGAATTCTTTGAACTTTTCAAAAGCTTTCGACTTATGTTTCATCAAGTAGATATATCCATACCTACTCAAATCATCAGTGAACGTAATGAAGTACTCATAACCACCCCTGGCTGTCGTGCTCATTGGTCCACGTACATCACAATGTACTAGTCCCAACAAGTCGGATGCCCTTTCGCAACTCTTTGCAAAAGGTGTCTTGGTCATTTTGCCGAGTAGGCAAGATTCGCATGTCTCGAACGACTCCAAGTCGAACGAAGTTAGGAGTCCATCATCATGGAGCTTCTTCATGTGTTTCCAACTTATATGACCAAGCCGACAGTGCCAAAAGTAAGTCATATTCAGATCATTTGGTTTCAACCTTTTAACATTTATGTTATAAACCAACTCACCAACAAGATTCAAAATAAATAACCCGTCCTGGACAGGTGCAAAGCCGTGAAGCATATCATTCAAATATAAAGAACAACCATTATTCTTGATATTCGACTCATAGCCTTGCCTCATCAAACATGAAGCAGAAATAATGTTTCGACTGAGCACTGGAACATAATAACAATTATTTAGTTCCATAATGAATCCCGAAGGTAAATGAAGTTGCATCGTGCCGACTTCTAACGCAGCAACTCTTGCTTTGTTGCCGACTCGAATATCAACCTCGCCTCTTGCTACGCTCCTAGTTCTTACTAGTCCCTGCAACGAGTTGCAGATGTGAATAACTGATCCGGTATCATATACCCAAGAACTATTAGGTGCATCAGCAAGATATATGTCTATAACATTGCAAACAAGTGTACCTGAGTCGGAAGTCATACATCCACTCTTGGCCAAGTACTTGCTGCAGTTCCTCTTCCAGTGGCCATCCTCCTTGCAGTAGAAGCAAGTGGATCCGGCTGAAGGAGATGGCTTAGTCCCTGAAGAAGCGCTTGGGACTGGGTCCTGAGCCTGCTTTCCTCTTGACTTAGCCTTCTTCTTAGTCCAAGAACTCTTCTTGAACTTAGCCTTATTCTGCACCATCAACACTTGACTGGATCCCTTCTTGAGATCCGCCTCTGCCTGCTTGAGCATCCCATGTAATTCAGTGAGCTTCTTATCCATACCATGCATGTGGTAGTTCGAAATGAACTGCCCATATGCACTAGGAAGAGAGTTCAGAATTATATCTGTAGCAAACTCTTCGCTTATGGGGTAGCCAAGCCTCTCTAGAGACTGCACATAACCAACCATTTTGATCACATGCGGACTCAGTGGATCACCATCCTTAAGCTTGCAACTCAGCAAAGCCTGAGAGACTTGATACCTCTCAGTCTTCGCCTGAGCCTGGAACATACTTTTGAGGCTTTCGATCATATCGTAGGCCTCAACATGCTCGAACTGCTTTTGCAAGTCCGGTTCCATGTGAGCAAGCATAAGACAGCTAATATCTGTGGACTCATCCTTAGCCCGACGGTAGGCATTGGTGGCTGCGACAGTCGCATTCTCATTCGGCTCATCTGGAAGTGGGTTGTCTAGGACATGGTCCTTCTTTTCTTGTTTGAGAACAATTCTCAGATTTCGATACCAGTTGGTAAAATTAGTGTCGTTCAGTTTATCTTTCTCAAGAATGGTTCTCAACGCAAAACCGGATATCTGAGAGTGATTGCTACTTGGTGCCATGATCTACAACATAAAATATGCAAAATACTTAAGACATGTATTCATAAAAGAGCAAGCATATTAAACATTTTAATATTTTATGCTCCCACTAGAACCAACACCCCTCCGATGGTTGCTTAGTGATTCAGGATCCTAAATAAGCAAGTCGGCTAGTGAGCTTTAGCATCACCGCTAGCCGCCAAGTGATCTAGGTAGACAACTCCTTGTCAATCGCATCTCATGCGACTCCTGTTGGACGGGTGGCATCACATGCCCCGGCTCCCATCCGACTTTTCCCCGAGTCCCACAACCATTGTGATAGACCCGTCTAGCTTACCGAGTGTTTCTGCAGTAAGAGTCCGACTCAAAACCACCTAGTCGGAAAGAATTGGCAGCACCTCAATTTTATGAGCCCACTACCAAAAATGTCCGACTTGTGATGGTGCAAACACTGGCGGGAAAACCGACTACACCTTCTTTGAGGGATTAAATTTTACCGACTATCTAATAGAGGTAAAACTGAGACATAACAATAACACAAAATAAAGCAATTATAATGTGAAATGGTATGGCTCTCTTCATGGCGATCTCCATCTCCACAAAGCCTGTAATCTGACTCATGCCAACTCTTGTCACTTGCCGTCTTACTCCATGTCGCCGACATGTACATCGCCTTGCATGCCTTCCGGGTTCTCCAAACAACTACACTAGCTTAGTAAAGTAAATTACAAGGAGAATCCGACACCCAGGTCGTTATACAATAAAATGACAGCACCTAGGCTCCAGCCGGCTGACAAAAACCGTGATTCGCAGATCACGTATGGATTACACACATACATCGCATGCACATGAACCATACCATTCACAACTTCCTACAAAAACAAGTTATGCATAGATGCAATATCTACCGGCACTGTGAAACTCGCAATGACATCTAAGGCGCTACGATTTTTCCAAAAACACAGATCTCATCTACGATCCGAACATGGATTCCGACCATCGTTCCGATTCGATCAAACTCTTTGATCTTCGATCACCACTTCTGGATTTACGTGTCATAGTCTACCCCTATGGCGGAAGCCGACCAGTAGGGGTATGTTGTTCCACGACCTCAGAAGTATGATCACGGAAATCAGATCTACCATTCCTCGAGTACAGTTGATCCAATCAACCTTGTACAAAACCGATCTATCTCATAGATTGACCACCAAACAGCACATAGATCTCATCTACAGCCAACCGCATATCACATATGCGAGATCTCGAGCCTAAAACCAGAAGCTTTCGCTCAGATACCACTATTGGGCCATGCGGAGATAAAACAAAAAAATTCCTCTAACGTGGTGATCCCAAGATCTAGCTGAGGTAGAAGGCCACGAGGTTTACCACTAGACGCGCGGTTGCGGATTACTGATGAAGCGCGTCAGTTGATGCAGTGCAGTCCTCACGATCCGATCGTCCTGGTGCTGATCACACAGCACCTCTGCTGGTATCCACACGTACAAGGAGGAGCACCGGCGGCGAACTGCTAGGTTCGTTACGGCGGCAGGACTGCTGTGGAGCTAGGGTTTCCAACACATGGAATGACCTAACCAAAAACGATTAACCTTTCTGGGTTAAGGTTCTCCACTATATATAGGGAGTGAACATGGGCTCTTCTCGCGCGACCCATTCACTAAATCCCATATAACACTAGTCACCGTGAGTCCAACTCACTAACTCAGTCCTAATCCGGTTTAGGTCCAACCCAACCAGATTATAGGTTTAGATCCAATCCGAACTTGCTCCCGCTCTTAAGTGTGTGACCCCATAGGCTCATGGCTACTTGGACACGATTGGAGTCCGACTCTTGATCGATCAGTCGGTAGCGGCTCCTAGCAGAACGTGCCGACTCCCAAGTACCAAAGAGTCATGACGACTTGCCTTTCCAATGCGACTTGCATCCGAGTCCCTTTTGCCTCACGATATACCTTGTCAGACTATAGGCGAATAATTGTCATCCCTTAAATAATCCGACTCTCTTCTCGATCCGAGATAAGTGATTCACCCGACTAACTCTTAGTCGATCGCCTCAGTTAACACTTAACCGAGTCATGCATGGCCATGCTTTCCGAATCATATCTCACGAGAGGGCCCAGAGAATATATCTCCAAGTGGAGGGGCAAAATCCCATCTTGGTTATTCACATCACGCATCTTGATTCTCAGTCGACCCGAACTCTGCCTTTATAACTAACCAGTTACGGATCAGCGTTTGACAGAACCTAAGTCAGTGATCCTCAACTCGGACTATGCAACAACCTCAGGTCTAAGGATTACATTGATTGAGATATACAAATGACAAATTGTTCGTTGTACCTCAATATGGGTCAATCCGACTCGCTAAACTCTTTAGCCGAATCTGTGTAAGTTGGAATAGCATCTCCATGCCCATGACAAGTGGAACCGAGTCATCAAGCCAACTTTCACATTGGTCTAAGTTGTGTGTCCAGCACAACCTTAATGACCAAGGATATTTAGTACAAACAACATGAATGCATAGTTCCACAACCGATTCACATATTCAATGATACACATCAGATGTTTATACAAGGACTACTTAATATATTTATGAACACAATGGGAAATCTCATCATATATGATTGCCTCTAGGGCATATTCCCAACAGGTAGTACCGCTCTGGGACCGGTAGTACCGCTTGCGGTCCTGGAGAGCCAGTTGGAGCCGTCAGTAGCGAGCGGTAGCAGGGGCGGTAGTACTGCTGACCGGTAGTACCGATTCTGACGACCGGTAGTACCGCTTGCACCTGGCAGCTGCCGACCTGTCTTCTTCCGTCTCCTCTTCCAAGCCTCCGTCTTGTCGGGCTTAATGTTCCGGGCTTCCTCCCTTGCCTCCGTACTGGTCGGTGTGAACCTATCATGCATATGTGATGGAGTATGAAGTAGCATACCATTCAATAGGGTAGGAAGTGGGATCGCATAGAGGAACGGATTCACCTTTGGAGTCCATGACGACTTGGCGTAATTTGGAGACCTTGATGTAGTAACAACCGTAGGTCGGGCTGCATCATTGTGGCATCGCCGCCTAGCCCGTGTTAACATGAGAACTTTGTAAAGACTTCACTCTGAAGGCCACATCCTTGGGCTTAACAATGTTTCTTTTGCCAAAGATCGTGTTTGTAGGGCTTGCATTGAAGGGAAGATGCATGAAACTCCTCACAAAGTGCTTAATCAAATCACCACAGAGAGATGTTTGGAGCTCTTACATATGGACCTTTTTGGTCCTCCCTATCATGATAGCCTTGGAGGCAAGAAGTATTGTTTGGTTATTGTGGATGATTTCTCAAGATACACTTGGGTGTTCTTCTTCAAGTACAAGAGTGAGACTCAAGAAACAGTCATCGATTTTTCTAATGAGGTTCAATGGAAACACAATGCAACCATTCTCTCAATTTGAAGTGACAATGGCACCGAGTTCAAGAACTATACTTTGGATGAGTTTCTTAGTGATGAAGGAATCAAGCATCAATACTCCACTCCCTATACCCCTCAACAAAATGGTGTTGCCGAAAGGAAGAATCGCACTTTGATGGATGCGGCTCAGTCTATGCTAGCTGAATTCAAGTCACCATACAACTTTTGGGTCGAGGCCATCTCCACCACTTGCCATGCAACCAACCGAATCTACCTTCGCAAGAAAAAGAACAAGACCCCCTATAAGCTGCTCACCGGGAAAAAGGCAAATGTTAGCTATTTGCAAGTGTTTGGTTGCAAGTGCTACATTCTCAAGAAAGGAGTTCGTTTGTCCAAGTTTGAATCCAAGGCTCAAGAAGGAATTTTTGTTGGTTACTCAAATCATTCCCATGCTTATAGAGTCTACAACAAAGCCAATGGAAGAGTTGAAGAGACGAGCAATGTGAAGTTTGATGAAAACCATGAGTCCCTTGTTAGACAAGACGGTGTTTGTGATCCAAGTGATGAAATTCCTCATAAGGCCATAAGAAGAATGGGTGTAGGTTTCCACCTCCCCATTGAGGATCCCCTTGTGGACGAAGGAGAAGGACCAAGCTCTACTCAAGTGGAGCCCTCACTCTCACAAGACCATATTGCCTCTCAAGGACCTACTATTTTGGCACAAGCTCCCTCAAGTTCTTTCGAAGCTTCTCATGCTCATGAATCTCCAAGCTCCAAAGATCAAGCTCTTCATCAACAACATCAACCTCCCCAAGATGGGGCTCCTCCTCAAGGCACCTCCCAAGGTCAAGCTCTTCATCAACTACATCAACCTCCCCAAGATGGGGCTCCTCCTCCTCAAGGTCACGGCTCTCCTCAAGGTCAAGCTCGTCAAGATCAAGGGCAAGCCAATTATAATCAAGGCTCTACTCCAAATGATGAATCCCCCGAAGTGGAAATTTATGAAGATGATCCTCGTGTTCATGCCTATAGTCAAGGCGGGGGCTCCAATGGTGGCAATGACCAAGTGGTTTCTCAAGAATGTCGTGTTGAAGCACAAGCCCGCCATCAAGCCTATCATCTCGCCAAGCTCGTTCGAGATGGCCATATCCTTGATAATGTCTATGGAGATTTCAATAAAGGTTCCACTACTAGGAGGCAACTAGCCTCCTTTAGCTCTCGCCATGCTTTTATCTCTCTTTTGGAACCACAGAAAGTCTTCGAGGCTCTTGAAGATGATGATTGGCTTGACGCTATGAACGAAGAACTTCACAACTTCAAGAGGAACAATGTTTGGACATTGGTTGAGCGGCCCAAAGATTGTCAAAACGTCATCGGTGCCAAATGGGTTTTCAAGAACAAGTGTGATGCAAATGGAATAGTTGTGTGCAACAAGGCAAGGTTAGTTGCCCAAGGATACTCACAAGTTGAGGGCATCGACTACGGTGAGACTTATGCCCCCGTTGCTCGCCTTGAATCCATCTGTATGCTTCTTGCTTTTGCTACTCATCATGACTTCAAGTTGCATCAAATGGATGTTAAGAGTGCTTTTCTTAATGGGCCTTTGGAAGAATTGGTATACGTCAAGCAACCTCCAGGCTTTGAGGATCCACTTTTCCCGAACCATGTCTACAAGATCAATAAGGCACTCTATGGCCTCAAACAAGCCCCATGTGCGTGGTATGATTGCCTTAGAGAGCTCTTGTTAGACCATGGCTTCAAGGTGGGCCTCATTGATCCCACTCTTTTTACTAAGAAAGTTGGAGGCCACTTGTTCATATGCCAAATCTATGTTGATGATATTATCTTTGGGTCTATTAACAAATCTTTTAATGAGGATTTTGCCAAGCTCATGACCGATCGCTTCGAGATGTCCATGATGGGGGAGTTGAAGTTTTTCCTTGCGTTTGAAGTCAAGCAATTGAGGAAAGGGACTTCCATCAACCAAGCCAAATGCATCCAAGACATGCTCAAGAAGTTCAAGTTTGATCAAGTCAAAGGTGCCAAGACTCCCATGCCAACTAAGGTTAATCTTGATCTTGATCCCAAGGGTAAGGATGTGGATCAAAAACTCTATCGCTCTATGATTGGTTATCTACTCTATCTTTGTGCATCCCGACCGGATATTATGTTGAGTGTGGGTATGTGTGCAAGATTCCAAGCCACACCAAAAGAAAGCCACATGGTGGCGGTCAAGAGAATCTTTCGATATTTGGTTCATACCCCAAACTTTTGGTTGTGGTACCCCAAGGGAGCCAGCTTTGACCTTATTGGATATACGGACTCGAATTGGGCTGGTGACAAAGTGGGAAGAAAGTCAACCTCTAGAGCTTGTCAGTTTCTTGGAAGATCTTTGGTTTGTTGGTCCTCGAAGAAGAAAAATTGTGTGTCTATGTCCACAGCCGAAGCTGAGTACATCTCCGCCGCAAGTTGTTGTGCTCATTTGCTATGGATGAAGCAAACCTTGAAGGATCTCGGACTATCTTTTGACAAGGTACCCCTTCTTTGTGACAATGAGAGTGCCATTGCTATTGCTCACAACCCCGTGCAACACAACTGTACTAAGAAAATTGAGATTCGTCATCATTTCATTCGGGACCATGTTGCTAGTGGAGACATTTCTTTGGAGTATGTTCCCACCAAGGCAAATCTTGCGGATCTTTTCACGAAGCCTCTTAATGAAGCAAGGTTCCTAGAGTTAAGTCATGAGCTAAATATCATTGATTCTAGCAATGTGGCTTGAGTATCTTGCACACCTACCCGTGTCTCAATGTGTATCTTGTTTGGATGTAGGCATGGATTTAGGGGGAGTGTAGTTCCTCTCATGAACAAACACTATCCCTATTATGCGCACATTAAAGTTTTCATACTCTATAGTCTCTAAAGGAGACCATTTGAGCTTCATGATGAGTGTTGGTAATGAACCCAAGATATATCTTCGTGGTGTCAAGCCATTTACTCTTATATAAGGTGGCCTCGGCCACCGACCCATTTTTGTCTCTTGTCTTATTTTTTCTTTGTGTGCTTGGTTATTTTTGTGTTTTTCTTGGTTCTTGTTGGCTTTGGTTCTTCACAGTTTGAACTCTCTATCCTAAGCCTTTCCTTTCCTCAAGCCCTTTCTATTCCCTGCACAAGTTCTTCCTTGTTTTCTTCCAATCCTGAGAAGATTTTCTAGCGTCACCGGAACTTCCGGTCAGCACGTTGTTTGCAGGAACCACCTGCTGACCTAGACAGTTTCTGCCAGACCCGGAACTTCCGGTGAGGCTCTCTGTCCTATATAAAGTGGGCCCTGGGAAAACGGGAACTTCTTCCTATTTTCCCCAAGACCCACCTTTTATTTGGAGCAGCCACCGGCGAAGACTTCTCCACGAAGGTGCTCCGGCCCCTTCGTCTCCGGCCACCCCTCCTCGGATCTGCTCTGTGGGAACCTTCCCCACCTCGATCTCCCGCCATGGACTCCGGTATTTGCCCTCAACTCCCTCCATTAATGGAGATTGTCACATCCCAAATTTTAGATTTGGTCTTGCATATCATTCATAGCATTGCATCATGCCTTTCCATTCAAAACCGTCGAGTGAAAAGGATCGGCGAAACCCTATTTTCAAAACCCTATTCTATTTTGCTACGAGGCTCCTACGGGAGGCTTTAGTAGGACTAGCGTTGTCCACCCTTGTAGCCTAGTGGTTTCGCCCGAACCTTGACCCTAGATTGTTCCCCTCGATTTTACAAAACCGTAGGAGCAAGAATCACTCGATTCGGAGCTCGTACGGGGAAGTTGCGGCCGTTTTATGAAAATATCGGAAAACGGTCCGAATTTTGGACCGATTTCCGAATCCTTTTCCGAAGCCGCGTCTAACTGAAACGGACTAGGACCGCGCGGGGCCACCACAAAAGGGCATCCGCCGCCGCCCTGCCTCGATAACCGAGCCCGACCCCGCCTCCCCGCGCGATCTCCCCCACCTCGCGATCGCCTCCCGAGGCCGCCGCCACCTGCCTCGATCCTGCCGCCATCGCCGCCTCCTCGCCGCGACCGCCGGCCGCCGTCGCCCTTCTCCCCGCCGCCAGGTACCGCGCGCCCTCCCTCTTCTCTTCCCGCGTCACCGCCGCCGAGCCGCTGCCCCGCCGCCGGCCGCCTGCACCGCCTCCGCGCCATCGCCCGCCCCGCAGCGCCTCCACCCCGCCGCCTCGCCGCCTTGCAGTGCACCCCGCCACCAGCGCCTGCCCGCGCCCCGAGCCGCCAGCGCCGCTACACGCGCTGCGTCGCTGCGCGCCTTCGCGCGCGCTTGCCATGTACGCACGCACGCACGTACGCGCGCCGTCTTGCGCGCCGCGTTGTTTATCTCGAACCGTGCGCTGACCGTTTCCATTCGCGCAGGAAAAGCACCGACGCCGGAACCGATCGCCGCACCGTCCGGAACTCGCAGCCGTCCGTTTCGCCGTTCGTTTCCGGTAAGACTGCAGCCACCATCAGATTTCAGATCAGCGACTCAGATCGTTCGTAGACCGGTCAGACTCAGGCATTGACTAGTCAGACGCCCAGTCAGCGCCCAGTCAGCAGACGCGTTGACCAGTCAACAGACACAGTTGACTGGTTAATTTCGTTAATCCTTTTAGTTGACAGATTTCGGTAGAATATTGTAAATTGCGTAGAAATTAAACCGCTTGGTCAAAAATTGCAAATAAAATATGTGTAGATTTAGTGAGTCGTGTAGAATCTTGCTGTACCTTTGGTTCAGACTTTTGCAGCAAGGTTTAGTACATTTTAATCAAACTAGTTAGTGGCCTTTTCGGAGTAATTAATTCGTAGAAAAAGATCTGTAGCTCCGAAAATCGCGTATGATATGTCCCTGGATTCAGTGGAATGAGGAGAATCTCATCGTGAATTAAAAAGGTAGGCTTATAGTAAAAACTTCTGCAGAAACTGTCTAGTGGCTTTATGCAGTGTTTTAATTACTCGGGGAGTTTTACAATTTCTTTTTGAGTAATTCCAGTTGGTACTTTTTCTATTCAGCGATGCCTATGCGGTAGAAATTTTCCAAGATTTTACAAACAGTATACTACCGATAGTGAATTATTTGAGTTCTAGCTCTAGTTTTGAGCACTACTTTTTGCGTAATAGTTTTCCTAGCGCTAAAACTATTTTCCATGCATGCAATCAGTAGTATTATTGGATAGGATTATGTGGTGCAGCTGTAGCACCAATTCACTTGCCTTGCATACCTTCATGCATCATATTTGTTGCATATGTTGTGGATTGTTTGTTTATGAATGCAATTGTATCGTGTAGATTGTGTCGAGTGCAACACTTGCTCGTGTGTGGATTCTTCTTCCGACCGCTACAACCAAGGCAAGTAGATGCTACTTTGTTCATGATATCGTCCTACTATTTTCAATGCATTGTCGTGTATTTTGTAGATGCATGTGTAGGATGATACTATCGCTATGCTATGTCCTATTATGTGGTAGGGCTTTCCTTGTAGATGAACCACCGTTGGTAGATGTGCTTAGCCATACTATGTTGAACGAGGGCTGGGTTACATCATTGAGACTTGTTTCTAAAAGTATTGGTTTGTGAAAACTAAAACAACTTAATCAATGAATCTCCTGGGTGTGATGGTATTGATAATTTTTGGTGGTTTCATTGCGGAAAGGCACCCAGGTTTCGAGAGAAATTGATTGGCTTCTTTATTGTGTAGCTTACGTGTACAACCATGTGCCAATAATGGAATGGGCGGTTGGTTGGACTTAGTAGGTTGTGGCTACCCGAACCCGCGTATCCAGAGATGTAGAATTTTGGTAGGTTGGACCGGTGCGCGTCGGGATTGGGGAGCTACTTCCCGAACGGTCTCATCTTGGACTTCTCCCTATCATCACCCAAAATGAGAGTGATGGTACGAGCTGGGCTGGCCAAGTCACATGGGTAAAGTGTACTAATCTCTGCAGGGTGTATAATCTAATCGATTAGCCGTGTCCCCGGTTATGGACAACTGAGTTGCTTGATATTGATTCCATGACATGTTTCTCGCTCATTCTAATTTCATATTGTTTTAATATTGTTGGGTTAACTTAATTGGGATCTTTTCAAAGAAAATCAAAAACTGTTTATGAAAGTAGGACAAATGTATTTGCAAATGCAAGCCAGACACAGCTCCACTTGCCAAATATGCATGTAGATGTTAGCACTATTGTCTCCTTTACTAGCTCTACTTGCCATACATTCCATGTATTGACCTTTCGGGGCTGCTACGTTTCATGTCGCAGGTTATTCCGATTCTGAGTAATCGATATAGGCCACGGTACTCCACTCGGCACTTGTTCACTTGTGGGCAATTTGAAGAATGGAGGATTTGCTTTATTTATGTTGCTACCTGAATAATTTGAGCTAGCCTTGAGCTAAGCTTTTATTGTAATAATGGTACTCTGGATCTTCGTTATTTATGATACACGGATATTTTGCTATGTTATTCATCTTACTCTATTGTGGGCCAATGAACCGATCCAGGGATTGGCATGTCACATAGAGGCCACGGTCTTTTCAGAACCGGGGTGTCACAGGATGGTATCAGAGCCCGTGTGTCGACTGTAGGATCATGACCTAGAATTGGATTAGGAAGCCATAGATTTATTAAAGCCTATATTAACTCTGTCTTTCATCTTATACCTTTCACCCTCGTAAATTCTTACCATATGCTATTCTCACACTTTCCTCTTTTACTTGATATATGGGAGAAGTCAGGACTGAGTATGCCACCATGGAGTCACCAAGGCCCTTTGCAAGGCAGTTAGCTCAGCTATCGCAGTCATTGGGATTGCCACTGCCCATGTTCAAGGGAAGAAGGTTGTACACCTATGGATATGGAAAGGATGCATGGGAGATCACCACCTTCATATTCAGAGATGCCGCCTTGCCAAACCCCGTGCACTTGATCTACACCAAGACATACTGCAACTGGGGACTTGGAATCAACTTGGCCATGCATGAAGCCCTGTCTCGCCAGTGCCATCAAGTACACCTACTGCCAGCAGATTCACCCTACCGTGACTATGGGAGGCGTGATGAAGATGGGCACATTGTGGTTACCCCGGGCGACAGGAACAACATGTCGCCCCGTCGGAGGCACATAGAGGACATGGAAAGGAAGAATGGAGCTCTAGCTGAGAAGGTGATGATGATAAAGGAGATTGCAGATTTTGCTAGCAATGGTATGGTGGTCCAAGGATAGGAGATTGACACCCTGCATGAAGCTGTGGGAGTTCTGTAGAATGCCCTGATAGCCAGAGATGAAACCATATCTCACCTTCATGGTACTGTGCAGGAGAACACCCAGAACATACAACAGTTGCAAGGGACCGTCCAGGAAAGGGATCAAACTATTGAAGCTATGACAGCCCAGATTGCCGCTCTCCAAGCGTAGCTGAATCCACCCTCTGATGATAACAATGGAGATGATGGCAACAACGAGGATGATGATGACAGTGGGGACGATGATGATGATGAGGACGAGGATGATGATGATGGAGACGATGATGGTGGAGGAGATGAAGTTGTTGCAGTTGCAGCTGAGAGTGAAGAAGAAGAGGAGGATCCAGAAGAGGTGGAGTTTGAGATCTCAAGTGATGATTCAGGAGAGGTGTACACTCCGCCGCCATGGTTGTACCGCGAGCCGAAGCGTCAACGCATGACAGCAAGGACCTACCGCAACCTCTTCAAGAAGTAGATAGAAGTCCACCAATTAGTCCACGTTAGGTAAATTCGTTAGGATTAGTCTCGATCGTTGTGAAGCTTAGTTCGTGTTAGTTTAAGAGTGATTAGTTACTTATTTGTGTACTCCAATATCCCAGGAATTATTTGTGCGAATTTTATGAAAGAGTTATGGCAATTTTGGTTACTATCTGTGTTATTTTCGCTGCAGTTTTCTGCTGATACAGCAGTACTGTACGATTTTTCATATTTTTCTGGTAACTCGGAAAAATCTGAAAAAAATTGGGCTGATGCGAAACTCTCTGTACTATATGTGCAAAATCAGCTAAATTTTCTGACGAGTTTAAGTCAGGCGGAAAAATTCGTGAACGCTGCTGGACTGTTCTGGCAGAATTGCTGTTTTGTTGTTTAGTTGACCTACTGTTTAGTTAACCATTGTCAACTCTTGTAAAACTATTTCAGTAGGTATATACTGCTAGGATAACCCCTGGGATATTGCTGAATCACTTGTTTCTTGATGTGTTGCTTGCTTGTGATTGTCTGCTATTGTTTGTTGTTGATTGATCATATGCATGGGTAGAATCCTATTATCGTAGTAGATTCTCTCTAAACCTACCTGTGCTGAACCGCAGATGCCTCCCCGCCGTCAGCCCACTGAGTTGGAGCAGCTCATGGCAGCTCAGGCACAGCTGACCCAAGTGATGACTCAGTTCATGGCAAATCAGAACAACAACAATGGAAACAATCAGCCTCAGGGAGATGCTCTCACCAGATTTCTGAGGTTAAGGCCAGCTAAGTTCTCTACTGCAACGGAACCAATGGTTGCTCTCGACTGGTTGTGTTCAGTCAACAAGGATCTAGTAACTGTTGGATGCACTGATGCTGAGAAGGTGAGGTTTGCCGCTCACCTACTGGAGGGACCAGCCGCTTCTTGGTGGGACACCTTTCAGATCACCCACCCGCTGGATACTGTGACTTGGGCAATGTTTGAGGAAGGTTTCAGGACCAACCACGTGTCTTCAGGAGTTCTGAGCCTGAAGAGGAAGGAGTTCCGCAACTTGCGCCAAACCAATCGCACCGTGGCCGAGTATATTGAGGAGTTCAACAACCTGTCCCGTTATGCACCTGAGGATGTTGACATTGATGCAAAAAGGAGGGAGAGATTCTTGGATGGCCTCAATGATGAGCTTTCAGTACAGCTACTGGTGGTTTACTGCCCCACTTTCCAGGAGCTTATGGACAAGGCCAGGATCTTGGAAGGAAAGCACAAGCAGGTGGAGAACCGCAAGAGAAAGAGTAACAATCATCACTCTGGTTCACATCACAAGTCTCGCACTTCATATGATGGATACTCCAAGCATGGAGGGAGTGACCATGGGAGCCATGACCGCCACCACCATGGAGGCGATGGGCATCATCATGACAACCATAGGAGCAGCCACCACAGCCACAAGGGAGGACACTCTCACCACTCTGGAGGACACGGTGGACATGACCGCAACCGTGACCACAACTTTGTGAAGAAGGATCTGAGTGAGGTGACGTGCTTCAAGTGTAAATAGAAGGGACACTATGCTGACAACTGTCCGGAGAGGAAAGGACTAAAGCCAAGCAACAGCGAGAAGGCCACAGTGAACCACATGAATGTGGAGGAGATTCCAGATGAGCCTGACCTTGTGATTGGTAAGTTCCCAATCAACACTTACCCTGCACTTATACTTTTTGATACTGGTGCATCGCATTCATTCATATCAAGGGCATTTGTGGATAAGTATAAGCTACCTACTGAGTCTATGCAAAGGTCTATTAGAGTGAGTTCACCTGGAGGAGATATGATAGCTAGTGCGGGATGCCGCAATTTAACTGTGAGGATTGGAACACACAACTTCAGTGCACATTTGGTAGTGTTGGAATCACAGGGATTAGACGTTATTCTGGGTATGGATTGGATGTCTATGCATGGGGGACACATAGATTGCGCACAGCGAGCTGTTTCACTCAAAACCCCGGATGGTAAGAGGATTAGATTCAAGTCGGTTGTACGACCAGGAAGGTGTAAGTTGAATTCTCTTAAGGGGGTTAGCATGGATACTGTGCCAGTGATTAGGGATTACCCTGACGTGTTTCCGGAAGAGCTGCCAGGGATGCCACCTGACAGGGAAGTAGAGTTTCTTATCGACCTGATGCCGGGAACAGGACCAATAGCAAAGAAACCATATAAGATGGATGTGGATGAGCTGAAGGAATTGAAGAAGCAGTTGAAAGAGCAGCTGGAAAAGGGATTCATTCAGCCTAGTTCGTCGTCATGGGGTGCACCTGTTCTGTTTGTGGAAAAGAAAGACAGCACCAAGAGATTAGTGGTGGACCATCGTTCGCTGAATGAAGTAACCATCAAGAACAAGTACCCTCTGCCGAACATAAATGATTTGTTTGATCAACTGGAAGGAGCGAAGGTGTTTAGCAAGATTGATCTGCGATCAGGCTACTTCCAATTGAAGATCCGGGAGGAGGATGTACCAAAAACTGCCTTCACTACTAGGTATGGTTTATATGAGTATACGGTTATGTCTTTTGGACTAAGGAATGCCCCGGCATACTTCATGACCATGATGAACAAGGTATTTATGGAGTACTTGGACAAGTTCGTGGTGGTGTTTATTGATGACATACTGATATATTCCAAGGATGATGCTGAGCATGAGAAGCATCTGCGACTGATTATGGAGAAACTGAGGGAACACCAGCTATATGCAAAATTCAGCAAGTGTGAATTCTGGCTTAACACCGTTGGGTTTCTTGGACACGTAGTGTCAGGAGAAGGAGTCGCTGTTGATCCAAGCAAAGTGACTGCAGTGACTGAGTGGGAAGCGCCCAAGAATGCGGGAGAGATTCGAAGCTTTTTGGGACTTGCTGGATATTACAGGAGGTTCATTGAAAACTTTTCCAAGATTGCTAAGCCGATGACTGAACTTCTGAAGAAGGAGAGGAAGTTTGAATGGTCAGACGTATGTGAAGCCAGCTTTCAGGAACTGAAGCGTCGACTAGTGACCGCACCCGTTCTGTGTTTACCAGATCTTCAGAAGGATTTCCAAGTGTACTGTGATGCTTCTCGACAGGGAGTTGGGAGTGTGCTGATGCAAGATGGGAGAGTGGTGTCATATGCCTCGCGACAACTCAAGCACCATGAGCGGAATTACCCCACACACGACTTGGAATTAGCGTCAGTGGTTCATGCGCTCAAGGTATGGAGGCATTACTTAATGGGAAAGCACTGCGATGTGTACACCGACCACAAGAGCCTGAAATACATATTTACGCAGAAGGAATTAAACATGAGGCAAAGGAGATGGTTGGCGCTTATCAAAGATTATGATATGAATCTGCAATACCACCCAGGAAAAGCCAACGTAGTAGCAGATGCTCTGAGCCGGAAGGTTTATGCCAATGGATTGACAATTGGTGAATTGCCTGAGGATTTGTGCAAGCAATTCAAGGACCTTAGACTGGAGGTAGTGTCAGAAGGATACCTGGCTACAATGGAAGTCCAACCGACGCTACAGGACAGGATCATAAAGGCTCAGATAGGAGACAAGGAAATAGAGGAGATAAAGGAAAAGATGAAGGAGAATCGGGAAAAGGATATTCGCGAGGATGAGCATGGTACCTTGTGGTATGGAGATCGTTTGTGTGTGCCCAGCAACCCGGAGATAAGGGAGTTGATTCTGCAGGAGGCTCACAACTCGCCATACTCCATACATCCGGGCAACACAAAGATGTATATGGATTTGAAGAGCAGATTTTGGTGGAACAACATGAAGGGAGATATCGCCAAGCATATTGCCCTGTGTGATGTATGTAGCCGAGTGAAGGAAGAACACCAGAAGCCAGCAGGACTGCTACATCCATTGCCCGTGCCGGATTGGAAGTGGGATAGAGTGGGAATGGACTTTATCACGGGATTGCCCGGGACCAGGTCAGGATATGACTCCATTTGGGTAGTGGTCGACCATTTAACCAAGGTAGCCCACTTTATACCGGTGAAGACGACCTACACGAGTGCAAAGTTGGCCAAGATTTACATGGATAGGATTGTGTGCCTACACGAAGTTCCCAAGAGTATCGTATCTGATAGAGGCACCCAATTTACCTCACACTTCTAGCGCCAGCTGCACGAGTCACTTGGTACTAGACTAGAGTTTAGCACGGCGTTTCACCCACAGACTGATGGACAGACCGAGAGGGTGAATCAGATTTTGGAGGACATGCTGAGAGCTTGCGCTTTGGCTCATGGTTCTAGTTGGGATGAGAATTTGCCGTATGCTGAGTTTTCCTACAACAACAACTATCAAACCAGCATCAAGACGTCACCGTTCGATGTGCTGTATGGGAAACGATGCCGAACACCATTGCTATGGGATGGAGTAGGAGAACGTCAGTTGTTTGGACCTGATTTGATCAAGGACGCTGAGGAGAAGGTCGCCTTGATTAGGGACAGGCTGAAGGTAGCACAATCAAGGCAGAAGAGCTACGCTGACGCCAAGCGCAAGGAAGTGGTGTATGAGATAGGTGATAGAGCATACCTCAGAGTGTCGCCACTTCGTGGAATCAAGAGATTTGGAATTAAGGGTAAGCTGGCACCTCGATTTATTGGACCGTATCGGGTCTTAGCACGCAAAGGAGAAGTTGCTTATCAGTTGGAGTTGCCAGAAGCTCTATCCGCTGTTCACAATGTGTTCCACGTGTCCTAGCTGAAGAAGTGCCATCCGGAGATGGTGGATACTCCGTTGAGAGACACTGTACCGCTAGAGGAGGTTCAGCTTGAGAACGACTTGACCTATGAGGAGAAACCGGTCAAGATTCTGGAGACAGCGGAAAGGACTACCCGTACCAAGACGATCAAGTTTTGCAAGGTGCAATGGAGCCACCACACCGAAGAGGAAACCACTTGGGAGCGTGAGGGTGACATCCGAGAGGACTACCCACACCTATTTGCTAGCCGCGCCGAATCTCGAGGACGAGATTCATCTTAAGGGGGTTAGTCTTGTCACATCCCAAATTTTAGATTTGGTCTTGCATATCATTCATAGCATTGCATCATGCCTTTCCATTCAAAACCGTCGAGTGAAAAGGATCGGCGAAACCCTATTTTCAAAACCCTATTCTATTTTGCTACGGGGCTCCTACGGGAGGCTTTAGTAGGACTAGCATTGTCCACCCTTGTAGCCTAGTGGTTTCGCCCGAACCTTGACCCTAGATTGTTCCTCTCGATTTTACAAAACCGTAGGAGCAAGAATCGCTCGATTCGGAGCTCGTACGGGGAAGTTGCGGCCGTTTTATGAAAATATCGGAAAACGGTCCGAATTTTGGACCGATTTCCGAATCCTTTTCCGAATCCGCGTCTAACTGAAACGGACTAGGACCGCGCGGGGCCACCACAAAAGGGCAGCCGTCGTCGCCCTGCCTCGATAACCGAGCCCGACCCCGCCTCCCCGCGCGATCTCCCCCACCTCGCGATCGCCTCCCGAGGCTACCGCCACCTGCCTCGATCCCGCCGCCATCGCCGCCTCCTGGCCGCGACCGCCGGCCGCCTGCACCGCCTCCGCGCCATCGCCCGCCCCGCAGCGCCTCCACCCCGCCGCCTCGCCGCCTTGCAGCGCACCCCGCCGCCAGCGCCTGCCCGCGCCCCGAGCCGCCAGCACCGCACTGCTCGTGCGCGCGCTGCGCGCTGCGCCCGCCCGCACCGCTACCGCGCTGCTGCCGCTGCGCGCTAGCTGCTAGCTGCCGCGCTGCGCCGCTGCACGCGCTGCGTCGCTGCGCGCCTTCGCGCGCGCGCTTGCCATGTACGCACGCACGTACGCACGCCGTCTTGCGCACCGCGTTGTTTATCTCGAGCCGTGCGCTGACCGTTTCCATCCGTGCAGGAAAAGCACCGATGCCGGAACCGATCGCCGCACCGTCCGGAACTCGCCGCCGTCCGTTTCGCCGTTCGTTTCCGGTAAGACTGCAGCCACCGTCAGATTTCAGATCAGCGGCTCAGATCGTTAGTTGACCGGTCAGACTCAGGCGTTGACTAGTCAGACGCCCAGTCAGCGCCCAGTCAGCAGACGCGTTGACCAGTCAACAGACACAATTGACTGGTTAATTTCGTTAATCCTTTTAGTTGACAGATTTCGGTAGAATCTTGTAAATTGCATAGAAACTAAATCGCTTGGCCAAAATTGCAAATAAAATATGTGTAGATTCAGTGAGTCGTGTAGAATCTTGCTGTACCTTTGGTTCAGACTTTTGCAGCAAGGTTTAGTACAATTTAATCAAACTAGTTAGTGGCCTTTTCGGAGTAATTAATTCGTAGAAAAAGATCCGTAGCTCCGAAAATCGCGTATGATATGTCCCTGGATTCAATGGAACGAGGGGAATCTCATCGTGAATTAAAAAGGTAGGCTTACAGTAAAAACTTCTGCAGAAACTGTCTAGTGGCTTTCTGCAGTGTTTTAATTACTCGGGGAGTTTTACAATTCCTTTTTGAGTAATTCCAGTTGGTACTGTTTCTATTTAGCGATGCCTATGCGGTAGAATTTTTCCAAGATTTTACAAACAGTATACTACCGGTAGTGAATTATTTGAGTTCTAGCTCTAGTTTTGAGCACTACTTTTTGCGTAATAGTTTTCCTAGCGCTAAAACTATTTTCCATGCATGCAATCAGTAGTATTATTGGATAGGATTATGTGGTGCAGCTGTAGCACCAATTCACTTGCCTTGCATACCTTCATGCATCATATTTGTTGCATATGTTGTGGATTGTTTGTTTATGAATGCAATTGTATCGTGTAGATTGTGTCGAGTGCAACGCTTGCTCGTGTGTGGATTGCTCTTCCGACCGCTACAACCAAGGCAAGTAGATGCTACTTTGTTCATGATATCGTCCTACTATTTTTAATGCATTGTCGTGTATTTTGTAGATGCATGTGTAGGATGATACTATCGCTATGCTATGTCCTATTATGTGGTAGGGCTTTCCTTGTAGATGAACCACCGTTGGTAGATGTGCTTAGCCATGCTATGTTGAACGAGGGCTGGGTTACATCATTGAGACTTGTTTCTAAAAGTATTGGTTTGTGAAAACTAAAACAACTTAATCAATGAATCTCCTGGGTGTGATGGTATTGATAATTTTTGGTGGTTTCATTGCGGAAAGGCACCCAGGTTTCGAGAGAAATTGATTGGCTTCTTTATTGTGTAGCTTATGTGTACAACCATGTGCCAATAATGGAATGGGCGGTTGGTTGGACTTAGTAGGTTGTGGTGACCCGAACCCGCGTATCCAGAGATGTAGAATTTTGGTAGGTTGGACCGTTGCGCGTCGGGATTGGGGAGCTACTTCCCGAACGGTCTCATCTTGGACTTCTCCCTATCATCACCCAAAATGAGAGTGATGGTACGAGCTGGGCTGGCCAAGTCACATGGGTAAAGTGTACGAATCTCTGCAGGGTGTATAATCTAATCGATTAGCCGTGTCCCCGGTTATGGACAACTGAGTTGCTTGATATTGATTCCATGACATGTTTCTCGCTCATTCTAATTTCATATTGTTTTAATATTGTTGGGTTAACTTAATTGGGATCTTTTGAAAGAAAATCAAAAACTGTTTATGAAAGTAGGACAAATGTATTTGCAAATGCAAGCCAGACACAGCTCCACTTGCCAAATATGCATGTAGATGTTAGCACTATTGTCTCCTTTACTAGCTCTACTTGCCATACATTCCATGTATTGATCCTTCGGGGCTGCTACGTTTCATGTTGCAGGTTATTCCGATTCTGAGTAATCGATATAGGCCACGGTACTCCACTCGGCACTTGTTCACTTGTGGGCAATTTGAAGAATGGAGGATTTGCTTTATTTATGTTGCTACCTGAATAATTTGAGCTAGCCTTGAGCTAAGCTTTTATTGTAATAATGGTACTCTAGATCTTCGTTATTTATGATACACGGATATTTTGCTATGTTATTCATCTTACTCTATTGTTGGCCAATGAACCGATCCAGGGATTGGCATGTCACATAGAGGCCACGGTCTTTTCAGAACCGGGGTGTCACAGAGATCTAGCTCTCTCACCATTGATTGAGTTTGGGCTCACCTTGTCTAGGCTAGTTCTTTGGCTAGAACGTGTTGGGAGATCTTGGTAGGCCTAGGGAATCATGCTAGGGTAGATTGGTCCAATACATTCTTGGAAATTTTTACTTGTTCCTTGTAGATCTAAATCTATGGATCTTGCTGTTTGAACCGCCAGTTCGTGGTCTCACCGGAACTTCCGGTGAGCCACGACCGGAACTTCCGGTGGACCATTTTCACCGGAAGTTCCGGCGCTAGTAAAACTACTCCCTGACTGTATGTTCCAATCTTCTTTTGAATCTTCTTCTGAACTTGTGCACTTACCCCACCTTCCCTTCCTATTCTTTTGCTTTCTTCTCAGGGCAAGGTGGTACCCACAAAGGCAAGCGTCTCCGTCGACCATCATCCGATATTCCTCCTGAGATTAATGAAGATGATGTTGAGGTGGTGCGTCCACCCACTCAGACCAGCCGTCAAAGGTCTACTGCTGCCCGTCGTGCTGCTGCTGCTGAGGGAAAGAGGCATGTTCTTGCCTCTCAGAAGGCCATTGCTGATGGGCCTGATAAATCCAAGGCCAAGATCTCTAAATGGACTCAGAAGGCCTACTCTGAATTCAGGCGTGCGGATCCTTACCTTATTCCTCGTGACCATCTCTTCTTGGATCCCCTCTTCCACAACTGCCATCAGGAACAGATCTTTGCTGAAATCTATGCTACCAAGACAAAGTTTGTGGTTGCTCCTCAGAAGTACATCAATGTGGCTCACATGGAAGAAAAGCATGCATACTTTGGCGAGGATCTGGATATTTTCAGGAGGTTTGGGCTGATTCCCCTCATGGAGCACCGTCAGAACTTCGATGAAGGTGCTATTTCTCAATTCTACACTACTCTTCACCTGAATATGATCTCTTCTACTGAAGGTGTTATGAAGTGGATGACTAATGGTGTGCTTCTTACCGCACAATGGTCCGAGTTTGCTGAGCTCCTTGGGTATCCCATTCATCCTGGCAAAGGGGCAAATGGTTGGCGTGTTCATACCGCCCAAGCTACTGATCCTGAGGTCCTGGAACCTCTTTACATTGAAGGTTGGGGCACTGTTGGTTTTGTGAATCATCTGCAGTCCGTTTATGACATCATGCGCAGGGTGTACTTGAACACCATCTCTCCCAAGGCTGGCAACTTTAATCAGTTTCATGCCTATCAGGTTGATCTCATGCATCAGACTTACCTTCGCCGTGACTCTGACAGGAATATGGATGTCATGCATTTCATCTACACCGAGATGTGGCAAGATATCATTGACAAGCGCTCCTTCCCCTATGCTCCATATATTTAGACTCTCATCAATCACAAGTGGCTTGAGGTGACTGGTACGCGCTTCTCTGAGGACTCCATCACCATTCATGAGGAGAAGAAGCTGCGTGTGAGCAAACACAACAAGCCTCGGTCCCAAGAGGAAAAGGAAGAAGCTCTCAGGCAGGCTCGTGCTGAAGCTGGTGGTCCCTCTTCTGCTCATGGTGGCTCTAGTGCTGGTGGTCCTTCTCTCCAGAGGCAGCCATCTTGGGCAAAGAAGCTGTTTGGGAAGGTGAAGAAGACTTTCTGCTTTCTCCAGAATCGCGAGTATCAGTCTTATGTCGATCGACGACACAGTGTTCAACACCAGAAGGCCATCATGACTGCTCTCAACATTCCTTGCTCTCCTATCACTAGCTCTGTCACTGCTCCCAGGGATGATTGGATTCGCGACAACTGTCGTTGGTCTAAGGATGAGTCTGAGGAGGAAGTCACTGGTCCGCCGCCTGCGTGGGATTATTGGGTCCCTGAACCCGCTCCTGCTCCATTTCATGGTTGGGGCGATTAGTTTGATCTTTTCTTCCTTTTTGGTGTCTCGATGCCAAAGAGGGAGAAAGATGTCTATTAGGTTGCTCACGGGATTTGCATGGGCTGAGTCGCGAGCTCGTTCTTGTCTTTGATCTTTTCTAGCTCGCGATCTCTCTAGTTTTATTTGTGTGCTTGTGAACTTATGTGTGCTTGTGGACCATGTTATTTGTATGAGACTATGTGTTATGTTATGTTATGCTTGGTTAATGCCTAGTGTTTGGTATTATTGTTATTGTCTTATGGGAATTTGTATATGGTGGTGGAGAATCTTTAGTCTCCCTTGATATTTCCTCTATTGTCTCCACCACAGTTGGTTGGTGCAACGGTATGATCTCTATACTATCTATTCCTTGCACTTGTGCTATCTTTGCAATTGGAAGGGGGAGCCTCCTTGTATGTGTGCTAGTCTTGTACTTAGAGAATTATCTCTACCTTGCACACATATAGGGGGAGCTTATTCCATCCATTGCAAAGATTACTTCCATCATTATGCAAATCTTTGGGATTGTCATCAAACACAAAAAAGGGGGAGATTGAAAGGACTATATTTTCCCATGCTATTTTGGTGATGATGAAAATCCCACTTGTGGTTTAACCGTGTACTTGAGTTTCAGGAAAAATGCTTTTGATGATTCCTATGGTTTTTGTGGATGCTCTCTTTGGGATCTCGTGAAGACAGCGGCCTTTAGTTTTTCTAGTTTCTCTCTTTTTATTGCTTTAGGTCGTCATACTATCAAGAGGGGGTCCATCTCGGAAGGCTGTGCGAAATCACTTGTTCTTGCACAAACCCCATATGCACCGCCACAACCATCCTACTCATTCGCGAGAGAGTGAGGTTCTGATCTGCTGGAGTCGTTTCTGTCTGATCGGAACTTCCGGCCAGGCGCAGGAAGTTCCGCTCAGGGCTTTTCTGTGGGTGGATCTGGAACTAAGTTCCGATCCAACTTCCGCTGGAACTTCCGGCCAGATCCTAGTACCTTCTGTGTGGGTTGCTCTATTTGCCGGAACTTCCACCAGAAGTTCCGGTGAGGAATTTCTGCTGCTTCTCCCAGAAAATTCCTGAGCGGAACTTCCGCCCAGACGCCGGAACTTTCGGTTAGACATGCTTCGGGACCCAGTTGTTCCGCCCCTAGTTTCGCTGAAGGATCAGTACCCTTATGTTCGAAGTTGTCTATTTGATGGAACTTGGGCCAGAACTTGCATCAGAAGTTTTGCTGGAACTTCCGGTCAGTTTGACCGGAACTTTCGGTCAAGTTTTTGGAGCGGGCGTCAACGGACTGATGACCGTTGAAGTCTTGCTGGGCGGAACTTCCGGCCGCTCACCGGAAGTTTCGGTGAGGTCGCGGAGGCTATAATGGTCCAGCGTGGAGGGAGCCTATTTAAGGCGCCCTCCTTCTTCCTCCCACCTATCTTGAATATTTTCTCTCTCCTCCATTAATGCTCGAGCTTCACCTCACTAGATCTCTCTCCCTATCCACTCAAATCACTTGATCTTTTGAGAGGTGAGGGAGGTGACCTAGATCTACACTTCCACCAAAGAAGATTTGATTTCCCCCGCCTATCATTTGTGGATCTTGTTGCTCTTGGGTTTCTTGAAACCCTAGACGGTGTAGGGCATCCTCGGAGCTAAGGGCTTGTGTTGTAAAGCTCCGTGGTGTCGTTGAGGGTCTCCAATTGAGTTGCGGAGCTTCCTCCTCAACCTTGTTGTAAAGATTTCGGTTGGCGCCTTCAAGGTCACCGGTTAGTGGATTGTGAGGCCTGCTTTGTGGGGGAGCTCACCGGAGAAGAAGGTGAGGCCTTTGTGGCGCTCGGGTGACCTTGTGTGTCCCCGACACCTCTCCAACGTAGACGTAGCTCCTTTGGGAGTGAACTACGGGAATTACATCTCCGTGTCCCCGCTTCGGTTACTTCGTTCCCTTCCTTTACTTCTTGCTATTTACCATTCTTGTGGTTGTTGTAAGTTAGCTAGCATATAGGTTGTTCACCTAGTTGCACATCTAGATAACTTTCTTACCCGCTAAGCCTAAAAGTGTGAAACAAATTAAAAATTGATAGTCGCCTATTCACCCCCCCCTCTAGTCGATTCAAAGTCGGTACTTTCAACCTTGTTATTGAAGGTTTTATTACCAGGGGATGGTTATGATCATCCGATGAATGCTGAACATACGACCATGCAACCTTTCTCTTGCCATACAAGTGTGTTGTGCGCCCAGTCCTTGGATGTGTATTTTTTTCCTCTTCTTGAAACATGATTTTGGGTTTTGGGTGTCTTCCTTTTCTTCGTGAGGTTTATCCGTTTTTGTGCACACAAGATACGCCTAGTTTATCTCATTTCTTACGTCTTTTCTTGACCAATCTATCCTTATTCCAAAACCCTTCCGTTGTGAATACACCCTGTAGTGTTTTCTAGCTGATTCAAATCTGTCAAAGCGCATTCCATCTGTTGGTGGTTGCAGTGTGGAATGTACTTCATCTCTTGCATCATTGTGTGCATTATTCTCCCCATCCTCATTTGAATCTGTTGTGTGTAGTGCTGTTTCTTCAATTGTGCCACCCGTTGTTGTTTCTTGTGCAGCTTGTTCAACTATAGTATACATGCAGTCATTGTCAGTATGTTCTTCAATTTTGACATCACCTGTTATGAAAATAAACACAAGTCATCATTTCTGTTTTTTTGCAGAAATGGGTATATATAATGAGAAGTCATGGATAACGGCAGTTATAATAGGTGGGTAACTGTTTATACTAGCAAGTATTTTATAAACTTATCATTTGTATTTTGCAATGATCTGTATGGATAACTTCTACTCATATTTATGGATAAACTTCTGCATATAAGCATGGATAACTGTAGCTTTAACTAGTGGATAACTTGTACTTATGTTCCTGGATAACTGCATTTTTAGCTAGTGATAACTTCTACCCATGTTTCTGGATAACTTTCTAGCATGTAAGCATGTTGATACGTCCAAAACATATCTACTTTCCTGAACACTTTGCTATTGTTTTTCCTCTAAACTTGTGTGATTTGGATGCAATTAAAACAGACTGAAGCTGTTTTTAGCAGAATTACCTTGGTGTCTTGTTTTTGTGCAGAAAATGAACTATCAGGAAAAATCCCGGAAAATATGCCAAAACTATTTTTCACCAGAAGATCCACGGAGCCAGAAAGGGGGACAGAGAGGAGGCCTGGGGGGCTAGGCCCACCCTAGGCGCGGGCCCACCTGACCCCGCGCTTGGAGGGGGTGCTTTCACCCCAGGCAGCTCCTCGGCCTCCCTTCGCGCCTATAAGTTGCCTTCTGACCTAAAAACTCAGGGGGGTTCGATAGTTTTCTAGAAAGAGTTCTGCTCCACTGCCGCCACCAGAAACCAAGATTCGGATCCAGAAACTTCGTTCTGGCACCCTGCCGGGATGGGGAATTTGGAGAGGATCATCACCATCGTCATCACCAACGCATCTCCATCAACCACCGATGTTTCCCTCATCCATGAGTGAGTAATCCCCCGCTGTAGGCTTGGGGATGGTAGGGATTGGATGAGTTCTATCATGTAATCGAATAAGATCTGTTAGGGCATAGTGCCTAGTTTCTCTTGTGCTATTTGAATTTGTTGCAACTTGTTGTGCTTAATGCTTGTCACTAGGGCCCGAGTGCCATGATCTCAGATCTGAACTTATTATTGAATCATTATGATAGTATTGTTTGTGGTCTTATCTGCAAGTTGTGTACACATATCATTGTCCAGATCCAAAGGCCCCAAAGTGACAATAATTGGGACAACTGGAGGGGATGGCTGTGGTGTGAGGATCACATGTGTTCACGGAGTGTTAATGCTTTGCTCCGGTGCCTTAATGGCCAGTAGTTCCCTAGAGGCCCCGCTGCCACGGGCTGGCTGGACAGAAGATGTTATGCAAGTTCTCATTGTGAGCATGTATGACTATATTTGGAGCACATGCCTAGGATTGTTTAGTACTTGGATGTTGTAGGGTTCGCAACATAGAAAACAAAAAATTTCCTACGATGGGAACTATGTACCAAGATCTATCTACTAGATACAAACAACGAGCGGATGTATATCCGTAGAGAACATACCTTTGAAGACCGACAAAGCTTAACGAGTTCAACTCGTGGTTGATGTAGACGATCCCTTGCCGATCTCAAGATCGAGAGGAAGTCCTAGCGCCACAAAGCAGCAGCGCATCCGTGCTCGCACACACGTACAAGAAACCGGGCAACCTCCGCCTCCTCGCTCCAGCGATGCAGCGGAAGCACAACCCTTTCTTGCCGAATAGCCACCGGGAACATGTATATCGCTAGTCCGAGACCATGGGGGATAAATTCTAGAGGGGGAGAGAGATCCTTCACGAGGAGGTGTAAGAGACAAGTGAGGAGGGGGGCTCCTTTTATAGGAGGAGGGGGAACCCCAAGGGGGTGGCCGGCGCATGGGGGCTGCCCCCTTGCCCTCCCCTCTTCATGTGGGTGGACACTCCACTCACAAAATTCCTTTAAATTCCCTCCACTCAAAAGTCCACTCAAATTCCCATTAAATTTCCACCAAATTTAATGCAAACTCTCATTAAATAAAACTCTTTTATTTTATTCAGAATTTTGTCAATTAATTTAATGACAAACATTCACAAATAACCCCTTGCTAGAATTCCATTTCACATGCATAACTACTTTATGCAATTTCACCCGAAAACCCGTTTCGGTATCTAGTGAAATAAATTCCTGCGCTTGTTTATTCTTTCGGCATGAAACATTTGCTCCAACTGGATGCCAGTGTCCCTTAAGTTGTCACCCTATGGTTTGCGAATAATGCGGACATGATCGAGACCCTTCTCCGATCAATAATCAGTAGCGGGACCTGGAGATCCATACTGACTCCCACACATTCAACGATGACTTTTCCTGTGATCGTCGGAACCTCTTACGCTTGTATCTTAATCCCTTTGTTTCACAATATATTACATGTCCGAGATTCGATCATCGGTATCTCCATACCTAGTTTGATCTTGTTACTGACATGCACTCTTTTCTCGTTCCCGTGATATAACATTCTAGTGATCAAATCACTTGCTTGCAAGCTAACCAATGTGATATCACCGAGAGGGCCCAGAGCATATCTATCCGTCATCGGGATGAACAAATTCCACTCTTGATCCATGATTCTCAACATAACACTTTAGTAGTTCTGAAGCCATCTTTATAATCACCCAGTTACGAAGTGACGTTTGATGTCAACAAGAAACTCTTCCGGTGTTAGTGATTGGCATGATCTCATGGTCTAAGGATTAGGACTACTTCGTAGTTTGTTTATAGCAATATAAACTCAATGACTTTGATCGTAATGCTATACTTCGGATGAATGTTCATCACACCATTACACTAATGTTGTGATCTCGTTATTAACAACATCCAATGTCTATGATCAGGAAACCGTGATCATCTTGTTAATCAATGAACTAGTTTATGAGAGAGGCATAACTAGGAACTTTCTGTTTGTTTATTAAACACACATGTATTAACGTTTCCGTATTAATATAATTATAGCATGCAAAATAAACATCTATCATATACTTGGAATACACATATTAAAATTTTTATTATTGCCTCTCAGGGCATATTCCCTTCAGTCTCCCACTTGCACTACAGACAATAATCTAGTTACATTGTGATGTATCTAACACCCATGGAGTTCTGGTGTAGATCATGTTTTGCTCTAGGGAGAGTTTTAGTTAACGGATCTGCTACATTGAGATCTGTATGTACTTTACAAATCTTTATATCTCCATCCTTGACATGCTCGCGGATGGAGTGAAACCGGCGCTTAATATGCTTGGAATGCTTGTGAGACCTTGGCTCTTTGGCATTGGCAATGGCACCATTGTTGTCACAATAGATCACCATTGGGTCCAATGCGTTTGCAACCACACCTAGTTCGGATATGAACTCCTTCATCCAAACTGCTTCCTGAGCCGCTTCTGAAGCAGCAACATATTCGGCCTCCGTTGTTGATCCCGCCACCACAGGTTATTTGGAGATCCTCCAACTAACCGCTCCGCCATTCATGAGAAATACGTATCCGGATTGAGACTTAGAGTCATCCGGATTGGTGTCAAAGCTAGAGTCGACATAACACTTAGCGACGAGCTCTTCTTCACCTCCGTATATAAGAAACATATCCTTAGTTCTTTGCAAGTACTTAAGGATATTCTTGACCACTTTCCAGTGTTCTGAACCTGGATCCGATTGGTACCTACTAGTCAAACTAATAGCATGTGCCACATCCGGTCTTGTACATAGCATGGCGTACATTATAGAGCCTATGGTTGAAGCATAGGGGACCTTGTCCATTATCTCTCTTTCTTCCGCCGAAGCCGGACTTTGAGTCTTACTCAATGTCGTGCCTTGTCTCATAGGTAAGAACCCCTTCTTACTATTCTCCATTTTAAACTTCTTTAAAATCTTATCAAGGTATGTACTTTGCGATAGCCCTATTAGGCGCCTAGATCTACCTCTATAGATCTTTATGCCTAATATGTATGACCCTTCACCTAGGTCCTTCATTGAAAATTTGCTGTTTAGATAACTTTTAACACTGTTTAAAAGATCTATATCATTTCCGATCAATAATATGTCATCCACATATAATATCAGAAATGCCACATTGCTCCCACTCACTTTCTTGTAAATACAAGCTTCTCCATAAGTTTGGACAAATCCAAACTCTTTGATCACCTCATCAAAGCGGAGATTCCAACTTCGTGATGCTTGCTTCAATCCATAGATGGATCGCTGAAGCTTGCACACCTTGTTAGCATCCTTAGGATCGACAAAACCCTTTGGTTGTATCATATACAACTCTTCCTCAATATTACCATTGAGAAACGCGGTTTTTACATACATCTGCCATATCTCATAATCGAAATATGCAGCAATTGCTAACATAATCCTAACTGACTTTAGCATCGCTACGGGAGAGAATGTCTCATCGTAGTCAACTCCTTGAATTTGTCGAAACCCCTTTGCGACAAGTCGAGCTTTATAGACGGTCACATTACCATCAGCATCAGTTTTTCTTTTGAAAATCCATTTGTTCTCCACGGCCTTTCGGTCGTGAGGTAAGTCTACCAAGTTCCAAACTTGATTTTCATACATGGATTACATCTCGGATTTCATGGCTTCTAACCATTTGTTGGAATCCGGGCTCATCATCGCTTCTTCATATGTCGCAGGGTCATCATTTTCATCAACCATGAAATTCATGACAGGATTTCCGTACAGCTCGGGAGTTGCACGCGTCCTGCTTGACCTGCGAGGTTTGGTAGTACTCTCTTTTGGAGTTTCATGATCATTATCATTAGTTCCCTCTTCAACAGGTGGAGCCAACTCTAGAACAACTTCCGGCGCTGCGCTACTCGCCATACTTTGAAGAGTAGGTTCAATAACCTCTTCGAGTTCTACCTTCCGACTACTCACACCTTTCGCGAGAAACTCCTTCTCTAGAAAGGATCCATTCTTGGCAACAAAAACCTTGCCCTAGGATCTGTGATAGAAGGAATACCCAATAGTTTCCTTAGGGTATCCTATGAAGACGCATTTTTCCGCTTTGGGTTCGAGTTTATCTGGTTGAAGTTTCTTCACATAAACATCGCATCCCCAAACTTTAAGAAATGACAGCTTAGGTTTGTTTCCAAACCACAATTCATACGGTGTCTTTTCAACGGATTTAGATGGTGCCCGATTTAAAGTGAATGCAGCAGTTTCTAGTGCATAACCCCAAAATGACAACGGCAAGTCCGCCAGAGACATCATAGATCGAACCATATCTAATAAAGTACGATTACGACATTCCGACACACCATTTCGCTGTAGTGTTCTGGCAGGTGTGAGTTGTGAAACAATTCCACACTCTTTCATGTGAGTGCTAAACTCGTAACTTAGATACTCACCTCCACGGTCGGACCGTAGAAATTTGATCTTTCTATTACGATGATTTTCCAGTTCATTCTGAAATTCCTTGAACTTTTCAAAGGTTTCAGACTTGTGTTTCATCAAGTAGATATAACCGTATCTACTCAAATCATCCGTGAAAGTAACAAAATAATGATATCCACCTCGCGCCGACACACTCATTGGACCACATACATCAGAATGTATGATTTCCAATAAATCCGTCGCCCGTTCCATTGAACCGGAAAACGGCGTTCTAGTCATCTTGCCCATAAGACATGGCTCACATGTATCAAATGATTCATAATCAAGTGATTCCAAAAGTCCATCCGAATGGAGCTTCTTCATGCGTTTAACGCCAATATGACCTAGACGGCAGTGCCACATATATGCGGATATATCATCATTTAGTTTAATCCTTTTAGCATCAACATTATGAATATGTGTAACATTATTATCGAGATCTAAAAGAAATAAACAATTCATCATCGGTGCATGACCATAAAAGATTTCATTCATATAAATGGAACAACCATTGTTCTCGGATTTAAATGAATAACCACTTCGCATCAAACACGATCCAGATACAATGTTCATGCTCAGTGCAGGCACCAGATAACAATTATTCAAGTTTATAACTAATCCCGATGGCAAGTGGAGAGGCAGCGTTCCGACGGCGATCACATCAATGCTTGATCCATTGCCGACACGCATCTTGACCTCACCCCTTGCTAGCGGTCGCTTGTTCCGTAGCCCCTGATTCGAGTTACAAATATTAGCAACTGAACCGGTATCAAATACCCAGGTGCTACTGCAAGCACTAGTCAAGTACACATCAATAACATGTATATCATATATACCTTTGTTTGCCTTGCCGGCTTTCTTGTCTGCCAAAAACTTGGGGCAGTTGCGCTTCCAGTGGCCAGTCCCCTTACAATAGTAGCACTCGGTATCAGACTTAGGTCCAACTCGGGGTTTCTTTTCAGGCACGGCAACAGGTTTGCCGGCCTTACTTCCCTTCCATTTTCCCTTCTTGTCTTTCTTGAAACCAGTGTTCCTACTGATCATCAACACTTGATGTTCCTTTTTGATCTCCACTTCTGCAGTTTTAAGCATTGACAGAAGCTCGGGGAGAGACTTCTTCATGCCTTGCATATTATAGTTCATCACGGAGCTCTTATAGCTAGGTGGCAGAGACTGCAGAACACGATGGATGCCTAAGTCAATGGGAATCGATATTCCCAAGGACACAAGCTTATCGGCGTAACCCGACATCTTGAGTACATGCTCACTAACGGAGCTGTGCTCTTCCATCATGCAGCTAAAGAACTTTTCTGAAGCGTTGTAGCTCTCTACAGCAGCATGTGTGTCGAAAATCATTTTCAACTCACCCATTGTATCAAATGCATCGCCATTTTCGAAACACTTTCGAAGTTCCGGCTCTAGCCCATACAATATGCCGCAATGAACTAAGTTGTGGTCCTCCTGACGAATCTGATAGACATTCTTCTCCTCGTCAGGGGCATCATCAAAAGGTGGGGGGCCTAACGACGCTTCTAGCACATATTGCTTTTGTGTAGCAGAGAGGAGAATCCTCAAATTCATGGCCCATTCGGTAAAGTTGCTACCGTTCGTTGCTAGTTTCTCTTTCTCCATGAACACATTGAAATTAAAAGCAGGTGGTGCCATCTACAACAGAATTTGTAAAGTTTAGACTAAGTGTATGATAGATTGAGTTCAACTAATCCATATTATGAATGAACTCCCACTCAAAAACGACATCCCTCGTGTCTTTTTGGTGATTACATGAACCAAATCCACTACACCAAGTCCGATCATCACGTGAGTCGGTGTAGCTTCAAAGGCGAGCATCAAATGGGCATCATATCAACTATATGACTCATGCTTAACCTTTCGGTCCGTGTTCCGAGGCCATGTCTGTACATGCTAGGCTCGCCAAGTTAGAACCTTAGTATTCGCGTGTGTAACTGTTTTACACCCGAAATATGGTCGTGGATCCAAGAACACCCGATCATCACGTGATGTCTTGGAGCGACAAGAACATAATCGGTGCATACTAAAGGAAGAACACATTCTTATCTTGATATTTAAATGAGGGATCATCTTATTATGCTAACAAAGCGCTAAACAAGCAATATAAGATGCAATCAAACATCACATGTTTATTAGTGAAATAATATGGTTCCCGCATATGATCTCTATCATGTGCACCGTGGTATGATCACTATCATACCTATATGTGTAAGTCCAAGGTCTATGGAGATTACACGTTATGTATGTTGTAAGAGTATCATCTCATACTTCTACTTACAACATCACCATATCATAACACTAGCCCAGCAACAATCTAAACTAGACGCCTCTAATTTATCCATTGCAAGTTTTACGTGGCTTAGAGCTTTCGAGATAGAACCGTTCTTACCTACGAACATGAACCACAACAAAGATAACCAAATTGTTGACAACTCGCTTGCAAAATAGATATTGACTATAGTAGGAGAGACAGACACCCGCTAGGCACTTATGCAAACTAGTTGCATGTCAAGCGTGGAACAGGACTCATGTGCGAGGACATGTAAAGTTTGTCCGGGCTGCTTCATCCCACTATGCCACCAATATCCAAAATTACAACAAAGGAGCAACAACATGATCATCATCGCCAACATACTCATATGTGTACTACCCGTGTAAAGTATCTACGCATAGATCCGGCTCTAATACCACTGTAGGGTTCGCAGCATAGAAAACAAAAAATTTCCTACGATGGGAACTATGTACCAAGATCTATCTACTAGATACAAACAACGAGCGGATGTATATCCGTAGAGAACATACCTTTGAAGACCGACAAAGCTTAACGAGTTCAACTCGTGGTTGATGTAGACGATCCCTTGCCGATCTCAAGATCGAGAGGAAGTCCTAGCGCCGCAAAGCAGCAGCGCATCCGTGCTCGCACACACGTACAAGACACCGGGCAACCTCCGCCTCCTCGCTCCAGCGATGCAGCGGAAGCACAACCCTTTCTTGCCGAATAGCCACCGGGAACATGTATCTCGCTAGTCCGAGACCATGGGGGATAAATTCTAGAGGGGGAGAGAGATCCTTCACGAGGAGGTGTAAGAGACAAGTGAGGAGGGGGGCTCCTTTTATAGGAGGAGGGGGAACCCCAAGGGGGTGGCTGGCGCATGGGGGCTTCCCCCTTGCCCTCCCCTCTTCATGTGGGTGGACACTCCACTCACAAAATTCCTTTAAATTCCCTCCACTCAAAAGTCCACTCAAATTCCCATTAAATTTCCACCAAATTTAATGCAAACTCTCATTAAATAAAACTCTTTTATTTTATTCAGAATTTTGTCAATTACTTTAATGACAAACATTCACAAATAACCCCTTGATAGAATTCCATTTCACATGCATAACCACTTTATGCAATTTCACCCGAAAACCCGTTTCGGTATCTAGTGAAATAAATTCATGCGCTTGTTTATTCTTTCGGCATGAAACATTTGCTTCAACTGGATGCCAGTGTCCCTTAAGTGTGTCACCCTACGGTTCGCGAATAATGCGGACATGATCGAGACCCTTCTCCGATCAATAATCAGTAGCGGGACCTGGAGATCCATACTGACTCCCACACATTCAACGATGACTTTTCCTGTGATCGTCGGAACCTTTTACGCTTGTATCTTAATCCCTTTGTTTCACGATATATTACATGTCCGAGATTCGATCATCGGTATCTCCATACCTAGTTTGATCTCGTTACTGACATGCACTCTTTTCTCGTTCCCGTGATATAACATTCTAGTGATCAAATCACTTGCTTGCAAGCTAACCAATGTGATATCACCGAGAGGGCCCAGAGCATATCTATCCGTCATCGGGATGAACAAATTCCACTCTTGATCCATGATTCTCAACATAACACTTTAGTAGTTCTGAAGCCATCTTTATAATCACCCAGTTACGAAGTGACGTTTGATGTCAACAAGAAACTCTTCCGGTGTTAGTGATTGGCATGATCTCATGGTCTAATGATTAGGACTACTTCATAGTTTGTTTATAGCAATATAAACTCAATGACTTTGATCGTAATGCTATACTTCGGATGAATGTTCATCACACCATTACACTAATGTTGTGATCTCGTTATTAACAACATCCAATGTCTATGATCAGGAAACCGTGATCATCTTGTTAATCAACGAACTAATTTATGAGAGTGGCATAACTAGGAACTTTCTGTTTGTTTATTAAACACACATGTATTAACGTTTCCGTATTAATACAATTATAGCATGCAAAATAAACATCTATCATATACTTGGAATACACATAATAAACATTTTATTATTGCCTCTCAGGGCATATTCCCTTCAGATGCTTGTTATTATTTATCTGCAATGCCCTAGATCTTGAAGTTACATGTTTAGACTCGTCCATGCAACGCCCGTCCATCCATCCCTATGACTACCGCACTCGAATCCTATTGTTACCGTTACTGTTACTATTGCTCCTGGTTCACTGTTGCTGTTGCTATTGCTGTTGCTACTACAAACTGTTGCTACTGATAAACTTCTGTGAGCAAGAACTATTTCCAGGTGCAGTTGAACTGACAACTCAGTTGTTAAGGCTTGCAAGTATTCTGTGGCTCCCCTTGTATCGAATCAATAAATTGGGTAATACTACCCGCGAAGACTGTTGTGATCCCCTATACTTGTGGGTCATCAGATGTATAACTATAGTTTTAGCTAGTGGATAATTTCTGCATATAAGCATGGATAACTTCTATTCATATTTATGGATAACTTCTGCATATAGGCATGGATAACTGTAGCTTTATCTAGTGGATAACTTTTGTACTTATGTTCATGGATAACTACATTTTTAGCTAGTGATAACTTCTACTCATGTTTCTGGATAACTTTTCTAGCATGTAAGCATGTTTAACTGTAGTTTTAGATAGTGGATAATTCTGCATATAAGCATGGATAACTTCTGTTTTAGCTAGTTGATAACTTCTGCATATAAGCATATACTGCTCATATGCATGTATAACTATAGTTTTAGCTAGCGGATAACTTCTGCATGTAAGCATGGATAACTTCTGCTCATATGCATGTATAACTGTAGTTTTAGCTAGCGAATAACTTCTACATGTAAGCATGGATAACTTCTGCTCATATGCATGTATAACCATAGTTTTAGCTAGTGGATAACTTATGTTTTATCTAGTTGGTAACTTCTGCATATAAGCATTGATAACTTTCTGCATGTAAGCATGGATAACTTCTGTTCTAGCTAGTTGATAACTTCTGCTTTGTAAGCATGTATAACTTTCTGCATGCAAGCATGGATAACTTATGTTCTAGCTAGTGGATAACTTCTGCATATAAGCATGGATAACTTATGTTTTAGCTAGTGGATAACCTCTGCATATAAGCATGGATAACTTCTGTTTTAGCTAGTTGATAACTTATGCATGTAAGCATGGATAACTTCTGTTCTAGATAGTTGATAATGTCTGCTTTGTAAGCATGTATAACTTCTGATGCAAGCATGGATAACTTATGTTCTAGCTAGTGGATAACTACTGCATGCAAGCATGGATAACTTCTGTTGTAGCTAGTGGATAACCTCTGCATATATGCATGGATAACTTTTTTTGTTTAAATACTGCTGGATAAGTTGATTGCATATAATCATCATACCTTCGTTTATAACTTGCACGATAGCATTTGTGTGTGAACCATCATCATGGCCTTCTTCTATTTCTTGATCTGGTTCCGCATTTAGGTCGATATCCATGGTTCGGAGCTATTCAACCAAAATATTCATTATGTTAGAAGATTTTAGGATGAAGCAATAAATAGGATATCATGTCTATTTAGTTGTTAATTGTCCTAAATTAGATGTTTTTAATGCAGGGATCAACATATATTGTCAATGAAGCTTAGGATGATTGATTTCTTATAGTTTGAACAAGATTGGACATATCTCAGATGCAAAACTAAGGAGTAGTTATAGATGACCTGTTTTTCGTTTAGATCCATGTTGTGCAGCAGTATATTTTCATCTTGAGAACCATATAGAGACGTTGTGATGTATACGCATTTCTATTCTTGTATACAGTTGTTGGGCCTCCAAGTGCAGAGGTTTGTAGAACAGTAGCAAGTTTCCCTTAAGTGGAATACCCAAGGTTTATTGAACTCAGGGAGGAAGTGGTCAAAGGTATTCCCTCTCAAGCAACCCTGCAATCAAGATACAAGAAGTCTCTTGTGTCCCCAACACACCCAATACACTTGCCAGGTGTATAGGTGCACTAGTTCGGCGAAGAGATAGTGAAATACAAGTGGTAACGGTGCCAGAAAATATCTTGACGGTGAGGTAAAGACTAAAGCAAGCAAACATGCAACAGATCTAGTAGCAAACGGTGTTTCAATGTTTAGAAACAAGGCCTAGGGATCATAGTTTCACTAGTGAACACTCTCTCATATAAATATCTTCTCTTAATGATACTACTCTTAACTACTCTCCGGTTGGACACTCTAATCCATGGTAGGGCTATACAGCACACCTCAAAGTCTGCCTTCCCCAATCTAGATAACCCCACACTGTCACCTTGAGCGCTAGATGGTTCCAACAAACATCACATATAACTCACTTTCACACACATGGGGAGAGCAGAGATCTATTAAAGCACTTGAGTAGAAAGGTAGATCTACTTGATTACAAAGCTCATGACCACAACAAGATCATGCATAGAGAGAGAGATGAACACATAGCTACCAGTAGAGCCCTTAGCCTCGAGAGAGAAATACTCCCTCCTCATCATGGGAATCAGCAACGGTGATGGAGATGGTGGTGGAAATCGATGGAGATGGCTCCGGGGGCACTTCCCTGTCCCGGCAGGGTGCCAGAACAGAGACTTTCTGTCCCCTGAATCTCCCCTTCGGTGGCGGCGGCGCTATGGAGGTTTTCGTGGATTTCTTCTAGATGTCCTAGGGTTTTGGGTCGGAAGCTTCTTATAGGCGCAGGAATCAAGGTCGGTGGGGGCCAGGGGGGCCACACCCCCTGTGGGCGCCTCCAGGGCTTGCCCGCGCCTAGGGGGGTGCGGCCACCCTATGGCTCCCTTCGGCTCTGCTTCGTGGTTCCGTGTTGCTCTGAAAAAATAATTATTTTGGCTTTTGTCCCGTCCAATTCCGAGAATATTGATTTTCTGCCTTTCTGGAACCAAAAACAGAAGAAAAAAGGCACCTGGCACTGTGGCAACTTGTTAATAGGTTAGTTCTAGAAAAGATATAAAAACACCTTAAAATGTAGACAAAGCAAAGCAAAGTAGATACTAAACAAGCATGGATAATCAAAAATTATAGATACGTTTATGAAGTATCAAGCATCCCCAAGCTTAACTCATGCTCGTCCTCGAGTAGGTAAGTGATAAAAAGAATAATTTTTGAGGTGACATGCACCATAAAAACCAAGATCAAACCATTTGCAAGCATTGAAAGCTAGGACCAAAGAACTCTAAACATGTGCATGAAAGATGGAGTTCTAACAATAGGACATAGTAACTATGCATGCAACATGAAAGGCTACAAACAAAGATCATGAATAACATGCATTGAAAAACGTTTGTTTGTTTCATATACACAAAACATAGCATAGTGACATTCAGCTTGTCCCTCATAGAGTAGCAAATAGATGCATAGGACACCTTCAAAGTTCACAAGGGTGACTAGAAACAAATAGCACAAGAACAAGTAATATCACAATATGCATCAATCAATAAGCTTTGGAACACTGCACACAGAATGACAACTATGCTCTCTTAATGGTGCCTAAAGGTAGAAGGTGGAGACTCAATAGTGGTGGAAGAAAGACCTTTTATAAGGAAGCAGGGATTTCAAGTTTCAAAAGGAGCTTCCAAAAATTATGGTACTTGTTAGCTTTCAGCCCTCATTGCCCCTATCATAAGCATCTTGAAGTGATTAAGGTTAAAGTGAATAAAGATGGAGTATATGCTTGACAGAGTATAATTTGGCAATCTCAAGTCCCTTGAATACGAGGGCCACACATCATGCTACTCAACTTTAGTCACCTGTAAGTTCTTGTCATTGTAAGTATTTGCATATCATAGAGAACCGCCAACGGGGTACCCCTTGCACATGGTACAGGAGCTATCCCATAACCAAAATGACAAGGCAAGCAGACAATGAGCATCTCAGCAATCTTCTTATTTACCATGGGAATATGGTGCTTTTTCTCTCTTTCCTCTTTTCTCAATGTGTCTCTTTTTTATAAGAAGAATGCTTCATAGATGTCACTATTGTGATGCTGCAAGTTTCCACCATGATTAGGCATGGCTAAGGCTAGCGGCCCAGGCGTTTCTCTAACACAGGATACAAACTCCATGGACTTACAAGTTCCCTCTTTATTTCACACCGGTTACATCCATAGACAAAAGAGCATGATATCAACTGAGTACAAAGTACAAGTGCAATGTTGAAAATGTTCCCCGTGGCAGCACGGTTCTGATAATTCCAACGTATAAGTGCAAGCATATACAACATAGACGACACAATGGTTCAAGTTTATTAGGGGCAAATAATATAAAGTGTGCCATCAAGTTCGTGAGGGCTTTAATCACTAAGTTTTCACATAACAAAATAGTTTTTAATTGGAAGATAGCTGAAAACAAGAATATACTTGGAATGGTGTAACACACCATGCATAGGAGTTTAGAGTGGACACTTTGGAAAAACTTGGTTTCTTGGGAGTTGGAAGCATGAGTAGAGCTTACTCATACAAGTGGAGGCTAGCAAAAGACTGGGAGCAACCAACTAAGAAAGCAATAATGGCCATAATCATGTAGAGCAACAAAACATTACTAATCAAAGCATAGAGTGGTACTACAAGTCAAGGACTAAATGATCATAGAGGCTATGGTGACTTGTTCATAGTCATAACATGGTGTGAGCATGTGCAAAGTCAACCCAAACAAAGCATCAAAGGAGAATACCACAATACTATGCTTTTGTATGCTAAAACGGCGCATGATTCCTTCAAGGCACACTAAGCAATCCCAATTTTTTGGAACAAGACAAGCTACAACAATAATCACTAAGCATAAGGTCAAAACAACACCTAGCATGTCATGCTAAAGTCTAAGTCACAGTCAATGCAAGCTCCTCTTGCACTTATCAAGCAAGAACTTACTACTCTTTTCCAACACCAAACAAATTATTTGAAACAACTCACAAAGATAATAATCAATAAAGATCAGTGATCTTGTCTCACAAATCCACAAATAAGAACTAAAAAGTTCTAAGCTAAAAGCACAAGAAAACTAAGGCTGAACGCAGTGCTAGCAAAAGTGAACACTCACAAAACAATAAGAGTGAAAACTGGAGTGTTCTAGGCAATGGAAACAGAGTGTGTCTCTCTCCAAAAGAAGTGTGTTGTAACTAACCAACTTACTCAAGCAAACTAAGCAAACGAAAACTAAGACGCTCCAAGGACAACACAACAATGCATGAAAAAATAAAAACAAAGTGTCTAGAAAGACCTGAGCTTTTTATTGATGAAGAATGGGATGCCTTGGGAATCCCCAAGCTTTGATACTTGTACCTCTTGAATATTTCTTGGGGTGACACGGGGTGGCATCCCCAAGCTTGAGTTGTTGTCCATTCTTCATCTCATTACATCATTCTTTCTCTACACCTGCAAATTTTCCTTCATACAAAACTTCACACAATCTTCATTAGCAACATTAGTGTATTCAAAAGATATTAGACCTTAGGCAAAGCTTTGGAACAACACGACTTTTCACTAAAAACACAAGCTACTGTAGAAACTCCTTCAAAAAGCTCAATTCCCCAAAAGAGAACTAAAAAAGGAATCAATAAGAAGCAAATGCAAATAATGGCAGAAATCTGTCAAAACAGACCAGCAGGTAGAAATCGATTTTTTCGAAGACCTTCTGTTGCTGAAATCAAAATGTGTTGAACTAAAGAAAGTTAGATAACATACTAGGGGATTTATTCGTAAATTTTCAGCTCAATACACCTTACAGAGACTCCTCAAAAATTTTTATGGTGGAGGACAGAAATCTGTTTCGGGACAGCAACTCCCCAAATCTTACTTCCCTCTCATTAGAGGTCATTCTTGGCACAAGAAGCAAACAAAAAGGATAAGAAGAGGTCATTACAGAAGTAATAACTTCCAATACTCAAGAAAACTCTTGGGTTATCTCCTAACAAGTACTTTTCTTTAACGCCTTTAAGTTAGGCTTGATAGTTTGAGAAGATGCTCACATAAGAAATATGAATTGATTTAAAAGAGAGCATCAAGAAGCAAATTCAAAACACATTTAAGTCTAACCCACTTCCTATGCGTAGGAATCTTGTAAAGAAACAACTCATGAAAGCACAAAGCACTAAGCATAGGAAAGCAAAACAAGTGCAACTTCAAGACTTTCAACATAAAAAGGGGAAACTTAATATTATTGAGATGCATAAAAACATGTTTCCCTCTCTCATAATAAATTTCCGTAGCACCATGCATAAAATTAACAATATAACTATCACATAAAACATTCTTATCATGAGCCACATGCATAAAATGATTATTACTCTGCACATAAGCATAGTCATTCTTGTTAATTGTAGTGGGACCAAATTCAACAAAATAGCTATCACTATTATTATCATCACCATAATCATCAAATATAGGAGGCATATTGTAATCACAATTAACTTTCTCCTCAATAGTAGGTGGACTGAAAATATCATACTAATCATTGTAATCATCATATATTGGAGGTTTGGTATCATCATAAGCAATAGAATAGCTATCTTCCAAAGCTGGGGGACTAAAAAGATCATTTTCATAAAAACTAGCTTCCCCAAGCTTAGACGTTTCCATAGCATTAGCAATAATGGTGTCCAAAGAGTTCATACTAATAACATTGCTATTAGCATGCAAATAAAGGTCCGTAGGTTTTTCAATTTTCTCTTCAAACACTTCATGTCCTAACTCAAGATAAATGCTATAGAGCTCTCTAATTTTTGTTGTTGTTTTAAATTAAGCCTAACTAGTGAAAACAAGAAACAAAAAGACAAAATTGTAGAATCTAAAGGAAATAACTTCGAGCACTCACACCGGAGGATGTGAGTACCTTTTACATTACCTCCCCGGCAACGGCGCTAGAAAAGAGCTTGATGTCTTATTCTTGTAGACAATTGTTGGGCCTCCAGGTGCAGAGGTTTGTAGAACAGCAGCAAGTTTCCCTTAAGTGGATTACCCAAGTTTTATCGAACTCAGGGAGGAAGTGGTCAAAGGTATTCCCTCTCAAGCAACCCTGCAATCAACATACAAGAAGTCTCTTGTGTCCCCAACACACCCAATACACTTGCCAGGTGTATAGGTGCACTTGTTCGGCAAAGAGATAGTGAAATACAAGTGTAACAATGCCAGAAAATAGCTTGATGGTGAGGTAAAGACTAAAGCAAGCAAACATGCAACAAATCTAGTAGCAAATGGTGTTTCAATGTTTAGAAACAAGGCCTAGGGATCATACTTTCACTAGTGAACACTCTCTCATATAAATATCTTCTCTTAGTGATACTACTCTTAACTACTCTCTGGTTGGACACTCTAATCCATGATAGGGCTATAACAACACACCTCAAAGTCTGCCTTCCCCAATCTAGATAACCCCACACTGTCACCTTGAGCGCTAGATGGTTCCAACAAACACCACAATTTCATAGAGACATCCAACTCCAAATATAACTCATAACAAATATTCAATCTAGCCAAAGTGCCACACACGGTATGCACGCTGTCACTTTCACACACGTGGGGAAAAGCATAGATCTATTAAAGCACAAAGAGTATTTATGTAGACTCAAACCTAAGTGCCACCATGGCGTGCACGCTGTCACTTTCACACACATGGGGAGAGAAGAGATCTATTAAAGCACTTGAGTAGCAAGGTAGATCTACTTGATTACAAAGCTCATGACCACAACAAGATCATGCATAGAGAGAGAGATGAACACATAGCTATCGGTAGAGCCCTTAGCCTCGAGAGAGAAATACTCCCTCCTCATCATGGGAATCAACAACGGTGATGGAGATGGTGGTGGAAATTGATGGAGATGGCTCCGGGGGCACTTCCTGTCACGACCCGGGATCAGGGCTAGACAAATACCAGATCCTCATATGATATAAGCCTAACCTAAATTCTGAAACGCGCAGGGAAAGATCGGTAACATTACAGAACATACAAGCCATACATTAATAAGGTATACTCTTAACAGAGTTACAAACCAGTCATACAAGCCAGGGGTCACAAACCCATCATTATATCAAACAACGGAAGCAAACAAATTGTTCTAAACAACAAACTTAGCAAAGGGCCTAAGAGGCCTTAAACAGAAGTAGCGACCCTTCCATAGATCCTAGGCTGCTGCCTGGGAATCCCGACTACTCGTCGACTTCGACGTAGAAACCACCTTCAGTTGGAGTAGCTTCATCTGTAGAAAACATCAACGAAGCAAGGCTGAGTACAGGGTGTACTCCGCAAGACTTATGGCTAGTGGAGTTGTTTTGCATAAAGCCATCTTTTGTTTTCAAAACAAGAGGAGATGGAACTCGTCTAGTCAGATCATTTTCAAAAGGGGATTAGAAGACTGCAATTCTAGCTCTTAGGAGTCATCTTCAATATCCACCAAGAACCATCATCAACTAAACCTCTCTTCCCGGACTACCCCCTCAAACAACCCCGAGGAAGTATTCCGGATCTCACTTTACTTGGCAAGTTTTATTATTCGGTTATAGTTTTATATGATCACAGAATTTGTTCCCAAGTCGTCCATAACCGTGGAAACGGCTTTTCGAAAAGATTAATAACCCTGCAGGGGTGCACAACTTTACCCACACGTACCAACCGATTCTTAATGCCTAATTTTTAGCCCTCTTCCTTGGAAGGCTGGCAGAGAGTGGTTGACCACGACCTTTACCTTGATTTCGCCGAGACCATGATTCACGCACTAAGGAGATGCCGCCGTAACGGGTCGAGTCCCGAAGTCGGTCCCTAGCGATGTGAATAGGGTTTGAGATTACGAATGCCGGGCATCTCCCATTCCCTGCCATGCTTACCTACCTGTATGAATGCACCCCTTCACCTCCATTCAAGAACAACCAAGATGCGTATGTCAAATGGAAAGCCCAAACTATGTGACTCATGGAATCTACTAGGCAAGTTAGTTGGTCGAGGGGGTTTCCAGGACCCTGTGTGGTTGTACGCTCATCTTGGTTCAAGAGGCTAGAACATCAGGTCCTAAGGGTGGAAAGTATGGGACTACAAAAACCACTACCCATGTGGCCTCCCATACAAGCCTTAGCATGTTTATTATCCATCTCTCATCACATCACACATCCTACCATACTAGATTCATTCGCATCTCTGGTGCATCATCTGAATGATCAGCATCGGACCACTAAGCATGGCTAAGCTTGACTGAACTGTGGCACTAGCGATGCTCATAAGCCAAACCCTAGTTATGCTAGGAGCAGTGGATCAGGTAGTATAGCTCATAAAGGAAAACATGCATCAGATAGGATTACTCTATCTACTGATAAAAGACTGTTGAACTGAATGCATATGACGAGAATTAAACACTTTGTAAACATAGGATTCATATGAATGAGTGGGGCTTCGCTTGCCTTGTCTGTTGTTGGACTGATACTGCTCTTCGATGGCGTTGACTTCAGCCTCGGGTTCGGTTCCTATTCGCAAGAACCAATCACCAGAAAAGAGAAAGCAACACTCAATACATGGCATGTGCAATTCTCATGCAATATGGATGATATAACAAGTTGAATAGTGTTTAAAAGAACCCTAGAACATGCTTGCTCATTTTAAACGGGGCCCGAGATGTCCAAACCCTAAAGCAGGGGGATCATCGAAATCACCTATGGGGTTCAATTGGTTCTTCTAATTAAACTTGCCATCAAAGTTTATTAACAATGTATGATTATAGCTTAGTTAGATAGGTTTCATTTTTCTGATCATTTTGGTATATTATTTGTATTTTTCTGATTTAAAATGAATTAGTTATGAATTCCCCAAATTTCAATTCATTTTAAATCATTTTTGGAATATTTGAAATAATTTCCAAACTTGGGCCCACATGTCAGAATTTTATTAATTTCAGAAAACATTTACAGAAAATGTTAAAACCCTGATAGGCAGGGCACACCTGTCATACATTTCTTATTACAGAAATAATTAAAATAAACTAAAAAGGAAATATGACATCATGATGATGTCATGCTGACATCATCGATGAACTTGCTCTCAGATCGAAGCTTGATCTGTTGATCTAGCGCGGGGGGACACGAGGCTAGGTGCGCTGGACTCAGCGCATCACGCTGAGCCAGAAAGTGGCGGCGCGGCATGCAGGGGATCACTGGAGACGGCGGGGCGACAACGAACATCAGCGGCAGCGTCGGGATCTCGCGGGGATGAAGATCTAGAGGGAGAGAAAGACAACGGAGGGGTGCTTGAGCACCACAAGCTCACCAGGAGCATGATGGTGGTGGTGGTGAGGCGAGGCGAGCACGGGCGACGCCGGAATCGAGGAAGAACACGGCGGCCGGAGCTCAGGAAGGCGGTGACCTTGGCGATGATTGGGAGCTCCTCGTGTCGATTCCTTCTGCGAGTATGCTCACCATGGCGAGGCGAAGCTTCCAGGATCCACGGCGAGGCTCGGGGCGGCCGGAGACGACGGGGCTCGACAGCGGCCGAAACTAGGGTTCGGGGTCGAAGTTGAAAAAATGGCAGAGGGAACGAGAGCAAGCGAAATGGGTACTGGGAGAGAGAGGAAGGAGCGGTGGTTCTTATCCACACGTCCTGGGGCGGCGGCAAGCATCGCAACATGGCGAGGATCGACGGCGGGCGTGCTGCCAGGCGGCTGCTTGCCGGCAAGGAGGAAGACGACAGGACTTGCGGCTGAAGGGGTACGGGCCAGAGGTGGGCTAGCTTGGGCCCCGGGTGGGCTGGCTGCGCTGGGCGGCGGAGAGAGAGAGGAGGTGTGGGCTCAGCCCATTAGCTAGGTTACGTTTAGATTTTTTTTATGTTAAACCTTTTTCTTTTCTGTTTTCTAATTTCTGTTTGTATTTTGAATTCAAATCTGTTTTGAATAATTTCAAATTACAGAAACTTTTATATAATATCTGAAAACACTAAGGAACCCTCAACACCATTTGGGCTCCATTTGTTTTGAGAATTTTCAAAATATGGAAACCATTTGAATTGATTCAAAGAGGGGGAAACTATTAGGGTTTTAGTTGGTATTTGTTTGTTTAAACCAAAATGGAAGTATAATGCATGCATGCTATGCTCAAACATGTTTTTATTAATATTATACAAAAGGTGGTATGTTACAGCTCTACCCCACTTACAAGAATCTCGACCCAAGATTCTTAGGTTTTAGAAAAGAAGGCAGGGTACTCAGATCGGAGACGATCTTCGTGTTCCCAGGTTGCTTCTGACTCAGAGTGATGAGACCATTGAACTTTCAGGAACTTCATGGTTTGACAACGAGTCTTGCGCTTGGTTTCATCAAGAATACGAACAGGGTATTCTCGGTAGGTTAGATCATCTTGGAGATCCAAAGTTTCATGGTCCACACCACGAATGGGATCTTTGAAGCAACGCTTGAGTTGAGACACATGAAAAACATCATGAACCTCTGGAAAAGTTGAAGGTAGATCAAATTGGAAGGCAAGCTCACCCCGCTTAGAAAGAATGCGAAAGGGACCAATGTAGCGAGGAGCCAATTTGCCTTTGATACCGAATCGGTGGACATCCTTCAGAAGAGTGACCCGGAGGTAAACTTGATCACCAACTTCATAATGAACATCAAGATGATGAAGATCGTAGTTGGTCTTCTGACGAGATTGAGCGGCCTTGAGATGCTCTGGAATTATGCGAACTTGATCTTCTGCTTCTTGGATCATATCCGGACCAAAGAATTGTCTTTCACCGGTTTCTGTCCAGTTCAACGGTGTTCGACATGTTCTCACGTACAAGAATTGAAAAGGTGCCATGCCCAAACTGGATTGAAAACTGTTGTTGTAGGAGAACTCCGCGAAAGGAAGACATTTCTCCCAGTTCTTTCCAAAGGATATGACACACGCTCTAAGCATGTCTTCAAGAATTTGATTCACTCTTTCAGTTTGACCACCGGTTTTAGGATGATAAGCTTTGCATACTAGCCCAGAATTTGGAAGTGAACAAGCTTCCACGATCAAATATGATCTTGTTGGGAACACCATGAAGAACGACTATCCGGGATACATATAGCTCTGCCAACTGCCTTGCAGTAATGCTTTCCCGAATAGCAAGGAAGTGAGCAACTTTGGGTAGTTGATAATAACTACCCATATGGCATCATGTCCAGATTGTGTCTTTGGGAGTCCAGTAATGAAATCTATACCAATTTCATCCCATTTCCACTCAGGAATTTTCAACGGTTGCAGAAGTCCAGCAGGCCTTTGGTGTTCAGCCTTTACATGACGGAAAACGTCGCACTCCGCAACAAAAAGAGCGATTTCTGGTTTCATTCCACTCCACCAGAATCTTTTCTGGAGATCTCAGTACATCTTGGTACCACCAGGATGGATATACAGAGGGGATTCATGAGCTTCTAGTAGGATTAGATCTTTGATTTTCCGACTGTTTGGAACCACTAGCCGGTTACTGAAGTATAGGATACCTTGATCATTGATGGAGAAACATTTAGCTTCACCGATTGCAACACGTTCTTTGATCTTGGTAACTTCATCATCTTTATTTTGAGCTTTCTTGATTTGGTCCTCGAGAGAAGATTTTATTTCAAGGTTAGCAAGGAATCCACAAGGAACTACTTCAAGGTTGAGACGCTTGATTTCCTCGTAGAGAGCAGGTTGGGCTTGTGAAATAATCAGATTATTGCAATAAGACTTCTGACATAGCGCATCAGCAACGACATTGGCTTTGTCGGGTTGATAGTTGAGACCCAAATCATAATCTTTGATGAGTTCCAACCATCGTCTTTGCCTGAGATTCAGATCTGGTTGGGTAAATAGGTACTTCAGGCTTTGATGATCCGAGTAAAGTCGCAACGGTTACCGATGAGGTAATGTCACCATTGCTTGAGAGCATGAACAATAGCAACGAGCTCGAGATCATGGGTTGGATAATTGTTCTCATGTGGCTTCAACTGCCGAGAAGCATAGGCTACTACATGACCATCTTGCATCAGCACAAAACCGAGCCCTTGGAGAGAAGCGTCACAGTAGATGACGAAGTCCTTGCTTGTATCCAGAAGGACAAGCACAGGAGCGGTGGTTAGTTTAGTTTTCAAAGTTTGGAAGCTTTCTTCTGCCTTTTCTGACCATTAAAACTTCTTGTCTTTCTTTAGAAGATCAGTCATAGGCTTAGCTATCTTGGAGAAGTTCTCGATGAATCGACGGTAATATCCAGCCATTCCAAGAAAACTTCGGACTTCCTTGACTGAAATAGGTGACTTCCATTCCAGAATGGTCTGAACCTTATCCGGTATGATAGCAACACCACTTGCAGACACAACATGACCAAGGAAGACGAGCTCTTGTAACCAGAACTCACATTTGGAAAACTTGGCATAGAGACGATGTTCACGAAGTTTAGTCAACACCAAATGTAGATGTTCAGCATGCTCTTCTTCGGTCTTGGAATAGATTAAGATGTCATCAATGTATACCACGATAAACTTGTCGAGATATTCCATGAAGACGGAAATCATGAGCCTCATAAATGTGGCAGGGGCATTGGTTAACCCAAAGGACATCACTGTATACTCGTAAAGACCATAACGAGTTGTGAATGTTGTCTTTGGGATATCCTCCTTTTTGATCTTGATTTGATGATACCCTGATCTTAAGTCCATTTTGGAGAAGACAGTGGCACCACTTAATTGATCAAAGAGGTCATTTATCCGAGGAAGTGGGTACTTATTCTTGATTGTCACCGCATTGAGTGGAAGGTAATCAACCACCAATCTTGGAATATTTGTATCCTGCTTCTTGACAAAGATGGTAGGGCAACCCAAGAGGATGTGCTAGGTTGGATGTATCCAAGACCCTCTAACTCTTCAAGTTGCTTCTTCAACTCAACCAACTCATGAGGAGGCATGCGGTAAGGTCTTTTGGAGATAGGAGCAGTTCCAGGAACTAGCTCTATGATAAATTCCACAATTCGATCAGGTGGCATGCCAGGCAACTCTTCAGGGAAGACGTCCCGGAAATCACAGACTACAAGGACATCTTGGACCTCGAGAGTGGGTAGGACATCCATGGCATACAACTCCGAGAAAGGTTTAAGAACTGTTGACGGAGACTTTGAACCATCAGTCCAATACTTGACAGTTATGCCAGCAGGAGAGGTCACAACAACTGTTCTAAGTGCACAGTCAATGACAGCTTGATATTTGGTTAACCAGTCCATGCCTAGAATGACATCAATGTCACATGACTTGAGTGCAATGAAAGAAGCGGGGAACTTCTGGTAGGCTATGTCAATCTCATTTCCGTGACTAACCATAGTGGTGAACCAGCTAGAACCCGGGTAATGGATGGTCAAACGGGTGGACAGGGGTTCAAAATTTATCCCATGCTCTTGAGCAAACAAATTTGACATGAATGTATGCGATGCTCTAGAATCAAACAGAACTGTTGCGATAATTGAATTGACATGGAGCGTACCCAGAATGACGTGTGGATCTTCCTGAGCTTCCTCAGCAGTGACATGGGTCAGACGACCACGTCCAGCACCTTGAACTTTATCATTCTTCTTTGTCTGTTGATCATTGCATCCGACAGCCCTTTGAGAACACTCCCTTGAGTAGTGACCAGGTTGACCACAGGAGTAGCAGGTAACTCCGATGTGAGAGCCAACAGGAGAACGAGAATTTGATCCACCAATATTTGACTGTGGCTGACGAGAATTATTGCCAGGGGACTTGGGTGCATAAGGAGCATGAGGCATAACACTGTATGGAACAAAGACACGGCGCTTCTTGTTACCAGAGGAAGAAGCACAAGAATTTCCTTCTTCACGCTTCTGAGAGACTTCCATATCCTTCCTTCCATGCTCCAAGGTAAGAGCCTGATTGTGCAAGTCCTGGAAAGACTAGAACTTGAAGGGAAGCAACTCATAGCGAAGTGCAAGTCCCTTACGGAACAACTCTTGCTTATCTTCATCATTGCCACATCCCTAGTTGCATAGCGAGCCAAGAGAGTAAACTCACGCCCATAGGCTTCAATATCCATATGCCCATGAGTCAGATCCAGAAAATCCCTCCTTTTGAGATCCATGACGGGCTTAGGGATATAAGAGGCACGGAATGTTGCAACAAACTCCTCCCAAGTAACAACATGTCCCTGAGCTTGCAGATTCAAAAAACCTTCCGACCAAACACCAGCCTCACCTTCTAGTTGATAGGTGGCGAAGTTGACACGATCAGCGGGACGGACTCGAAGAGCACTGAACTTGTGCTCTATGGTGTGGAGCCAATCATCAGCTTCAAGGGGCTCCTTGGAGTGGGTGAAGATTGGAGGAAAAGAGCGGATGAAATCTCCAAGTGTGACACAGTCGTCAGGACGACGTTTAGTGTTTTGTGCCACACGCTCCAGAAGGCGTTCATTCCTCAAACGGTTGGTCTCAATGTTGTTGAGAACCTCGACCATTGTGGGAGGTGGCGGAAGTTCCTGTTCAGCATTGTTGTTTCCTCGACGGCCAACAGAACCACTAGTACCAGACGACATCCTGAAGAGAAAACAGAAACCATGAGAATGGATTCACCAAAAAGGTACACCAAAGGATGACAAAAACCATATCAAAAGATCATGGTAGAGGTGAACATGTGGATGAAGATTATATCGATGCATTAAGTATGGCAGAAGAACAAGCATACAGAACATATACGCTACCAACTTAGATACAAACCATAACAATGGAATGCAAGCATGATATGATACCAACAAACCATAAAATAATAGAGAGGTAGAATGATAGGCATCCATAGCAAAGTTGAAAAACGATGCTTAGGTGCACAGATATATCTTGGAAACTCTGAGCCTTGCAACCAAGTACGGAGTACTAGAAAAAAAACCCAAACCCGTATATCCTAAAAGGGTTGAAATGATAGACGAGAAGTGAAAACCTTTGCAAAGAAAACAAGTTAAAATAACTCAGCAATAGAACAACCTTGGATAAGGAGTAAAAAGAGTCCTATTCAGAGTTTTGCAAATAGTTTTTAGCTTTCAAATAGTTTTCTCAAACTCTAGACTCAACATCGACCAGCTAGAAGGGTTTCCTACAGCCAGTCCTGCTCTAATACCAAAATCTGTCACAACCCAGGATCAGGGATAGACAAATACCAGATCCTCATCTGATATAAGCCTAACCTAAATTCTGAAACATGCAGGGAAAGATCGGTAACATTACAGAACATACAAACCATACATTAATAAGGTATACTCTTAACAGAGTTACAAACTAGTCATACAAGCCAGGGGTCACAGACCCATCATTACATCAAACAACGGAAGCAAACAAATTGTTCTAAACAACAAACTTAGCAAAGGGCCTAAGAGGCCTTAAACAGAAGTAGCGACCCTTCCATAGATCCTAGGATGCTGCCCGGGAACCCCGACTACTCGTCGACTTTGACGTACAAACCACCTTCAGTTGGAGTAGCTTCATCTGTAGAAAACATCAACGAAGCAAGGCTGAGTACATGGTGTACTCCGCAAGACTTATGGCTAGTGGAGTTGTTTTGCATAAAGCCATCTTTTGTTTTCAAAACAAGAGGAGAAGGAACTCGTCTAGTTAGATCATTTTCAAAAGGGGATAAGAAGACTGCAACTCTAGCTCTTCGGAGTCATCTTCAATATCCACCAAGAACCATCATCAACTGAACCTCTCTTCCCGGACTACCCCCTCAAACAACCCCGAGGAAGTATTCCGGATCTCACTTTAGTTGGCAAGTTTTATCATTCGGTTATAGTTTTCTATGATCATAGAATCTGTTCCCAAGTCTTCCATAACCGTGGACACGGCTTTTCAAAAAGATTAATAACCCTGCAGGGGTGCACAACTTTACCCACACGTACCAACCGATTCTTAATGCCTAATTTTTAGCCCTCTTCCTTGGAAGGCCGGCAGAGAGTGGTTGACCACGACCTTTACCTTGCTTTCACCGAGACCATGAGTCACACACTAAGGATATGCTGCCGTAACGGGTCGAGTCCCGAAGTCGGTCCCTAGCGATGTGAATAGGGTTTGAGATTACGAATGCCGGGCATCTCCCATTCCCTGCCACGCTTACCTACCTGTATGAATGCACCTCCTTCACCACCATTCAAGAACAACCAAGATGCGTATGTCAAATGGAAAGCCCGAACTATGTGACTCATGGAATCTGCTAGGCAAGTTAGTTGGTCGAGGGGGTTTCCAGGCCCCCGTGTGGTTGTACGCTCATCTTGGTTCAAGAGGCGAGAACATCAGGTCCTAAGGGTGGCAAGTATGGGACTACAAAAACCACTACCCACGTGGCCTCCCATACAAGCCTTAACATGTTTATTATCCATCTCTGATCACATCACACATCCTACCATACTAGATTCATTCACATCTCCGGTGCATCATCTAAATGATCAGCATCGGACCACTAAGCATGGCTAAGCTTGACTGAACTGTGGCACTAGCGATGCTCATAAGCCAAACCCTAGTTATGCTAGGAGTAGTGGATCATGTAGTATAGCTCATAAAGGAAAACATGCATCAGATAGGATTACTCTATCTACTGATAAAAGACTGTTGAACCGAATGCATATGACGAGAATTAAATTTTTTGTAAACATAGGATTCATATGAATGAGTGAGGCTTCGCTTGCCTTGTCCGTTGTTGGACTGATACTGCTCTTCGGTGGTGTTGACTTCAGCCTCGGGTTCGGTTCCTATTCGCAAGAACCAATCACCAGAAAAGAGAAAGCAACACTCAAAACATGGCATGTGCAATGCTAATACAATATGGATGATATGACATGTTGAATAGTGTTTAAAAGAACCCTAGAACATGCTTGCTCATTTTAAACGTGGTCCGAGATGTCCAAACCCTAAAGCAGGGGGATCATCGGAATCACCTGTGGAGTTCAATTGGTTCTTCTAATTAAACTTGCCATCAAAGTTGATTAACAATGTATTATTATAGCTTAGTTAGATAGGTTTCATTTTTCTGATCATTTTGGTATATTATTTGTATTTTTCTGATTTAAAATGAATTAGTTATGAATTTCCCAAATTTTAATTCATTTTAAATCATTTTTGGAATATTTGGAATAATTTCCAAACTTGGGCCCACATGTCAGACTTTTATTAATTTCAGAAAACATTTACAGAAAATGTTAAAACCCTGACAGGCAGGGCCCACCTGTCATACATTTCTTATTACAAAAATAATTAAAATAAACTAAAAAGGAAATATGACATCATGATGATGTCATGTTGACATCATCGATGAACTTGCTCTCAGATCAAAGCTTGATCTGTTGATCTAGTGCGGGGGGACGCGAGGCTAGGTGCGCTGGACTCAGGGCATCGTGCGTATCCAGAAAGTGGCGGCACGGCGTGCAGGGGATCACTAGAGACGGCGGGGCGACGACGAACGGCGACGGCGGCGTCGGGCTCTCGCGGGGATGAAGATACAGAGGGAGAGGAAGAGAACGGAGGGGTGCTTGAGCACCATAATATCACTAGGAGCACAACTGTGGTGGTGGCGAGGCGAGGCAAGCACGGGCGACGCCGGAATCGAGGAAGAACGTGACGGCCGGAGCTCGGGAAGGCGGTGACCTTGGCGATGATTGGGATCTCCTCGCATCGATTCCTTCTGCGAGGATGCTCACCGTGGCGAGGCGAAGCTTCTAGGATCCACGGCGAGGCTCGGGGCGGCCGGAGACGACGGGGCTCGATAGCGGTCAAAACTAGGGTTCGGGACCGAAGGGGAAAAATGGCAGAGGGAACAAGAGCAAGCGAAATGGGTATTGGGAGAGAGAGGAGGGAGCGGTGGTTCTTATCCACATGTCCCGGGGCGGCGGCGAGCATTGCAACGCGGTGAGGATCGACGACGGGCGCGCTGCCAGGCAGCTGCTTGCCGGCAAGGAGGAAGACGACAGGACTTGCGGCCGAAGGGGTACGGGCCAGAGGTGGGATGGCTGCTGGCTGCGCTGGGTGGCAGAGACAGATAGGAGAGGTGGGCTCAGCCCGGTAGCTAGGTTAGGTTTAGTTGTTTTTTCTGTTAAACCTTTTTCTTTTCTGTTTTCTAATTTATGTTGGTATTTTGAATTCAAATATGTTTTGAATAATTTCAAATTACAGAAACTTTTATATAATATCTAAAAACACTAAGGAACCCTCAACACCATTTGGGCTCCATTTGTTTTGAGAATTTTCAAAATATGGAAACCATTTGAATTGGTTCAAAGAGAGAGGGGGAAACTATTAGGGTTTTAGTTGGTATTTGTTTGTTTAAACCAAAATGCAAGTATAATGCATGCATGCTATGCTCAAACATGTTTTTATTAATATTACACAAAAGGTGGTATGTTACACTTCCTCGTCCCGGCAGGGTGCCGGAACAGACTTTCTGTCCCCAGAATCTCCCCTTCGGTGGCGGCGGCGCTAGAGAGGTTTTCGTGGATTTCTTCTGGATGCCCTAGGGTTTTTGGGTCGAAAGCTTCTTATAGGAGTATGAATCAAGGTCAGTGGGGGTCCAGGGGCCCACACCCCCTGTGGACGCCTCCAGGGCTTGCCCGCACCTAGGGGGTGCGGCCACCCTGTGGCCCCCCTCCGGCTCTACTTCGTGGTTCCGTGTTGCTCCGGGAAAAATAATGACTTTGGCTTTTCTCCTGTCCAATTCCGAGAATATTGATTTTCTTCCTTTCTGGAACCAAAAACAGAAGAAAACAGGCAACTGACACTGTGGCAACTTATTAATAGGTTATTTCCAGAAAAGATATAAAACACCTTAAAGTGTAGACAAAGCAAAGCAAAGCAAAGTAGATACTAAACAAGCATGGAGCATCAAAAATTATAGATACGTTTACGACGTATCACGTTGCTACCAAAATCATGGTGAATTGAAGGTTTGATTTTGAGAAATACCTGTTGTTTTTCCCTGTCTGTTCCTTTTTCTTTTCAGTAGCAGGGCGCTGGGCATCAAGGTGTTAAGGTGGAGCTGCAATGGAGTTTTTGGCTAGAGGATGAAGGCGACATGGACAGGTGAATAATTAGGGGAGGGGGATAGCGCTAGATCTGGGGGGATTTCGTTTCCGTACTGATTTGGGGTTTTGCTTGGAGAGGAAGATGGTCCAGACCGCAGCCAGCTGTCCTTCCCTTTTTGGACCTGGTCACGCGCAGGTTGGGAGGGGGCAGGCGCGGGGAGACACGGGATCACGGTCGGAACGCCCGCCAGAAACGCGCATTCTCAGGGCGTCCGCCGGGTAGGCGCGTCCTAAAAAAAGAGGTGTTCGCGATGCCGTGTTTTTATTTTTTTGAACGGGCACGATGCCGTGTTGACATAAAATAAAGTCAAAGAAAGTTTCAGCGACCTAGTCCCGAGGCAATTTGTATTTTGGACCAAAGGAGCAAAAGTCGTGATGATCAATGCTTAGAGCATCTCCACTCGTCTACCCAGAACACCGATCTTAGAGAGAATTTTAGGTTCGGACGCTGAAAATTTGGCCAGTCGCATAGGACCTCGTTTTGTTCCAGATTTGGGCCAACTTTGGTTCGGACTTCTCAGGCCATTCCCAGGATCCCGGGGACGCCCTGGGAACGCCGGACGAAGCGAATTCGGCGAAAAGAAAAACAGACGGCGAGTGGACCAGCCCAGTCATTGATAGAAGCCGAGTCATCGTCATCCTTCTGCCTCGGAAACCCGCGGAGGGCTGCCAGACATTTAACTGCCCGTCGATTCGGCCACACATCACCGTAAATGTCGCGCCACCGCCGCCTCCTCGGCTCCCACGACAGACCGATGACCAATAACTTCTCGTTGTTTCCCCTTTTCCCGCCCTCGCCGCTACACCCCTCCCGCCCTTGTCGTCGGCCTCGGCCTATAAAATCCGTACCCCTTGCCGTCTCCCTTCACACTCTCTCACAGCGCTCCCAACTCCGGCGAACTCCAAACACTTGCACCTTTTCACTTCCACAACTCTGGCAAAAAGCCATGGCCGAGAGATTCCCCAGCGACACCGTGGCGGCGAACGGCTTCAGCCACCGCACGCTGCAGCCGTGGGAGGCCCGGATGCTCCACGACACGGGCTATATGATACCGCCGGACGTTAGTCTCCCCTCAACTAGAATCTCAGCACCGGCGGGATCACGATTCCACCGGTGTCGACCGACGAGGACATCGCTGATGAGATCCAGACGGCTATGAAGAGAGTTATGAAGTGTCTTGGTCATAGCAACTTGACTCTGAGAGCGTGTAAAACGTACCGATATGTCTAAGAAAAAATCAGAACCTAAGTCTAACAAAACAAAACTGTTGCACCGTTTAGACATAGTCTAACACAACTCATGGGACCCACAAAACAAATGATACCCTCTTTTCCCACCAAAGTGCTCTCTTTCTATTGGATGAAGTAATTTTTTAATCAGCTAGACCTTGTGTCTACTACTAGACTCAACCCAGAGAATTTTTTTCTTAGCCACCCTCTCTCTCCATTCTTTAGACATGGGTCTAAGATTTCGTAGACTCGGTGTTTTGGCAATGCTGTGTTTGCTCTTAGGACCAATATTCCCAAACAGAGGTCCTCACGTGCAATTCCTGCGTGCTATATTCGATGATCACGTCGTGGGCAACATTGGTACCAGCACCGGGGTAGACTCGGTGTGTTTCAGATAGTTTCCGTCGACTCTGTCTGCCACATTGACTACATGTTCACTTTGTTCATTCTGCGTCCGGGGCTGCACCAACCCACCGTTGTGTCGACTCCGTTCGCCTTTGGCTGACCGCGTTGACTCTACGCCTGAGGGCTACGTTGGCTACGCCGCGCGACCTACTGCAGTCTTCTACTATCTTCGGTTGCGGCAAACTGCTGCTGCCATCGGCTTCGACGACCAGCTTCTGCGTCGACTGCATCGGATCTCGAACGCTGCCTCGACTATGTTGACCATTTCGACTGTACACTTGAGGGTTGCACTGACTCCGCCACGAGAACCGCTAGCACCATCGGCTATGGCGACTCGGTGGATCTTCGGCTCCAGCGACCTCCTGCGATTTTCGGCTCAGGCAACTCGAGGGTTGTGCTGACTCCCCTGCTGTCATCGGCTACAATGACCCACTATCGTCATCGGCTCTGGCAACCCCTTTTCATGCTGACTACATACGTGGATGTGTCCACTTTATCTACGACAACTACCAATAAGGCTAAGTTTTTCTCTACTCAGAGTTGATTCTTTTTTAACTCGCACTCGATACACTCGGGGGTGGCGCCGTCTTCGAGTAACCTAATATGTCGTCGATTCCGTGCACTCGAGACTTTCATACACGATAGACCGAGTAGCCGATTCGCATGATCGTCGAATATTTGAACTCCGAGTACCTCTGCAAGGCACTAAGACTAAGGGTAATCAGGCTAATGAAAAGGCCTAACATACAGTGCAAAAGTGTCGACTCAATTGGCACCCGAATTTTACTTTACAAGTCGATAGACAGATATTTTTTATAAGATACAAATACTTCACAATTATTTATGTTTTCTACGACATACAAATACGTCTACTTTATGGAGCTATTCTATCGGGTCCTCCAACGTAGTCGACCAACACCAATCGCGTCAATAGAAACCAAGACTTGAGTTGACACTCTTCTCAGATGAACATGTCAGTTGTCGACAAACGTGACGCTGGATGCACACCCGACAGAAGTGACTACGTCGACTCCATCCGCATCATCGACTCACCCGGCTAAAACGCCGCATGACTCCCATGTGTCAACTCTAGCTACAGCGTTGAATTTTTGCTCCTTACGTGTGAGACGCTAACTCGATGTCCTTCTGGGTCAGTAGTTTCTCCTTGCATGATACAAGACTTGAGTCTCTGCCAGATTCTACGACTCTGCCAGACACTCGGGGGTTACCCCAAACTAGAGCGCTCGTCGCGCACATATAAGATGTTCGAGTGGCATGCTTCTATTCCTCATTCGAATCTATGACTTAAATGAGGACATAGGGGCTACTCCCATAGGGCACACTGGTTGCGCATTCGAAAAAGCGTCGGCGTTAATGGCATTTACAAGATCATCCAAAGCACTTCTGGATTTTTGTGTTATACAACCGTCGATCATAAGTCTTTACTCGAGTCTACGGCTCGAACAGACACTCGGTGGCTTCTCCCATAGGGAGTGTTGGCCATGTACCTACAGAAAGCAAAAGATTAATAGTAAATTCCATTGTGTTGACTGCATCAATAATGTCGACTCGCTTACAACAATCAAACTCATTGGCGACTTTGTCCACTTACATTGCAATGTCAAGTTTAGAGACAACGTCTCCTTGGCCACCTGAATCACCTCTGTGGTGACAAGCATTCAGATATCATGTCTATGACGTAAAGATAAGACCTACAAATACAAGTTGATGGCTTGAAAACCGCATTCGATGTGCTCTACCAGATAAATACCGCGCATGTAGGCATGATGAAAATCCCGACGGACATGCTGGGTACATATGCATTAAAATTGGAGTTCGGCTTAGTAAGGCCTCCGCGACATGAGTTGAACTACGCCAACAATTTCCGAATTCGAGTCCGGAGACTCGAGTTTGAGTAGGTGACTTTTTTGCTCTATAGCAATTAACCAGTCCCGATCCGTTGAGTGCACCAGTCACGTTTACCAGCATCCCTATGAAAAATTATGAATTTCGACTAACCCGATAAACTCCCGAGTGAGTCCTTTGCACTCGATACAACTGTCGACTCTGACATCCAAATAAAAGTCTCAAAGACATTTAAGTATCCACCCGAATCTATGATTCAAATGGACACTAGGGGCTACTGACATAGGTATGCCAAATGGGAACCTGACTCTAGCCTACCTGGTGTGACTCAATGGAAGTCCCACTCGACAACCTGCCAAGGCCCATGAAACCCATGATGGTTCGGCTGGTACGAAGCCCATATATACACGAACTCCAAGCATACAAGACAAGGAAAGCTCAAGACTAGAGTTTGAATCCAACTTGTAACCTACTCGTATTGGTACCTGAGATTTAGTCTCTCTCATTTATAAAGGATAGGAGGGTCCAACAAGAAGTGCATCCCACAATAGACAACAAATCTAGACATCAAAATCCCTAGCATCCATACACTCGCCAGATCTAATCGGTAGACCATCGCCATCAAGGCACCCTTGTAACCTATAACATCCCAGTATTAGCACCTAGAAATAGAAGGACACGGGTGTGTACATTGTATTCATGCATAATAATATCCAAGAAAATTCCGCACAAAACTGAAAGAGCTATAGAGGGATCGATATCTCTCTTATTCTGGTGGAAACATCAGGATACATGCGATAGATTTCAACATGACTTTTATAGAATTCTTTATTTTTAGGGGGAAAAGTTATTCAAACATGTGTTGGAATTTCAAATTTTAATTCAAATGAATTTAGAAAATTCACAAATAGAAATATGAAGTATTTAAATACATAGGAGAAATGGAATGGAAATTCTTGGATAAAGAAATATGAAATGACAATAGATAAATAATAATAAAGTAATTAGAATAAATAAATAAAAGAATAAAGGAATAGTTTATTACATTAATACAAATATCACAATGTTCTTACACTTATCCAAATAAAAAGGAATATTACAATAAATAAATAATAAACATGAATTTGATAGAAGACTATCTTATTTAAATCACACAATATTATATTATTATTTTTACAATTATGAACAAAAGGGATAACAAGACAAATGAAATAGAAAAGAATCATTCTATTACAATAATACAAATATTACACTGTTTTTACAAATGTCTAAATAAAAATGAAAGATTACAATAATGAATAAAAGAAAATTAAAAAATAATAAAAGGAAGTCCTAAACTACATTTTCTAAACTAAGTTGTGTATCTTATTTTCTTCTTGTTCTTCATCCCTGCAAAACAAAAGAAAAATAAACTAAAATAAAGGAAAAGGGGGGTAGTGTGTTAGATTACTCTCAGATTTAGCATACTAGTGATATGCTTAAGCTCATCACTGAGTATTTAAAAAAATGACCAAGTGTAGGATCTGTTCTTTTATTGAATGGGCCTCAGAGCACCATCACATGCCTTATGGGGAAAATTTCACCAAAGGCAAGTAAAAGGCAAATGGTAACTTCTGGAAAATATCAGGTTTCACTTGATCCGATACATTAGAGTGAGTCAAGCACACATGCAACTCCCATACCTGCATGGTGTTGTGATGTCAACACCAAAAGCATCACAGGGAGTACAAAAGGGAGAGCACAACCGTAGCAGAGTTGCTAGTTCTCTATTTCCACTACAGAACTCAAGAACACACTACTCTTAGCACGCCACTAGGGACTACCCTATTTAGTATCAAAATAACCACACAGATCAAATCCACTACGTCATTAGCCTCTGGTTGCTTAGAAAGCCATCGAAGAGCAAGGAGGGAAGGATATCTAGAAGATGGAGTTAGCAACTGAAATTACATGAATACAAGTAAAGCAGCTGACCAAGTTCCACCACCGCAACGACATCAACAATAAAATCACTTGTCCATTCAATTGCAGGTTGCTACCCCAAAAATATATATAGCATATGTTTATATCATTTTATCTAAGAAAATGGTTTGGAGGGAGAGGGAGCTCTCAGTTTATCATAGAAGTGCTATGCTAAAATCATCCTAGCTTATAAGACAATTAGCATATGTTCTTACTAAATATTGAGTATCAGCCTTTAGCATCATAGGCAGCAAAGTAAAAGGCAGCAAATCATGTTAGTTTAACAGCCCTGCTATGCACACTCTAAACTTGGAGGCGCCACACTAGTAAATTAAAGCTAGCATAAGCCACATATATTTTTATCAGGGATGATGCCTCGGCTTGGGCATCACTGGCAGGGCCTAGAAACAAGCCACATAAAAGCACCAGGTATAAATCTAGAGCATATCCTAGATCATGTAGCATTTACTTTTATTATCTTGCACCAATTGAACCAAGTGGAATAAATAGTATTATAAACCAATCTTTATCCAACTATCCTGCAACTAGAAGTACGTGTTCTAGGAGGATTAGAAGGAAAGGTTCCTCTCAGAGCTACCTAGAGATGCTAAACAGGTTCATCCTAGAGGTTTTGGAATCACATCTGTATTTATGCACAATAGTGCCTCAGTATTTGCATCTTTGGCCAGCTAAGAACACAAGAAAGATCTGTTCTTAACAAATAATATCTCCAAACTTAGCTAACCAAGCAGCAAGTCATCCCCTATTGGTGGTCCACCATTGTGCAGACTTCTAAAGGAGGCACCACAATGGCAACCACCATAGAAACAGCCACAAGGTTAAACCAACAACTAGAATATGTACAAAGATTAAGGCAAGCTCACCTAAAATCCACAACCACATTCATTTACTATTAAACCAAGATTTACACTAAACAATTTTAAAGTACATCATTTATACCAACAAGTAGGTGTGAGCACTTGCTTGTGCTCCAATATTAAAACATGGAAAACCACTTGTATTAGACAAACATCAAAGCACATGTCTAGGAGTAAATTATAGAAAATTAATTAAAATGATCAAGTACATGATCATCAGGAACTCATCTACAAGCAGATCCTGTGTGTGAAGCTAAATCTTGAAATCACAAGTAGTTCAAGTATAATATTTACACAGTGTTTATTTAGAGAACAAGGTCAAAATAAAATATTTACTACAAGTTATTTTATTATTCACTAAGTGATCATGTGTAGGCATTTCCTATATGATCAACTTGCTTAGATGAATTATATTCACTTGTGTGCTCCACTCACACCTTCTTTGAGGATTATCTAGGGGATAAATATGTACATATAGACTAGTTGTACCTAAGTTTATTACAACAAAACAAGCTTTCCTTGTGAATATCAATTGTTCACTTGGACTAAGTTAGGAAAGTGATCAAATCATCACAATGCCCTAGTATTAGACAATCAGTACCATAAGCATATGACAAACTACAACAATACATCACAACCTAGCCCATACTACATCTCAAGGCCAATTACCGCAAGCTACTGATGCATAACATCCATACTAAGACACCACCAATAAACAAAAATCATCCTAAGTTTAATAAAAACACCAAAATTAGCAAGCAGATCAAGTGATCAAACTACAATATAATACCAATATTATCACCAGTTTAATAGTGGTCCTAGAAATCACCACTACACATGGCCAGGAAAGTGAGAGGGTAACATAAGGGAGAAAAGCACCTATCTGGGGCGAGTAACGGCTCGCCGAAGAGGAAGCAGATGGTGGAGGTGAGGCAGACAGTGGCGGCCAAAGAAGGAGGCCACAACACGGTGCCCCAGGTGCTGCACCTGTGCCCAGTGGCAGCAATCGCGACACCACCGCACCAAACCCTAGCTCTAGTGAAGGGGGGTAGCGTAGCCAAAGGAAGAAGCGGCGCCCAAATCTAAGGGAGGTAGGAGATAGAGACAGCAACGACGGAGCTCTAGCGGCTAACAATGATGGCTGCAATGTCCTGCATCATTAGAATCGAGCTGGAGGTGGCGGCTTCTGGTAGCATCGTGTGAGAGGAAGAAGGGGCCAGTGTTGTGCGCGTGTGCGTGCGTATGTGCGTGAGAGAGCAGAGGGTGAGAGAGAGTGTGCTGGTGGAAGAGTTGACCCCAAGCCAAAGTGGGCTGGGCCAGCCTAGCAGGCCAGGCCGAGCTAGACTAGCCAACTAGTCCAACCAAATAGGCTAGACTTTAATAGAATAAGGAAATAGAAAAAAGAAAATTACCAAAATACCCCTAAAGGTATTTAGGCTATAAAAAATAAACAAAAATCCTAAAATTACAAATATATCTCTAAATATTCTTAAAAACATAAGTTATCCAATAAAAATAGTAAATTTTATTTTAATATAGTAAAACTTAATTTGATTATTTCAAAGAAATATTTCCTTCAAGAAATTTTCTAAAAATAAATAAAATAAATAAAGATAAATAAAATTCATTTTTAAGATCTTAAATAATTACTTCATATATGAAAAATATTAAGTTTTCCTTTAATTGAAACAGGTATTTTAAAAAACATTTATTCCTTTAGGGAATTTTAATAAAACAAAGATAAGAAATAAAAATAAATAAAAACATTTTTGTATGTAAAAATAAATATACTATTTTATAAAAATGCTAAGTATAAAATTCCAAGTCAATTTAGGATTTATAAACAAATAAAGGTTATAATTGACCTTATCGCCCTTTTTCTTTTATTAAAATAAAAAAGATATATTTTTTATATCATTTATAAATCTAAATAAATCCATATTAGCTTTAATCGACTACATAGATTCATTAAAAATGTTGAATGCATTTTCTTTTATCATCTATATATTCAAATATATTCCTTTTAACTTTATTTAAGTCTTTAGGATTTATTTCCTAGAATACTTGATACTCTTTCTTGTATAATTATAAATATGAAGTTTTACTACTTCAAATTCAAAAATTAATTTTACCTTTATAACTGGGGTAAAACATGTAAAGAAAACTAAATTATCCATTCTACTTAGATAAAGCCATATTACTAATTATTATGCTCAACAAAAAATCACCTTTAGATATTTATTTGTTTATAATACAAATTAAAATGTATGTTACCAAAGGAACCATATTGAAGAAATTAAAAATATAAACTCAAGAAATATATCATTGAATCCTTAGCTACATCAATTTAATATTTAAGTTGTTAAACTTTCTTATAAGCTAGTTCCCATAATTACCCATAAAATATATTCATTTAAAAGATAAAATCTAGCACCCTTCATACTAAAAAAATAATCTTGCAACATTGATTAGGATTAAGAAAACATATACTTTGGTAATACCATAAAACATCATGCTTTAAGATTCAAGTTTATAGTTAAATTTGGCATAAAATCCCATAAACATTATATCTTAAATTTATTCATGATTTTATAGTTAACCTTGGTCTATAATATAATCCGCTAAAAGTATAATAACTCAACATTAACTATACTCTATAAAGGTCCATAGTTTAATCTTAACAACCCTTCAGATTGATGAAATTAACATAAATAACCTTTTATTTGAAGGTTATTCTGTTTGCCACTTCAAACAACAACTCTATAATTGTTCCTTTAACTCTTAACAGCCAAAAAATATGGGCTTTCATCCTATTTACCAAATGATATTTAACCTCAATTTTAGATTGATTTGTACTCTACTTTTATATCTTGTATGTTAAGACTTAAGTTCCTTATAAATATATTTGCTTGTGAAGTAAAATTGAACATAAACCAAATCTTAAAGAAATCACATAAGTTCAATTCACTTTTAATATTGGGGATTACTTATGCATAATAGCATATTGCTTTTGTAAACATTAGTCCTTACTGGACCAATGATGCTATTTTTAGATATTGTATTTTCTATTGACTCAAAGACCGTGATTGCATAATGTTGTGTTCACAAAGGAAAGTTCACACTTTCTCGTGTCCTTTGGTTATTTTCTATCAAGTATTTGCAAATCCAATGTTGTCATCACCTGCATTTCAAAAAGGTCAGAAAACACTATTTTCATAATTATGTGATTATGGGTTATTTACCAAATGGTAATGACCTACTATGAAAGTTCCGGTGGTAAAGAAACATAATAGCTAGGACTTAAACAACCAATATCGCCAGTGATCCTTACGCTGTACAATATGCGTTAACCATGAGATTTGGAATGGGGCGGAGAAATCAGCTGGATCTTCTTCCTTTCGCATGTAGAGGACGACCTTATCGTGAGGCTATAGATTCCCTGCAAGGACTCAACACATGGGTGGTACCCCTTAGTTCCCCGCGATATTGGTGTCTAGATTATCCGTGAGGGGCTGTTGGAGGTATTTCTACCACTTTGGTAGGGGTTGCCAAGGACATGATCTGCTCACTGGAGTCTCCAAGGGGTCTATCAGGGTTATATATGCCTATATGGGGGTTAACGGAGGTATTTCCGTTTGGGGAGTCGTGTTGGCATGTGGGGTCGCGGAGAAGGGCAATGATTGTCTTGGATCTTAGACTGGGCCTCATACCAAGGAAGTGTGAATGAGCCTGCAACTCGGATGTGCAACAAAGATAAGGTCTCTCATGGGTAAAGTAACACACCTCTGCAGTGTGTACATGACTATGACATGTTAATCCCTGTTCCAGAAAGAAGCTATGAATGCGGCTGGAAAGGAACTCCATGAAGTTCTGGTAGACATGTGAAGGCTGACGGACATAGCTTTTCAGAATAAAAACAACCTCTGAAGAAATGTTTATGAAAACCGGCATAGCCTATGACCTATTGTCTGTGGTTGTAGAAACACTCCTTTTTAATGAACTTGCTGAGTATGCCCGTACTCAACCGTACCTTCTTAATCCTTGTTAGATTCTAAAGCCGATGAAGATGTCGTCAACACCAACAAACTCTTAAAGGAATCATCATCAAAATTTCAATCTCTTCAATGAAGTCAATGAAGACAACATATACATTAATAGAAGTGAAGATGAAGTTGATGATTAGATAAGAGTATAATCTCAGGCCATGGAACCTACTTCTGTAGATCAATGTAATAGTGGCATTTGCAAGCCAGATAGTTTTATATGCTAGTCTATTAGTATGATGTTTATGTTGTTATTTCTGTTATTCTTTGTAAGAAGTTTCTTTCTCTCTATATCACCTAGAGTGTTCTCTGATTCTTTTGTAAAGAGTCGAGTTACAATCTATAGTCATGTCTTGGACCTTCTATGTTTCTGTTGTACCACTTTGAGGGATGTAATACTAGTGGAACAATGTTTTATTGGTGTTATGTCAACGACTATAGTGTACTACATCATGTAGTGGTATGCTGGGTCTCCGCATAACCTTCGGTTCCTCATCAATCAAGGGAAGACAAGCATGAGTAAGGTTTTCCCTTTGGGGGCCTAAACCTAGGTAAACCTTGTGCCCCCGTGTTGCTTGTTTATTAGCCGATGAAGTCTCCAGCGCGCCGCTCTTCCTCAAAACCCAAGTCCATAAACTATGGGCATTAACGTGTTAACCCCACGTTAATTACCTAGTAGTATTTACACATATTTTAGTTAAACAAGTGATGATGGAAGGTGGTGAGAGACCCCCTTCTAATATTCAAAAGAAGAGCCAATATTTTTGGTTATATTTCTCTCTATTTGAATTTTAGTCAAATAGGAAACACTGCACTATTAAGAGGGGTGGTCTCTATGAGCTCGTTGGGTATGTTTCCATGTCCTATACACATCCAACCACCATATAGACATCACACAAAAAGTGAGAAGAGCAAACCTTGGGAGAAAACTACATGTTCGAAGGTTTTTGTGAAATTGGTGAGCAAACCAGCAGTGCCGGTTCTGGCGCCGAACCATTCAACAGGCCGCCGGTTCCCTAGACGGACCTTGCTAATCTAGTATATTATCATTTCAGCACGCGCCAAAGTTTTTGGCAGTTAGTCTGGTGGGCCAGTTTCTATGCCGGTATGTTTCAGAGTCTAAATCGTCTCATCGGTTTGTACATCGGTTCGTCCGGCACGAGGTTCGGCTCCGCCGTATTCACTGTCAGTTTGACATATAATCCTTCCAAACGGCTAGTTTCCCCTAGTACTATATATACCCTTTCTTTCTCCTTGAGGAAATGATACGTCGAAAATGTATCTATAATTTTTGATGTTCCATGCTTGTTTAGTATCTACTTTGCTTTGCTTTGTATACACTTTGAGGTGTTTTTATATGTTTTCTGGTACTAACCTATTAACAAGATGCCATAGTGCCAGTTGCCTGTTTTCTTCTGTTTTTGGTTCCAGAAAGGCAGAAAATCAATATTCTCGGAATTGGACGGGACAAAATCCAAAGTCAATATTTTACCGTGAGGAACACGGAGCCAGAATACGAGACAGAGGGGAGGCACCAGGGGGGCACACCCCTTGGAGGCGCAGGCTAGGGTTAGCCGCGCCTGGGGAGTGTGACCACCCTGGCCGCCCCCTGCCCCGCCTATTCGCCTATAAAGACCCCCGATGCAGAAACCCTAAGTACCCAATCAATATTCCACGAAACCAATTATATCCTCCACCACCATCGTCCCTAGATTGGGGGATCTAAAGCTCTTCCCGGCACCCTGCCGGAGGGGAGATCATCCCGGAGGCCTTCTTCTTCATCATGCCGGCCTCCGGTATGAAGTGTGAGTAGTTCCACCTTGGACTACAGGTCCATGTAGTAGCTAGATGGTTGTATCTCCTCATTTGTGCTACCATGTTTAGATCTTGTGAGCTCCGTTCATGATCAAGATCATCTATTTGTAATCATGCATGTTGTGTTTGCGGGGTTCCGATGGATATTGAGATTACTGTGTTAGATTGATTAATGGTTTTGTCTTATTGATTTTATCATGTCTGTGTTGTTTGTGATCTTGCATGCTCTCCATTTCTAGTAGCTATCTTGGCCAAGTAGATGCTAGTGACTCCAAGAGGGGGTATTTATGCTCGATAGTGGGTTCATGCCTCTATTTAATCTAAGGGAAGTGACAGAAATCTCTAAGGTTGTAGATGTGTTGTTGCCACTAGGGAGAAAGCATTGGTCTCTTGTTCATGGAACAAGTGGATTGTTTACCTTACACATTTTGCTTAAAGCAGTTATCTGTTGCTTGCAACTTAATACTGGAGGAGGGTCGGATGAGAACCTGAAGATGGATTTCTAGTCATAGATGCAGTTGGATGGCGGTCTATGTATCTTGTTGTATTTCCCAATTGAATCTCATAGGATCATGAATGTCTAGTATTGTATTGTTATGCCTTGCTCAATCCTGTCAATTGCCATGCTGTAATTTGTTTACCTAGCATGCCATGTTTGTTTATCTTAAGGAGAACACCTCTAGTGAACTATGGACCCCGGTCCAATCTTTACCATTGATACATCTTCCACTGTTACTGTTTACTTTCTGCAAACCACTATTACCTTCCATACCATACAGTTAATCCTTTGTTACAGTAACCGGTGAGATTGACAACCTCACTGTTTATTGGGGCAAAGTCTTGAGTTTGTGTTGTGCAGGTCTCCAAGTTGCTAGCAACACCTTTGAGTCGTTTCCTTCCTCCTACTGGTTCGATAACCTTAGTTTCTTACTGAGGGAAGACTTGCTGCTGTGCTCATCACACCTTGCTCTTGGGGTCTCCCAACGAAGCGTTACCACGCGCCATCAGGAAATTAGGTCAACCATTATTTTTCTATCTTCTTGAGCTCTCTCTCTTACTCCATTGTTGAAACACAAAATCTTGAGGATCTACCATTCTACCCAACCAGAGACAACCGTTGGTAGAAAGCAATAGGAGGTCCCGATCTACATTTCAAACAAGCCATATTTCATTCCCCCTTGTGTTAATTGAGTTTTCTTGTTACTCTTGGGTTTGTGGGAAACCGTAGGAGGCTAGGTTAGCCCGGAAGCATTCGTCTTGTGATTTGTCCCATGGAAAGTTTGAGGGCTTGGAGACTACCTTGAAGTCTACCACGAGTGAGATATTTATTTGCGGGATAGGCTCAAAGAAGAAGGTGAGACTTCGTGGCGTTGAGAAATCCTTCGTGGGATCTCACACCTCTCCAACTGATGTAACTTCCCCCCAAGGAAGGGTACGCGGGAATACATCTTCATCCCTGCATGCTTCGGTTATTCCTAACCAAACTCTTTACTTGTATCTTGTATCATCATATAGTAGGTTGCCTTACCTAGTTTGCATTTAGGCACACTTACATTCCACAGAGCCTAAAACTTGCAAAAGAAGCTATTTTTTTGTAGAATCTATTCATCCCTCTAGGTTAACCATCTCTATCCTTTCGATGTGTCATGATCTTTTGTGATAATCTCAGTTTCTTTAGTTGTTCTTATGTTTGATGATCATTGTTTAGTTAAAATTGTGGAGGTGATACTGAAATAGGTGACCCATTTTACATCATCTGCTATGGAAGGGATGCCCTATTATACATCACCTAGAAACCACAAAACTTCCCAGGTAATTTTAAACCCCGTTTTAATCATGTATAATTTTACGTTACCTGTTCTGGGTGCCCTATTTTATATCACCTATTAGAGACAACTCGTTTCTGCTTTGCAAATATTTGTTTGTAAGTGATGTTGAAAGGATCGTATGGGCATCTAGAGGGGGGTGAATAGGTGCTACTTCAAATTTTATTCTTTCTCAAGTTAGGGTTTGACAAGAAAGGTAAATTCTCTAGAATATGCAACTATGGTGAATTTACCTATATGTCAACCATGCACAAACTAGCAAAACACTAAGCAAGAACAAGTAAGTAAAGTGCGGTAAAGGATATAAGTAACCAAAGGAGTGGACGCGGAGACACAAGGATTTGTTTCTCGTAGTTCCTTCCTTTTGAGGGGAAGTACGTCTATGTTTGGAGAGGGGGTGGTTTCAAACCACCAACACCACGAGAAGCCTCCCTTGTTCTCTGATGAACCTCACCCCAACGGGCTCGATTCACCTTCCACTATATCGGCAACCTTCAAGGTGGAAGCCGGCACCTTTACAACAAGTTTGGGGCACGCATCCACAACTGAATTGGAGGCTCCCAAATACAAGCAAGCTGTCAAGACAAATCAAAGACAAGCTTGTAAGAACCAAATCAAAGTTAGGTTTCCAATGAAACACTAGAGCTTGGGGGCCCTCAAGTGAATGAGGGGGAAATGAAGATCTCTCTTGGTGAAGATGTAAATCAAGGCCTCCTCCTTCGATTCTCCAAAGATCAGTGACTTTGGATGGTTGGATGAAGAGATCTTGTGGATTTGGTGGCTCTAATGGGGTTGGTGTTCTTGAGCAGCTTGAGCAGCTGGAGGAAGAAGATAAGGGTCCCTTTTTATAGGCAGCCCCCTCCACGAACCGTTTTCTGACCGTTGAAGAAAAGTTAGACCGGAGACTCCGGTGTGTAGACCGGAGACTCTGGTCTACACCGGAGACTCCGGCCAATCTCCGGACTGCCCTTCTGACTGGCCCAGGGAAAGCCTGCCCCTGCAACACCGGAGACTCCGGTCTTTCAGCACCGGAGACTCCGGACTGGACAAATTCCGGAGACTCTGGAGTAAGCTCCGGTGCAGCCTCCGGACCCCTAGTCAGAATGTCCCAGCCAGATCCTAGGAGGCACCACCGGAGACTGAACCGGAAACTCCGGACCACACCGGAGACTCCGGTCTTGGCAGACCGGAAACTCCAGTCTGGAATTTCCATAACAGTGACATATGAATGTGGTCTTTTCCCAAGAGTGAGGGTGCTGTTTATCTATGATAATACCAACCTGTGGACAATAACAAACTGTAAAATGATCTACTTGTTGTTAACGAACACCAAAAGTGATTATGACAATAAATGCCCTTTCAATCTCCCCCTTTTTGGTGTTCGATGGCAATAAGTGATTTGCATGGAATAACATATAAATGTGGCTCCCCCTGACTATGTGCAGCAAGATAATGAAGTAAATCATGTAAGGAAGATAATATCAACGATAGCACGATAGCACACATAGATATCACATGAGTTACAATAGGTGTTGCACACAAGAACATAGTCATAGACACACATAAGAACAGCAGATAACACACATAAATTTCAAGTTCGAATATCCAAATAAAAGGCAAATAAAAGCAGATAGTCGCAAATCCCAAATCCCATGCAAACCGATGAGAATGTCTTCTCCCCCTTTGGCATCGAAACACCGAAAAGGGAAAAGACCTACACTAGCGCCCCAACGACTCAGTAGTCATCGTCATCCTCGGCATCCTCATCCTCCTCCTGGTCGCCATCATCCTGATCATAGTCATCATCATCGTCTTCAGGGACAGTAGGCCCTTTGCCGTGAGGGCGAGAAGAGGAAGAACCCTGGTATCCAAACCCTGAGGTGACATCAGCAAACGTCTTCCAGTCCACCAGACTATCCTGTTGGGCATTCCATGCCCCAAATGAGAGGGTATGATCAGACTCTGTGGACGGCTGAGCCCCATGCTCATCATTGTATTCATCCTCACCTTCCTCGTCCCCTGTTCCTTGATCTCTTTGAGGAGCTTCGCAATGCGGCGGTTGCTTTGATAGGATGCATGCTGCTGCTTGCGTATGTCGACATTCATGCAACAAAGGGTCCTCTCCCAAAAGCTGGCCTTCTTGACCCTCTCATGCACATAGTCACGCGTCATAGAAGGCAAAGGGGCATTGGAGGTATTCTTCCTCCGAACTCTAGGTGGAGAGGGATCCCTCTCCGTCTCAATCTCCTCAGCATCATCATCCCCATAGCGACGCCTTGGAGCAGGCCCCATGCGCCCCTTCTGCTGCAGAGAGACCAGAGTGTGCTCAGTGAGGTGTGGTGGTATGCCAAGTGGAGAATCATGCGCCTGAGAGTTGATGAGCCGCATCACCAAGGGTGCATATGGAAGAGATTTCTTGTACAGAATGACATGGAACATCTCCTCGAAAATGAAGTCCATCACATCAATAGGTGCAACCTCAGCCTTAGGTCCAGCATTGAAGGTCCGGTGAGTATGGTACAGGAGGTTGACCAGCCCACCCCTAATAGCATCATCATTGCCATCACTGGGAGCAATAGTGTGACGGAAGATCCTCAGCATAAGGTTGTAGAGGGTTTTGAGTCCCTTGGAACCCCCCAGAACACCTTAATCATACAGAGGAGCCAGCTTCAACTTGTTCTCACCCAAAGCAGTTGAGTGCATGCGCAGTCCCACAGGAGTGGATACTCCATGGAAGGTCTCAAAGATGACATTGGCAAAGTCATGAAAGGTAGCCGTGCAGTGAGTAGAGCCAGTCATCCACACCATGGTCCTGTCAAGATCAGACCCAAACACAACTGTGGCATAAAACTGCTGAACAAGGTGCACACTGTAGTCTTTGCCCAGCTCCATCAAGTTGTAGAGACCCAGCTTCTCACAGATCCACAGGGCATCATTGAAGTAAGGGCTTTGGCGCATTTTCTCAACACTCATGAACTTCTAGGGGCAGACAGGTGATCTGGTGAGTACACCATATACATCCTTCATGAACACAACTTGTTCTTTCCTCTAGTAACGAGGGTCCTCACTGGTACGAGGCAGCGCATAGAAATCTGTCTTCCTCAGCTCACGGAACTCCTCTTTGGACATTTTGGCTAATGACTGCAGGTTGTCATACTTGGCCCTCTTGGCACGGTCCTCCCGTTCAGCCCTCTCTTGATCCCTCTTCATGTAAGCTGCATCACGTGCCCGCTGTTTTCGGTTGGACGGAGGTACAATGAACTGACCCTGAGCTACATCATAGCAAGGATTGCCCCTTTGGGACTTGGCCTTGGTACGACGAGGACGACTCGAACCATCACCTATGAACAGCAGTGAGGGAGATAGCATGGAGATGAGTATATATGTCCCAATGATGCAGTACAAGAGCTTTGATGCATTTCTAGACTATTTTGATTCACCCAACACCGGAGTCTCCGCACCATATACCGGAGTCTCTGGTCCAGACCGGAGTCTCCGGTCCTAGGGACCGGAGTCTTCGGCCTCGACCGGAGTCTCCGGACCTAAGTCCGGAATTTCCGGTCAGGAGGCTCGGGTATGAGATGGGGAGACGCTGGTGAGGGTGAATCTAGTAGATCGGGCAATGCAACAAGGCAAAAGTACTAGAGTGCACGCAAACAAGTGATTCCAATGGGCAAATCAGCAACAATCCTCAAAAACACATCTAGGGATGAACCCTAGGAGAAAAAGGAGAGGAGAGGTACCAGATCTGTCCATGGGATCAATTCCTCTGGTGGGAGTGACCCAATGGAGGAGAGGGGAAGGTTGGCCGGCGGCATGGCGGATCCCGGGGGCTTCTTGACCTCCGGGGAGGATTTTTGGAGGAGGAGGCGACGGGTTTGGAGGTAGGGGACGGGGTGAAGAATGAGCAACTGCTGTACCAGTTCACCCCATGCCCCCTTCTTTAAGTGACAGAAACCGTCCAGTCCGGAGACTCCGGTCTACACCGGAGACTCCGGTTCTCCTCGACCAAAAGTTCCAGGAAAGGTGTTTGGGGACATATATGAGAGATAGATGATCTTTTAAGATAGAGATAGGGCTTGGGTTGAGACATCAAACTGTGAAGAACCAACAAGAGCCATAGAAGTTCAAAAGTAATCAGAAAAGCTCCAAGAGACTAAAATCAAGCAAATGACAAACATGAGTAAGTGCCAACCTCTCAAATGAGAGAGGGCGGTGGCCTAGGCAACCATATTTGAGTATACTTGGCTTGGCACCACGAAGATATATCTTGGGTCCATTACCAAAACTCATCATTAAGCTCACATATCACTGAATGATATTAAGAGGAATGATTTTGATTGCTTTGGGCATAATGGGGGGAGGAATGGTCCAATCAATTAGGACTGCACTCCCCCTATATCCATGCCTGCACCTAAACCAAATATGAGATGAAACATAGGTGATAATGCAAGAAAATCAAGTCAAGCTCCTTGAATCTACGACATTTAGTTCATTCCTCAAGTAGCAAAACCTTGCTTCATCAAGTGGCTTCGTGAAGATATCGGCAAGTTGATCTTTGGTTGATACATATGATAGATCAATATCACCTCGAGGAACATGATCTCTAATGAAGTGATGGTGAATCTCAATATGCTTTGTCCTTGTGTGATCCACCGGGTTGTAGGCAATCTTGATGGCACTTTCATTGTCACATAGAAGAGGCACTTTGTCACAATGGACACCGTATTCCTTTAAAGTTTGCCTCATCCATAGCAATTGGGTGCAAGCACTAGCAGCAGCCACATACTCGGCTTTGGCGGTGGAGAGAGATATGCAATTTTGCTTCTTGGAAGACCAACATACCAAGGACCTGCCAAGGAATTGGCAAGCCCTGGATGTTGATTTTCTATCATCCTTGTCCCCCGCCCAATCCGAATCCATGCATCCACAAAGAGCAAATGTTGAGCCTCGAGGATACCAAAGACCATAAAATGGGGTATGAACTAAATATCAAAAAATTCTCTTGACCGCCATTAAATGGATTTCCTTAGGAGCCGCTTGATATCTTGCACACACACCTACACTCAACACAATATCGGGTCTAGATGCACAAAGGTAAAGCAAAGAACCAATCATAGACCGGTATACCTTTTGATCCACATCTTTACCATTTGGATTTTGTTCTAGATGAGTCTTTGTAGCCATGGGAGTAGGATCTCCATTCAAATCTTGCATTTTGAATCTCTTGAGCATATCTTGAGTATACTTGGCTTGATTGAAGAATGTTCCTCCTCTAACTTGCTTGATCTCAAAGCCAAGAAATACTCTCAACTCCCCCATCAAGGACATCCGGAACCTACTAGTCATAAGCTTTGAGAATTCATCATTAAAAGCTTTTTTAGATGAGCCAAAGATAATATCATCAACATATATTTGGCATACAAAAAGCTCCCCATTGACCCTCTTAGTAAAAAGAGTGGGATCGATTTTCCCAACCTCAAAGCCACAGTCAAACAATAACTCTCTAAGGTGCTCATACCATGTGCGTGGGGCTTGCTTGAGCCCATAGAGCGCCTTATCAAGTTTGTAGACATGGTTTGGGAAGTTGGGGTCCTCAAATCCTGGGGGTTGCTTAACATATACCAATTCATTTAATGGACCATAAAGAAATGCACTTTCTACATCCATTTGTTGCAACTTAAAGTTATGATGTGCCGCATAAGAAAGAAGGATACGAATGGACTCAAGACGAGCCACAGGTGCATATGTCTCTCCATAGTCAATGCCTTCAATTTGAGAGAACCCTTGTGCAACCAATATAGCCTTGTTCCTTACTATGATTCCATGCTCATCTTGCTTGTTCTTGAATATCCACTTTGTTCCAATAACATTACAGCAATCTTTTGGCTTCTCTACTAACTTCCACACTTTGTTTCTCTCAAAGTTGTTGAGTTCTTTGTGCATAGCTTCTAACCAATCTGAATCTTCAAGAGCTTCCCACACTTTCTTTGGTTCAATCATGGAGATGTATGCTTGGTGTTCACTGAACCTCTTCAATTGTGCTCTTGTGGAGATGCCTTTCCTTAGGTCACCAACAACATTTTGGAGGGTGTGGTCTCTTATCTTCAACATTCTTTCCTTTCTAGCTTCGCGACGAGCGTGGATCTCCGTATTGTTTCTTGGAGGACCCTCTTCATCATTTTGATCCTCGTCTTGACCATCATCTTGACCTTGATCATCATTGGAATCATCCTCGATAACTGGAGGCACAGATTGACCTTGGTCTTGATCAAGTGCTCTTCTAGCATCAATTCGAGCTTGTCTCAAAACAGTTTGTATGGATCTTCCTTGACAAATGGACTTGGCACCACTTGACAACCCGTCGAATGGACCAAGCTCTCCTTGACTAGAGTTGACACTTTGATCATCATGTTAAGGGTCCACATCTTGTCTTTGGCTTGGGTCAATGTCCTCTTCGGTGGATGGAGCATGTTGAGGTTGTGAAGATGAGGGCTCCACTTGAGTGGGGCATAGTTCTTCTCGATCCGCCATAAGGGGTTCCTCAACGGGGAGGATATATCCCACACCCATTCTTCCTATGGCATCCTGAGACATTTCATCATCTGCGTCACAAGCATCAACACGCCCCCCTTGGGGACCATCATATTCTTCGAAGGTCACACTACAAGATTCTATGATGGCTCCGGAGAGCCTATCATAGATTCTATAAGTGTGAGATTCGAGACCATAGCCAACAAAAATACCCTCTAATGCTTTAGACTCGAATTTAGACAAACGAACACCTTTGATGAGATAGAAACACTTACAACCGAACACCCGGAAATAAGATATGTTGGGCTTGTTACCGTTAAGTATCTCATATGGAGTCTTGTTGATTTTCTTGCGGAGGTAGAGTCGGTTTGAAGCATGGCAAGCGGTGGAGATGGCTTCGGCCCAAAAGTTGTATGGAGATTTAAACTCCGCCAACATGGTCCTAGCCATCTCAATAAGAGTCCGGTTCTTCCTTTCGGCCACACCATTTTGTTAAGGGGTGTATGCAACGGAATATTGATGTTTAATCCCCTCATCACTAAGGAAATCATTCAAGGTGTAGTTCTTGAACTCGGTGCCGTTTTCACTTCTTATAATCAACACGGGAACATTGTATTGCCATTGAACCAAGTTGATGAAGTCGATAAAAGTCTCTTGAGTCTCACTCTTCAACTTGAAGAAATAAACCCAAGAGTATCTTGAAAAGTCGTCAACAATCACCAAACAATATTTCTTCCCACCAAGACTTGCCTGAGATGGGGGACCAAATAGGTCCACATGGAGGAGTTCCAAGATCTTGTTAGACTTGATTTGGTTCGTGGGCTTGTGAGGAGTGTCATGCATCTTCCCTAGAACACATGCCCTGCAAACACGATCTTTGGCAAAGGAAACATTTTCTTTTAGTCCAACTATATGGCCCTCTTTATGGAGACTTTGCAAAGTTCTCATGTTGACATGGGCTAGTCGGCGATGCCATAGCCAACCCACATCGGCCTTTCCGAATAAGCACATCGGACCTATAGTGGTTGGTTCCGAAAATTCCACCACATACAAGTCATGTTCGACGTACCCAACGAAAGCGACCTTGAGAGACTTGCTCCACAAGAGGACCACAATATCTACATCAATGAAGACGGCAAAGCCCATCTTACCAAGAGCAAGGACAGAAAGTAAATTGTAACCAAGGGTCTCAACAAGCATGATGTTCACGAGTGTAATGTCGTGAGCAACCACAACCTTGCCGAAACCCATTACCTTAGACTTTGATTTGTCGGCATATGTCATGGTAATTTGATCATCATTAGGCTTTAAATTCTTGACAATAGACGAGCTTCCGGTCTTATGACATGTGCAACCACTATCAAGCACCCACTTTGACCCTCCGGAAGCATAAGTCTACAAAAGATCAAGCTAGTTTTTAGGTACCCATTTTTCAATGGGTCCTCTTTTGTTAGCAACAAGGGTCTTGGGAACCCAAATAGACCAAGCAATATAACCATCATAAGGGCCAACATATTGTGCATACACATCACCATAGTAATCATGCATTAGAACATAGTGAGGGTTAGCACTTCCCACAAAGTCATCATGAGACATAGTTTTACCACTTGTGCTCTTACTCTCCACAATGGTCTTGTTGGTCTCTTGTGCGGGCTTGGCCTTCTTCTTCTTATTGTTCTTCTTCTTGGTTTTGGAAACAAAACCAATGCCCCCTTTGTCACCACTACGCCTTTGCTTGCTCAAAAGATCATAAATGGACTTGTTCCCTTGTGGAAATGTGGACTTAGCAAGCTCCCCCTTCAACCTAGCATTCTCTTCAAGAATAGTTGTGCTACTAGATGGAATGAAGTTACTAGGTGAAGGTATATTGGCCAATTGAGTTTGAAGCATTTCATGGGACTTTGTGAGTGACAAGAGTTCACTCTCCAAGGCCTTGTGAGCCTTGTTAAGCAAACTAAAGTCATCGGCAAGTTTTTCATGAACCACACCAAACTCAATCTTGTCCTTTTTAGCCCTTTTGTATTTAGCAATAGCATGATCACGCTCTTTGATGAGTTTGTTAACAATAATGTCATTGGCCTCATCAAGCCCTTCAAGTTTTAATTCAAGAGACAACCTAGTTTCTTGCTCTTCTTCTAGAGCATTGTTTAAAGCCTCTAGCTCAATCATATGTTCATGCCCAAGTTTACATCTTACATCTAGAAGCTCTTGAGTATGTGAGAGTTGATCTAAGATGTTCCCAAAATGTAGCTTAGCATCACCTTCTAGGTTAGCCATAAACTCATCAAAGGCAATTAATTCCTTTTTAACATCAAGAGACATTTCATCATCAATTTCATCATTATCTAAGTGAGTAGAGCAGGATGATGAGGATACCTCCGTTCCTCTTGCCATAAGGCAAGTGACGTTCTTGGTGGAAGAGTTCTCATTTGGAGAATCGAAGAGTGAGAATGTTGGAGTAGAGGTAGTGGCTAGAGCAGCCACACCATGAGAAGTTTCTTCTTCCTCATCTTCATCATCGTCATTGTCGGAGTATTCTTCATGAGTGATCAAGACAATTTCTCCCGACTTCTTGTTGACGCAATTATTTTTTATGAAAGGTTTCTTGTAAGGTGCCTTGAGAGTCTTCTTCAACACAAGCTTACCACCATGATCTTCTCTCTTCTCATAGGGGCACCTTGCCACAAAGTGATAGCGGTCACCACAATTGAAGCAAGTTCTCAACCTAGTGGTATTCTCTCTTTTCCCATTTGGATTGCTTCTCCGTTGCATTTCCATCTTGGCCTTGGCGGGGTTCTTCCAAAAGTTCTTTGCATAGAAAGCCATAATTGACCATGAGCAATCTTGACTTCATCGGGGTGGTCCATGGAAAGCCCTTCATCACTATCATCTTCATCCCCAAGGTCCACAACTTTGGCCTTCAAAGCAACATTGACAACATTGCTCATACCAAGGGCATGAGCACGGGCATCTTTGGCATTCTTGGCGGCAACCTTGAAAGCGGCCATCTCTTGCATAACTTCATTTGAGGTCATGAGATGGTAGTTGTGTCTTCCTTGTAGGCTCTTCAAGTCGGTGGGCTCAAAAGGCATGAGTGCACTCACGTATTTCCTTTTTATCCATGCATCATCCACATGTGAGGCACCCACATTTCTAAAAGTGGTGGCGGTGGTCTTGAGCCTTCGATACATGTCTTCATGATCTTCACCTTCTTTCATGTAGAAGCCTTCGGCTTCATTGCTTAGAGCATCATATCGGTTCCTCCTCATACTCTCATTTCCAACAAACAACATAGTGAGAGCATCCCAAGCTTCCTTGGCAATGCTAAAGTGCTCAATGTGTGGACAATCCTTTGTCCCCAAACCTTGTTGAATCATATGCAAAGCAGTGGCATTGAGTTGACTATTTACAATCTCTCTTCTTGTCAAGTTGTTTGGATTCCCAATAAAGAGTCCATGCTCGATGATGTTTCATAGTTCAATGCAAGAGCTGCGCACATGAGTTCTCATTAGTGATTGCCATTGAGCAAAATTAGCAGACTCTTCAAGCTTAGGTGGGTCACCCCTATTGTACACATGAGGGTGTGGGATGGGAGGATCGGGAGGCTACCAAGAATCACGGTGCTCACCCTTCCCCCCATCAAGTTGTGTTGAGGAATTAGCGTTGTCTGGTTTACCCCCCACCATCATACCCTCGGGGGATACTGACGTATTCCCTTTAGGTAAAATGGATGGTTGATCCTCTTGAGGAGATGGAGGTGATGAGCCTTCTTTGTCTTTAAGAAGTTGCTCAAGCATCTTCTTGACTTTGTTGACCAAGGAAGAGCTCAATCTTGTTTCCAAGTTTTTGATATCTTCCATGGTCACCAGGGTCGGCTCACTACCACCATCCCCTTCTTTGCTACCCATATTCTCTTAGGCGGTAAAGCCCAAATAAAGAGCCGAGGCTCTGATACCAATTGAAAGGATCGTATGGGCACCTAGAGGGGGGGGTGAATAGGTGCTACTTCAAATTTTATTCTTTCTCAAGTTAGGGTTTGACAAGAAAGGTAAATTCTCTAGAATATGCAACTATGGTGAATTTACCTATATGTCAACCATGCACAAACTAGCAAAACACTAAGCAAGAACAAGTAAGTAAAGTGCGGTAAAGGATAGAAGTAACCAAAGGAGTGGATGCGGAGACACAAGGATTTGTTTCCCGTAGTTCCTTCCTTTTGAGGGGAAGTACATCTACGTTTGGAGAGGGGGTGGTTTCAAACCACCAACGCCACGAGAGGCCTCCCTTGTTCTCCGATGAACCTCACCCCAACGGGCTCGATTCACCTTCCACTATATCGGCAATCTTCGAGGTGGAAGCCGACACCTTTACAACAAGTTTGGGGCACGCATCCACAACTGAATTGGAGGCTCCCAAATACAAGCAAGCTGCCAAGCCAAATCAAAGACAAGCTTGTAAGAACCAAATCAAAGTTAGGGTTTCCAATGAAACACTAGAGCTTGGGGCCCTCAAGTGAATGAGGGGGAAATGAAGATCTCTCTTGGTGAAGATGTAAATCAAGGCATCCTCCTTCGATTCTCCAAAGATCAATGACTTTGGATGGTTGGATGAAGAGATCTTGTGGATTTGGTGGCTCTAATGGGGTTGGTGTTCTTGAGCAGCTCGAGCAGCTTGAGGAAGAAGATAAGGGTCCCTTTTTATAGGCAGCCCCCTCCACGAACCGTTTTCTGACCATTGTAGAAAAGTCAGACCGGAGTCCGGACTAGCCTCCGGACTGCCCTTCTGACTGACCCAGGGCAAGCCTGCCCCTGCAACACCGGAGACTCCGGTCTTTCAGCACCGGAGACTCCGGACTGGACAAAGTCCGGAGTAAGCTCCGGTGCAGCCTCCGGACCCCTAGTCAGAATGTCCCAGCCAGATCCTGGGAGGCACCACCGGAGACTGAACCGGAAACTCTAGACCACACCGGATACTCCGGTCTTGGCAGACCGGAGACTCCAGTCTGGAGTTTCCAGAACAGTGACATATGAATGTGGTCTTTTCCCAAGAGTGAGGGTGCTGTTTATCTATGATAATACCAACCTGTGGACAATAAAAAACTATAAAATGATCTACTTGTTGTTAACGAACACCAAAAGTGATTATGACAATAAATACCCTTTCAGATGTATTAATGTATACTAAAACCGAGAAGCTATATATTTATAATGGAAGCAGGCATGCGATGATGTCCGGGGTTAACTCCATGGGCTCCAGCAGGAACATGTGAACACCATCCATCTTGGTTGGTGGGAAGCTAGGAGAGGAGCGGCATATACCGACACGTTCTACGCGTCCATTTCAGTAAAGGGTGTCCTTCAGGCACTCTGGCCAGAACACGGTCATGTGAACTTGGCTAGGTCCAAATCAGGAGATCAGGAATGAGAGGACCTTAATATATTTTTATTGTGGTTTTGTACTTATTGTGAACTTAATTTTCATAAGAAAAAAGTGTAGCTATTGTATTATAGCATCTCCGAGAGCATAAGTAAATTTTGTCTTAATACCTAAAAAAAGTTTTTTTTAGGTATTGGGAGAGAAAAAAGTACTCCAAGAGCATGCCTAAAAGTTGGCCTAACCAAAAAATTAGGTACCTACCCATATTTTGCTAGCACTTACCCATATTTGGGTATTGCCCCCCTCCAATCAGTATTGCGAACTAGATCCCGCGAAAGTCCCCCTTCTAGTTTATTTGGTAGTTTCTTAGTTTAACTTTTGTCAAAAAAGGTACCAAAACATCTTAAAATGAACTAGAAGAAAATAATTTACGGGGATTCGGCTTGCAACCCTACCTCCAATACCTATCCTACCCAAACCCACTGTCACGCCGGCAAAATCACCCTCAGGAGATAGGCAGCCGCCACACGAAAAAATCACCATGTGCGGCTCCCGAGCTCTCCCCCACTGCCCATCGCCCCGCAACCATCCGCTGAGCCCCTACTATTCTTATCCATGAGATCGATTATCTCTGTGAGAATCCCTATCGCCCACCAATCCTATATAGGCATCGCCCATGGGAAAACCCCAGCCCCCGCCACCTCTCCGTCGTGGTCTAGGTCCTAGGCGACCCACAGTGCCGCCCATAGACGCCCTCCCACCCGACGGACTCATAAACGACGAGCTCACATCACCGGCATCCCCGGCCTAGCAAGGCGGCGCGCGACCTCCTACGACCTCGGCGCTCATAGTCACCCCTCGTCCTGCCGGAGCATCGCCTAGCTCGACAACAATCGACTCCCCTATCGCTTACAAGGTGTTCGACGAATTTCCTACAAGGGATGATTCTATTTTTATTTTTTGTTTGATTATACTGTAAATTTGTATTATAGTTTTATATTTACGTGGATTTATTTGTGTAGATGAGTTAGTTCGATGAAAATTTGAGCTATGGTTTTTTGTCCGAGAAAGAAGATGAATGGTATGAAGAAGATGACCTAGATAATCTCATGATGATGAAGATGGAGCAAAAAAGCAACTAAAACACACATGTTCGTGTGTTGTATGAGAGGTAATTCATAGGAGAATACGAGGATTGCCACCAACGACTTATGCTAGACTACTTTGGCTACCCAGGTATACCACCAAATTATAGCGAAAACTTTTGCTGAAAGTTCCGTATGGGTAAGGATTTGTTCCAACACATTTGCATGGTGGTTGCACTGCATGACTACTTCTTCGTCTAGAGGAGAAGTTGCTCAGGTCCTAGGACATTGCAGAAGGTCACCGCGGCTATACGTATCATGGCATATGAAATCCCTGCCAATTTGGTCAATGATCATCTTTCAATGGGTGAGAGCATGACCATTTAATATTTGAGGAACTTAGCAAAATAAACTATATATCAAGTGCTTCGAGGTAACATACTTGAGATCACACAATGCTCAAGACACCGAGAGTCTTTTGGCAATGAACGTCGCAAGGGGTTTCCAGGGATGCTTGGCTTAGTTTATTGCATGCATTGGAGGTGAACGAGCTGTCTAGCTGCATGGTATGGACAATTTACTAGACATGTAAAAAAAATCCAACAATCATCCTTGAGTCCATTGTAGACCAAAAGACTTGGTATTGGTATGCCTATTTTGAATTAAAAGGTTCATGCAATGATATCAATGTGCTCAACTGGTCACCACTGTTTGCAAACTGAGCCAATGGAGAAGCATTAGAGCTTGAGTTTGAGTTTGAGTTAAATGGGTGCAAGTACACGAAGGGATAGACGGCATATTGTAATATCCCGTAGATTATGTGTAACAACCTCGAATCGGCCCTATGCAGGTTTCAATGATTCCCGCCAAACCCGCATAGAAACGATTCGATGATGCCCACCAGGCACTTGCGTGCCGGTGGAAAACAAAGTAATACCATTATATAATAGTTCATGATAGAACCCGTAAGAACATATACACAACAATGACTCAAAAAGTCAAGAATACATATATACAATACAAAGATCCATATCACCTTGAAAACGATACAACATCTGAGTATGAATAAGATGGAAATTGAGCTATACATACTAGTACATGAGAAGGCAGGGCAAGCAAACGATGAACTACTCTCGAAAATACATATATACAAAGTGGAGGCAAACCTTTGTCTAGGGAGGATTGTTGGGGGTTATCATTGGGTTGTCAAGGTGATGACTGCAAGTGCATAGATCGTCTGTAGCTAGTTTCGAAATAAAGATATCGATCCCATAGGAAGCGCAGGAGTCTGAAGTCTAATAACTCTTGAACTAAATACTAAAATAGTAATGCTAAATAACGTTCTAAGTAACAAGATAAAATGCGAGTTTTGTGTAAAAGATATTTTTGGGTTTTCAAATAAGAGAACAATAAGTAAACTAAAGCTATAATTAAACAAGAGCATGCGAGTATGATTACAGAAGTCTGCAAGATGATGAAAAAGAGTTTTCAGGGAGTAGTGGATCCACCTCTAGTAATTAGAAAGAGTGATCAAAATTATTATAATGAATAAGACCATTTATGATATGTGTGGGAGGAGCTCCATATATGGACGAATAGGCACAACCACTGCTCAAATCATTCATCATAACCACAATAAACAGATAAACGACATCAATCGTATTATCTCGCTATTAAGGGATTTCTCCTATGGCATGGACATGGCTTAATGAGTTCTCCTTACTTCCCCAAGTTGATACGTAAGGGAGTGTTAACACCTTTATAGTCACTATAAGTGTTATCACCTCTCCATCTACCAACAAGCAGTTCCCTCCATCTAGTCCTCAGTGAGATAAATATTGAGTGGCGCGCTTCACCCAACATCAAGATGAATGAAATCTAACACAGACACATAATGAACAATATCACATAATAATCTTTATCTCAGTTCAATCACATACTAGAGTTTCTCCATCTCCCCAAGAACAAAGAAAACTGCTCACACATGAAGGTAATCAACATCATGGATAGAATATGGATGAAGTATGATGTTACAATTGAGGACAAGTGCAAATCCAAGATTCAATCTAGAATTACAACAAGTAACCAAAGGGGATCGGTGATGGAGATGTTGTTGACGAAGATGACGATGTAGATTGATGTGGAGGCCTTCAAGATCCTAGTTCCTTTTCCTCTTGTGTGATGGTGATGGTGTAGATCTGATTGGAGGTGGCTATGGCGATGGCACGGCGGCAGGGCTCCGCCGTGGTAGAGAATATGGATTGGTGCCTCTCTCTTGGCTCCTCTCACCTTGGGGAGAGCACATCCATGCTGATAGAGTATTTTAAATCGCACTAGAACCTATGCGTGGGCTCAAGATATTCTTAGCACTGATGCATGTGTACTAAGTGTCGTCGGTGTAGTCCTGGTTCCATAAGAGCCGGCTCAATCGTGGTGTGAGTGGCTCGAGAGAATGTATTCCGTGTCGCTCACCACCAGGCACATCATGGCGAGCAACACGACCATCGTGAATATACAAACACCCACCAAGGCACCGGAGGTGGCACATTCCCGAGAACATCCCAATCTATTCAGTATTCATAGCAGAGTTTGTTATACATCACGACAAAACAAGTTAATCCTTTCTCTTTGGTAATGTGTATTTTTTCTGTTTGATATGTCAAGGAGACGTATAAAAAGATGTTTTCAACGTAATTTTTCTTTGTATCATGTGGATAGAAGCCATAATTATTATGGTAAAAATACAATGAATTAGTGATAGAGGAGTAGTAATTATCCTAGAAAAAAGGAAAATAGAGTAATTAGGTTTTATATGTGTAAATTTTAAGGTGATATATGATTTCACAATGGACATAGAGTAATTTATAGTTACACAATGGGCATGTGGTGGATATAGACAAATGTCACCGAACTGGTTGGTTTAAAGTGTTGTCCAATTATAGCTTTTTTTAATAAGTTATAATTCTTTTACGTGCATTATGTTTACATGTGTGACATATCATGATGAGCAAAAAATAAATCAAAAAAACTGTAACAACGCACGTACATTCAGCTAGTAGAGTATATAGTTTGCATATGCATAAATAAAACTAAGCCCAAATGGGGCAATCCATTTTTTAGGTACTCACAATATAGGTAATCTCTGAGAGATTTTTTTAAAAGATGCTCTTAGAGAAAAAGATATCTTAGATGAATCTTATTTTCATAACCACTATACTGGAGAAAAAACTATCATAGTCAAACCTGGCTAACGGGCCGTGCCTAAACGGGTCGGCCCGCGGCACGCAAAAATAGCCCGGCACGTGGATTGACAGGCCGTGCCTGGCCCATGGCACGACTCGTTTAGCAGGTGCTAGGAGAATAATATGACCACATATGCAAAAAAGGTGTTTCTAGGAGTCGAACCCACAACCTACTTGTATCCCACCATCCTCTCAACCATCAAAGCACCGAAATATAGCTAATACATGTTAAATTAGCACGTTTTTGTAGTTAACTTTAGACGGGCCAACAAAAAAAAGACATGGACCAACGTGTCTCACGTGCCACGGGCCAGCCCATTAGGCCTCCGTGCCGGCCCGGCACGTGGCCTGGCGGGCCGCGTGCCGGCCGGTTACCGCGTGCAGGACCGGGACCGTACCGGACCGGCCCGTTGGCCAGATTTGATTCGTAGTCGTAGATGAATCGTATTTTCTTAAAATAAAATTACATTCCATGCTGCCACACGCAACCGCATCTCTCCCTAGTCTCGCACAGTCGCAGGCCGTCTACTGGTCCCTAGCGGCCTGAGCCTGAACGATCCGATGAAGTGAAGCGGGGGTTGCGGAGGATGGTGGAGCTGTAGATCTCGATTCCACCGGCGCCCCTTCCCCCCTCTCCTCTTCCTGTGGGCTTTGGTGCAGTAGAGATGCAGAGCGCGACGCAGCTGACGCTGCTGCTGTGCGCGGCGTGGACGGCTGCGCTGCTCTATGGCGAGATGGGCGCCTACTGGGAAACCCACCTCTCCTGCTCATGGCCGTCCGCATCCTCTTCCTCCCCATCGCTGGTCAGTATTCGGTCTGGATTTGGACGGCTTCTGTTAGATTGCGATTTTAGCTGCGGTCTGTGGGATTACTACTGAATCGTTTGTGAGCACCCATCTCGTCCTGGCGAAAAAAGGTTGGCAATTCGACCACCGTTTGTTAGCTACCATGCCTGAATTTTGGCGAATAGCGCGATTTGGTCACGAAGAATAGAAAATCAAGCTACAGTTCAGCAATGAACGTTTCATTTTTAGTGCATTCAGACTCTACCACTTATTTTGAGACACCAGCCCCTGTTTGTAGCTTTGCATTGATATCTCTAACATTTTCTACATCTTATTATCATATATTCCACTTGATGCGCAGAATAACCATGTGAAGATTGCCGTCATTGCTGATCCACAGGTCAGATTTGCTGCTAGTTCATGTAATTTTGCCAATAAACCCACAGTAGGACTTGGTATAGAAAATATTTTCAGGTATATGTTGCTTATTTCTGAAAGGTTTTCCCTTGCAGCTTATGGACAGCACCTCCCTTGGTCTACCAGCTAGCTCGATTGTGCTACAAGCCGTCGAGTTCTTCACAGATTTGAACATGAGAAGGTCCTTCCAGTCTGTCATATTGCCATTCAAGCCTGATGTGATCTTATTTCTCGGTGACCACTTTGATGGGGGCCCATATATGTCCGATGAAGAGTAAGGCACGGATGCTGAATTCTTTTTCATATTTTAATTGATGCAAGAAGTTCACTTCTCGTAATTTTGTCTGAGTTGAGTTGGTAGTTTATCACCATGTCTCTTAGGAATGACACACTTTGTTTGTATGCGGTTTAAAGGACGATGTGTTGTATGAAGTGATGTGGCTAGAATATGCAATAAGAAATAGTTACTGCATTGGCTTACGTGAATGCCTATTGTACACATGCTGTTTTTCCTTGGTATTGCATTTGCTCCTTATTGTAAAATCACTTTTCTAGTGAAGAGAACATATATGTATTCCTAGATTTCCGGTGGCTTTAAATATCAATGCATAACAAGTTGTTCTGCTCTATTTCTAAAATTTGAGGCCAACATAGTACCCACGGCCATAGGTCTGAGACAGAGCAATTATTGCTATGTTAGACTCTTTGGCATACCCTTCTAGAAAGTTGGAAGGTTAAGGGCTTGAATTCTTGGGGTTCTTTTGCAAATGGGTAAATTGAGCTATCTTCATAAACACCCTTCTAATTCATAGAGGAACAGATAAGCCATCCAGTAAAAATGATCCACAGACACCCTATTTGTCCTTTATCTGTGATAATTATATTTCCTCTCAAGTGTCGACATTGCTTCTTCTCATCAATGAATAAACAAAAAAAAATCATTCCTTGCTCTCCATTATGTTTCGTTGTGCTTACCCCTTTATCTTTGCTGTTACCGTTGTAGTTTACTAGTTATATCATATTTCCCCGAAAAATTATCATAAGGTTCTATGTTCCTTCATCTTCCTTGCCTAATTAATATTAAAAATCTTTCAGGTGGCAGGAATCTTTGTTTCGGTTTAAGCATATATTCAGCATGAGTGGACAAAGAACAAATCCACATGTCCCAGTCTACTATCTTTCAGGAAATCATGATATTGGTTACTCAGCATTTCACTCTCCTAAGGTGATTGACTATGATTGCTTCTTTTTGTCCTTTCTTATGACTTCTGTTTGTATATTTACATCTTCCTCAAATTTCAAGTCACTGTTCTGTACTCCCGTTTACCAAAAAAAAAATGTTGCCACAAATGAGCTGTTTGCGATCACTGGCTAAGAATTCTTTGCCTCCTTGCTCACCGATTCGATTTTCTGAAGTGAAATCTCCGAGAAACATTTAGTCGGAGCAGTTGAATGGAAGTTTTGTTGGCCACGTGTCTTGAAAAAATGTCTGGGCAGATGCCTTCTTTCTGTCTCATAGTCCATGTTATTATCTTTCCTGCATCGTAAGGCGATGGGAAGCGTAACAGACTGGAAGTTTTTCCTAAAGCAAAACAAATTATGAATTCAATCCAATTTTGTACCCGGAGTAGGTAAAAAGAAAGTCTTGATGTTTGTTCTTACTTTTGGAAATGTATACAGATTTGACTTTGTAGTGCTAAGAAAAACACAAAACAGCTTAAATAAAGAGTCTTAGTTCCCTGCTTTAACTAGGGAAAATTTTCAGGAACTTATAAGGAATTTTATCTGTTCCACGCTGTGCTTGCGCATGTGTGTTCTACATAAAACTAGCCCACCTCGACATGAAGATTATTTTCACATTGTTCTCTTCTGCGTTACACGCATCCTTGTAGAGGTGTCGACATCTTGCTCTTGCTGATCTTTGACATGAGTCTGTGCTCTCATCAAGGACATAGCCATTGAGTCAGAAATAGAAATTTAGTATGCTTGGTGTTGTGATCTTGTGCCCTGTGGTCTTTATTTTTTAGTAATCGCTCTTGGTGGGTTTGGAATGGGTGTTTTATTTTTAGTAATCGCTCTTAGTGGGTTTGGAATGGGTGTTCATAAACCCTACCGCACCCTTTTCGTATTTGTTATTTTTGCCCTTTATGTCTTTACCATTGACCATAAGGAGTAGTTAAAGTCATTTACACATTTGAAATGATTTGTCGCCATTTTTTAACTTGGAGTTATCTGTCAAATTTAGATTTACTGACCACTTCTCTAACTGAAAATAAATAAATACAGATTTTGCGTGCAATACATTTCACCTGATGTAATGGTGTTGAGTAGGCCTGATGAGCTTCAAGAAATATTATGAGCATATCTTTCACAAAATTCATGCCCTGTTTAACTTGGAATTATTTATCAAATTTAGGTTTACAGACCACATCTCTTAACTACAATTTGCCTTTCAGCCTTGCCTGCTGGCATAACTTGACTTACAGTGGGGCTACAGTTAGAATTTTGGAGCAGGAAATGATCCATGGATGTAATAATATTTTCAAAAATCTCCATTTCAACATGACACATTTGTAAACAACGGAAAGCTCAAATCTTTAACGGTCTCCCTAGTCTTCAGACTTGGTTCATCTCTTTATAAAAGTACTTTATTCGGTCTTATAGAATTAAGGAGTATGACTTCATCGAAACTTGGGCTGGTTATCTTTCATAACCTTTGGTTGGCCTAAATTGCTGGCTTGTGTACAGTTGTCTGTACAATGCCCATTTCCTTCTCTTGTAAATATTGTTTCTTCGAATATGTTTAATGATGGCCCCTGGTTTTTCCTCAAAAAGTTGTGCAGTAACATTTCTGTAACTGCAAACAATATGTGAGAACACATATTGTTGACATATTACAACTTGTATGTTTGCTAATATTTTCTTGTAGGTTATCAGTCGTTACGAAAAAGAATTCGGACCAAGAAACTACCATTTTTTGTCTGGGGAGGTGGACTTCGTTGTTGTTGATGCTCAAACTCTTGATGGTACGTTACCATGCCTCCAAAATTTTATATGAATATAAAATATCAATAGTGCGATCTTACATTAGTAGTGCAATCAATATCATAGAATATAGATCGTGGTTCATGAGTAAGATTAAATTGTTTTGCAGTTTCCTTCAATGCTTCTTCTTCATATATAGCTAAAGAACTGTTAATATCTGTTTAGGAGGAGCCAAACAAAGCAAAGAAAGATCCTCTACTTGGGAGTTCATTAAAACACTATCATCTGGTATGGCATTGAATAGATAATTATGCATAGTGTTACAGTTACATAAGATAATTGACTAGTTTTACTTCTTTTTTAAGGCAATGAATCAAATCCCAGAGTTCTTTTAACGCACATTCCCCTGTACCGACCCAACAATACTCCGTGTGGCCCACATCGTTCTTCACCTGTTATAAATCAGGTATGTTCTCTCAAAATGTTTTTCCTCTGCTATTTTCAAATATGAAGGAATTCATATAACTTCCTTATGACATTTTGTTCGTATGTCATGAAGATAATACTGCTTCATATGTAGCCCAGTGCACCAGTTCTGTCCACTGATTTATTCTGCAACGTGGTGTTTGAATTTCTGCAAGCAATCGACCAACTACATATTTATCTAGCTAATTGATTTTATACTCTTTCATTCCAGAGGATATATAATGCTCCTATGGATCAAGGAATCAGGTATGTCCCTCCTTGAGTATTGCTGTTTTCCTGCTTTTGACTAATATAGCATGTCAATATTGTTCTGGTATATGTCACTGAACTCTCTCAAGCATTAGTTTGTCTTGGGAGCTACTTGTCAACATTCCTATTGGTAAAATTATTGCTGATGTGATTAGTTGTGTTGTATCCAAAAATTCTGTCAAATTTTCTTGGTGGAGTGTTACCTTATGGTGCTCTCCTGAAGCTTACATTTAGTCAACCAGTTCAAACCATTGCTGCCTATCAGAACTTTCTCCAACATAAGGCCAAACAATACCAGTTAAAATAAGATTTTTTTTGTATGCAGGTATCAGAACTATCTAAGCAAAGAAACTTCTGATCTTCTGCTAAGGTTACTGAAGCCAGTAAGCTTCTTTTTGCAATTCCCAGAGATTTGAGTCAAACTTGAAAATATCTTGACTGGTCAATCACTCTGCAGACTCTTGTGCTCTCAGGACATGACCATGACCAGTGTACAGTTGTCCACTCCACTACTTTTGGGCCAGTGACGGAGGTAAGAAAACTGTAAGGTTTCTTGTAGGCACATTTCATGCTTTGCATCTAATGGGACTGTTAATACCACAGCACACCCTTGGGACAATAAGTTGGCAGCAGGGAAATCTCTATCCATCTTTTATGCTGCTGTCTGCTGGGCCCAAATTATCACCAAATTCAACTGATTTTAGTCAGGAGGTTCTGACAAATCTTTGTTTCCTGCCTAAACAAACTCATATCTATATCTGGTAATGCTTCTAACGTGCACCTGCTGATTGTCTTGCTGATTTACAACTGCATTATCTGACAAGTTTGTTTGTGCCTGCTGTTTCCACAGGTATATCTTCCAGTTTGTGATCACTGTCCTTCTGCTGGTCTTTTGGCCGAAAAATGGTCTCAGCTCTCTTCCTTGTATGAACAAATTTGTAAGCTTCATGAGGTCAGTCGGTACTGAACTGGTTTCAAGAACCAAAGAAAAAGATGATGAAGAAGATGGCGAATTTGAAATGGTTTGGGATGCAGAGGGATCCATGCATCTTGTTAAAAAGGCAGTGGCAAGATCCCCTAGCACTAACTCAGACTCCCGAACTACAGGACGGTATGTGCATCTTTTTTTTTGATAGTGCTTTTAGGTATTTTGTAAACTGAAACTCGCCCTGTGCTTTTAACTGAAAGATCTCTCATATTCATGGCAGAGGAAATGTTGTGGCAAGGACAACTGCTAGAAAGCACCAATCGGAACCTGATTCATCTGTTCTTGTTGAGATGGGCTCTGAAACGGCACAAGAAGATGGTGGGAAGTTGCCTCGCCCAAGCAAATGGAATATAAGGAAGGTCCTTCAGAGGCTGTTCCGTGTCGTTCAGTCAATTGTTGTCATTGCTGCGCTGAATGTTCCTCTATACATGATGCTTCTCTTCAAGGATTGGATTGACCGTTGAATTGTATTTCAAAGCCTTGTAGTACTATCCCTGTATCAATGTATGTAACTCAGTAGAGTAGTATCGGCTGAAGTATTTGAAAGACCTATGTGAAGCACCAAAATTTTGTTGTCTGGTTATCGCTGGACGTATCATGTTAGGTATGTTCAGCAGTGAGCCTTCCTTTGTCTTTGTCATCTGATTAAAAGTAGGGTTGCTCCCTCTTGACGTACTGGTGATTGAGGAATTTATGCCGGACAAATCGCTGGAGGAGTACGAGTTTGCAAAATTTCCCATTTGGACACGTGTGTTCAAACTCCCTCTTCGCAGGATGGATAGGTGGACAGCTGAAGCCATTGGTAACCAGGTTGGTTCTTACCTTCGTGTAAAGGTAAGGATGGGCATCCCCAATCCTATAATGCGAGGTATGTTATTGCAACTAAGAGAAGGTGATCAGGTGGTGCAACTTTGAGTATGAGTATCTCCCAAAATTCTGCTACACATGTGGCATCATCGGGCATGAGAACCGCAACTGCAACATTAGGCTAGGCAAAGGGGAACAACAATAGTTTGGAGCATGGTTGAGGGCCAGGATGCAAAAGAAGGGAGGTAGTGCGGACATACAGAGATGGTCTGGCAATAAGGGGGGCAGTGGTTCCTGGTGGGGGTCTAGCCATAGTAGCAAAGGAATGCAGTCGAGAAGTGACAGGGACTCTTGGAGGAAGGATCCCCCTCTGTGTCGAAGGATGGAAGCCTCGGGAAGGAAGGTGACAGGAGTTCGGAGTCGGTGTAGGAAGTGTCTAGTCCGCTGAAACCACAGGGACGGAAACTGGGATAGGGTAATCCGAAGAGGTTGGATTTTGCAAAGACTAACAGTGCTGAGGCGGAGGCGGAGGGGATGAAGGATGGGGAACTCCCTGCAGAAATACATGGGGGGAAGCCCGATAAGGGGAAAAACCTAGTGTTGGGCCAGCCCAATAGTAATGCTCAGCCCACTATGCATGGAACAAAAGGAGGTTTCGCTCAAGACGCAATGATTCAGAAGGGTATGGGGGGGGGGTATCTAAGCAGGGGAGTGGAGTTGAATCTGAATCGGAGCTGGTCCGGAATGAGAAGAAGTTTAAACGTAGGAATAAAGAGAGGCATGTTGCCGGTACTGACACCATGTTGGTTGGCGGGAAGAGGAAGCAAGGGTAAGATGAGCGAGAGGAACCGGAGGGGGAGACTAGGAAGACAAAAGGAGACACTAACATGGAAGGTGTTGTGTATGTGGATACCAAATCGTGTGAAGCGGAGATGTCGGAACAGCTCCACGGTACCCAATGAAGATCAGTGGTCTGAACTACCGGGGGCTAGGGAATGGGCCGGCAATTCGTGGTCTTCTGGCCCACCAGAAGGAGGCCCCGTATATTATTTTCTTCTCGGGAACTAAGCTAGTCGAGAAAGGAATGGAGAAGTTATGTTGGATGCTGGACATGCCTAACATGCTTGTGAGGAAGTGTGTGGGAAGAAGCGGAGGTTTGCCAATGTTGCAGAGGCGTGGCATTGACGTTAGCTTGAGATGGATGGGTGGATGCACATTGATGTGGAGGTGGTGGAGCCAAATGGGTTTAAATGAAGGTTGACAGGTGAAAGGATCGTATGGGCACCTAGAGGGGGGGGGGTTGAATAGGTGCTACTTCAAATTTTATTCTTTTTCAAATTAGGGTTTGACAAGAAAGGTAAATTTTCTAGAATATGCAACTATGGTGAATTTACCTATATGTCAACCTAGCACAAGCTAACACAACACTAAGCAAGAACAAGTAAGTAATGTGCGGTAAAGGATAGAAGTGACCAAAGGAGTGGACGCGAAGACACAAGGATTTGTTTCCCGTAGTTCCTTCCTTTTGAGGGGAAGTACGTCTACGTTTGGAGAGGGGGTGGTTTCAAACCACCAACGCCACGAGAGGCCTCCCTTGTTCTCCGATGAACCTTACCCCAACGGGCTCGATCCACCTTCCACTATATCGGCAACCTTCGAGGTGGAAGCCGGCACCTTTACAACAAGTTCGGGGCACACATCCACAACTTAATTGGAGGCTCCCAAATGCAAGCAAGCTATCAAGACAAATCAAAGACAAGCTTGTAAGAACAAAATCAAAGTTAGGGTTTCCAATGAAACACTAGAGCTTGGGGGCCCTCAAGTGAATGAGGGGGAAATGAAGATCTCTCTTGGTGAAGATGTAGATCAAGGCCTTCTCCTTCGAATCTCCAAAGATCAAGGACTTTGGATGGTTGGATGAAGAGTTCTTGTAGATTTGGTGGCTCTAATGGGGTTGGTGTTCTTGAGCAGCTCGAGTAGCTGGAGGAAGAAGATAAGGGTCCGTTTTTATAGGCAGCCCCCTCCACGAACCGTTGTAGAAAAGTCAGACCGGAGACTCCGGTCTGTAGATCGGAGACTCTGATCTACACCGGAGACTCTGGTCTACATCGGAGACTCCGGCCAATCTCCGGACCAGCCTCCGGACTGCCCTTCTGACTGACCCAGAGCAGTCCTGCCCCAGAAACACCGGAGACTCCAGTCTTCCAGCACCAGAGACTCCGGTCTGAACAAAGTCCGGAGACTCCGGAGTATCCTCCGGTGCAGGCTCCGGACCCCTAGTCAGAATGTCCCAGCCCTGATCCTGAAGACCCCACCGGAGATAAGTCCGGAAACTCCGGACCACACCGGAGACTCCGGTCTGGAGTTTCCAGAAATGTGTCAACTGAGTGTGGACTTTTCCCAAGAGTGAGGGTGCTTTTCACTTATCATAATATCAACCTGTGGACAGTGACAAACTATAAAATTGATCTACTTGTTGTTACTGAACACCAAAAGTGATTATGACAATAAATGCCCTTTCAATCTCCCCCTTTTTGGTGTTTGATGACGACAAGTGATTTGCATGGAATAACATATAAATGTGGCTCCCCCTGACTATGTGCAGCAAGATAATTAAGTAAAACATGTAAGGTGGATAGTATCAATGATAGCACACATAAATCTCACATGAGTTACAATAGATGGTGCACACAAGCACATAGTCATAGTCACACACATGAACAGCGGATAACACACATAAAGTTCAAGTTCGAAAATGGCAAATAAAAGGCAAATAAGGGCAGATAGTCGCAGATCCCAAATCCCATCCCAAATCCCAAGCCCATGCAAATCGATGAGAATGTCTTCTCCCCCTTTGGCATCAAAACGCCGAAAAAGGGAAAATACCTACACTAGCGCCCCAACAGCTCAGTAGTCATCGTCATCCTCGGCATCCTCATCCTCCTCCTGGTCATCATCATCCTGATCATAGTCATCATCATCGTCTTCAGGGACAGCAGGTCCTTTGCCGTGAGGGCGAGAGGAGAAAGAACCCTGGTACCCAAACCCAGAGGTGACATCAGCAAACGTCTTCCAGACCACCAGACTATCCTATTGGGCATTCCATGCCCCAAATGAGAGGGTATGATCAGACTCTGTGGACTGCTGAGCCCCATGCTCATCATTGTATTCATCCTCACCTTCCTCATTTTCCTCAGCACCCTGTTCCTTGATCTCTTTGAGAAGCTTCTCAATGCGGCGGTTGCTTTGGTAGGATGCATGCTGTTGCCTACAGATGTCGACATTCATGCAACAAAGGGTCCTATCCCAAAAGCTGGCCTTCTTGACCCTCTCATGCACATATTCTCGAGTCATAGTAGGCATAGGGGCATTGGAGGCATTCTTCCTCCGAACTCTAGGTGGGGAGGGAGCCCTCTTCGTCTCAATCTCCTCCTCATCATCATCCCCATAGCGACGCCTTGGAGCAGGCCCCATACGCCCCTTCTGCTGCAGTGAGACCAGAGTGTGCTCAGTGAGGTGTGGTGGTATGCCAAGTGGAGAATCATGCTCCTGGGAGTTGATGAGCCTCATCACCAAGGGTGCATATGGAGGAGATTTCTTGTAGAATGGCATGGAACATCTCCTCGAAAATAAAGTCCATCACATCAATAGGTGCAGCATCAGCCTCAGGTCCAGCATTGAAGGTCCGGTGAGTATGGTACAGGAGGTTGACAAGCCCACCCCTAATAGCATCATAATCATTTCCAGCACTTGGAGCAAGTGTGACGGAAAATCCTCAGCATAAGGTTGTAGAGGGTCTTGAGTCCCTTGGAACCCCCCACAACAACATCATCATACAGAGGTGCCAGCTTCAACTTTTTCTCTCCCAAAGCTGCTGAGTGCATGCACAACCCCACAGGAGTGGATAGTCCATGAAAGGTCTGAAAGATGACATTGGCAAAGTCATGAAATGTATCCGTGCAGCGAGTGGTGCCAGACATCCACACCATGGTCCGGTCAAGATCAGATCCAAACACAACTGTGGCATAGAACTGCTGGACAAGATGGACATTGTAGTCTTCACGCAGCTCCATCAAGTTGTAGAGACCCAGCTTCTCACAGATCCACAGGGCATCATTGAAGTAAGGGCTCTAGCGCATCTGCTCAACACTCATGAACTTCTAAGGGCAGACATGTGATTTGGTGAGTACACCATACACATCCTTCATGAACACAACCTGTTCTTTCCTCCAGTAACGAGGGTCCTCACTGGTACGAGGCAGCGCATAGAAATCTGTCTTTATTAGCTCACGGTACTCTTCTTTAGACATTTTGGCTAAGGTCTGCAGGTTGTCATACTTGGCCCTCTTGGCACGGTCCTCCCGTTCAGCCCTCTCCTGATCCCTCTTCATGTAAGCTGCATCACGTGCCCGCTGTTTCCGGTTGGACGGAGGCACGATAAACTGACCCTGAGCTTCATCATAGCGAGGATTGCCCCTTTGGGACTTGGCCTTGGTACGGCGAGGACGACTAGAACCATCACCTGTGAACAACAGTGAGGGAGATAGCATGGAGATGAGTATATATGTCCCAATAATGCAGTACAAGAGCTTTGATGCATTTCTGGACTATTTTGATTCACCCAACACCGGAGTCTCCGCACCTTATACCGGAGTCTCCGGCTCAGACCGGAGTCTCCGGTCCTAGGGACCGGAGTCTCCAGACCTAAGTCCGGAATCTCCGGTCGGGAGGCTCGGGCATGAGATGGGAAGATGCTGGTGAGGGTGAATCTAGTAGATCGGGCAATGCAACAAGGCTAAAGTACTAGACTGCACGCAAACAAGTGATTCCAATGGACAAATCAGGAACAATCCTCAAAAACTCATCTAGAGATGAACCCTAGGAGAAAAAGTAGAGGAGAGGTACCATATATGTCTATGGGATCAATTCCTCCGGTGGGAATGACCCAATGGAGGAGAGGGGAAGGTTGGCCGGTGGCACGGCGGATCCCGGGGGCTTCTTGACCTCCGGGGAGGAGTTTGGAAGAGGAGGCGACGGGTTTGGAGGTAGGGGATGGGGTGAAGAATGAGGAACTGATGTACCAGTTCACCCCGCGCGCCCCTTCTTTAAGTGACAGAAACCGTCTGGACCGGAGACTCCGGTCTACACCGGAGACTCCGGTGTATGTACACCGGAGAATCCGGTCCTCCTCGACCAAAAGTTCCAGGAAAGGTGTTTTGGGGACATATATGAGAGATAGACGGTTTTTAAGATAGGGATAAAGCTTGGGTTGAGACATCAAACTGTGAAGAGCCAACAAGAGTCATAGGAATTTACAAAAATATTCAGAAAAGCTCCAAGAGACTAGAATCAAGCAAATGACAATCATGAGTAAGTACCAACCTCTCAAATGATAGAGGGCGGTGGCCTAGGCCACCATATTTGAGTATACTTGGCTTGGCACCACGAAGATATATCTTGGGTCTATTACCAAAACTCATCATTAAGCTCACATATCACTAAATGATATTAAGAGGAATGATTTTGATTGCTTTGGGCATAATGGGGGGAGGGATGGTCCAATCAATTAGGACCACACTCCCCCTATATCCATGCCTACACCTAAACCAAATATGAGTGGATCCATAAGTGAGAATGCAAGAAAATCAAGTCAAGCTCCTTGAATCTACGACATTTAGTTCATTCCTCAAGTAGCAAAACCTTGCTTCATCAAGTGGCTTTGTGAAGATATCGGCAAGTTGATCTTTGGTTGAAACATATGATAGATCAATATCACCTCGAGCAACATGATCTCTAATGAAGTGATGGCGAATCTCAATATGCTTTGTCCTTGTGTGATCCACCGGGTTATAGGAAATCTTGATGGCACTTTCATTGTCACATAGAAGAGGAACTTTGTCACAATGGACACCGTATTCCTTTAAAGTTTGCCTCATCCATAGCAATTGGGTGCAAGCACTTGCAGCTGCCACATACTCGGCTTCAGCGGTGGAGAGAGATATACAATTTTGCTTCTTGGAAGACCAACATACCAAGGAACTACCAAGGAATTGGCAAGCCCCGGATGTTGATTTTCTATCATCCTTGTCCCCCGCCCAATCCGAATCCGTGTATCCACAAAGAGCAAATGTTGAGCCTCGAGGATACCAAAGACCATAAAATGGGGTATGAACTAAATATCGAAAGATTCTCTTGACCGCCATTAAATGACTTTCCTTAGGAGCTGCTTGATATCTTGCACACACACCTACACTCAACACAATATCGGGTCTAGATGCACAAAGGTAAAGCAAAGAACCAATCATAGACTGGTATACCTTTTGATCCACATCTTTACCATTTGGATTTTGTTCTAGATGAGTCTTTGTAGCCATGGGAGTAGGAGCTCCATTTAAATCTTGCATATTGAGTCTCTTGAGCATATATTGAGTATACTTGGCTTGATTGAAGAATGTCCCTCCTCTAACTTGCTTGATCTCAAAACCAAGAAATACTCTCAACTCCCCCATCAAAGACATCCGGAACCTACTAGTCATAAGCTTTGAGAATTCATCATTAAAAGCTTTGTTAGATGAGCCAAAGATGATATCATCAACATATATTTGACATACAAAAAGCTCCCCATTGACTTTCTTAGTAAAAAGAGTGGGATCGATTTTCCCAACCTCAAAGCCACGGTCAAACAATAACTCTCTAAGGTGCTCATACCACGTGTGTGGGGCTTGCTTGAGCCCATAGAGCGCCTTATCAAGTTTGTAGACATGGTTTGGGAAGTTGGGGTCCTCAAATCCCGAGGGTTGCTTAACATATACCAATTCATTTAATGGACCATAAAGAAATGCACTTTCTACATCCATTTGTTGCAACTTAAAGTTATGATGTGCCGCATAAGCAAGAAGGATACGGATGGACTCAAGGTGAGCCACGGGTGCATATGTCTCTCCATAGTCAATGCCTTCAATTTGAGAGAACCCTTGTGCAACCAATCTAGCCTTGTTTATTACTATGATTCCATGCTCATATTGCTTGTTCTTGAATATCCACTTTGTTCTAATAACATTGCGTCAATCCTTTGGCTTCTCTACTAACTTCCGTACTTTGTTTCTCTCAAAGTTGTTGAGTTCTTTGTGCATAGATTCTAACCAATCCGAATCTTCAAGAGCTTCCCACACTTTCTTTGGTTCAATCATGGAGATGTGTGCTTGGTGTTCACTGAACTTCTTCAATTGTGCTCTTGTGGAGATACCTTTCCTTAGATCACCAACTACATTTTGGAGGGAGTGGTCTCTTAATTCCAACATTCTTTCCTTTCTATCTTCACGACAAGCGTGGATCTCCGAGTTGTTTCTTGGAGGACCCTCTTCATCATTTTGATCCTCGTCTTGACCATCATCTTGATCTTGATCATCATTGGAATCATCCTCTACATTGGGAGGCAAAGAATGACCTTGGTCTTGAGCAAGTGCTCTTCTAGCATCAATTTGAGCTTGTCTCAAAGCAGTTTGTACGGATCTTCCTTGAGAAATTGACTTGGCACCACTAGACAACCTGGCGAATGGATCAAGCTCCCCTTGACTAGAGTTGTCACTTTGATCACCATGTTGAGGGTCCACATCTTGTCTTTGGCTTGAGTCAATGTCCTCTTCGGTGGATGGAGCATGTTGAGGTTGTGAAGATGAGGGCTCCACTTGAGTGGAGCATAGTTCTTCTCGATCCGCCATAAGGGGTTCCTCAACGGGGCAGATATATCCCACACCCATTCTTCCTATGGCATCCTGAGGCATTTCATCATCTGCATCACAAGCATCAACACGCCCCCCTTGGGGACCATCATATTCTTCGAAGGTCACACTACAAGATTCTATGACAGCTCCAGAGAGCTTATCATAGATTCTATAAGTGTGAGATTCGAGACCATAGCCAACAAAAATACCCTCTAATGCTTTAGACTCGAATTTAGATAAACAGACACCTTTTATGAGATAGAAACACTTACAACCGAGCACCCGGAAGTAAGATATGTTGGGTTTGTTACCGGTAAGAATTTCATATGGAGTCTAGTTGATTTCTTTGCGGAGGTAGAGTCGGTTTGAAGCATGGCAAGCGGTGGAGATGGCTTCGGCCCAGAAGTTGTATGGAGATTTAAACTCCGCCAACATGGTCCTAGCCATCTCAATAAGAGTCCGGTTCTTCCTTTCGGCCACACCATTTTGTTGAGGGGTGTATGCAGCGGAATATTGATGTTTAATCCCCTCATCACTAAGGAAATCATTCAAGGTGTAGTTCTTGAACTCGGTGCCGTTGTCGCTTCTTATAATCAACATGGGAACATTGTATTGCCATTGAACCAAGTTGATGAAGTCGATAAAGGTATTTTGAGTCTCACTCTTCAACTTGTAGAAATAAACCCAAGAGTATCTTGAAAAGTCGTCAACAATCACCAAACAATATTTCTTCCCACCAAGACTTGCATGAGATGGAGGACCAAATAGATCCACATGGAGGAGTTCCAAGATCTTGGTAGACTTGATTTGGTTCTTAGGCTTGTGAGGAGCGTCATGCATATTCCCTAGAACACATGCCCTGCAAACACGACCTTTGGCAAAGGAAACATTTTATTTTAGTCCAACAATATGGCCCTCCTTATGAAGACTTTGCAAAGTTCTCATATTGACATGGGCTAGTCGGCTATGCCATAGCCAACCCACATCGGCCTTTCCGAATAAGCACATCAGACCTATAGTGGCTTGCTCCGAAAAGTCCACCACATACAAGTCATGTTCGACGTACCCAACGAAAGCGACCTTGAGAGACTTGCTCCACAAGAGGACCACAATATCAACATCAATAAACACGGCAAAGCCCATCTTTCCAAGAGCAAGGACTGAAAGTAAATTGTATCCAAGGGTCTCAACAAGCATGACGTTCACGAGTGTAATGTCATGAGCAACCACTACCTTGCCGAAACCCATTACCTTAGACTTTGATTTGTTGGCATATGTCACGGTGATTTGATCATCATTTGGATTTAGGTCCTTGACAATAGACTAGCTTCCGGTCATATGACTTGTGCAACCACTATCAAGCACCCACTTTGAACCCCCGGAAGCATATGTCTACAAAAGATCAAGCTAATTTTTAGGTACCCATTTTTCAATGGGTCCTCTTTTGTTAGCAACAAGGGTCTTGGGAACCCAAATAGACCAAGCAATATAACCATCATAAGGGCCAACATATTGTGCATACACATCACCATAATAATCACGCATTAGAACATAGTGAGGGTTAGCACTTCCTGCAAAGTCATCATGAGACATAGTTTTATCACTTGTGGTCTTACTATCCACAATGGTGTTGTTGGTCTCTTGTGCGGGCTTGGCCTTCTTCTTCTTATTGTTCTTCTTCTTGGTTTTGGAAACAAAACCAATGCCCCCTTTATCACCACTACGCCTTTGCTTGCTCAAAAGATCATCAATGGACTTGTTGCCTTGTGGAAATGTGTCCTTAGCAAGCTCCCCCTTCAACCTAGCATTCTCTTCAAGAATAGTTGTACTACTAGATGGAATGAAGTTACTAGGTGAAGGAATATTGGACAATTGAGTTTGAAGCGTTTCATGGGACTTTGTGAGTGACAAGAGTTCACTCTCCAAGGCCTTGTGAGCCTTGTTAAGCAAACTAAATTCCTCGGCAAGTTTTTCATGAACCACACCAAACTTAATCTTGTCCTTTTTAGCCCTTTTGTATTTATCAATAGCATGATCACGCTCTTTGATGAGTTTGTTAACAATAGTGTCATTAGCCTCATCAAGCCCTTCAAGTTTTAATTCAAGTGACAACCTAGTTTCTTGTTCTTCTTCTAGAGCATTGTTTAAAGCCTCTAGCTCAATCATATGTTCATGCCCAAGTTTACATCTTACATCTAGAAGCTCTTGAGTATGTGAGAGTTGATCTAATATGTTCCCAAAATGTAACTTAGCATCTCCTTCTAGGTTAGTCATAAACTCTTCAAAGGCAATTAATTCCTTTTTAACATCAAGAGACATCTCATCATCAATTTCATCATTATCTAAGGGGGTAGAGCGGGATGATGAGGATGCCTCCGTTCCTCTTGCCATAAGGCAAGTGACGTTCTTGGTGGGAGAGTTCTCATTTAGAGAATCGAAGAGTGAGAATGTCGGAGTGGAAGTGGTGGCTAACGCAGCCACACCATTAGAAGTTTCCTCTTCCTCATCTTCATCATCTTCATTGTCGTAGGAGTATTCTTCATGAGTGATCAAGACAATTTCTCCCGACTTCTTGTTGATGGGATTCTTCTTGATGAAAGGTTTCTTGTAAGGTGCCTTGAGAGTCTTCTTCAACACAAGTTTACCACGATGATATTCTCTCTTCTCATAGGGGCAACTTGCCACAAAGTGATAGCGGTCACCACAATTGAAGCAAATTCTCAACCTAGTGGTATTATCTCTTTTCCCATTTGGGTTGCTTCTCCGTTGCATTTCCATCTTTGCCTTGGCGGGGTTCTTCCAAAAGTTCTTTGCATAGAAGGCCATATATTGACCATGAGCAATCTTGACTTCATCGAGATGATCCATGGAGAGGCCTTAATAACTATCATCTTCATCCCCATGATCCACAACTTTGGCCTTCAAAGCAACATTGACAACATTACCCATACCAAGGGCACGAGCACGGGCATCTTTGGCATTCTTGGCGGCAACCTTGAAAGCGGCCACCTCTTGCATAACTTCATTGGAGGTCATGAGATGGTAGTTGTGTCTACCTTGTAATCTCTTCAAGTCCGTGGCCTCAAAGGGCATGAGTGCGCTCACATATTTCATTTTTATCCATGCATCATCCACATGTGAGGCACCCACATTTCTAAAAGCGGTGGCGGTGGTTTTGAGCCTTTGGTACATGTCTTCGTGATCTTCACCTTCTTTCATATAGAAGCCTTCGACTTCATTGCTTAGAGCATCATATCGGTTCCTCCTCATACTCTCATTTCCAACAAACAATACGGTGAGGGCATCCCAAGCTTCCTTGGCAATGCTCAAGTGCTCAATGTGTGGATAATCCTTTGTCCCTAATCCTTATTGAATCATATGCAAAGCAGTGGCATTGAGTTGACCATTGACAACCTCTCTTCTTGTCATCTTGTTTGGATCCCCAATAAAGAGTCCATGCTCGATGATGTTCCATAGTTCAATGCAAGAGCTGCGCACATGAGTTCTCATTAGTGATTGCCATTGAGAAAAAGTAGCTGACTCTTCAAGCTTAGGTGGGTCACCCCTATTATACACATGAGGGTGAGGGATGGGAGGATCAGGAGAGTACCAAGAATCACGGTGCTCACCCTTCCCCCATCAAGTTGTGTGGAGGAATTAGCGTTGTCTTGTTTACCCCCCACCATCATACCCTCGGGGGATACCGACTATTCCCTTTAGGTAAAACGGATGGTTGATCCTCTTGAGGAGATGGTGGTGATGAGCCTTCTTTGTCTTTAAGAAGTTGCTCAAGCATCTTCTTGACTTCGTTGACCAAGGAAGAGCTCAATCTTGTTTCCAAGTTTTTGAGATCTTCCATGGTCACCGTGGTCGGCTCACCACCACCATCCCCTTCATTGCTACCCATATTCTCTTAGGCAGTAAAGCCCAAATAAAGAGCTGAGGCTCTGATACCAATTGAAAGGATCGTATGGGCACCTAGAGGGGGGGGGGTGAATAGGTGCTACTTCAAATTTTATTCTTTTTAAATTAGGGTTTGACAAGAAAGATAAATTCTCTAGAATATGCAACTATGGTGAATTTACCTATATGTCAACCTAGCACAAGCTAACACAACACTAAGCAAGAACAAGTAAGTAATGTGCGGTAAAGGATAGAAGTGACCAAATGAGTGGACGCGGAGACACAAGGATTTGTTTCCCGTAGTTCCTTCCTTTTGAGGGGAAGTACGTCTACGTTTGGAGAGGGGGTGGTTTCAAACCACCAACACCACGAGAGGCCTCCCTTGTTCTCCGATGAACCTCACCCCAACGGGCTCGATCCGCCTTCCACTATATCAGCAACCTTCGAGGTGGAAGCCGGCACCTTTACAACAAGTTCGGGGCACACATCCACAACTTAATTGGAGGCTCCCAAATGCAAGCAAGCTGTCAAGACAAATCAAAGACAAGCTTGTAAGAACCAAATCAAAGTTAGGGTTTCCAATGAAACACTAGAGCTTGGGGGCCCTCAAGTGAATGAGGGGGAAATGAAGATCTCTCTTGGTGAAGATGTAGATCAAGGCCTTCTCCTTTGAATCTCCAAAGATCAAGGACTTTGGATGGTTGGATGAAGAGTTCTTGTAGATTTGGTGGCTCTAATGGGGTTGGTGTTCTTGAGCAGCTCGAGCAGTTGGAGGAAGAAGATAAGGGTCCCTTTTTATAGGCAGCCCCCTCCACGAACCGTTTTCTGACCGTTGTAGAAAAGTCAGACCGGAGACTCCGGTCTACACCGGAGACTCCGGCCAATCTCCGGACCAGCCTCCAGACTGCCCTTCTAACTGACCCAGAGCAGTCCTGCCCCAGCAACACCGGAGACTCCGGTCTTCCAGCACCGGAGACTCCGGTCTGAACAAAGTCCGGAGACCGGAGTATCCTCCGGTGCAGGCTTCGGACCCCTAGTCAGAATGTCCCAGCCCTGATCCTGAAGACCCCACCGAAGATAACTCCAGAAACTCCGGACCACACCGGAGACTCCGGTCTTGGCAGACCGGAGACTCCGGTCTGGAGTTTCCAAAAATGTGTCAACTGAGTGTGGACTTTTCCCAAGAGTGAGGGTGCTTTTCACTTATCATAATATCAACCTGTGGACAGTGACAAACTGTAAAATGATCTACTTGTTGTTACCGAACACCAAAAGTGATTATGACAATAAATGCCCTTTCAATAGGGATTTATGGTGAGTCGAGGCAAGATCAGAGGAAGGAAACTTGGAGACTGATGCGCACACTCCATTCTCAATCTGATCTTCCTTGGTTGTGTGTTGGAGACTTCAACGAGATCCTCTATAGCTTTGAAAAACAAGGAGGTGTGCCGGAACCACAGTTGCACATGGATGCCTTTCATGAGGCGTTGGACTTCTGTAACTTGCAGGACCTGGGATTTGAGGGTGATACGTTCACATGGCGCAACAATAGTTGTCGAGTGGATGGGTATATTCATGAGAGAATGGATTGTGCGGTGGCCTCTCCATCATGGTGCCTACACTTCACTGATTTAAAAGTCAAAAATGGATACCTAGAACATTTGGATCATAGGCCGATGGTGATCCATGTTGCTAGATCGAAGAAGCCGGTCTAGACCGGTAACAATGACTCAATAAAAGGTTTGAGGCACGTTGGCTTAAGGAGGAGGAGTGCGAGGTGATGGTGCGGAACGTATGGGAGTTGGCTAATGCGCGAGGTGAGCATAAAATACCGGGCAAGCTAAAAACGGTGTCTAGTGAGCTACATGCTTGGAGCCGAGATGTTTTAGGAGATGTTTAGAACAAAATAAAAAACTTAAGGAAGAGTTGGAGGAGTGCATGCGGGATGAGCTATCAGCTAGGAGTGTGTCGAAGGAACAAAGAATAAAGCTTGAGAGGCTTGAAGACTAGTGGGAGATGACGTGGAAGCAGAGGGCCCATGTAGCTTGGCTTCAAAAAGGGGACTAGCACACATCATATTTCCACTCCTGTGTGACGGAGAGGAAGAAGCACAATACGATTAAACAGTTGAAAGAAGGCGATGGGATGGTGGTGGAGGGGGAGGAGGGCTTGCAGGCCCTTGTATATAACTATTTTCTTAACTTGTTTACCCCTATGACATGTGCGAATGCGGATCACGTGCTACATAACATTCAGTCCCGGGTCACACCGCAAATGAATGAACTCTTGGATGCTGATTTATCACATGATGAGGTGAAACAAGCGCTGGACAGTATCGGTGATCTCAAGGCGTGTAGCATCCCAATTGTCTAACAATTGCAATGCTACTAGCCTAGTCTATATAATGGCTACTTCAAATATATAATTGTTGCATCATCATTATATCATGCTCATGTCATCATGCCTCCTTGCATTTGAGCATCATATAAAACCCTTTTTGATTTGGTTCTTATCTCATATGCATTATTAATTGTATTTGCCTCTTGATATTGTATTTGGTTCTTGATATATTGTTTAAATGCCCAAGTTGAGTTGGGGGCATATCTTTTATTTAACTCCACCACCTTCCTTGTCACCACCTTATAATCCCACCATCCAACTAAATATGAGCTTTGCACTTTATTGGGTTTTACCTCTAGCTCATGTGGGTTGGGATGGATCCTATTCTATTTTTTTCCACATGCTCTCATCTTAGCATCATGTTGTTTTCACATCATTGATATATGAGAGCCACATGGCCACCTTTGCATGCCTTGTGAGTGGAACCCTTTTCCTAGCTTCCATATGGATTATCATGGAATTATGCTCATGTTGGAATATTTTTGGGACTATTAATCATCTAGTGGCACATACACACTAGCAAGTCCCAATTATAATCAAATGTGATCATCTCCATCTACTCCACTTGGAGCTTTCTTCTAAATTCTTTTTGCTTGGCTTTTATTCCAATTTTGGGAGTGCATAATAATAATGCCATGTTAATATTATTGTTCTCACAAGAATAAGCATGGCATTACTTAATTTGCATGGGCCATGCAATCATCTCCAATTTTGGTCCTCCTTTGTTTTTATTTGGATTTTTGGGGTGAATCTCCCATCTCTCTCTACCTCTCTTTTTGGCTTGATCTAGTTTGTCTTGCAAAAATCCTTCACCACATCTCCCTCTCTCTCCTTTTCACCTCCATCCATGTTTGGTCATGTGGGTTATCTCTAAACCCTAAACCATACCACTCATCTCTCCATCACATCATCTAATCCTAAAATCCCCCTCTCTCGGCCTCCCTCTTCTTTCTACCAGCTGGCTCCACCTAATCCACCCCTCTCCCTGGCCACCTCACCCCAGCTACCTAACCTAACCTGACCCTAGCACAAAACCCTAACCGAGCCTAGCTCCTAACCGAGCTCCATGCCACCCCTCTCCCTCTCTCTCTGCCATGCGACCCCACCACGCCGAGCCTCCCCCTGCCTGCCTAGCCTCGCCTCTGGTCCCACCTGGAAGCCCCCATGCACCTGCCCTGCCCTGGCCGACCGAGCACGTGAGGAGAGGAGAAGAAAAAGGTGGCTGAGCCACCTTTACCATCTACCCCCTCCCCACGGCGCCTCCCTCTCCCCTCTGCCTTATCTCCTTCCACACGGCTCTCCTCTCTGCCTCGCCAGATCCATCCCCAGCGCCCTGGCTCTCCCCTCCTTCCTCTCCACCACCGTCTTCATCATCGCCGGCCACCGTCGGTTACACCGACGCTTCTCCGATCCAGCCCGTTCGCGCGACGTGGAGGTGGTCGAGGAGTACGAGGAGGCTTCTCTGCGTCGACCAGTACCTGCCGCGGAGGAGGAGAAGGACCAGCGCCGGAGTACGCCGACGAGCCGACGCCAAACCCTAGATCGCTCGGCCTCTGCCTCGATGTCGATCCCCTGCCTCCCAGCCCGATCCACCTACACCGACGCCCTCCCGGTGAGCTCTTCTCTCTCCTGGACATGGTCCGCCTCTCTGTAACCCCCTAGCCTCGCCGGACTTTCCGTCGAACGGCCTCCGTGCGACGCCGCTCGTTTTCTGCTTGCTCGCTTCCGCTCCGCTTAGCCCATATCTATGCCGCGCCGGACCCTCTAGCACCTAGCCCACCTAGCCGCAGCGGCTTCGCCCCCGTGCGCGCGCCCTAGGTCGCGAGTTCGAACCCGCCTCGCCGCGCCGCGTGCCGCAGACCGATCTGTCCTCTGCGGCGTAGAAGAAGCACAGTGTCGCGGGCGTCCTTTATGCAGAAACCCCCTCCTGGCTTTTCCTCCTAAACCCGCGGTACCTCTAGGCCCACCAGACAGCCACCGTGGCCATCTCCCCGAAAACCCCCTGGCTTTTTGTAAACCATAACCTGCGCTCCAGCCTAGCCCCACCTGTCAGTTCCTGGGCCGCTCGCCTCTGTCGCGTGGGCCTGTGGTCGCTGGTCCCACCTGTCTGCCGCATAGGCTAGCGCAGCTCGCGGTGTTAAAAAGTTTTCTGCGCGTGTGTTGCCCAGTCAGCAGTTGACCCCACCCGTCAGTGACTGTGGTTGGATCTGTCTGGGTATAAAAAGGTTTTCTGATATCTGTTTAAATTCAAACTTTTTCAAAATTAATTCAAATTCAAATTTAATTCTGTTTTTAAATAACTTTTATTTTATAAACCCAAATAATGCATATAATATATGTTTTCAAATCAGAAAAATATGAGGAATTCAATTATGCATTTCAAAATATATTTTGAACACTTAAAATTCAAGTTGTTTTAAATTACAATAAAATGCCATTTTGTCTTAATTAATTAATAACTTTTGTTTTATAACTCCAAATTTAACAAATAATATGTCTAAAATGATTAGCTCGACGAGACCTTTCTGTTTATGCATTCCATGTTTTGATTTGAAGCATGCATCATATAAATATAATGTGTACAGCAACTAATATGAGGATAAAATGTGGTTAAAACCCAATAAAAATGTTTATTCTTGTATTCCACACCTCACCCATGCCATGCTACTTTATTGCCATGCAAATTGTGCATCATTCATCATGGCATGATTGTTTGCTTGTCGCATTTAATTTATATGCTTGCGCACTTTATTTATGTTGGCCCTTGTTTGTTTGGTTCTTCTCCGAATAGACGCTGAGCAGGGGATATATCAAGAGAACCAGGAGCACTACCCAGATCCATCCATTGCTTCAACTGAGCTGCCAGGCAAGCACTACCACATGCTTGCATACATATAGTACCTATTGCCTCTATCTTATTCTTGCATCATTGAGTCGCGATTGCATTAATCTGAATCCCAAGTATTGCATAGCCTTTATTTTTAAACCCCACCGAAGCTTGTTCCTCCATCCCATGAGCCATTACTACAGGAGTTGTTTGAGCCATGCGAGTCGTAGAACAGCATGTGTAGGGTATGTGAGTGTCTGATGGATAACGAGGTACCTATACAACTTAACCTGAGTAGTAATGGGATAACTAATGAAAGTGGCATCGGTGATCCATATTCGCTATTTGGTTTTTCAGGCTCACTTGTGTCCCGTAAGACCCCGAGTACTTGATTCCTGTTCCAAGATTATTCGCGCTATCCACATCCGGGAGGCCTTATGGACCCCCCTGAGCCAGAGCTTGATTCATTCTTATTTCTTGAGGGCCACAAACTAGTTTGAGGTTTTATTTACTATCCTGTACTTATGCCATGCTTTACTGCTTTAATTTAAATTGTGCGAGGTACTGCACATTGTACTGTTTAGGTCCGTGACCCGTTTTCGCTGTATCGACAAGCCCAGTCACACTTTCGGGTTCCCAGTCGTTTACAGCCGGCTCCACAAACCTTGAGGCCGTCTCGGAGTCAGCTAACTTCGTTGCGGGTAGCTCAATGGGGTGACCCCCTGAAATATTTCTGAATCCTGTGATCGCTTTGTCGTGACTGCCTCGTTGGGTTTTGATTTGGTTTTTCCGAGGCATATCGAGTGTGTGTTGCTATTTGTGCACCCCTGCAGGGTAAAACTTTCTGAAAGCCGTGTCCGCGGTTATGGACGACTTGGAGCACAGTTTCTCGATCATAGACAAGCATAACTAAAGTACCGCTTTTAATTTGACTAGACTAGGTACCTGACTAGTAAATAGTGCAATACTCACGGAATAGATAATAAAACTGCCAACGGATGGGAGGGGTTGTTCGTCCGCTTCCTCGTCGGTAAGCGAGGAGGAGGATGGATCTGTTAAGATTACCATTATAACTGTTATAACTGTTGTTATTCATTCACGGACATCCGTCTATCCCTGGTTAGGCGGATGGTTAGCGAGTATCTATAGAATTGCTAGGGTTTATCTTTTGCTGCAATTGCGTCACCCCAGGTTGTGTCCCCTTTAGAGGCATAAAGACTTGATGAGTACCCCTAGGGTCTCACACGATAAATTATTGGTTCAGATGAACAGGTATACCCGCAAGATGGATACTGGGTGGAAGAGACGGACGATGTGGGCAACGATCATTCGGTGTAGAGATTCCGGGAACGGGGATCCGTGAGATCTGTGGGCGGGATCTGCTTATTTATGGGGCATCTTATGCCGATTTGCTTCTTATCCGTACTCGGATTTTGTCTTCCGCTTCCGCCTGATACTCTGTTGATTGATGTATAAGGAGATATCCTAAACTATTATATCTATCTAGGATATTTGGATCTTGCCGTATGGCGTTGCTATATTTCCTTTCTTTTTAGATGGAATGGCTCTGATGTACTGTTGTATGGTGGCTTGCATACATACTCATTTGTGTATGTAGTTGATCCCTTCGTCTGCCGATTACGCCGCCCGTTCTTGCCCCGATGTTTGGAAATGGTTGGGACGGCCGAAAGGTCTACCTGTGAGTGGCATTTGGGCCCCACCGTACTATTTCAACCATTTCTGCTCATCCAGGCTTGTAACTAGGAGCGTAATTCACCGAGGTAGTTACAAGGCTCCTGTTGTAGATGGCATGCCTACTGTTTTTTACAAGCGGTTTTGGGGAACTGTTGGCGATACGATGGTGGAGGAGGTTTTAAACGTGTTGCGGGGCAGTGTGATACCTGAAGGATGGAATGAAACTATCGTTGTACTCATCCCGAAGGTACAAACTCCAGAGAGTATGAAGGATCTACGCCCGATCAGTTTATGCAATGTCGTTTACAAGCTCGTCTCTAAAGTGTTGGCTAACCATTTGAAGGGCATCCTTGATGAGATTATCTCTCCAAACCAGAGCGCTTTTGTCCTGGGCCGCCTTATCTCGGACAATACCATTCTAGCTTATGAGATGTCAAATTTTATGCGGAGGAAAAGGCCAGGGAAGAAGCGATACATGGCGGTCAAGTTAGACATGAGTAAATCCTATGACCGGGTGAAATGACAGTTTCTTGAGAATGTCATGCGGAGGCTGGGCATATGTAACCGATTTTGTAGAAAATGTCATGAAGCATGTCACGTCGATAACATACAGGTTTTGAGTGAATGAGAATATTACAGATACGTTAGTCCCTGGGAGAGGCCTTCGCCAAGGCAACCCAATTTCACCCTACCCGTTCCTGCTATGTGGTGAAGGTTTCTCGGCTCTGCTCCATGATGCTGAAGCACGAGGGTTAATCACCGGAATTAAATTGGCCCCCACTGCTCGGAGTGTCAGCCATCTGCTCTTTACAGATGACTCGTTGCTCCTCATGGAAGCCTCTCCGGAGAGTGATGTGGCAATAAAAAACATACTGCAAGCCTATGAGGAGGCATCTAGCCATATCATCAACCAGGATAAGTCATCGATTCTTTTCAGCAAGAATACCCACGGGTGCTTAAGGAGGAAGTCATGTACTCCCTCCGTTTAGAAATATAAGATGTTTTAGGTTTGTGAAGGAGATGTATCTAGACATATTTTAGTGTCTAGATTCAGTTGAATCTATACACTAAAACGTGTCTAGATAGATATCCTTTATAAACCTAAAACATCTTATATTTCTAAACGGAGGGAGTAGATCTTAGGCCTAAACTCTGAGGCGCAGGGTGGCAAGTACATGGGCCTGCCCACCTATATTGGGTGGGACAGAGCAAAGGCCTTCGCATACATTAAAGAGAGAATCTGGAAGAGAATTGTGGGCTGGAAGGAGCGGTTCCTGTCAAAGCCGTGAAGACAACCTTGATCAAAGCGATTGCATAGGCCATACCGACCTACGCCATGACGTGCTTTGAACTCACTAAGGGACTTTGTGATGAGATCAGGCGGATGATATGTCGGTACTGGTGGTCGCAGCAGGACAATGAGCACAAAGCGCACTAGGTGAGTTGGCAGAACATGATGAGCCAAAGGAGGAGGTGGGCCTCGGTTGTAGAGACATCCACACCTTCAATGTAGCTATGCTGCCATGACAAGGGTGGAGATTACTTCAGGCGCCCAATTCCCTATGTGCGAGATTACTGCGTGCAAAGTACTTTGCGGACGGTGACATCCTAAATGGCAGCTAACACCAGGAATGAGTTACACATGGAAACTTGGTGCTATACGTAGAGTAGGAGATGGGACGAAAATTCAGGTGTGGGAGGACCCGTGGATCCCGGACAGCTCGACAAGGAGGCCTAGCACACCACAAGGAAACCACCAGGTGCACATGGTATCTGAACTAATCTAGCAGGAAACAATTTGCTGGAATGTTGCTCTTGTGATACAGACGTTTAGTCCAAAGGATGCTGATGCAATCCTAAATATACCGATCTGTGCTGACTCAGAAGATCAGTTGGCTTGGCACTTTGATAACCGTGGAGTCTTCTCTGTCAAATCTTCCTACAAGGTGTACAAGCTAGAGAACAAATCTCCCTGACAAGCTGGCACAATGCATGGTGACCGGGGTAGAAACTGGGAGAAGGAGACGCGGAATAAAACATGGAAACTTGACTGCCCGCCAAAAGTCTGTTAGGAATAGTAATCCCGATAGGGCACGGAACGGTGTCGTGTGCGTGTGTGTTCCGAGTAGGACTAGTAGTCCAACACCTATTCGTATTGACGTTGCGTCTTGCCGGGTATATATACACCCATATAGTAGCCTTGTAAGACAACCGTGAGATTCAATACAAACAACAAGGACCGAGAGGGCCCTGTAGCCATCAACATTGTTTTTTCCGTACGTACTCGTGTGAGTTGAGAGAGCTAGTTCTTTTGATCAGGCTAGATAGCTAGCTTGCTGATCGTTGTTAGCTGGTTCTTATACGTGTGCGCAACTCGCCGGAATACTTCGTTGTCGTCACGCCGAACTGCACTCGGCATTTGGGGCTGGGCCAACAATTGGTATCAGAGCCTCGCGGAGGATCTCCTAGTAACGGGAGGTCATGACGGGCAAGGATCAAGGCGAGTACTCCGGTGCGCCTGCGGGTGCATCGGTGTCGTCGCAGTACCCGCGGTATGATCACGGCAACTACACGACGTGGGCGAAACGGATGGAGTGGGCCATGGAGGGCAACGACATCTGGGAGGCTGTCGATCCCGGCGGCGACGAGTTCAAGAAGGACGCGTCGAAGTACCGCAAGGACCGACAGGCACTCACGGCCATCGGCTCCGTGGTGCCAGCGGACGTGATGCATCACCTGATCTCGAAGGATTCTGCAAAGGCGGCGTGGGAGACACTCAAGACGTTGAATCTTGGGCACGAGCGCGTCCGCAGGGCTACCCTACAAACCTTGCAGAAGAAGTACGAGAACCTGGAGATGGAAGGAGATGAGACGCTGGACGCTTTTGCCTCGAGGGTAGCCACAATTGTCAACGGGATTCGCGCGCAAGGTGAGAAGCTGGAAGATATCTCAGTCGTAATGCGTTTCCTTCGCGCGGCACCGCCGCGGTACATATCTGTGGTGTCGACAATCGAGCAATGCGTTGATCTCACCACCCTCACGATGGATGACCTGGTTGGACGGTTCAAGGCGCATGACGAGCGGATGAAGATCACCTACGGCGACGCGAATCAAGATGAGCACCTCATGCTTACACGTGCCCAATGGCAGGCAATGGTCGCCAAGGAGAGGAGCGATAAAGCATCTGGCAGTGGCGATGGTTCGGTCCCGGCGAAGAAGTCGGACAGCAAGCCGAAGAAGCCAAAGAAGAAATTCGACAAGAAGAATCTTCGCTGCCATAAGTGCAATCAGCTCGGGCACTTCAAATCGGAGTGTCCTAACCGTTCAAAGGAGAAGGCTCTCATGGCGAAGGAAGGAGATGATGGACCGATGATGCTCATGCTTGAAGCTTGCGAGTTAATGACCACCAAGGAATCAACTCCTTAGGAGTCCGCTACGGAGATCGTCACGCTCATGGAAGAGAAGGTCTTCCCACGGAGGATGCAAACGGCTCACGACGTTTGGTACCTCGACACAGGCGCTAGCAACCACATGACCGGCGACAAGGATCAGTTTTCTGAGTTGAACCTCACGGTTGGAGGCTCCGTTCGATTCGGCGATGGGTCGAAGGTGGAGATTGCAGGACGAGGCACTGTTCTGTTTGAGTTGAAGGATGGAGGTCACAAGGTACTCACTGACGTGTACTATATTCCCAAGCTTAAGACCAACATTATCAGTCTTGGTCAGCTCGCGGAGCGTGGATGCAAGATCGTGTTGGAGGACGAGTTCCTGTGGGGATATGACCGCCAAAGGCAGCTCATCATGAAGGTGGAGAGGTCAAAGAATATACTCTACATCCTCAATCTCAATCGGGCGGATCCAGTATGTTTCCAAGGGAGGGACAATATCGAGCAAGTAAGGTTCTTGAGTTGGTGCATGGAGACTTATTCGGACCAATCACGCCGGCGACCCCCACCGGGAACAAGTACTTTTTGCTCATTGTCGACGACTTCAGTAGATACATGTGGGTTGTGCTGCTGAAGAGTAAGGATCAAGCTTTGCAAGCGTTCAGGATTGTGAAGATGGCAGCCGAGGTGGAGTCCGAGGCAAAGTTGAAGGCCCTTCGTACCGATCGGGGTGGGGAGTTCAAATCCAATGAATTCAAGGAGTTTTGCGAAGCTCATGGGATTTGGCGGTATCTCACCGCACCATATTCACCGCAGCAAAACGGTGTTGTGGAAAGAAGGAACCAAACCGTGGTGGCCATGGCACGCAGCATGATGAAGAGCAAAGGCATGCCAGGCAGGTTTTGGGGTGAGGCAGTTAGTACAGCTGTCTATTTGCTGAACAGGGCGCCAACTAAGAGTGTAGTTGGTATGACGCTGTACGAAGCATGGTACGGGCACAAGCCCTCGGTTGATCATCTTCGCACTTTCGGGTGCGTGGCGCATGTGAAGACGGTGACCGGGCATACTAGCAGGTTGGCGGATCGAAGTACTCCAATGGTCATGATCGGCTATGAATACGGTTCGAAGGCGTATCGCGCGTACAATCCAGTGAACAAAAAGTTGGTGGTGACACGTGACGTCGTCTTCGAGGAGGAGAAATAATGGAATTGGGGCTCTGCGGAACCGGTACAATCAATTTCTGATGAAATATTTACTGTAGTCTACAGTGATTCGCATGCAGATGATCAAGAAACGGCGTCCCGTGGCGTTACGGATTTAGGCGCTGGTTCAGAAGATGGAAGGCCGGAAGTGAGCAGCAACAGCGCTACGCCTGGAGAGGTATCTCTGCGTGGGAGTCCCGACACGAGCAGCAGCTCACGCGCTGCACCTGGAGGCTCGGCGTCGCCCTCCAGTCCACGCGCGGACGAGAGCCCTGGAGCAAGTGGCCCATCAGCTGCACACTCCCATCCAGGAGGGACTAGCGGTAGTCCAGAAGTGGACGCGGGCGACGATGTCACGTCGCCAACATGCAGTACACCGACAGAAACTGCAGGAAATTCAGTAGACGCTGAAACAAGTACTACGTCAGCTCCCACGTCTCCTCCAAGTGCACGGGAAGAAAGGAGACGGCCACCTACTCCATAAAAATTCCGAAGTGTACTGGAGTTGTATCCGCCGGAGACCCTTCGTACAGCGCGTGCGCGAGGGAGAGGACAAGGTCGGTGTTTACTCACCGAGGAGCCGACGAAATTCGAGGATGCTAATACGAAGGAGTGTTGGCGTCGTGCTATGGATGAGGAGTTGGGATCGATCAAAGACAATGATACATGGGAGCTTGTCGATCTACCCAACAATCACAAGGCCATAGGGCTCAAGTGGGTGTACAAGATCAAGAAGGATGCCGAAGGGAAGTTGGTGAAACACAAAGCTCAGCTAGTGGTCAAGGGATACGTGCAAGAGCAAGGTGTGGATTTTGAAGAAGTGTTTGCTCCCGTTGCAAGGATGGAATCGGTGAGATTACTTATCTCTCTCGCAGCTCAAGAATCTTGGAACTTGCATCACATGGATGTGAAATCCGCGTTTTTGAATGGGGAGTTAGAAGAAGAAGTTTATGTGAAGCAACCACCGGGATACATCAAAGAGGGAGAAGAACACAAGGTTTTGAAGCTACACAAGGCGTTGTACGGGCTACGGCAAGCCCCTCGGGCGTGGAACATCAAGCTTGATCGTACATTGATCTCTCTCGGATTCGAGAAGAGCCCACTGGAGCATGCGATGTATAAGCGAGGTATAGGAAGGGATCATCTACTAGTTGGCACCTATGTTGATGATCTATTGATAACCGGAGCGGATGAGAAGGAGATTGCAAAGTTCAAGCTACAGATGAAGGAGTTATTCAAGATGAGTGATCTAGGCTTGTTGAGCTACTACCTTGGGATCGAGGTACATCAAAAGCTGGGTGAGATCACGCTGTGCCAAGAGGCATATGCAAAGAAGATACTCGAGAAGTGTGGCATGGAAGAATGCAATCCAACTCATGTTCCGATGGAACCTCGTCCTGAGCAAAAGGAGTGAAGCACCTGCGGTTGATGCAACGGAGTATAGGAGCGTTGTCGGAAGTTTGAGGTATCTCATTAACACAAGACCCGACTTGGCCTATTCCGTTGGCTATGTGAGTCGCTTCATGGAAGCACCCACAATGGAGCATTGGACAGCCGTGAAGCATATACTCAGGTATATCAAAGGGACAACAAACTTTGGTATTGTCTACTCGAAAGAGAAGGAGGAGGTGAAGCTACTTGGCTACAGTGATAGCGACATGGCAGGAGATATAGACGACCGTAAGAGTACCTCGGGCATGGCATATTTCTTGGGAATAAGCATAGTAAGTTGGCTATCGCAAAAGCAAAAATTGGTGGCACAGTCATCCTGTGAAGCTGAGTATATTGCGGCTGCAACTGCGGCGTGTCAACGTGTGTGGCTAAGGAGTCTACTTGGTGATCTCACCAATCGGGAGGCGGAACAAGTGGTGCTCAATATTGACAACAAGTCTGCAATTTCATTGTGCAAGAATCCGGTGCATCATGACAGGAGTAAGCACATTGATACGAAGTATCACTACATACGGCAGTGTGTAGAGGAGAGCAAGATTGAAGTCAACTATGTTTGCACCAATGATCAGCTTGCGGATATCCTAACTAAATCTTTGGAACCATCTAGTGCTCAAGGTGACAGTGTGGGGTTACCTAGATGGGGAATGCGAACTTTAAGGTGTGCTTTTATAGCCCTACGCGATGAATTGGTGTTCGTTATCCAACCGGAGAGTAGTTCAGGGTAGCATAGTGAAGAGAAGATATTTATGTGTTCACTTATGTTTTCATTATTGATAGTGTCCACTAGTGAAAGTATGATCCCTAGTCCTTGTTTCTAAGCATTAAAGCACCATTTACAACCAGTCCTGCTACATGTTTGCTCGCTGCCATTTTTATTTCAGATTGCAATTACCACTTATAATCATCCATATGACTTGTATTTCACTATCTCTTCGCCGAACTAGTGCACCTATACACCTGACAAGTGTATTTGGTGTGTTGGGGACATAAGAGACTTCTTGTATCTTAATTGCAGGGTTGCTTGAGAGGGATATCTTTGACCTCTTCCTCCCTGAGTTCGATAAACCTTGGGTGATCCACTTAAGGGAAACTTGTTGCTGTTCTATAAACCTCTGCACTTGGAGGCCCAACACTGTCTACAAGAATAGAAGCGTGCATAGACATCAAGCTCTTTTCTAGTGTCATTGTCGGGGAGGTAAGGTAAAAGGTACTCACATCCTCTGGCTACTAAGCTATCTTCTAGTACTTTTGCTGGTGTGTGAATGCTTGATGACTCCTTGATGGTTCCAGAAAACTTGTTGGCTGATGTGGAGTCTTGTTGGGAACCCCAAGAGCAAGGTGTAAAGAGTACAACAGCAAGTCTTCCCTCAGTTGAGACCGAGGTTATCGAACCATTAGGAGGAAGGAAACGTCACAAAGGTGTTGCAAGCAACGCGGAGACCTGCACAACACAAACTCAAGACTTTGCCCCAACGAATCAGTGAGGTTGTCAAGCTCACCGATTTGCTGTAACAAAGGATTAAACGTATGGTGTGGAAGGTAATGGTTTGCAACAAGTAAACAAGTAACAGTGGAAGATGTATCAATGGTAAAGATTGGACCGGGGTCCATAGTGTAGGGGTTCGTAGCATGGAAAACAAAAATTTTCTATCGCATACAAACAAACAAGCCAAGATCTATCTATTAGATTGTAGCAACGAGTCGATGGAATAACTCACCCTCGAAGATTCCAAAGTGTTTAACGAGAGCAGATTCTCGTGGGTGATGTAGTCGTACTCTTTCCGATCTCAAGATCGCGTAGACGATCCTTCCAGCGCCGCGTTCCCGCAGCGCTCCCGCAGTCGGTCACACGTTCGGTACTCGATGAAGACCTTCCTCTCCCTTGTTCCAGCAGGCAGCGGAGGTTGTAGCACTCTCCTCGCGATTCCGGCAGCACAACGGCGTGGTACCGGAGGTAGAGGGGAAATCCCGCAGGGCTTCGCCTTAAGCCGGTGCGAGTATGGTGGAGCTTATGAGAGAGGCTATTAGTGGTCTAGTAATTAGACACACCAATTAGAGGGCTCTAAACCAATTAGAAGGCTCTAAACCGAATAGCTCTAAACCGGGGTCTAGATCTAGGGTTTAGTTTAGAGGATAGGAAACTTGTGTGTGTAGGAGGGGAGCCCTGCCCCTCCTTATATAGGTGGGAGGGTGTGGGCGCGCCAGGGGAGGGAGGGAGTCCCTCCCCAACTCGGCCTTGGGCTGGCCGCCGGCTTGGAGGAGAGAAACTCCTCCTCCAAGTCGACTCCAACTCCTCTTGCTTGTTTCCCACAGTTTCTTGTTTTTGGCAGTTTGACTTTCAAACTGGACATTTGACTTTTCTGTTTTAGGATTCAATTTAATCCTATATTTGGGACAGCAAGAACACTTAGTACATGATGCAATCATTCCAATATGTAATGACACATTCATGTACCCCTTCCCCCCCGGAGTGCCGGACAATCCGGAACCTTCTAGAATATCCCCGATGAAAACACCGGAATCATTCCCGAACTCCGAAACGGGACTTTCCTTATATGAATCTTATTCTCCGGACCATTCCGGATCACCTCGTGATATCCCGGATCCCATCCGAGACTCCGAACAACATTCGGTCTCTTTCTCATAATACCATAACTACTCAAACAACGTCGAATCCTTAAGTGTGTCTCCCCACGGTTCGTGAATTATGTGGACATGATCGAGACACTTCTCCGAACAATAACCAATAGAGGAATCTGGAAATTCATATGGCTCCCACATATTTCTACGATTACTTTGCGATCGAATGAACCACTTACATACGATACCAATTTCCCTTTGTCTCACGATATGTTACTTATCCGAGGTTATGATCGTCGGTATCTCTGCATACCTAGTTCATCCTCGTTACTGATAAGTACTCTTTTCTCGTTCCCGTGATATGTGATCCCTTGTGACCAAGTCACATGCTTGCAAGCTAATTGGATGACATTTCACCGAGAGGGCCCAGAGAATATCTATCCGTCATGTGGATGGACAAATCCCACTCTTGATCCATGTGTTTCAACCAATACTTTCCGAACACTCAATGCCACCTTTATAGCCACCCTGTTACGGTGTGGTGTTTGATGACATCAAAGCATCCATCCAGTAAAGGTGATATGCATGATCTCATGGTCGAAGGAATTAGGTTACTATGTATCAGAAAGCATATAGCAATTGAACTATTGAAATGACTTGATCTTTATGCTACGCTTGTCTATAGGAGTATGTCCACCATATCATTCTCCTAACGATATGATCTTGTTGTTGATAACATCTCAATGTTCATGACAAAGAAACCACATCATCAATCAACCAACAAGCTAGTGAAGTATAGAGGCTATACTAGGGACTTCAAATTAAGTTTACAAATCACACAAGTATTAATGGTTTCCTTGTTAATACTATTATAGCATGAATGCAAACATTTATCATAAACACAAAGATATATAATAATAACTATATTTATTATTACCTCTAGGGCATATCTCCAACAGTCTCCCACTTGCACTAGAGTCATCTAATCTAGATTACACGGTAATATACCGAACACCCATGGCAGTTTGGTGTTGGTCATGTTTTGCCCTCGGGAGAGGTTTAGTCAACGGATCCGCCACATTCAGATCTGTGTGTACTTTGCAAATCTTTATATCCCCATCCTGGATATGTTCTCGAATAGCGTGAAAACGCAGCTTGATATGCTTCAGCTTCTTGTGTGACCTTGGTTCTTGCGCATTGGCTATGGCGCCCATGTTATCACAGTAGATAGACATTGGGTCCAGCGCACTAGGAACCACACCCAGCTCTGTAATGAACTCTTTCATCCATATCGCTTCTTGTGAAGCCTCTGAAGCAGCCATGTATTCCGATTCAGTTGAAGATCTCGCCACAACGCTTTGCTTTGCACTCCTCCAGCTAACTGCTGCACCATTCAAAATAAATACGTATCCAGATTGTGATTTAGAATCATCTGGATCGGTGTTCCAACTAGCATCGGTGTAACCATTAACAACGAGCTGTTCATCACCTCCATAAGAAAGAACCATATCCTTAGTTCTTCTCAAGTACTTAAGGATGTTTTTGACCGCTGTCCAATGATCCACTCCTGGATCACTTTGATATCTGCTAGTTAAACTAACAGCATATGCGATGTCGGGTCTAGTACATAGCATGGCATACATTAGAGATCCTATGGCTGAGGCATAGGGAGTCTTACTCATCCTTTCTCTATCTTCTGCCGATGTCGGACTTTGAGTTTTACTCAAGGTCGTATTGGGCAACATGGGCAAGAACCCTTTCTTGCTATCTTCCATTCCAAACCTCTTTAGAACTTTGTCCAAATATGTACTTTGTGACAATGATATTTGGCGTTTCGATCTATCTCTATAAATCTTTATGCCTAATATGTAAGCTGCTTCGCCAAGATCCTTCATTGAAAAACTATTATTCAAATACTCTTTGACACTATTAAGAAGGTCTACATCATTCCCAATCAACAATATGTCATCCACATACAGTATTAAGAATGCTACAGAGCTCCCACTCACTTTTTTTGTAAATACAAGCTTCTCCATAAGTTTGTACAAAACCAAAACTTTTGATTACCTTATCAAAACGTTGATTCCAACTTCGGGATGCTTGCTTCAACCCATAGATGGACCGTTGAAGTTTGCATACCTTGTTAGCATCTTTAGGATCGACAAAACCTTTGGGTTGTATCATATACAACTCTTCATCAATGTCTCCATTGAGGAATGTTGTTTTGACATCCATCTGCCATATCTCATAATCATAATATGCAGCGATTGCTAACATAATCCTCACAGACTTTAGCTTCGCTACCGGTGAGAAAGTCTCATCGTAGTCAACTCCTTGAATTTGTCGAAACCCTTTTGCGACAAGTCGAGCTTTATAGACAGTAACATTACCATCAGCATCTGTTTTCTTCTTGAAAATCCATTTGTTCTCGACAGCCTTCCGGCCATCCGGTAAGTCCACCAAAGTCCATACTTGATTTTCGTACATGGATCCTATCTCGGATTTCATGGCTTCTTGCCATTTATTGGAATCTGGGCTCATCATCGCTTCCTCATATGTCTCGGGGTCATCGGTGTTGTCCACCAACATGACATTCATAACGGAATCATACCAATCTGGAGTGGTACGAGTTCTCGTTGACCTCCGAGGCTCTGTAGCAACTTCAACCGAAGTTTCATGATCACTATCATTAGCTTCCTCTCTTATTGGTGCAGGCACCACAGGAACTTCTTCCGGTGCTGCGCTACTCGCAATTTCGAGAGAAGGTTCGACAACCTCGTCGAGTTCTACTTTCCTTCCAGTCACTTCTTTCGAGAGAAATTCCTTCTCTAGAAAGGATCCATTCTTGGCAACGAAGATTTTGCCTTCGGATCTATGATAGAAGGTATACCCAATAGTTTCCTTCGGGTATCCTATGAAGACGCATTTTTCCGCTTTGGGTTCAAGCTTGTCCGGCTGTAACTTCTTTACATAGGCTTCGTATCCCCAAACTTTAAGGAACGACAATTTAGGTTTCTTCCCAAACCATAATTCATACGGTGTCGTTTCAACGGATTTAGATGGTGCCCTATTTAAAGTGAATGCGGCTGTTTCTAATGCATAACCCCAAAATGATAGCGGTAAATCTGTAAGTGACATCATAGAACGAACCATATCTAAGAGAGTTCGATTACGACGTTCAGACACACCATTACGCTGTGGTGTTCCCGGCGGTGTCAATTGTGAAAGTATTCCGCACTTCTTTAAATGCTCGCCAAACTCGTAACTTAGATATTCACCTCCACGATCAGAACGTAGAAATTTAATCTTCTTGTTACGTTGATTCTCTACCTCACTTTGAAACTCCTTAAACTTTTCGAAAGTTTCGGACTTATGTTTCATGAAATATATATACCCATATCTACTCAAGTCATCCGTGAAGGTAAGAACATAACGATAACCACTGCGCGATGCTACACTCATTGGACCACACACATCGGTATGTATGATTTCCAATAAGTCTGTAGCTCGCTCCATCATACCAGAAAATGGAGTCTTAGTCATTTTACCCATCAGACATGCTTCGCATCTTTCAAGTGATTCAAAATCAAGTGATTCAAGAAGTCCATCGGAATGGAGTTTCTTCATACGCTTCACTCCAATGTGACCAAGACGACAGTGCCACATATAGGTCAAATTATCGCTTGATTTCAAACGTTTAGCCTCAATGTTATTAATATGTGTATTTCTACTATCGAGATTCAATATGAATAGACCATCTATCAAAGGTGCATGTGCATAAAACACATTACTCATATAAATCGAACAACCATTATTCTCAGATTTAAACAAGTAACTGTCTCGCAATAAACAAGATCCTGATATAATGTTCATGCTTAATGCAGGCACCAAATAACAATTATTTAAGTATAAAACTAATCCCGATGGTAGATGAAGAGGTAGCGTGCCGACCGCGATCACATCAACCTTTGATCCGTTTCCTACGCGCATCGTCACCTCGTTCTTCACTAGCTTCCGTTTATTCTGCAGCTCCTGTTTCGAGTTACAAATATGAGCAACCGAACCAGTATCAAATACCCAGGCACTACTACGAGTACTAGTGAGATACACATCAATAACATGTATATCAGATATACCTTTCTTCTTGATGTTGCCGTTCTTCAAATCCGCCAAGTACCTTGGGCAATTCCGCTTCCAGTGACCTTCTCCCTTGCAGTAAAAGCACTTAGTTTCAGGTTTAGGTCCAGCCTTGGTCTTCTTCGTCGGCGTGGTAACTTTCTTACCACCCTTCTTGAAGTGTCCCTTTTGCTTAGACTTGCCTTTCTTGAATTTGGTGGTCTTATTGACCATCAACACTTGGTGCTCTTTCTTGATCTCCACTTCTGCAGATTTTAACATAGCAAATAGTTCTGGCAACTCTTTGTTCATGTTCTGCATGTTGTAGTTCATCACAAAATTCTTGTAACTTGGTGGTAGTGATTGGAGGATGCGGTAAACTCCCAAAGTATTAGGAATCACTATACCCAAACTTTGAAGTTTATTTGCGTGCCCAGACATCTTAAGCACATGCTCACTGACGGAGCTACCCTCTTCCATCTTGCAGTTAAAGAACTTTTCAGAAGCTTCATAACTTTCAATTGCCGCATGAGTCTCAAAGATTAATTTGAGATCCTCGACAATATCATATGGATCTGACTCTTCAAACCTTTTCTGAAGCTCCGATTCTAAACCATACAAGATAGCACACTGAACTATGGAGTACTGATTCTTCCGAGCAAGGTAAACATTCTTTACTTCATCGGTAGCATCAGCTGCAGGTGGGTCACCTAGCGGTGCATCCAGCACATAGGTCAAATTACCAGCTGTGAGGACAATCCTCAAATTGCGGAACCAATCCGCGAAGTTGCTTCCATTGTTTTTCAACTTTTCTTTCTCTAGGAACGCATTAAAATTGATGGTAGGGGCTGCCATTGATCTACAACATATTTGCAATAGTTTAGACTAAGTTTATGACAAATTGAGTTCAAATTAATTAATGAAATTAAACTAGGTGAACTCCCACTCAAAACAACATCCCTCACATTGTTTTAGTGATCACACGAACCAAATCCACTACATCAACACCGATCATCACGAGAGCTGATATAGTTTTAATGGCGAACAATCATCATGTTCATCATATCTACTATATGATTCATGCTTTGCCTTTCGGCGATCCGTGTTCCTGAGGCCATGTCTGTACATGCTAGGCTCGTCAAGATCAAACCTTAGCTTCCGCATAAGCAAATCTGGCTTGCTTACGTTGTATTCACCCGCGGAATCAAAGACACCCGATCATCACGTGGTGCTTCGAAGCAGCAAGCTTTGGCAACGGTGCATACTAAGGGTGAACACTCTAGAACTTGAAATTTATGTGCATGAGGGATCATCTTATAATGCTACCGTCGTCTACTAAGCAATACAAGATGCATAAAGGATTAACATCACATGCAATTCATAATATGTGATATGATATGGCCTTTCTTCTTTGTGCTTCCGATCTCCATCTTCAAGCACGAATATGATCTCCATCATCACCGGCATAGCATCAAGGTCAATGACGCTTCTCCATGGTTGTCGTCCACCAGCTTCAACTATTACAACTATTTTGAATAGACACGCAGGTCTTAACAGAAATTAAAGACAACCATATGGCTCCTGCCGGTTGCCAACTTACAATAAGGAACATTGCATACATCAAATATAATCACAATCATGGCCATATCACATCACTGCACACCCCTGCAAAACAAAGTTAGACGCTTCTACTTTCTTTGCATATTTTACGTGGTTTGGGGCTTTCCATAAGTGTCGTTCTAACTTACGAACAAGAACCACAACATTGATACTAGCATTGTTGATCACCCGTTGTAAATTGGATCTTTACTATGCTAGGAGAAACAGGCACCCGCAAAGCCACTTATGCAAAACGAGTTGCATGTCAAGCGTGGAGCAAGTCTCATGAACGATGTCATGTAAGGTTAGCCCGGGCCGCTTCATCCCAACATACCGCAAGATGCAAAGTACACAAAAAGCAATCTACAATAAAAGCATCAACGCCCACAATGACCATTGTGTTCTACTCGTGCAACAGATCTACATATAGACACGGCTCTGATACCACTGTAGGGGTTCGTAGCATGGAAAACAAAAATTTTCTATCGCATACAAACAAACAAGCCAAGATCTATCTATTAGATTGTAGCAACGAGTCGATGGAATAACTCACCCTCGAAGATTCCAAAGTGTTTAACGAGAGCAGATTCTCGTGGGTGATGTAGTCGTACTCTTTCCGATCTCAAGATCGCGTAGACGATCCTTCCAGCGCCGCGTTCCCGCAGCGCTCCCGCAGTCGGTCACACGTTCGGTACTCGATGAAGACCTTCCTCTCCCTTGTTCCAGCAGGCAGCGGAGGTTGTAGCACTCTCCTCGCGATTCCGGCAGCACAACGGCGTGGTACCGGAGGTAGAGGGGAAATCCCGCAGGGCTTCGCCTTAAGCCGGTGCGAGTATGGTGGAGCTTATGAGAGAGGCTATTAGTGGTCTAGTAATTATACACACCAATTAGAGGGCTCTAAACCAATTAGAAGGCTCTAAACCGAATAGCTCTAAACCGGGGTCTAGATCTAGGGTTTAGTTTAGAGGATAGGAAACTTGTGTGTGTAGGAGGGGAGCCCTGCCCCTCCTTATATAGGTGGGAGGGTGTGGGCGCGCCAGGGGAGGGAGGGAGTCCCTCCCCAACTCGGCCTTGGGCTGGCCGCCGGCTTGGAGGAGAGAAACTCCTCCTCCAAGTCGACTCCAACTCCTCTTGCTTGTTTCCCACAGTTTCTTGTTTTTGGCAGTTTGACTTTCAAACTGGACATTTGACTTTTCTGTTTTAGGATTCAATTTAATCCTATATTTGGGACAGCAAGAACACTTAGTACATGATGCAATCATTCCAATATGTAATGACACATTCATGTACCCCTTCCCCCCCGGAGTGCCGGACAATCCGGAACCTTCTAGAATATCCCCGATGAAAACACCGGAATCATTCCCGAACTCCGAAACGGGACTTTCCTTATATGAATCTTATTCTCCGGACCATTCCGGATCACCTCGTGATATCCCGGATCCCATCCGAGACTCCGAACAACATTCGGTCTCTTTCTCATAATACCATAACTACTCAAACAACGTCGAATCCTTAAGTGTGTCTCCCCACGGTTCGTGAATTATGTGGACATGATCGAGACACTTCTCCGAACAATAACCAATAGAGGAATCTGGAAATTCATATGGCTCCCACATATTTCTACGATTACTTTGCGATCGAATGAACCACTTACATACGATACCAATTTCCCTTTGTCTCACGATATGTTACTTATCCGAGGTTATGATCGTCGGTATCTCTGCATACCTAGTTCATCCTCGTTACTGATAAGTACTCTTTTCTCGTTCCCGTGATATGTGATCCCTTGTGACCAAGTCACATGCTTGCAAGCTAATTGGATGACATTTCACCGAGAGGGCCCAGAGAATATCTATCCGTCATGTGGATGGACAAATCCCACTCTTGATCCATGTGTTTCAACCAATACTTTCCGAACACTCAATGCCACCTTTATAGCCACCCTGTTACGGTGTGGTGTTTGATGACATCAAAGCATCCATCCAGTAAAGGTGATATGCATGATCTCATGGTCGAAGGAATTAGGTTACTATGTATCAGAAAGCATATAGCAATTGAACTATTGAAATGACTTGATCTTTATGCTACGCTTGTCTATAGGAGTATGTCCACCATATCATTCTCCTAACGATATGATCTTGTTGTTGATAACATCTCAATGTTCATGACAAAGAAACCACATCATCAATCAACCAACAAGCTAGTGAAGTATAGAGGCTATACTAGGGACTTCAAATTAAGTTTACAAATCACACAAGTATTAATGGTTTCCTTGTTAATACTATTATAGCATGAATGCAAACATTTATCATAAACACAAAGATATATAATAATAACTATATTTATTATTACCTCTAGGGCATATCTCCAACACATAGTTCACTAGAGGTGCTCTCCTTAGATAAACAACATGGCATGAAGGGTAAACAAATTATAGCGGGGCAATTGACAGGAACTGAGCAAGGCATAACAATGCAATTACTAGCCAGAAAGATCCTATGAGGTTGATTGGGCAATACAACAATATACATAGACCGTAATCCAACTGCATCTATGACTAGAAGTCCACCTTCAGTTTATCATCCGAACCCCCTCCAGTATTAAGTTGCAAGCAACAGACAACTGCTTTAAGCAAAGTGTGTAAGGTAAACAATCCACATGTTCCATGAACAAGGGACCATTGTTTTCTCCCTAGTAGCAACAGCACATCTACAACCGAAGATATTTCTGTCACTTCCCTTGGAAACTAGAGGCATGAACCCACTATCGAGCATAAATACTCCCTCTTAGAGTCACTAGTAACTACTTGGCCAAGATAACCACTAGCAACGGAGAGCATGCAAGATCACAAACAACACAGACATGATAGAATCATAAATATAGAACCATTAATCAAACCAACATAATAATATCAATATCCATCGGATCCTCGCAAACACAACATGCATGATTACAAATAGATTAGATCTTGATCATGAACGGAGCTCACAAGATCTATACATGAAAGCACAAAGCAGGAGATACAACCATATAGCTACTACATTGACCCATAGTCCAAGGTGGAACTACTCACGAATCATACCGGAGAGAAGGCCTCCGGGATGATCTCCCCTCCGGCAGGGTGCCGGGAAGAGCTTCAGATCCCCCTGATCTAGGGACAATGGTGGCGGCGGCCATAGACGATTTCGTGTATTTCTGATCGGGTACCAAGAGTTTCTGTATCTGGGGCTTCTTATAGGTGAAGGGGCGAGTCCGGGAGGCGACCAGGGTCGCCAAACCCTATCCAGGCGTGGGTCCACCTGACCCCATGCCTGGGGTGGGTCTGCCCCCTGGCCAGCCCCTCCGGCTCTCCTCTAGACTTCTTGTTCCCCACGAAAAGTTATTGACTTTGGCGTTTGTCCCGTCCAATTCCGAGAATATTTCTTTACTAACTTTTCTTAAACCAAAAACAACAGAAAATAGGCATCAGGCACTGTTGCAACTTGTTAATAGGTTAGTACCAGAAAACATGTAAAAAGCACCTCAAGTGTAGACAAGTAAAGCAAAGTTGATACTAAACAAGCATGGATCATCAAAAATTATAGATACGTTTCCAACGTATCAGCATCCCCAAGCTTAACTCCTGCTCGTCCTCGAGTAGGTAAGTGATAAACAGAATAATTTTTGAGGTGACATGCACCCTCACAATAAAGATCCAACCATTTGCAAACATTGAAAGCTGGGATCAAAGAACTCTAAACATGTGCATGAAAGATGGAGTTCTAACAATAGGACATGGTAATTATGCATGCAACATGGTAAGCTACAAACAAAGATCATGAATAATATGCATTGAAAAACATTTGTTTGTTTCACATGCAGAAAACATAGCATAGTGGCAATGAGATTGTCCCTCATAGAGTAGAAATATAATGCATAGGACACCTGCAAAGTTCACAAGGGTGACTAGAAACAGATAGCACATGAACAAGTAATAACACAATATGCATCAATTAGTAAGCTTTGGAACATTGCACACAGAATGACAAATATGCTCTCTTAATGGTGCCTAAAGGTAGAAGGTGAAGACTCAAATAATAGTGCAAGAAAGGCCTTTTTGTAAAGGAAGCAGGGATTACAAGTTTCAAAAAGAGCTTCCAAAAATTATGGTACTTATTAGCTTTCAGCCCTCATTGCCCCTATCATAAGCATCTTGAAGTGGTTAAGGTTAAAGTGGCAAAGCTGGAGTATATGCTTGACACAGTATAAGTTGGTAATCTCAAGTCCCTTGACTATGAGGGCTACACCTCATGGATACTCAACTTAGGGCCCAGGCAAGTTCTTGTCACTGTAAGTATTTGCGTATCATTGAGAACCGCCAACTGGGTACCCCTTGCACATGGTACAGGAGCTTTCCCATAACCAAAATGACAAGGCAAGCAGACAATGAGCATCGCAACAATTCTTCTTATGTACCATGGGAATATGGTGCTTTTTTCTCTCTTTCCTATTTTCTCAACGTGTCTCTCTTTTTTAAAAGAAGAATGCTTCATAGATGTCACTATGGTGATGCTGCAAGTTTCCACCATGATTAGGCATGGCTTAGGCTAGCGGCCCAGGCGTTTCTCTAACACAGAATACAAACTCCATGGACTTACAAGTTCCCACTTCATTTCACACCGGTAACATCCATATACAAAAGAGCATGATATCAACTGAGTACAACAAAGTACAAGTGCAATGTTGAAAACGTTCCCCATGACAGCACGGTTCTGCTAATTCCAACTTATAAGTGCAAGCATATACAACAAAGTAGCCTCAATGGTTCAAGTTTATTAGGGGCAAAGAATAAAATGTGCCATCAAGTTCATGAGGGCTTTAATCACTAAGTTTTCACATAACAAAATAGTTTTTAATTGGAAGATAGTTGAAAACAAGAATATACTTGGAATGGTGTAACACACCATGCATAGGAGTTTATAGTGGACACTTTGGAATAACTTGGTTTCTTGGGAGTTGGAAGCATGAGTATAACTTACTCATATAAGTGGAGGCTAGCAAAAGACTGGGAGCAACCAACTAAGAGAGCAATAATGGCCATAATTATGCAATGCAACAAAGCAAACTAATCAAAGCAAAGAGTGGTACTACAAGTCAAGTACTAAATGATCATAGAGGCTAATGGTGACTTGTCATAGTCATAACATGGTGTAAGCATGTGCCAAGTCAACCCAAGCAAAACATCAAAGGAGAATACCACAATACTATGCTTTTGCATGCTAAAACAACGCATAATTTCTTCAAGGCACATTAAGCAATCCCAATTGTTTGGAACAATACATGCTATAGCAATAATCACTAAGCATAATGCTAAAATAACACCTAGCATGTCATGCTAAAGTCTCAGTCACAGTCAATGCAAGCTCCTCTTGCACTTCAAGCAAGAACTTACTAATCCTTTCCAAACACCAAGCAAACTTATTTATAAAACAACACAACGAGAGCGGGGGTACAAACTATTAAAGAAAACTAAACAAACTAAGCAAAGCAAATAAAAACTAAGACGCTCCAAGAACAACACAACTGTGCATGAAACAATAAAAGTGAAGTGTCTAGATAGACCTGAGCTTTTTATTGATGAAGAAGGGGATGCCTTGGGCATCCCCAAGCTTTGACGCTTGTACCTCTTGGATATTTATTGGGGTGATACCATGGTGGCATCCCCAAGCTTGAGCTTTTGTCCATTCTTCATCTCATTGCATCATACTCTCTCTACACCTGAATTTTTTTCCTTTATACAAAACTTCACACAATCTTCATTAGCAACATTAGTTTATTCAAAAGGTATTAGACCACTGGAAAAGTTTTGGAACAACAAGGATTTTCACTAAAAACAAAAGCTACTGAAGTAACTCCTTCAAAGAAACTCAATTTACCTGAAGAGAGCTCAAAAAGGAATCAATAAGAAGCAAATGCAAATAATGGCAGAAATCTGTCAAAACAGACTAGCAAGTAGAAACGGATTTTTTCGAACATCTTCTGTTGCTCAAATAAAAAAGTGTTGAACTAACGAAAGTTAGACAACATACTAGGAGATTTATTCGTAAATTTTGAGATCAATCCGAGTTACAGAGCCTCCTCACTAATATTTTTGGTGGAGGACAGAAATCTGTTTCGGGACAGCAACTCCCCAAATCTTAGTTCCCTCTCATTAGAGGTCATTCTTGGCACAAAAAACAAACAAAAAGGATAAGGAGAGGTCATTACAGTAGTAATAACTTCCAAAACTCAAGGAAACTCTTGGGTTATCTCCCAACAAGTACTTTTCTTTAATGCCTTTAAGTTAGGCACAAGAAGCAAGAAGAATCAAGTATTTTCAAATGAAGAATTGCCCCTCTTGTTCCTTCTTTTTTTACCTTTATTTTTCTTCTTAGGGAATATATGATTGCTTACCGGAGGAGTAAAATGCATGATGCCTTCTATCACGTCTATTACTGCCCCAAGGTGTTTTAGTAGAGATCTTCCAAGTGTGATCTGTCCTTTGCCTACACATTCAATAACAAGATAATCAGTAGACACCATTTTCCCTGAGATTTTTGTAAACACACCTTCAGATATTCCAATGGGCAATATAGTGGCGTTGTTGGTAAGAGAGATTTTCTCTCCTCCTTCAATAAGCCCCCAAAGACTCAAGGAATCAAAAATATCTTTAGGCATGAGACAAAATTCAGACATGATATCACAACGAGCATCAAAAAGTGTAGTGTCTTATTGAGACTTTAATTGTGGGAAACCAATTTGAAGGCTCAGAATTTATAGGAACATAATCATGGTAAGCCCTAAGAGTGTGATAGCAACTATTCATAGCAGCAATATTAGTCTCAAGAGTGTTCAACCTGGCAAAAATATTTGTGAAAGAGGAATCAGACTTGCCAGGTGTATTATAAATTGCAATCAGCCTTTTTATGGCATCAAAGGCTTCATCCTCAGTACAAAGAAAAATATCTTTCTCAACCACAACATCCAAAGCATATCTATAACGAAGAGCAATACCGCGGGAAAAACTATCAATAACCAAGCTGAGGTTACCTCAGGCTCAGTTTCCCTCTAGAAAGCAGAGATTCTAGACCAAGCTTCCTTAAAACTTTCTTCACTTTTTTTCTTAAAAGTGGAGATTTCTACCATAGGGGAAATAAAGGTTGATCCAAAACCTGACATGGCAGCAACTAGAGCTAGAACTATTTTTTTGTGTTTTTGAATAAAGCAAGCAAACCAAACTAGACTATTTTTTTGGTTTTTTGAAAAGAGGCAAACAAAACCAAGCAAAAGAAACAAAGCAAACTAAAAACAGAGTAAAGAGAAAGGAAGTGAAGGACTCCCCTAGTGAAGACGTCCTTGGCCTCCCCGGCAACAGCGCCAGAAAACTTGTTGATGACTCCTTGATGGGCCAGGAAACTTTTTGGCTGATGTGGAGTCTTGTTGGGAACCCCAAGAGCAAGGTGTGAAGATTACAGCAACAAGTCTTCCCTCAGTTGAGACCGAGGTTATCGAACCAGTAGGAGGAAGGAAACGTCACATAGGTGTTGCAAGCAACGCGGAGACCTACACAACACAAACTCAAGACTTTGCCCCAACGAAACAGTGAGGTTGTCAAGCTCACCAGTTTGCTGTAACAAAGGATTAAACGTATGGCGTGGAAGGTAATGGTTTGTAGCAAGTAAACAAGTAACAGCGGAAGATGTATCAATGGTAAAGATTGGACTGGGGTCCATAGTTCACTAGAGGTGCTCTCCTTAGATAAACAACATGACATGAAGGGTAAACAAATTACAGCGGGACAATTGAGAGGAACTGAGCAAGGCATAACAATGCAATTACTAGACAGAAAGATCCTATGAGGTTGATTGGCCAATACAACAATATACATAGACCGTAATCCAACTGCATCTATGACTAGAAGTCCACTTCAGGTTATCATCCGAAACCCCTCCAGTGTTAAGTTGCAAGCAACAGACAACTGCTTTAAGCAAAGTGTGTAAGGTAAACAATCCACATGTTCCATGAACAAGGGACCATTGTTTTCTCCCTAGTAGAAACAACACATCTACAACCGAAGAGATTTCTGTCACTTCCCTTGGAAACTAGAGGCATGAACCCACTATCGAGCATAAATACTCCCTGTTGGAGTCACTAGTAACTACTTGGCCAAGATAACCACTAGCAACGGAGAGCATGCAAGATCACAAACAACACAGACATGATAGAATCATAAAGATAGAACCATTAATCAAACCAACATAATAATCTCAATATCCATCGGATCCTCGCAAACACAACATGCATGATTACAAATAGATTAGATCTTGATCATGAACGGAGCTCACAAGATCTATACATGAAAGCACAAAGGAGGAGATACAACCATCTAGCTACTACATGGACTCATAGTCCAAGGTGGAACTACTCACGAATCATACCGGAGAGAAGGCCTCCGGGATGATCTCCCCTCCGGCAGGGTGCCGGGAAGAGCTTCAGATCCCCCGATCTAGGGACGATGGTGGCGGTGGCTACAGACGATTTCGTGGTTTTCTGATCGGGTACCGAGAGTTTCTGTATCGGGGGCTTGTTATAGGCGAAGGGGCGAGTCCGGGAGGCGACCAGGGTTGCCAAACCCTACCCAGGCACGGGTCCACCTGACCCCGCGCCTGGGGTGGGTCTGGCCCCCCTGGACAGCCCCTCCGGCTCTCCTCTGGACTTCTTGTTCCCCACGGAAAGTTATTGACTTTGGCGTTTGTCCCGTCCAATTCCGAGAATATTTCTTTACTAACTTTTCTGAAACCAAAAACAGCAGAAAACAGGCAGCTGACACTGTTGCAACTTGTTAATAGGTTAGTACCAAAAAACATGTAAAAAGCACCTCAAAGTGTAGACAAGTAAAACAAAGTTGATACTAAACAAGCATGGAACATCAAAAATTATAGATACGTTTCCAACGTATCAATGCTCAAAGTTATTTCCTTTAGATTCTGCAATTATATCTTTTTGTTTCTTGTTTTTATTTATTTTCACTAGTTAGGCTTAATGGAAAACAACAAAAAAATTAGTGAGCTTTATAGTATTTTTCCTAAGTTAGGACATGAAGTGTTTGAACAGAAAATTTAAAAACCTATGGAACTTTTAATGGAACCAAGAGGTAATCTATTAAACCAAGCTTTAGCTTCTGCTTTTAGTGAAAAAGGGAAGATCTTAGTAACAAAGTATTTGTGCATCTTAAAATCATTAGAGAATAAAGCAGTCATAGTGGAAAGCTCATTCATATGAGATACAACACTCTCATTTTCAGTCCCACAAAAAGGTTCTTTCTCAATAATGTCTAAATAGGATAAATCAAGAGAGAAATCATAATCTTTATCTTTAATAGCTATGGGAGAAGTGGCAAATTTAGGATTAGAAGATAGTTTAGGAATAATGTGTTGGAGATATGCCCTAGAGGTAATAATAAATGTAGTTATTATTATATATCTTTGTGTTTATGATAAATGTTTACATTCATGCTATAATAGTATTAACAAGGAAACCATTAATACTTGTGTGATTTGTAAACTTAATTTGAAGTCCCTAGTATGGCCTCTATACTTCACTAGCTTGTTGGTTGATTGATGATGTGGTTTCTTTGTCATGAACATTGAGATGTTATCAACAACAAGATCATATCGTTAGGAGAATGATATGGTGGACATACTCCTATAGACAAGCGTAGCATAAAGATCAAGTCATTTCAATAGTTCAATTGCTATATGCTTTCTGATACATAGTAACCTAATTCCTTCGACCATGAGATCATGCATATTGCCTTTACTGGATGGATGCTTTGATGTCATCAAACACCACACCGTAACAGGGTGGCTATAAAAGTGGCATTGGGTGTTCGGAAAGTATTGGTTGAAACACATGGATCAAGAGTGGGATTTGTCCATCCACATGACGGATAGATATTCTCTGGGCCCTCTCGGTGAAATGTCATCCAATTAGCTTGCAAGCATGTGACTTGGTCACAAGGGATCACATATCACGGGAACGAGAAAAGAGTACTTATCAGTAACGAGGTTGAACTAGGTATGCAGAGATACCGACGATCATGACCTCGGATAAGTAACATATCGTGAGACAAAGGGAAATTGGTATCGTATGTAAGTGGTTCATTCGATCGCAAAGTAATCGTAGAAATATGTGGGAGCCATATGAATTTCCAGATTCCTCTATTGGTTATTGTTCGGAGAAGTGTCTCGATCATGTCCGCATAATTCACGAACCGTAGGGAGACACACTTAAGGATTCGACGTTGTTTGAGTAGTTATGGTATTATGAGAAAGAGACCGAATGTTGTTCGGAGTCTCGGATGGGATCCGGGATATCACGAGGTGATCCGGAATGGTCCGGAGAATAAGATTCATATAAGGAAAGTCCCATTTCGGAGTTGGGGAATGGTTCCGGTGTTTTCATCGGGAACATTCTAGAAGGTCCCGGAATGTCCGGCACTCCGGGGGGAAGGGGTACATGAATGTGTCATTGCAAGTTGGAATGATTGCATCATGTACTAGGTGTTCTCGCTGTCCAAAATAAAGGGTTTATTTAATTCCTAAATTGGAAAAGTCAAACGGCTAATTTGAAAGTCAAACTGCCAATTTTGGGAAGTGGGAAAAGAGGAGGATTGGTGGAGGCCGAATTGGGGGAGGACTCCTCCCTTGGCCGGCGCCCCACCAAGCCGACTTGGGGAGGGACTCTCCTCCCCATGGCGCAGCCAGCCCTTCCACCTATATAAGGAGGGGCAGGGCTCCCCTCCTAGTACACACAAGTTCCTATCCTCTAAACTAGAAACTAGACCTAGACCCCGGTTTAGAGCTGTTTCGGTTTAGAGCCTTCTAATTGGTTTAGAGCCCTCTAATTGGTGTGTCTAATTACTAGACCACTAATAGCCTCTCTCATAAACTCCACCATACTCGCACCGGCTTAAGGCGAAGCCCTGCGGGATCTCCCCTCTACCTCCGGTACCACGCCGTTGTGCTGCCGGAATCGCGAGGAGAGTGCTACAACCTCCGCTGCCTGCTGGAACAAGGGAGAGGAAGGTCTTCGTCGAGTACCGAACGTGTGACCGACTGCGGGAGCGCTGCGGGAACGTGGCGCCGGAAGGATCGTCTACGCGATCTTGAGATCGGAAAGAGTACGACTACATCACCCACGAGAATCTGCTCTCGTTAAACACTTTGGAATCTTCGAGGGTGAGTTATTCCATCGACTCGTTGCTACAATCTAGTAGATAGATCTTGGCTTGTTTGTTTGTATGCGATAGAAAATTTTTGTTTTCCATGCTACGAACCCCTACAGTGGTATCAGAGCCGTGTCTATATGTAGATCTGTTGCACGAGTAGAACACAATGGTCATTGTGGGCGTTGATGCTTTTATTGTAGATTGCTTTTTGTGTACTTTGCATCTTGCGGTATGTTGGGATGAAGCGGCCCGGGCTAACCTTACATGACATCGTTCATGAGACTTGCTCCACGCTTGACATGCAACTCGTTTTGCATAAGTGGCTTTGCGGGTGCCTGTTTCTCCTAGCATAGTAAAGATCCAATTTACAACGGGTGATCAACAATGCTAGTATCAATGTTGTGGTTCTTGTTCGTAAGTTAGAACGACACTTATGGAAAGCCCCAAACCACGTAAAATATGCAAAGAAAGTAGAAGCGTCTAACTTTGTTTTGCAGGGGTGTGCAGTGATGTGATATGGCCATGATTGTGATTATATTTGATGTATGCAATGATCCTTATTGTAAGTTGGCAACCGGCAGGAGCCATATGGTTGTCTTTAATTTCTGTTAAGGCCTGCGTGTCTATTCAAAATAGTTGTAATAGTTGAAGTTGGCGGACGACAACCATGAAGAAGCGTCATTGACCTTGATGCTATGCCGGTGATGATGGAGATCATGTTCGTGCTTGAAGATGGAGATCGGAAGCACAAAGAAGAAAGGCCATATCATATCACATATTATGAATTGCATGTGATGTTAATCCTTTATGCATCTTGTATTGCTTAGTAGACGACGGTAGCATTATAAGATGATCCCTCATGCACATAAATTTCAAGTTCTAAAAGTGTTCACCCTTAGTATGCACCGTTGCCAAAGCTTGCTGCTTCGAAGCACCACGTGATGATCGGGTGTCTTTGATTCCGCGGGTGACTACAACGTAAGCAAGCCAGATTTGCTTATGCGGAAGCTAAGGTTTGTCTTGACGAGCCTAGCATGTACAGACATGGCCTCAGGAACACGGATCGCCGAAAGGTAAAGCATGAATCATATAGTAGATATGATGAACATGAAGATTGTTCGCCATTGAAACTATATCAACTCTCGTGATGATCGGTGTTGATGTAGTGGATTTGGTTCGTGTGATCACTAAAACAATGTGAGGGATGTTGTTTTGAGTGGGAGTTCACCTAGTTTAATTTCATTAATTAATTTGAGCTCAATTTGTCATAAACTTAGTCTAAACTATTGCAAATATGTTGTAGATCAATGGCAGCCCCTACCATCAATTTTAATGCGTTCCTAGAGAAAGAAAAGTTGAAAAACAATGGAAGCAACTTCGCGGATTGGTTCCGCAATTTGAGGATTGTCCTCACAGCTGGTAATTTGACCTATGTGCTGGATGCACCGCTAGGTGACCCACCTGCAGCTGATGCTACCGATGAAGTAAAGAATGTTTACCTCGCTCGGAAGAATCAGTACTCCATAGTTCAGTGTGCTATCTTGTATGGTTTAGAATCGGAGCTTCAGAAAAGGTTTGAAGAGTCAGATCCATATGATATTGTCGAGGATCTCAAATTAATCTTTGAGACTCATGCGGCAATTGAAAGTTATGAAGCTTCTGAAAAGTTCTTTAACTGCAAGATGGAAGAGGGTAGCTCCGTCAGTGAGCATGTGCTTAAAATGTCTGGGCACGCAAATAAACTTCAAAGTTTGGGTATAGTGATTCCTAATACTTTGGGAGTTTACCGCATCCTCCAATCACTACCACCAAGTTACAAGAACTTTGTGATGAACTACAACATGCAGAACATGAACAAAGAGTTGCCAGAACTATTTGCTATGTTAAAATCTGCAGAAGTGGAGATCAAGAAAGAGCACCAAGTGTTGATGGTCAATAAGACCACCAAATTCAAGAAAGGCAAGTCTAAGCAGAAGGGACACTTCAAGAAGGGTGGTAAGAAAGTTACCACGCCGACGAAGAGGACCAAGGCTGGACCCAAGCCTGATACTGAGTGCTTTTACTGCAAGGGAGAAGGTCACTGGAAGCGGAATTGCCCAAGGTACTTGGCGGATTTGAAGAACGGCAACATCAAGAAGAAAGGCATATTTTCTAGGATTTTTCCTGATAGTTGATTTTCTGCACAAAAAGTAGACACCAAGGTAATTCTGCTGAAAACAGCGTCAGTCCGTGTTAGTTGTATCCAAATCACACAAGTTTAGAGGAGAAATAATAGCAAAAGTGTTCGGGAAAGTAGATATATTTTGGACGTATCAACTCCCCCCAAGCTTAGCTTATTGCTTGTCCTCAAGCAATTCAGTTGAAAACTGAGTGCAATAAAAGAACTTTCATGAACACATTTGCTTCATATGATGTATATATTCTCGGCACAGGAGTAGACACTTAAACCATTCATAATAAGAAGTATGCAACTAAGTCTACTCAATAGTCATTGCAATCTATGAAGAGAAACCAACTCAATAATAATGAGTAGCATGAAACATAAACATAAGCAGCATTGCAATGCTCATAAGAAGGTATGATAGAGTGGTATCTCACTTGCCTTTGTTTGTAGAGCACATAGATAAATGCCAAGGCACCTCTGAAGTTCAAGTGAAGACTAGAAGTAAATATATCAGAGATACAAGCATCAAAGTCATGACATAATTAACCAAGTTTTGAGACAATCACATTACACTAAGAATGACAACTATGCTCTCAAGAAGGTGCTCATAGAATAAGTGGTGACTCAACAAGGAGGTGAAAAGGTTTTGCAAAGTTTGAAAGGCTTCCAGATGCTGAAAGTAAGGTACTCATTAGCTTTGAGCTCTCATTGCCCATATCATAGGCATCTTTATATGGTTAAGGTGAAAGTGAGGTCCAATATGAGTTATATGCTTGACAGACCATAAACAGGAAATCCCATGTCCCTTGAGTACGAGGGCCACTCCTCATGCTACTCAACTTTAGTTACCTGTAAGTTCTTGTCATTGTAAATACATGCGTATCATAGAGAACTGCCAACGGGGTACCCCTTGCACATGATACAAGAGCTATCCCGTGATAAAAAATGATAAGACAAGCAAACAATGAGCATCTCAGCGATCTTTTTATTTGCTATTTGTATAGGTTTTTATTGAGGATGCTTCACAGATTGCTCATTATGGTTATGCTGCAAGTTTCCACCATGATTAGGCATGGCTTAGTCTAGCGGCCCAGGCGTTTCTCTAACACATATATATAACTCCATGAACACATAAGATCCCCTTTTATTTTACACCGACGACATCCGCAAACAAAAGAGCATGATATCAACTAGATATATACCCATAAGTGTTGAAAGCGTTCCCCGTGGCAGCACAGTTCTGCTAACTCCCAGCCTATAATTTGCAACCATATAACTTTCATGGACAGTCACAATGGGTTCAGGTTTATTAAGTGCAAGGAATAAAGTGTGCAATCAAGTTCGTGAGAGCTTACTAACTAACTTTCTTAAAACAGTCAAACATTTTATTTGGAAGAAAACAAGGCATAATGAATATGCACGAAATTAGCAAATGATGGTAATAGGTAGGTATGGTGGAGACTGTTGGCAATATTGGTTTTGGGGAGTTGGATGCACAAGTAGAGCTCATACTCAGTGCAAGTGAAGGCTAGCAATAGAGAGGAAGCGACAAACGAGAGAGCAATAATTGTCATAATCATGCTTGCAACAAAACAAGACTAATTATGGCATGAAAGTGATACAAGAACTCTGAGGCAAAATAAATAATCGAGGCTTACTGACTATTGTTTAGTCATATGCATGCGTGATCATGTGCCAAGTCGATTCACATGAAACATTCAGAGGAGGATACCACAATATCATACCAAGTTATGAATAGAACAATGCAAGCAAATATTCATATGACATGCTACAAACTATTAGCAAGCTAGAGCTAATCACAAGAAAGAAAGAACTAATAAGCATCCATAAATAACATACACCTTACATGAAAAGACTAAGCATGCTCACAATGATGAGTATATGTACAAAAATGAAAACAAATAGAGTTTGTTACCAGCCTCTTACCACACTGTAGCACCCCGGATAAATCCACTACTATAAAATCGCTTGAATTTGAGCATCGTCATGTTATCATGCATATGCCTGTCTAAAACTATTTCCGAAAAGTCTATTTTTTCTACATTAGTCCTTTCTTTATCTCAAACTAAAATCCTAGTCTCTGAATATTTTGTCTATCTAAAAATACTTACAAATCTTTTATTAAAAAAAGAAAACAAATATAATAAATCAAATCGTTTTGTCTAGAGAGACAACTACCGGTCAAGCCCAAGGCCCAACCGACAGCCCGTCTACCACCTAGACAAACCCTAATCTACATCAAACCCTAAACCCCACCCCACACCTACCCCTGGCAGCCGCCGCCACCCATCGCATGCGTCCTTCCGCGGTCAAACCCCCGCAATCCACCCCAAATTCCACTCCCCGCCGCCAGAACCCCACCTGCCCGCTCCCCTGGGTCACTCCCGCGTGACCGCCCTCGCCAACTCCTCCCGGTCCCACCTTGGCCCACTCACGACCACGCACTCCCCGCTGTGCACGCCTCCTGGCCACCTTGACCGCCTAGCCCCGCAACCCCTCCCTCTTGCACAACCCGCTCACGATTCCCCACCCCGAATCGCTCTCTCCTCCTCCCCTTCTCGAGCCGCCTCCCTCCCGCGTGCTCCCCGCCGTCGTCGCCTCCCCGTCAAGCAAGGCGCCGCCAAGCGAGTTTCCCCTGGAGCTGCCTCGCCTTCCCTCTCCCTCGACTCCGCGAAGCTCTGCCAGACCATCCTTGCCTGTGACCCCGCCGCCAAGCCTCCTCGTCTCCGCCCTGGCCCTTGGTCCGTGTCGCCCGCGCTCGCGCCGAACCTCGCCTCCCACGAGCTCCGTCGTGGCCCCGCATGGAGCCACCGTGACCCCCTTCCGGCCCTGCAGTGCCTGCGCCCGCGAGCCCTGCCTAGCGCCGCCGCCTGGACAGCCTCGCCCTCCTCCATCTGCTCGTTTTCCCTGCTGCCGCCATGGTCGCCTTCCCGAACGGAGCCCGTCTACGCTTCCTTCTTCGTCGGCCCGACTCTGTCCCGGTGACCTCGCCTGCATCATCAGTGACATCCCCTCTAGGTGTGACCACACGGTTGTTCCCTGTCCTCCTGCTATGTTTGGGTTGGTATGGTTGCTCTACCACAACGACTCCTTGTCCTGGTACAATAGGTTGCGAGGATCTGTTGGTGAGGTGATGCCTCTGTGGTGTTTGGGCAATGATGCGTAGACGTGGTGGTACCGATGAGTTGATTCCCGTGTGAGGATTGTGCAGTTAGATCCCGAACCCCGTCATCGACATTGAAACCGGAATGCCAACACCGCAATCATAGAACATCGAAGACCCCTGAGCCCGAACCAAGATCGCCAAGACCCTGCGTGCGCCGACAGGGATCCGAAGACCGAATACGAATCCCCGGCGCCCAAGATCTTCGGCCCGAGCTGTGTGACCTCTTTCCGAGCCCTATTTTTATAAATTGACCGCCATATGAATTGTTGCATATCAATTGCCATGCTTGCATACATATTTGTGTGGTTTTCGGGCATTATGCCGATTCACCTTATAATTAAATATGGAAGCCATATGCGGGCAAATCTAGTCTAATAATGGCTCCATTTAAATTTGTGTAGCGAACAGATGATATAATTTTGCCTTGTTAATACAACATTAAATTGTGGGGTATCTAGACAACATAAACCACCTAATTAATTGTCGGACCCTGGTTCCCCTTAATATTGCATAATTGCATCGCACCTTTTCCATGTCATACATCATACATGCATCATGCCGATCTTCTACCATAGTATTAAATAGTGCATCCGGTGTTTCTTCTAGTGCTTTGCTTCTTCACGGATTAGGCCGATGAGTTGATGCGAGTGTCGACCTGATCTTTGGATGAACCTTCGGCAGTGTTTCCAGGCGAGCATTCTCCCCCTTTCTACCTATTTTACTTTTAGTCTTTATTTGCTCCTGTTGATCTATTGCTATCTGTGTTGCGATGCTCTAGTTTTCGTACCCGTGATATCCCTTGCAGCCTTATATTGCCTTAGACACATCCTATTACCTGTTGCTTGGTAGATAGTTAGACTTGCGTGTCGTAGTCGCTTGCTCAAGTGCTGTTGCGGGTCGTCAAGTACCACAGTTGTTGGAAGACTGCCATATGCTTTATGTTGGAGATGATCATGGCTTTAATTATAGTTTAATAACTAAAATTGAAAGTAGGTAAATAATGTAGAGGCACAGGTGGGCAATAGATGTTATTTAGTTTTTAACCGTCCACTTGTGTCCCGTAGGACCCCGAGTACTTGATACCTGTTCTTTGAATATTCGCACTATCCGCATGTGGGACCATGAATCCCCTTAGCCAGAGCTTGAGTCATATATTATTTCTTGGGGCCACAAAGTAGTTTGGGGCTTTATTACTATCCTGTGCTCATGCCATGTTTTACTGCTTTATTTACTATTGCGCGTGGAGCGCCTGTACTGTTTAGGTAAGTGGAATGTTTCCGTGGTATCGATAAGCCCAGTCACACTTTCGGGTTCCCAGTCATTTACAGCCATTAACACAAACCTCTGGGTCCGTCTCGGAGTCGGCCAACTTCGTCACAGGTAGCTTAGTGGGGTGGCCCCCTGAAATATTATATGAATCTTGCAATTGCTCTGTCGTGATGCCTCGTTGGGTTTTCATTTGGTTTTTTTCGAGGTTGATCATGCGTGTGTTGCTATTTGTGCCCCCCCTACAGGGTAAAACTTTCTGAAAGCCGTGTCCGCGGTTATGGACGACTTGGAGCACAGTATCTCGATCATAGACAACTATAACTAAAGTAGTGCTATAAATTTGACTTTATAATGACTAGTAATCAGCTTCACTATAATGGAATGGCTAAATAAAAGTGCCAAGAACTGCTGGATTTGGGTTGTCACCTGTTACAATTGTATCTGACTAGTAAGTATTGCAACTACAACAGAATGGTTAACTAAAATTGCCCACTGTTTATAATATCAGGATGACTCATGCTATCTATATCTGACTAGTAATTGTCGCAACTATAACGAAATGAATAAAACTGCCAATTGTGTGAGTTCCTCGGTTGACTTCCTCGTTTGGTCTCGAGGGGGAAATACCATGATGGGTATGCTTGGTGATAGTTTCAGGTTGGATCCGAATAGGTCTTTCTTATCCCTATCTGATAGTCACTAGTTGTATTGAGTCTCTATATGTTGTTTAGTGCATGTTGCGCTGCCGCTTCAGTCCACCATACCTATGTAGGCGAGAGCCGCCGAATTCTAGTCTCGCCGTGTACTGGCCTCAGTACTGACCGCTCTCTTTTTCCTTTGTCCTTTGTCTGCACCCCTTTTGTTGGAACAGGTTTTTGAGATCGACATCGTTAGAAGGGTTACCCTTCCAGCTTGGCCTGGGCAGGGTTATGGACGCCATTGGTTATTCTTCAGGGCTTAAAATTCAATTTGAATCTTGTCTGTACTCGGACGCTGTATCGTTTTAGAGGTGATTTGGATCTTTGTATTGTATATCTGTATTCTTGACTCTTTGAGTCATTGTTGTATATATCTGTTCTGTGGGTTCCATCATGGACTATTGTGTAATGGTATTACTTCGTTTTCCACCCGAACGAGAGTGCCTGGTGGGCACCTTTGAATCGTTTCTATGCGGGTTTGGCAGGAATCGCTGAAACTTGTATAGGGCCGATTCGGAGGGTGTTATAAAGTGGTATTAGAGCTCAGCAGTTACGATACCCCACTGGTCCAGCCTGTAGGATAACCTAGCTAACAGCCATGGTAGAGTGTCAAAACTATTTTGGAAAATCGGATGGATAGATCTGATTAGGTCTGCTTTTACTCCTTACCCCTCTTATATTCTCCTCTTACCTTTGCGTTATTTGAATATCCTCTCTTATTTTTTCTTCGAGTCCAGGAATTCTCGTGCTTGGGTTTCCATCGTATTTTCAGGGTTTCGCATCCATCCTCTTGTAACGGTGCTCCGACATCTGGTCGTCATGCTATCTGATGAACCTTTCATCTGTTGTATCTTTCACTGAACCCAAAAATTCACTAAATTTCTTCTTTGTATCTTCCGGTGTTTCTCAACGTGACGACATCATCTATGTCAGAACCGATGAAGATCCTGCATCCTTCTTTTGTTTCTAAAACTCGATTGTCAAGATCTTCGGTCTGAATTCTGAGAGTTTGTTGCATAATTCTCCTATTCATGTGCAGAGTAATGCTTTGGGTGCGCGATGGAATGATCACCATCTGACTACTCTTATCATTCGCTCTTGTACATTGAATCGGTGGATCAAGCAATTTTACTCCTTTCACAGAAGTTAGAGGCGGCCTTAAGTTTTGATGCCTTTACCTTTGTCCTTTGTTATACAAAGTGTTCTCTTGACGAACGGGAGCATCGACCCTTGTTGGTGGTGTCACCATTTTCAAGATGAAGAAAGAACCCTTGTTAGTGGTGTCGCGAGGATCTACATCAAGTGAGAAGATTTAGAGCGTCGACCTTCTTCCCCATACCATGAGGCGGATCTCGAAGGCGAGATCCATTGTTAGTGATGTCGAATTGTAGCACCCCGGGTAAATCCACTACTAGAAAATCGCTTGCATTTGAGCATCGTCATGTTATCATGCATATGCCTGTCTAAAACTATTTCCGAAAAGTCTATTTTTTTCTACATTAGTCCTTTCTTTATCTCAAACTAAAATCCTAGTCTCTGAATATTTTTTCTATCTAAAAATACTTACAAATCTTTTATTAAAAAAAGAAAACAAATAAAATAAATCAAATCATTTTGTCTAGAGAGACAGCCACCGGTCAAGCCCAAGGCCCAACCGACAGCCCGTCTACCACCTAGACAAACCCTAATCTACATCAAACCCTAAACCCCACCCCACACCTACCCCTGGCAGCCGCCGCCACCCATCGCATGCGTCCTTTCGCGGTCAAACCCCCGCAATCCACCCCCAATTCCACTCCCCGCCGCCAGAACCCCACTTGCCCGCTCCCCTGGGTCACTCCCGCGTGACCGCCCTCGCCAACTCCTCCTGGTTCGACCTTGGCCCACTCACGACCACGCACTCCCCGCCGTGCACGCCTCCTGGCCACCTTGACCGCCCAGCCCCGCAACCCCCTCCCTCTCGCACAGCCTGCTCACGATTCCCCATCCCGAACCGCTCTCTCCTCCTCCCGTGCTCGAGCTGCCTTCCTCCCGTGTGCTCCCCGCCGTAGTCGCCTCCCCCTCAAGCAAGGCGCCGCCCAGCGAGTTTCCCCTGGCGCTGCCTTGCCTTCCCCTCCCTCGACTCCGCGAAGCTCTGCTAGGCCATCCTCGCCTGCGACCCCGCTGCCAAGCCTCCTCGTCTTCGCCCCGGCCCTTGGTCTGTGTCGCCCGCGCTCGCACCGAACCTCGCCTCCCACGAGCTCCGCCGTGGCCCCGCATGGAGCTAGCGTGACCCCTTCCGGCCCTGCAGTGCCTGCGCGCGCGAGCCCTTCCTGGCGCCGCCGCCTGGACAGCCTCGCCCGCGCCTCCCTGTGGCCGCCGTCTGTGCCCCGCGCGCCATGCCCTCCCCCGTCTGCTTGTTTTCCCTGCTGTCGCCATGGTCTCCTTCCTAAACGGAGCCCGTCTACGCTTCCTTCTTCGCCAGCCTGACTCTGTCCCGGTGACCTCGCCTGCATCGTCGGTGACGTCCCCTCTAGCTGTGACCACATGGTTGTTCCCTGTCCTCCTGCTATGTTTGGGTTGGTATGGTTGCTCTACCTCAACGACTCCTTGTCCTGGTATAATAGGTTGCGAGGATCTGTTGGTGAGGTGATGCCTCTGTGGTGTTTGGGCGATGATGTGTAGACGTGGTGGTACCGATGAGTTGATTCCGGTGTGAGGATTGTGCAGTCAGATCCCGAACCCCGTCATTGACATTGAAGCCAGAACGCCAACACAGCAATCATAGAACATCGAAGACCCCCGAGCCTGAACCAAGATCGCCGAGACCCTGAGTGTGCCAACAGGGATCCGAAGACCGAATACGAACCACCGGCGCCCAAGATCTTCGGTCTGAGATGTGTGACCTCTTTCCGAGCCCTATTTTTATAAATTGACCGCCATATCAATTGTTGCATATCAATTGCCATGCTTGCATACATATTTGTATGGTTTGGGGGAATTATGCCGATTCACCTTATAATTAAATATGGAAGCCATATGCGAGCAAATCTAGTCTAATAATGGCTCCATTTAAATTTGTGTAGCGAATCGATGATATAATTTTGCCTTGTTAATACAACATTAAATTGTGGGGTATCTAGACAACATAAACCACCTAATTAGTTGTCGGACCCCGGTTCCCCTTAATATTGCATAATTGCATCGCACCCTTGCCATGTCATACATCATACATGCATCATGCCGATATTCTGCCATAGTATTAAATAGTGTATCCGGTGTTTCTTCTAGTGCTTTGCTTCTTCACGGATTAGGCCGATGAGTTGATGCGAGTGTCGACCTGATCTTCGGATGAACCTTCGGCAGTGTTTCCAGGCGAGCATTCTCCCCCTTTCTACCTATTTTACTTTTATAGTCTTTATTTCCTCCTGTTGATCTATTGCTATCTGTGTTGTGATGCTCTAGTTTTCGTACCCGTGATATCCCTTGCAGCCTTATATTGTCTTGGACACATCCTATTACCTGTTGCTTGGTAGATAGTTGGACTTGCGTGTCATAGTCGCTTGCTCAAGTGCTGTTGCGGGTCGTCAAGTACCACAGTTGTTGGAATACTGCCATATGCTTTATGTTGGAGATGATCATGGCTTTAATTATAGTTTAATAACTAAAATTGAAAGTAGATAAATAATGTAGAGGCACAGGTGGGCAATAGATGTTATTTGGTTTTTAACCGTCCACTTGTGTCCCGTAGGACCCCGAGTACTTGATACCTGTTCTTTGAATATTTGCACTATCCGCATGTGGGACCATGAATCCCCTTAGCTAGAGCTTGAGTCATATATGGGGCCACAAAGTAGTTTGGGTCTTTATTACTATCCTGTACTCATGACATGTTTTATAGATTTATTTACTATTGCGCGTGGAGCGCCTGTACTGGTTAGGTAAGTGGAATGTTTCCGCGGTATCGATAAGCCAAGTCACACTTTTGGGTTCCTAGTCGTTTACAGCCATTGGTACAAACCTCCGGGTCCGTTTCGGAGCCAGCCAACTTCGTCGCGGGTAGCTTAGTGGGGTGGCCCCCTGAAATATTATATGAATCTTGCAATTGCTCTGTCGTGATGCCTCGTTGGGTTTTGATTTGGTTTTTTCTAAGGTTGATCGTATGTGTGTTGCTATTTGTGCCCCCCTGCAGGGTAAAACTTTCTAAAAGCTGTGTCCGCGGTTTTGGATGACTTGGAGCACAGTATCTCGATCATAGACAACTATAACTAAAGTAGTGCTATAAATTTGACTTTATAATGACTAGTAATCAGCTTCACTATAATGGAATGGCTAAATGAAAGTGCCAACAACTGCTGGATTTGGGTTGTCACCTGTTACAATTGTATATGACTAGTAAGTATTGCAACTACAACGGAATGGTTAACTAAAATTGCCCACTTCTATAATATCAGGATGACTCATACTATCTATATCTGACTAGTAATTGCCGCAACTATAACAGAATGAATAAAACTGCCAACTGTGTGAGTTCCTCGGTTGACTTCCTCGTTTGGTCTCGAGGGGGAAATACCAGGATGGGTATGCTTGGTGATAGTTTCAGGTTGGATCCGAATAGGTCTTTCTTATACCTATCTGATAGTCGCCAGTTGTATTGAGTCTCTATATGTTGTTTAGTGCATGTTGTGCTGCCGCTTCAGTCCACCATACCTATGTAGGCGAGAGCCGCCGAATTCTAGTCTCGCAGTGTACTGGTCTTAGTACCGACCGCTCACTTTTTCCTTTGCCCTTTGTCGGCACCCCTTTTGTTGTAACAGGTTTTTGAGATCAACGTTGTTAGAAGGGTTACCCTTCCGGCTTGGCCTGGGCAGGGTTATGGACGCCATTGGTTATTCTTTAGGGCTCTTAGCTCAATTTGCATCTTGTCTGTACTCGGACGCTGTATCGTTTTAAAGGTGATTTGGATCTTTGTATTGTATATATGTATTCTTGACTCTTTGAGTCATTGTTGTATATATCTGTTCTGTGGGTTCCATCGTGGACTATTGTGTAATGGTATTACTTTGTTTTCCACCCGCACGAAAGTGCCTGGTGGGCACCTTTGAATCGTTTCTATGCGGGTTTGGCGGGAATCGCTGAAACTTGTATAGGGTCGATTTGGAGGGTGTTACACACACCTCAAGTTGTCTTAATCTTCATTATTGCCATTCACTTGTGTGACTTGAATAATAACATGAAACCAAAACTCCATTGAGGACGGCTGAACCCTGCAAAGAACTCACAAAACCAAAGAAGAAGAACAAATATTTTTGGTGTTCTCGATTTTTTTCAAAGCAAGCAAACAAAGCAAAATCTTTTTGGATTTTCTTTAAGGCAAACCAAAGCTAAAAAGTAAAGAAACAACAAAAATATTTTTGATATTTTTGTGTTTTGAGAAAGCAGAAACAAAAAGCAAAAAGAAAGCGAAACAATGGATATACAAAGAACCGATGAAGCATGATGTATAGATGAGTGTGATGTCGGTATACCTCCCCCCAAGATTAGGCTTTTGTCCTAAGTGGGGCTCAACTCCATGGTGAACAAGAAGGTGCACCTCCGTAGTACGACGAGGAGGCCCCTTTGTCCTGGTACGAGCTCGAGGACTCCCCTGTGTAGTGCATAGAGGGGTCGTATGAGGGCGCATCCTCCTGGTAGTGTCCATGGAAGCCAAGAATGCGAAGCTTCTCGTCCATATCCTCCTTGGAGCGTGACAAAGGTCCCTGGGAAATACTGAACAAAGTGGTTTGGGGCAGAGGAATCTCTCTCTTCCCCGTCAGTAAACAACATTCTATAAACCAGACTCTCAAGGGTAGAGCTAGCAGTGACAAAGTGATGCGCTTTCATGGCAACAATATCAAGGCTTTGAGGAGCCAAAACTGTATCATTTGGATCAACAGCAAGGTCTAAGGCTGCAACAACACGTGCAGCAATAATTCCCCCATAAATGGGTCCCTTAGCAGCTAAGCAGCGATCAATGAGAGAATCAAGATTGTACCTGGTTTCATTGTTGAGTGTAGCAGCTAGGAAGGCCAAATGATAGTTGGAAATATTGCTAGTTTTCTTGATGGCGTGAACCCAATGTTGTCGTGGGACGCTTCATTGGAAACCCCAAGAGCAAGGTGCGAAGAGCACAACAGCAAGTTTCCCTCAATGGAGACCGACGTTATCAAACCAGAAGGAGGAAGGAAACGTCACACAGGTGTTGCAAGAAATGCGGAGACCTGCACAAAACAAACTCAAGAGTTTGCCCCAACGAATCAGTGAGGTGGTCAAGCTCACCGGTTTGCTGTAACAAAGGATTAAACGTATGGTGTGGAAGGTAATGGTTTGCAGCAAGTAAACAAGTAATAGTGGAGGATGTATCAATTGTAAAGATTGGACCGGGGTCCATAATTCACTAGAGGTGCTCTCCTTAGATAAACAACATACCATGAAGGGTAAACCAATTGCAGCAGGGCAATTGATAGGAACTGAGCAAGGTATAACAATGCAATACCAGACAAAAATATCCTATGAGATTCGATTGGGCAATACAACAATATACATAGACCGCCATCCAACTGCATCTATGACTAGAAGTCCACCTTCAGGTTATCATCCGAACCCCCTCTAGTATTAAGTTGCAAGCAACAGACAACTGTTTTAAGCAAAGTGTGTAAGGTAAACAATCAACTTGTTCTATGAACAAGAGACCGTTGTTTTCTCCCTAGTGGCAACAGCACATCTACAACCAAAGAGATTTATGTCACTTACCTTGGAAACTAGAGGTAGTAACCCACTATCGAGCATAAATACCCCCTCTTGGAGTCACTAGCAACTACTCAGCCAAGATAGCTACTAACAACGAAGAGCATGCAAGATCACAAACAACACAGACATGATAGAATCATAAAGATAAAACCATTAATCAATCTGACATAGTAATCTCAATATCCATCAGATCCCCGCAAACATAACATGCATGATTATAAATAGATTAGATCTTGATCATGAACGGAGCTCACAAGATCTATACATGAAAGCACAAGGAGGAGATACAACCATCTAGCTACTACATGGACCCATAGTCCAAGGTGGAACTACTCACGCATCATACCGGAGAGAAAGCCTCCGGGATGATTTCCCCTCCGATAGGGTGCCGGGAATAACTTCAGATCCCTCCGATCTAGGGACATTGGTGGCGGCGGCTACAGAAGGTTTCGTGGAGTTTTGATCGGGTGCTTAGGGTTGCTGCATCGGGGGCTTATTATAGGCAAAGAGGCAAGGCCGGGAGGCGACCAGGGGGGCCACACCCTGCCTTGGCGCGGGCCCACCCCTGGCCGCGCCTAGGGGGTTTGGTCGCCCTGGTTTGCTTCTCCCCCCCGGTAAAATATTGACTTTGGCTTTTGTCCGGTCTAATTACGAGAATATTGATTTTCTGCCTTTCTGGAACCAAAACTAGAAGAAAACAGGCAACTGGCACTGTGGCAACTTGTTAATAGGTTATTTCCAGAAAAGATATAAAAACACCTCAAAGTGTAGACAAAGCAAAGCAAAGTAGATACTAAACAAGCATGGAGCATCAAAAATTATAGATACGTTTCCGACGTATCAAGCATCGCCAAGCTTAACTCCTGCTCGTCCTCGAATAGGTAAGTGATAAAAAGAATAATTTTTGAGGTGACATGCACCATCAAAACCAACATCAAACCATTTGCAAGCATTGAAATCTGGGAACAAAGAACTCTAAACATGTGCATGAAAGATGGAGTTCTAACAATAGGACATAGTAACTATGCATGCAACATGAAAGGCTACAAACAAAGATCATGAATAACATGCATTGAAAAACGTTTGTTTGTTTCACATACAGAAAACATGGCATAGTGGCATTCAACTTGTCCCTCATGGAGTAGCAAATAGATGCATAGGACACCTTCAAAGTTCACAAGGGTGACTAGATACAAATAGCACAAGAACAAGTAATATCACAATATGCATCAATCAATAAGCTTTGGGACACTACACACAAAATGGAAACTATGCTCTCTTAATGGTGCCTAAAGGTAGAAGGTGGAGACTCAAATAATGGTGGAAGAAAGGCCCTTCACAAAGGGAAGCAGGGATTTCAAGTTTCAAAAAGAGCTTCCAAAAATTATGGTACTTGTTAGCTTTCACCCCTCATTGCCCCTATCATAAGCATCTTGAAGTGATTAAGGTTAAAGTGAACAAACTATGGAGTATATGCTTGACAAAGTATAAGTTGGCAATATCAAGTCCCTTGAATACGAGGGCCACACCTCATTCTACTCAACTTCAGTCACCTTAAGTTCTTATCATTGTAAGTACATGCGTATCATAGAGAACCGCTAATGGGGTACCCCTTGCACATGGTACATGAGCTATCCCATAACCAAAATGACAAGGCAAGCAGACAATGAGCATCTCAGCGATCTTTTTATTTACTATATGCATAGATTTTTATCGAGGATGCTTCATAGATAGCTCACTATGGTGATGCTGCAAGTTTCCACCATGATTAGGCATGACTTAGGCTAGCGGCCCAGGTGTTTCTCTAACACAAAATACAAACTCCATGGACTTACAAGTTCCATCTTTATTTCACACTGGTGACATCCATAGACAAAAGAGCATGATATCAACTGAGTACAAAGTACAAGTGCAATGTTGAAAACGTTTCCCGTGACAGCACGGTTTTGCTAATTCCAACGTATAAGTGCAAGCATATACAACATAGATGACACAATGGTTCAAGTTTATTAGGGGCAAAGAATATAAAGTGTTCCATCAAGTTTGTGAGGGCTTTAATCACTAAGTTTTTCATAACAAATTACTTTTTAATTGGAAGATAGATGAAAACAAGAATATACTTGGAATGGTGTAACACACCATGCATAGGAATTTATAGTGTACACTTTGGAATAACTTGGTTTCTTGGGAGTTGGAAGCATGAGTAGAGCTTACTCATACAAGTGGAGGCTAGCAAAAGACTGGGAGCAACCAAACAAGAGAGCAATAATGGCCATAATCATGTAGAGCAAAAAAGCATTACTAATCCAAGCATAGAGTGGTACTACAAGTCAAATACTAGATGATCATAGAGGCTATGGTGACTTGTCATAGTCATAACATGGTGTGAGCATGTGCCAAGTCAACCCAAACAAAGCACCAAAGGTGGATATCACAATACTATGCTTTTGCATGCTAAAACAACGCATAATTTCTTCAAGGCACACTAAACAATCCCAATTGTTTTGAACAAGACATGATACAGCAATAATCACTAAGCATAAGGTTAAAACAACACCTAGCATGTCATGCTAAACTCTAAGTCATAGTCAATGCAAGCTCCTCTTGCACTTTCAAGCAGGAACTTCCTACTCCTTTCCAACACCAAGAAACTTATTTGCAACAACGCAGCAAGAACAGGGGTCCAAACTAATTTATTCAAGCAAACTAAACAACTAAGTAAAGCAAAGGAAAACTAAGACGCTCCAAGAACAACACAATTTGTGCATGAAACAATAAAAACGAAGTGTCTAGATAGACATGAGCTTTTTATTGATGAAGAAGGGGATGCCTTGGGCATCCCCAAGATTTGATGCTTGTACCTCTTGGATATTTCTTGGGGTGACACCGGGGTGGCATCCCCAAACTTGAGCTTTTGTCCATTCTTCATCTTATTATATCATTCTCTCTCTACACCTAAATTTTTTCCTTCATACAAAACTTCGCACAATCTTCATTAGCAACATTAATGTGTTCAAAAGATATTAGACCTTAGGCAAAGCTTTGGAACAGCAAAAAAATTCACTAAAAACATAAGATACTGTAGTAACTCCTTCAAAAAGCTCAATTCCCCAAAAGAGAACTCAAAAAGGAACCAATAAGAAGCAAATGCAAAAAATGGCAGAAATCTATCAAAACAGACCAGCAGTTAGAACCCGATTTTTTTGAAAACCTTATATTGCTCAAATCAAAAAGTGTTGTACTAACGAAAGTTATCTAACATACTGGGGGATTTATTCGTAAATTTTGAGATCAATCCTAGTTACAGAGACTCCTCACGAATTTTTATGGTGGAGGACGGAAATCTGTTTCGAGACAGCAAGTCCCCAAATCTTACTTCCCTCTCATTAGAGGTCATTCTTGGCACAAAAATCAAACAAAAAGGATAAGGAGAGGTCATTACTGAAGTAATAACTTCCAAGACTCAAGGAAACTCTTGGGTCATCTCCCAACAAGTACTTTTATTTAACGCCTTTTAGTTAGGCTTGATATCTTGAGAACACGCTCACATAAGAATTATGAATTGAAGTCAAAGAGAGCATCAAGAAGCAAATTCAAAATACATTTAAGTCTAACCCACTTCCTATGCATAATAATATTATATGCAAATAAATTCACAAAGAACAAAGTGACAATCATAGGAAGATGAAACAAGAGCAACTTCAAAACTTTCAGCACATAGAGAGGTGTTTCAGTACCATGAAAACTTCTACAACCATATTTTTCTCTCTCATAATAATTTTTAGTAGCCTCATGAATAAACTCAACAATATAGCTATCACATAAAGCATGCTTTTCATGATCTACAAACTCATAATTTCCATCAAGCTCAAAAATAGTGGGATTAAAACCTCCACGGGTTTTATCCAAAGTAGATATTTCAAAAGGATCCACAAGAACATAACATTCATCCTCCTTTGGTAAGCATGGGGGACAATCAAATAATGTAAGGGATAAAGAGTTACTCTCATTAGAAGGTAGGCATGGGTAGATAATCCATTCTTCCTCCTTTTGTTCATCACTCTCCCCCTTTTTTTCATCTAATGAGCTTCCAGTTTCAACAATTTCTTCTTCCATAGGCTCTTGCAAGGCATTAGTCTCTTCCATTTGTGGAAAACGCCTATTAAAATATTCAAGAATATAGCTATTTTCTTCCCTGTAATTATCAAAGCAAAATTTAAGTATCTCAAAAACCTCATGTTTATAAGGTGCATCATCAGTATTTTCAAGTAAACTGGCAAGTTCAAATGCACCCTTGAAGGCAATAAATTCTTCAATTTGTTCCACATCATCAAAATCATAATTTCCTTTAACATAAGAGGATATGGTAAAATTATCATTATACTCACATTGAAAAGGGAGGTGTTTATACCTCCTACAGCAACAAGCTTTATCAAAGCAATAAGTAACATTATAAGTAGATCACACGTCTCTAGCAATAGTATTCAACCTATCAATTTGTTCCCATAAGTGTTTCCCTATTTGTGACAAACGGTGTTCCTTATAATAATACTTTTGTTCTTCCGTGAACCCACCTTGCCAATAAGAACTAGTTTCAAAGAACCATCCATTGACAGAAAGCATGACCAAGCAAGGCAATAGCAGACCAACAACTAGAGTGAGAACTGATTTTTTGTGTTTTTGAATAAAGAAAGCAAACAAACTAAACTTTTTTTGGAGTTTTTTAAAAGAGGCAAACAAAACCAAGCAAAAGAAACAAAGCAAACTAAAAACAAAGTAAAGGGAAAGGAAGTGGAGGACTCCCCTTGCGAAGACGTCCTTAGCCTCCCCGGCAAGGGCGCCAGAAAGCTTGATGGCGTGAACCCAGTGTTATCGTGGGACGCTTCGTTGGAAACCCCAAGAGCAAGGTGTGAAGATCACAACAGCAAGTTTCCCTCAGTAGACACCGAGGTTATCGAACAAGAAGGAGGAAGGAAACGTCACATAGGTGTTGCAAGCAACACGGATACCTGCACAACACAGACTCAAGACTTTGCCCCAATGAATCAGTGAGATTGTCAAGCTCACCAGTTTGCTGTAACAAAGGATTAAACGTATGGTGTGGAGGGTAATGGTTTGCAGGAAGTAAACAAGTAATAGTGGAGGATGTATCAATGGTAAAGATTGGACCGGGGTCCATAGTTCAATAGAGGTGCTCTCCTTAGATAAACAACATGGCATGAAGGGTAAACAAATTACAGCAGGGCAATTGACAGGAACTGAGCAAGGCATAACAATGCAATACCAGACAAAAAGATCCTATGGTATTCGATTGGGCAATACAACAATATACATAGACTGCCATCCAACTGCATCTATGACTAGAAGTACACCTTCAGGTTATCATACGAACCCCCTCCAGTATTAAGTTGCAAGCAACAGACAACTGCTTTAAGCAAAGTGTGTAAGGTAAACAATCAACTTGTTATATGAACAAGAGACCGTTGTTTTCTCCCTAGTGGCAACAACACATCTACAACCAAAGAGATTTCTGTCACTTCCCTTGGAAACTAGAGGCATGAACCCACTATCGAGCATAAATACCCCCTCTTGGAGTCACTAGCAACTACTCGGCCAAGATAGCTACTAACAACGGAGAGCATGCAAGATCACAAACAACACAGACATGATAGAATCATAAATACAAAACCATTAATCAATCTAACATAGTAATCTCAATATCCATCGGATCCCCGCAAACACAACATGCATGATTACAAATAGATTAGATCTTGATCATGAACGGAGCTCACAAGATCTATACATGAAAGAACAAGGAGGAGATACAACCATCTAGCTACTACATGGACCCATAGTCCAAGGCGGAACTACTCACGCATCATACCGGAGAGAAGGCCTTCGGGATGATTTCCCCTCCGGCAGGGTGCCGGGAAGAACTTCAGATTCCTCGTGATCTAGGGACTACGGTGACGGTGGCTATAGAAGGTTTCGTGGAGTTTTGATCGGGTGCTTAGAATTTCTGCATTGGGGGCTTCTTATAGGCGAAGTGGCAAGGCCGAGAGGCGACTAGGGGGGTCACACCCTGCCCAGGCATGGGCCCACCCCTGGCCACGCCTAGGGGGGTTTGGCCGCCCTGGTTTTCTTTTCCGTCTCGTCTTCTGGATTCGTATCACCACGGTAAAATATTGACTTTGGCTTTTGTCCCGTCCAATTCCGAGAATATTGATTTTCTGCCTTTCTGGAACCAAAAACAGAAGAAAACACGCAACTGGCGTTGTGGCAACTTGTTAATATGTTAGTTCTAGAAAAGATATAAAAACACCTCAAAATGTAGACAAAGCAGAGCAAAGTAGATACTAAACAAGCATGGAGCATCAAAAATTATAGATATGTTTCCGACGTATCAGTTCTCCCTACCTAGAACACTAGTGGCAAGATAATAAGCAAAATACCTGATAGCTGGGAGTTGAATATTTCTTATCTTTCCCCGCTAGGCTCTACGGTCATCATCATTAGTTATCCTATGGTAGAGCTCCAATAAATCAGTGGGTTGAGCTGGAATCTTCTTCACCGTCCCAGCCGTACGAATACCCAGGATCTCATAAAATTTCTTCAATGTCATGGAGTAAGGCCTGTTATAGATTTTGAAAGACACATCTGGTTTGAACGGGCTGTTAGAAAAAGAGAAACTCTCCACAAAGGTTTTAGTGAGCGTAGCATACTACACACTCTCATCCTGTATATAACTCGTTAGTCCAACCCTCCGAACCAAGGTTAGAAAATCATTGAGAATCCCAGCAGCCCGCAAAAAGGCTGGACAAGGAAAGGTAGAAGGTTGCGCACCCCCTCATCTCCCTCGTCGCCAAATCGCGGTGTAATGAGATCCTCATTGTATGAGGGCCTATCTCGTGAGGATGATCTTGAAGGCTTTGCCCTCCTAGTTGCATCACTCTCAAATATTTCACTAAAGGTGTGGTTGTCCATGACCCTTTTTTCTGAAATTTTTAGACAAACATGAAACCAAGTGATTTCCAAGTTGGTAAATGATGAGAAACTACTATAGGAACTTACTAGAGGGCTACACATGCATAAAAATGTAATCTCTTAGCATAGAACAAGCATGCAGGCTCAATCAAACATGACACCTGATACGTCCAAAACGTATCTACTTTCTCGAAAACTTTGTTATTGTTTCTTCTCTAAACTTGTGTGATTGGGAAACAACTAACACGGACTGACGCTGTTTTCAGCAGAATTACCTAGGTGTCTTGTTTTTGTGTAGAAAATCAACTATCAGGAAAAATCCCGGAAAATATGCCAAAAACTATTTGTCACCAGAAGATCCACGGAGCCAGAAGGGGAGACAGAGGGGAGGCCTGGGGGGCTAGACCCACCCCAGGCGCGGGCCCACCTGAACCCGCGCCTGGAGGGGGTGAGGCCACCCCAGGCATCTCCTCGGCCTCCCTCTGCGCCTATAAGTTGCCTTCTGAAGTAAAAACTTAGGGGGGTTCGATAGTTTTCCAGAAAGAGTTCCGCTCCGACACCGCCACCAAAAACCAAGATTTGGATCTAGAAACTCCGTTCTGGCACCCTGCCGGGATGGGGGATTTAGAGAGGATCATCGGCATCGTCATCACCAACGCATCTCCATCAACTACCGATGTTTCCCTCATCCATGAGTGAGTAATCCCCCGCTGTAGGCTTGGGGATGGTAGGGATTGGATGAGTTCTATCATGTAATCGAATAAGATCTGTTAGGGGCATAGTGCCTAGTATCTCTATTAGTGCTATTTGACTTTGTTGCAACTTGTTGTGCTTAATGCTTGTCACTAGGGCCCGAGTGCCATGATCTCAGATCTGAACTTATTATTGAATCATTATGATAATATTGTTTGTGATCTTATCTGCAAGTTGTGTACATATATCATTGTCCGGATCCAAAGGCCCCAAACTGATAATAATTGGGACAACCAGACGGGATGGCTGTGGTGTGAGGATCACATGTGTTCACAGAGTGTTAATGCTTTGCTCCGGTGCTCTATTAAAAGGAACACCTTAATTGCTAGTAGTTCCCTAGAGGCCCCACTGCCACGGGCTGGCTGGACAGAAGATGTTGTGCAAGTTCTCATTGCGAGCACGTATGACTATATTTGGAGCACATGCCTAGGATTGTTTAGTACTTGTATGCTTGTTATTATTTATCTGCAATGCCCTAGATCTTGAAGTTACATGTTTAGACTTGTCCATGCAATGCCCGTCCATCCATCTCTATGCCTACCGCACTCGAATCCTACAGTTACCGTTACTGTTACTATTGATCCTGTTTCACTGTTGTTGTTACTATTGCTTTGCTGTTGCTACTACAACCTGTTGCTACTGATAAACTTCCGTGAGCAAGAACTATTTCCAGGTGCAGCTGAACTAACAACTCAGTTGTTAAGGCTTGCAAGTATTCTTTGGCTCCCCTTGTGTCGAATCAATAAATTGGGTAATACTACCCGCGAAGACTGTTGCGATCCCCTATACTTGTGGGTCATCAAGACTATTTTCTGGCGCCGTTGCCGGGGAGCATAGCTTTATTTGTAAGTTCACTTGGATCTATTATTGTTCACTACTACTCCTTTCATCATGGGGAAGTCTCGTGATGGAAAGTTCCCTATTTGACCATCCACTAGAAGAAGAGGTACAGTCCTAAACACCTCTGCTGCTCTTGATTCACCGTCTGTTATAAGTAAGCTTGTCACACCACCACCACATACTCATGCTACACACACTGCTACTACTGTTGAGTCTGAAACTTCTTTTGATACTCATGATGTTACTTCTACTGTGCTTGATGCAAGTGGTTCATTAGGTCCTTTCCTAGATGCTACTATGTCTAGTCTAGGAAATACCAAACTCCTAGTGAAGACACTGTTACACTTGTTAGCTCACCTAAGGCTGGAGAAAGTTATGATATTAATGATGGTTACATTAAGTTCACTGATGAATTTGTTGAAGAGTGCCGAAACGCACATGGTACTAGTGCTACGAAGAGTCTTCTTGCTAGACATACTATTATGCCTAAGTTGTCCTCTGATCCTAAGTTTACCACCTCTCCCATAGATATTAAAGATGAAGATTGTGATTTCTCTCTTGATCTGTCTTATTTAGTTATTGTTGAGAAAAACCTTTTTGTGGTACTGAAAATGAGAGTGATGTGGCTCATATGAATGAGCTTTCTACTATGAGTGCTTTGTTCTCTGATGATTTTAAGATGCGCAAGTACTTTGTTGCTAAGATCTTTCCTTTTTCACTAAAAGTAGAAGCTAGGGCTTGGTTCAATAGATTACCTCCTAGTTCCATTGATAGCCCTAATTGCTTGATTGCTTCTTTCTTCCAGAAATATTTTCCTCCTAGTGCTAGACATGCTGCTTTGTAGAGACTTTTTGATTTTAAACAGGGAGAAGAAGAGAAATTGCCTGACTCATGGACAAGGTTCTGTGCCTTGATTCATGCACATCCTGGATGTCCATTCCCTAAGAATGAGCTTCTTGATATTTATTATAATGGACTAACTGATGATTCTAGGACCTACCTAGATAGCTTTGCTGGTTGTGTTTTCAGGAAAAGGACTCCTGCAGATGCTGAAGAATTAATGACTAAAATAAGCAAGAATTATGATGATTGGACTTCAACTGAGCTAAATACACCTGAGCCTATTACTCCTGGACCAGTTGTTCCTGAACCAGTTCCAACACCAACAACAAAGAAGAGGGGAGTTATTGCATTAAATGATGAAGTAATGAAAGAAGCTGAGAAGTGTCTAAAGGAGAAAGGTATTAGACCTGAAGATGTGAAGCATCTACCTCCTATTGAAGATTATGTAAGCCAATTCCCCACTCATCTACTATTGAGGTACACTCTCTCCAACACTTTGATGAAGGTGATATTCCTTATGTAAGCCTCCTGATCAATGTTTAGAGGAACTTGACATTTTTATTGTTAAACAAGGTCATTTTAATAAACAAGTTCAGAATCATTTATTGGAAAACTCCAGAGCTATCCATGAGTTGAAAGATATTGTGGAAAGAACTTCTAATGATATTAAAATGCTTTGTAAACACTTTCAAATGGTTCAAACTCAACTTGATCAACTTGCTAAGGTACAAAAGGATATGCTAGTTAATGCTTCAGGAAATAAACATGCTTATGGAATTAGAACTAGGAGTGGTGCAGCTACTCAAGATCCTTTATATCCTGAAGGACACCCTAAAAGAATAGAGCATGATTCTCAACAAGGTGAATATAGTGGTAGTCCTCGTAAGAGGAAGAAAAAGAAACATAAAATAGTTGAGGAACCACTTGAACCTACTGTAGATCCTAATAGTATATCTGCCTCTTATGCTGAAACTGAGAGTGGTAATAATAATGAGTCTCCTGATAAGGAGGAAGGTGAGGAAGAACCTGAGAAGCACACTAAGAACACTAGGTACACAAAGGAAGATTTTATTGCTAATATAAATGGTAAAGAGAGAGAACCTTGGGTGCAAAAACCTATGCCTTTTCCAGGTAAGAAACACAAGTCAAAGGAGGAAGAACACTGCAACAAGTTTTGTGAGTGGATGAAACCTTTATGTCAACACCCGGATTTTTAATCCCAGATGCCTGTTATGCCATACATCGCAATCCCAGGATTACCATTTTTGTGATACATAACAGAATTGGATACCATAGTACATCATCCATTACAAACGGTACATAAGTTCTTACACAAATAGGGATCTCATGATCTAGTTCTTAATACAACATCAAGCAGCGGAATACGTAATAATAACGGTAGCATAGGAGAAGCTCCATCTTCGGGGTCACAGGCAATGCTGACGATGGGAGATGATCCTAGTTGTCGTAACCTTCCTGGGGTCCATCCTCCAGGTACTCCTCTTCATAGTCTGGCCATGGGAATAGCTAGGGACAAAGCCATGAGTACTCTTTAAGTACTCGCAAACTAGTACTAGCAGGTAAAGGGGTTTTTGGATAGTAGGACACTAGGCTGTAGGGTTGTTTTGCAAAAGCCAGATTTATCACTACTCAGTTTAGGAGAAACAATTGCTAGTTAAAGTTTATAACATCTAGGTGGGAATTTGTATTTCATCTCACAACCCTGTTGTGGTCAAGTCAAAGTCTCAATTCATGTCACAAGTCATTTTGAAAAGTCTAACGGGGGAACAGTATGGCCACTCCAACTGTCCATAACCGCGGACGCGGCTATTCGAATAGTTTGACACTCTGCAGAGATTGTACACTTTCACCACAACATTCGATACATCCATCAGGAACAAATCCTGAATTCACCATACTCAGTATGCGGATAATCAATCCTAACCTTTCAATTACACGCCCTAGTATAAGCACCTCTCCTGTGAGTTTGGCCTCCCAACCATGACCAACTGTCATGTTGGGTATTGCACAGGTGGACAATCTTCACAAGGTAGCCTCAGCTCAAACCTTGGCCGTGAGGGAACTAATACTAAGGTATATAAGTTTCCAGTCAAGCCCTACCCAATTCTCGGGTATTGTGGTTGTACGATAAAATTGGAATGGTATCGCATCCAGACAACCATCAGTTTTATAAAGGGCTAAGGCTCATGCCTCAACATTTTCATCACCAAAATCATCAGGTGTTCAGAAACACATGTCCAAAACATTTCAATAGAATGATCCATCATTCCAAGGTTTTCATAACCATTTTTCCACCAAGTATTCCCATCTAAAAGTTGATCAAGTTTTATGCTTAGCACTAGCATCTATAAGTGGGGGTAAGTACTAATGAGGGGTGGTGGACTAGTGGAGTTTCAACTAAGTACAACCTTATGTCTTAGGTTGATATCTAGGTTTCTAACTTAGGCCAAATTTTATGCTCTTTATGCAACCTTCACGTATCTTTCTAGTATCTACCAATCTCTTAAGTAAACTCTAAGTACAAGCTTTGATAAAGAAATAAAGTAAGAAGCTTGCAAGTAAAAATAGGATTGGTTTATCAAGTGGGTATGATCACATATGCTTATGGCATATAGTGGGCATAGTAACAAGTAGTGGTTTGTGGTATCAGTAGGGTATCTTGCAAGGGTTAGCTTGCATTGGTCCACTTAGTTAATAAAGCTTGCAAGTATTGGCTTGCATAGGTATAGTATCAGCTTGCCTTGTGCAGAGCAGTGGTTGAAGTTCTCCTCGGCTTCTTCGTAGTATCCTCCTTCCTCCTTGTATCCTTGGTTGGTACTAGCGTCTATGAATAAATACGAGGTACACAATCACCAAACAATACTTAACTACTTGCAATCATCACACAAAAGAGTCCTATAGATGATCTAGCATCATCTCTAACATTACAAGGTTAAGGCTTGGTTTAATTCGTTTTATTTTTAGAAAGGTAATTTCTACTCATAGAAAAACTACTTAAGATTTAATATTCTCCAAACCAAACATGGGATCATGTTGACACATGTCATCACCACATATTTTAGTCCATGGGAATATGATTTAAAGTGGTGTCACAATTTAATAAGGTTTTACCCTTTGATTTTAATTAAATAAAGAGACTAGAAATGCCTATGGGGCATTCTTTTATTACTTGAACAATATTTCTGTAAGTAACCCTGTATATTTTTATATATTCTGAAAGGTATGGTTAAATGTGATTTTTGAGAGTTGGAATCAACTCAAAAGCTATTATGGTTTAAATTTGAAAAATGTTTGAATGTAGAAAAGCTTCTGCCTTGTTATTTTACCATGGGTGATCTATAGATCCAAATGACTTGAACACAACGGGCTTGGATTCAGCATTCCCAGACCTTTCCAACAAAATTAGTTTCATTCAATTTGGTGCACTGAATCGATCTAGGTTGATTTTTGAAGTTGGGTACAAAAGTGAGTTTGAAATAAAATAGAAAAGGTTTAATTCAAATAACTGGGCTGCGCGGGAAAGGTTAACGGGCCGGCCTGCTAAGCGTAGCGCTTCCGCGGGCTGTTTAAGTGGGTGTCCCCACTCATTAGTGAGACAGGGGGTGCGAAGCGGTACAGGGCAACGTGAGACGTTCGATCTGGTTCTAATCCAACGGCTGGGAGTCATCGTCGACGTTGAGCAACGCCGGCGAGAAAGAAACCTAGCGCGGCTAGTGGGGGTTGCTGGGGGCTCACCGGGGTGCAGGCGAGGGTCGGCGAGGCGGGCGAACGACAAAGTCGACGACGGCGAATCTCCTGGTACCGGTGTGTAACATCCCAAAAATACTAAACTTAGATCATCAAATTTCTAATCACCAGGATTAGGGTTAACAAAAACTTTTCTAAGTAAACCCATGAATGCATGTATAGGTGTATGCATGGATTTTGAATTTCTTTAAAAACCACATTGTTTGTGTGATCTATTGCTTGTAAAATGTTTCTTAGGTGAAATGAACATCATCTAAAACATTTCCCACACTTTTCCTTAAGACAAGTAAATCAAAACAAATATATTAAGTGAATGGTCATTTTGACCAATTTAACTCCCATGCCTACTTTGGCTGTCTCAAACTTTCAAAACCTAACAGAAACTTTTCTGGATCTTTGCACCCCTTGAATGTACTCATAACAGAGTATCAAGGCCCACTTTGTGATCATCCAGAAACTTTCAAATGCATAGTTTAAATGACAATTCAAAATTGAATCTTCTTCATATGGGAAGATCCCACTTTTTCAAAACCCACTCAAACAAGCTCAACTTTCAAAACCCAAGCATCTGCATACTCACCAGAACCAATCTAGAAAACCCACCAAAATTCATTTCAAAATTCAAAACTTGATTTCATGCGACCATTTCATCAAACAGGTTGCAGACACAAATCAAACAAAACATCAAACACTATAGTGTGCAGTGATTCTTGCCTAACTTGTTCCCTAGTTAGCTCACACACACCTCAGTAGATCATCTAGAAAGATTAGCCCAACACTAGCACCCCTGTAAGCTTGCCATTGCCATTAATGGTGAACAGCCGAGCACCTCAATGCCACCCCATAGTCGACAGCAGGCTAGAGGAAGAACTAGCCGTGTCAACCTTGTCTGGGAGGCAGCCCACCATCCACCGCCACTGCCTGTCCCAGCCGCGAGCATTGCCAAGCCCTGGACCACGCGCACAAGACACGCCCAGACCATGCCGAGCATGCGCCAGAGCGCCACCCTCGACCAGCATCCACAGACCGCACGCCGCCCTCACCGCGTGCATACACGATCACCACCGACCCAGGAGACCGCCAGACATCCCCGTTTGCCGCCCCGTGCCATACAGCCACCGCTCGCCGTCGAAGACGCCGCCTCTGCCGCGCAGAGCACCGTCCGTTCCAGACCAAACCACACCGCCCCATGCCTCGCGACCATGTCGTTGAGCATCGCCAGGAGACACAACACCGTCCCCTACCCTTGCCCATGCCATTAGCCGCCTGTAACGTCGCCCCCGACGAGCTCACCGTGCGCCCGACGGTCCCCTCGCTCGACTATAAATAGAGGCCACCCCCGCACGATTTCTTCACACCATCTCACTCCTCTCTCCCCACTGACCGTGCCACACCATCCTCAGAGCAAGGCGAGCACCACATCGCCGGAATTTCACCGGAGCCCGCCGCCTCTGGAGAAGAAAGGAGCCAGCGATTGAAGCCGCCCCAAGAAAAGCCACCGGTACCAGGAGGTTCGCTGTCGTCGACTTCGTCGTTCGCCCGCCTCGCCGACCCTCGCCCGTACCCCGGTGAGCCCCCAGCACCCCTCACTGGCCGTGCTAGGTTTCGTTCTCGTCGGAGTTGTCTCGCGTCGATGATGACCCCCAGCCGTTGGATTAGAACTAGATCGAACGATCCATGTTGCCCCATACCGCTTCGCCCAGCCCCGTGTCACTGACGAGTGGGGACACCCACTTAAGCAGCCCGCGGGAGCACTGCGCTTAGCAGGCCGGCCCGTTAGAATTTCCCGCTCAGCCCAACAATTCAAATTAAACCTTTTCTTTTTAAATTCAAACACACTTCTGTACCCAACTTCAAAAATCAACCCAGATCAATTCAGTGCACCAAATTGGATGAAACCAATTTTTTTGGAAAGGTCTGTGAATGCTTAATCCAAGCCCGTTGGATTCAAGTCATTTGGATCTGTAGATCACCCATAGCAAAAATAACAAGGCAGAAGCTTTTCTGCATTCAAACATTTTTCAAATTTAAACAATAAAAGCTTTTGAGTTGATTCTAACTCTCAAAAATCACATTTAACCATACCTTTCACAATATATAAAAATATATAGGTTTACTTGCAGAAATAATGTTCAAGGAATAAAAGAATGCTTAATAAACATTTCTAGTCACTTTAATTAATTAAAATAAAAAGGTAAAACCTTATTAAATTGTGACACCACTTTAAATCACATTCCCATGGACTACAATATGTGGTGATGACATGTGTCAACATGATCCCATGTTTAGTTTGGAGAATATTAAATCTTAAGTAGTTTTTCAATGAGTAGAAATTACTTTTCTAAAATAAAAAGATTTAAACCAAGCCTTAACCTTGTAATGTTAGAGATGATGCTAGATCATCTATAGGACCCTTGTGTGTGATGATTGCAAGTATTTAAGTATTGTTTGGTGATTGTGTACCTCGTATTTATTCATAGACGCTAGTACCGACCAAGGATACGAGGAGGAAGGAGGATACTACGAAGAAGAAGCCGAGGAGAACTTCAACCACTGCTCTGCACAAGGCAAGCCTAATACTACTAGTGAATGTGCAAGCTAACACTTGCAAGATACTATACCTATGCAAGCTTATACTCATATTGATGCAAGCCAACCCTTGCCAGATACCCTACTGATGCCACAAACCCATACTTGTGACCCTACTTGCTTGTTGAAAACCAATCCTAGTTTTATGGCAAGCTTCTTACTTTATTTCTTTATCAAAGCTTACTTAGAGTCTACCTAAGAGTGGTAGATACTAGACAGTTGTGCTGAAGGTTGCATAAAGAGCATAAAATTTGGCCTAAGCTAGAAACCTTGATCTCAACCTAAGACATGAGATTGAATTTAGTAAAACTCCACTAGTTACCACCCCTCATTAGTACCAACCCCACCTGTAGATGCTAGTGCTAAGCATAAAACTTGATCAACTTTAGATGGGAATACTTGGTGGAAAAATGGTTATGAAAACCATGGAATGATGGATCATTCTATTGAAATGTTTTGGACATGTGTTTCCAAACACTTGATGATTCTGGTGATAAAAATGTTGAGGCATGAGCCTTAGCCCTTTATAAAACTGATGGTTGTCTGGATGCGATACCATTCCAATTTTTGCGTACAACCACAATACCCGAATATATGGTAGGGCTTGACTGGAAACTTATATACCTTAGTATTAGTTCCCTCACGGCCAAGGTCTGAGCTGAGGCTACCTTGTGAAGATTGTCCACCTGTGCAGTACCCAAGATGATAGTGGTCATGGTTGGGAGGCCAAAATCACAGGAGAGGTGCTTATACTAGGGAGTGTAATTGAAAGGTTAGGATTGATTATCCGCATACTGAGTATGGTGAATTCAGGATTTGTTCCTGATGGATGTATCGAATGTTGTGGTGAAAGTGTACAATCTCTGCAGAGTGTCAAACTATTCGAATAGCCGCGTCCGCGGTTATGGACAGTTGGAGTGGCCATACTGTTCCCCCGTCAGACTTTTCAAAATGACTTGTGAAATTAAGTGAGACTTTGACTTGACCACAACAGAGTTGTGACCTGAACTACAAGATCCCACTTAGGAGTTATAAAATTGTGAGTAGCTTTGGAACTTAGTAGAGATAAACCTGGCTTTTTGCAAAACAACCCTAGAGCCTAGTGTCCTATTATCCAAAAACCCCTTACCTGTTAGTATTAGTTTGCGAGTACTTAAAGAGTACTCATGGCTTTGTCCCTGGCTATTCCCATGGCCAGACTATGAAGAGGAGTACCTCGAAGATGGAACCCCGGAAGGTTACGACAACTAGGATCATCTCCCATCGTCAGCATTGCCTGTGAACTCGAAGATGGAGCTTCGCCTTCGCTACCGTTATTATTACGTATTCCGCTGCTTGATGTTGTATTAAGAACTGGATCATGAGATCCCTATTTGTTTAAGAACCTATGTATCGTTTGTAATGGATGAAGTACTATGGTATCCAATTATGTATCGCCTGGGATTGCGATGTATGGCATAACAGGCATCTAGGATTGAAAAATCCGGGTGTTGACAAGTTGGTATCAGATCCATCCTGACCATAGGAGACCCTAGTTAGGTTGGACGTTGAACCAAAAACTTAGTTTCGAAAACCAAAGAAAACAAATATTTACAAAAACCTATTCTCATTCTTATCTCTTTAATTCTTTCATAAAACATCATGTTCCTCAAAAACTCTTGCAAAATAGATAAAATTTTGACACACTTGATCACTCTGCTAATCTACTCATCCTCTATTTTTATAGATGGACGTGAAGTACAGCAAGTTTTACCAACTTGGTAATGGGGGAGACCTTATCTTTGAGAGGGATCTGGATCAGCTTTCGGAACTTCTGGAGCGTCCACACCCCGAGTTCTTCGAAGCTCAGCTCAATGATCAAGGAGGAGAAGATCTGCAGTGGCTAATTGTTGCAAGTCTCCGAGGAAAGATTGAACCTCCCACAGCGAAGGGAATTCAGTTTACCTTGAGGGAAAACAACTGGCTCGATGGACTTGCCAGAGCAATGCAGGAAGCTATTTCCTGTCTGTGTGGGAAGAGCATCAATCAGATCAAGGGTACTCGCTTTGAGTTTTTCCCAAGACGTGCTGCAAATGGCCAACCACTGGAAGCCCCATACCACCCTGAGCTGAAGACTCAATTGGACCACCTTAGCTTCATGATGTATGATCGTCAGCAGGAATTGGACAACTGTCGTGACTATTGCAACCACAAGTCTGCCATCATCAAGACGAAGGACCAGACCATCGCCATGCTAGCAAAGGATCGCAAGTCTCGCCGCCGTCAGCTTGACAAGAAGGAGTGCATTATTGCCCGTCTTCGCCATCGCATATCATCTCTGGAAGAGACCATCCACGAGAGGGACATGCAGTTGGAGGAAAGGGAGAATGCCGGAGAGGATCTTCGTGGAGACCCTTACTCCTATCTCAGCAATGACGATGATTTTCTGGAGGATCGGGCCATGGACTTCTTCACCGATGAGGATGATTTCGCCTTCATCGATGATGCTGAAGATGATGAAGCCACAGACTCTGAGGAGTAGTAGCACTGAGCACTAGCGTAGTGAGTAGTAGTCGGTCCCACTGTATCGTACATTCCAGAATGGTTCTTAAAACCATCTGTTTTTCCTTGATGTGGTGTGTGTTGTACTATGTGCTATGAGTGAATGAATGAAAAACGCAAGTTGCTAGAAAACTTGAGTCAAACTCTAAAAAAATTTCAAAGACCCAAAACCTTAGAAATTTCCCTCTTTTCTCATGATCGATATCAATCCTCAGATGCCACGTGGAGGAAGTGGTTCAGCCCCGGACCCGATGTTGTAGATCCTGCAAATGTTGACTTCTGACCGTGAAGCTGAAAGAGTGGAACGTCAAGCCAACCTAGCCACCCTGCAGCAAATAGCCCAGCTAGCCCACAATAACCAAGGCCACGGAAATCAGGACAACCACGGATCTAAGCTCAAGAATTTCTAGAATACCAACCCACCCGTTTTCACCAAGTCAGAAGAACCCCTAGACGCCGATGATTGGCTGCAAACCATGGAAAACAACTTAGAAGTAGCAGGAGTCGAAGCCAACGAGAAAGTCCTGTTCGCCACCCATTATCTAGCCGGAGATGCCAGGGCATGGTGGAACAGTGTGCGTGCAATGACCGGAGGCCAGATGATGACCTGGGAGGAATTCAAGGTCAAGTTTAGCAGAACCCATGTGCCACCAGGTTTAATCAAGAGAATGAGAGACGAGTTCAGAGAGTTGAAGCAAGGAAGGATGACTGTAGTGGAATACCGTGACAAATTTTTGTCATTAGCTAGGTATGCCCCGGACGAGATAGACACCGAAGCCAAGAAGAAAGAAAGATTCCTGAATGGTCTGCATGACGAGATGCAGACGGTGTTAGTCAATATCCCCTTTGTTGATATTGAAGCCCTTGTAGACTCTGCTATCCAGATGGAAGGAAAGATCAACCAGGCCAATGAAAACCGCAAGCGTCGCATGATGCATCAACCAGGAACCCATCAGACCCCAAAGTATCGCCCCAACCCATCTCCAGGATTTGCCCCAAGAACCAATAGACCCCCTATGACCCGTCCGACCTACCCCAACCGTGGAAACCCTAGACCCGGAGGAAATCACAACAACCCCGGCAACTCTAGCAATTTCACCCGTGCCCCACCCAAATTCAACACCAACAATGCTACCGCCAACCCCAACACTGCCCCGAGGACTGGAAGCAATGCTGTGCCTGTCGCAGCCAAGGACAAGTCACAAGTGACTTGTTATGACTGTGGAAATAAAGTCCACTATTCCAATGAGTGCCCCAACAAGAAGAATGCTACAGCCCCCAACGCCAATGTCCCAGCTCAGCAGCAGCGTCGTGTCCAGCCAGGGAGAAGATTTGCCCCAGGGAATTCACTCAACCGCAATGGCCGTCTTTTTCTCATGCATGCTGAAGAAGCTCAGGAAGCGCCAGACGTCGTGCTGGGTATGTTTTCTGTTAATTCAGTACTTGCAAGAGTGTTGTTTGATTCTGGTGCATCGCATTCATTTGTCACCGAAGAGTTTGCCTGCACTAGTAAAATTCAACCAACCAAATTGAAGCATGTGATGATTGTACAAATTCCCGGATCAACCACAAAGGCTAGGCAAATTTGCAAAGCCGTCCCTATCCGAATCCATGGCATAGATTTTTATGCTAATCTAATAGTACTCAGAACTAAAGGTTTGGAAGTAGTACTAGGAATGGATTGGATGTCCAAGCATAAAGGATTGATTGACTGTGCCAAGAAAGCCATCACCATGACCAGTACCGTCGGAATATCAGTCGAGCATATATCTGAAACCTTACCTCGCCAATTCAAGTTTAACAAGAGTATAGCCCAAACTACCATTGACCAAGTTCGGATAGTCTGCGAATACCCTGATGTATTTCTAGATGTTTTGCCCGGTATGCCCCCAGATCGGGATATCGAGTTTATCATCGAACTAATCCCCGGAACAGGACCCATAGCCCAAAGACCCTATAGTATGAACCCGTCAGAACTAGAAGAACTGAAGAAGCAACTGGATTCCATGCTAGAAATCGGATTGATTCAACCGAGTGCGTCTCCATGGAGATCACCTGTCTTGTTTGTGGACAAGAAGGATGGAGGTAACCGTTTGTGTACAGATTATCGGAAGTTGAATGATGTAACCATCAAGAACAAGTACCCCTTGCCTAAGATAGAAGATTTGTTTGATCAGTTGACCGATGCCCAGGTGTTTTCTAAGATTGATCTTAGGACTGGCTATCATCAACTCAAAATTCGTGCAGAGGATATTCCAAAGACTGCTTTTACCACCAGATATGGATTGTATGAGTATACAGTCATGTCTTTTGGATTAACCAATGCCCCCGCTTATTTCATGAACCTCATGAATAAGATTTTTATGGACTTCCTGGATAAGTTTGTCGTTGTTTTCATCGATGACATTCTGATTTATTCCAAATTAGAAGAAGAACATGAGCTACACCTAAGGACCATTCTTGGAACCCTTAGAGAGCATCAGTTGTATACAAAGTTTAGCAAATGTGAATTCTAGTTACAGGAAGTAGGATTCCTCGGTCACATTGTATCAGCCGGAGAAATTGCCGTTGACCCTGCCAAAGTGAAAGATGTCGAAGATTGGCAAGCCCCAACCACTCAAACCCAAGTTCGTGCTTTTCTCGGATTGGCGGGATATTACCGCAAATTCGTAGAAGGATTCTCGAGTATCGCCCGACCCATGACCCAATTGTTGAAGAAGGACAAGAAGTTTGAATGGACCGACAAATGTGAAGCGAGCTTTCAAGAACTCAAGAGGAGATTGATTTCAGCCCCAATCTTGATTATGCCTGATATCACGAAGCCCTTCGATGTGTATTGTGACGCATCCAAGATTGGTCTCGGATGTGTGCTAATGCAAGAAGGCAAAGTTATATCTTATCTATCTCGACAATTGAAGCAACATGAACAAAATTACCCAACCCATGACCTCGAACTCGCAGCCGTAGTTCTAGCCCTGAAGACATGGAGACATTACCTTATGGGAAACCGTTGCGAGATTTATTCGGATCACAAGAGCCTAAAGTATATATTCACTCAGAAGGAGCTGAATATGAGGCAGAGAAGATGGATTGAACTAATCAAGGATTACGACCTGGACATTCACTATCACCCTGGAAAAGCCAATGTGGTAGCGGATGCCCTTAGCAGATTTCCGTGCCGCTTGAACTCCATGATTTTGAAGGAGCAACCAAGTTTGCACAAAGAGATGGAAGATTTTCGAGTGGAATTAGTAAGTGAAGGATTTTTGGCTAGCATAGAACTTCAGCCCACTTTGATCAGTCAGATTAAAGAGGCGCAGAAAGGAAATGCTAGTATCGACGGAATCAAGCGTCGTATCGGTACAGGTAAAGTACCCGGATTCACCGAGGACGAAGAAGGAGTTTTGTGGTACAAAGGACGCCTTTGTGTACCATCAGAGTCTGAGTTAAAAGAAGTTATCTTGAAGGAGGCTCATGATACTCTTTATTCTATCCATCCCGGAGGAACTAAGATGTATCAAGATTTGAAAGAGCAATTTTGGTGGCATAAGATGAAGAGAGAAATCGGAAGCTATATCGCCAAGTGTGATATATGTCAGCGAGTCAAGGCAGAACATCAAAGACCCGCTGGATTGTTGCAACCTTTGCAGATTCCGGAATGGAAATGGGATTCTGTAGGAATGGACTTTATCACTGGACTACCTACTTCTAGTAGGGGAAATGACTCTATCTGGGTCATAGTGGACAGATTGTCCAAAGTCGCCCATTTCTTGCCCGTTAAAACCACCTATCAGAGTTCGAAGCTAGCGGAGTTGTACATCGCTAGAATAGTTAGTTTGCACGGAGTCCCCAAGAACATAGTATCGGATCGAGGAACTCAGTTTACCTCGAGATTCTGGAAGAAAGTCCAAGAAGGTTTAGGAACCCGCCTAGATTTCAGTACCGCGTATCACCCTCAGACCGATGGACAAACGGAGCGAGTAAATCAAATACTCGAAGATATGCTTAGAGCATGTGTGCTAGAATATGGACCCAAATGGGAAGACTGTCTGCCATTTGCAGAATTTTCATACAACAATAGTTACCAAGCCAGTTTGCAAATGGCCCCATTTGAATTCATGTACGGAAGGAAGTGTCGCACCCCTTTGAACTGGTCGGAAGTAGGAGAGAGTCAAATTTTCGGACCCGACATCCTACGAGAAGCAGAAGAGAAGGTTCACAAGATTCGTGAGCACCTCAAGACAGCCCAATCCCGACAGAAGAGCTACGCCGACAAGAGACGTCGAAACCTCGCCTTCAACATCAGAGATTTTGTTTATCTGGAAGTGTCGCCATTGAAGGGAATGCAGCGTTTCCAACTCAAGGGAAAGTTAGCCCCCAGATATATCGGACCTTTAAAAATTTTGAACCGTTGAGGAGAAGTATCGTATCAACTGGAGCTACCAGAAGAGATGTCAGCTGTGCACAATGTGTTCCATATCTCGCTACTTTGCAAATGTCTCGAAGTCCCCGAGAAGACCGAAGTATTCAAGAATATTGATTACCGGACCATAGAGATCAATGATGATCTGACCAATCCCGAAGTACCCATCCGTATATTGGAAGAAGCCTTTCGAACTACCAGAACCCGAAGCATCAAGTTTCTCAAAATTCAGTGGAGCAACCACACAGAAGAGGAAGCTACCTGGGAACGCGAAGATCACATCAGAACGGAGTTTCCAGATCTCTTCAAATCCTAGGTAATGTTTTCGTCCTTTTTCAAATCTCGGGACGAAATTTTGTTTAAGGGGGGAAGGTTTGTAACATCCCAAAAATACTAAACTTAGATCATCAAATTTCTAATCACCAAGATTAGGGTTAACAAAAACTTTTCTAAGTAAACCCATGAATGCATGTATAGGTGTATGCATGGATTTTGAATTTCTTTAAAAACCACATTGTTTGTGTGATCCATTGCTTGTAAAATGTTTCTTAGGTGAAATGAACATCATCTAAAACATTTCCCACACTTTTCCTTAAGACAAGTAAATCAAAACAAATATATTAAGTGAATGGTCATTTTGACCAATTTAACTCCCATGCCTACTTTGGCTGTCTCAAACTTTCAAAACCTAACAGAAACTTTTCTGGATCTTTGCACCCCTTGAATGTACTCATAACAGAGTATCAAGGCCCACTTTGTGATCATCCAGAAACTTTCAAATGCATAGTTTAAATGACAATTCAAAATTGAATCTTCTTCATATGGGAAGATCCCACTTTTTCAAAACCCACTCAAACAAGCTCAACTTTCAAAACCCAAGCATCTGCATACTCACCAGAACCAATCTAGCAAACCCACCAAAATTCATTTCAAAATTCAAAACTTGATTTCATGCGGCCATTTCATCAAACAGGTTGCAGACACAAATCAAACAAAACATCAAACACTATAGTGTGCAGTGATTCTTGCCTAACTTGTTCCCTAGTTAGCTCACACACACCTCAGTAGATCATCTAGAAAGATTAGCCCAACACTAGCACCCCTGTGAGCTTGCCATTGCCATTAATGGTGAACAGCCGAGCACCTCAATGCCACCCCATAGTTGACAGCAGGCTAGAGGAAGAACTAGCCGTGCCAACCTTGTCTGGGAGGCAGCCCACCGTCCATCGCCACTGCCTGTCCCAGCCGCGAGCGTTGCCATGCCCTGGACCACGCGCACAAGACACGCCCAGACCATGCCGAGCGTGCGCCAGAGCGCCACCCTCGACCAGCATCCACAGACCGCGCGCCGCCCTCACCGCGTGCATACACGATCACCACCGACCCAGGAGACCGCAAGATATCCCCGTTTTCCGCCCCGTGCCATACAGCCACTGCCCGCCGTCGAAGACGCCGCCTCTGCCGCGCAGAGCACCGTCCGTTCCAGACCAAACCACACCGCCCCATGCCTCGCGACCATGTCGTTGAGCATCACCAGGAGACACAGCACCATCCCATACCCTTGCCCATGCCATTAGCCGCCTGTAACGTCGCCCCCGACGAGCTCACCGTGCGCCCTGACGGTCCCCTCGCTCGACTATAAATAGAGGCCACCCCCGCACGATTTCTTCACACCATCTCACTCCCCACTGACCGTGCCACACCATCCTCAGAGCAAGGCGAGCACCACATTGCCAGAATTTCACTGGAGCCCGCCGCCTCTGGAGAAGAAAGGAGCCAGCGATTGGAGCCGCCCCAAGAGAAGCCACCGGTACCAGGAGGTTCGCCGTCGTCGACTTCGTCGTTCGCCCGCCTCGCCGACCCTCGCCCGTACCCCGGTGAGCCCCCAGCACCCCTCACTGGCCGCGCTAGGTTTCGTTCTTGCCGGAGTTGTCTCGCGTTGACGATGACCCCCAGCCGTTGGATTAGAACTAGATCGAACGATCCACGTTGCCCCATATCGCTTCGCCCAGCCCCGTGTCACTGACGAGTGGGGACACCCACTTAAGCAGCCCGCGGGCGCACTGCGCTTAGCAGGCCGGCCCGTTAGAATTTCCCGCGCAGCCCAACAATTCAAATTAAACCTTTTCTTTTTAAATTCAAACACACTTCTGTACCCAACTTCAAAAATCAACCCAGATCAATTCAGTGCCCCAAATTGGATGAAACCAATTTTGTTGGAAAGGTCTATGAATGCTTAATCCAAGCCCGTTGGATTCAAGTCATTTGGATCTGTAGATCACCCATAGCAAAAATAACAAGGTAGAAGCTTTTCTGCATTCAAACATTTTTCAAATTTAAACCATAAAAGCTTTTGAGTTGATTCCAACTCTCAAAAATCACATTTAACCATACCTTTCAGAATATATAAAAATATATAGGTTTACTTGCAGAAATAATGTTCAAGGAATAAAAGAATGCTTCATAAGCATTTCTAGTCACTTTAATTAATTAAAATAAAAAGGTAAAACCTTATTAAATTGTGACACCACTTTAAATCACATTCCCATGGACTACAATATGTGGTGATGACATGTGTCAACATGATCCCATGTTTAGTTTGGAGAATATTAAATCTTAAGTAGTTTTTCAATGAGTAGAAATTACTTTTCTAAAATAAAAAGATTTAAACCAAGCCTTAACCTTGTAATGTTAGAGATGATGCTAGATCATCTATAGGACCCTTGTGTGTGATGATTGCAAGTATTTAAGTATTGTTTGGTGATTGTGTACCTCGTATTTATTCATAGACGCTAGTACCGACCAAGGATACGAGGAGGAAGGAGGATACTACGAAGAAGAAGCCGAGGAGAACTTCAACCACTGCTCTGCACAAGGCAAGCCTAATACTACTAGTGAATGTGCAAGCTAACACTTGCAATATACTATACCTATGCAAGCTTATACTCATATTGATGCAAGCCAACCCTTGCCAGATACCCTACTGATGCCACAAACCCATACTTGTGACCCTACTTGCTTGTTGAAAACCAATCCTAGTTTTATGGCAAGCTTCTTACTTTATTTCTTTATCAAAGCTTACTTAGAGTCTACCTAAGAGTGGTAGATACTAGACAGTTGTGCTGAAGGTTGCATAAAGAGCATAAAATTTGGCCTAAGTTAGAAACCTAGATATCATCCTAAGACATAAGGTTGTACTTAGTTGAAACTCCACTAGTCCACCACCCCTCATTAGTACTTACCCCCACTTATAGATGCTAGTGCTAAGCATAACACTTGATCAACTTTTGGATGGGAATACTTGGTGGAAAAATGGTTATGAAAACCTTGGAATGATGGATCATTCTATTGAAATGTTTTGGACATGTGTTTCTGAACACATGATGATTTTGGTGATCAAAATGTTGAGGCATGAGCCTTAGCCCTTTATAAAACTGATGGTTGTCTGGATGCGATACCATTCCAATTTTATCGTACAACCACAACACCCGAGAATTGGGTAGGGCTTGACTGGAAACTTATATACCTTAGTATTAGTTCCCTCACGGCCAAGGTCTGAGCTGAGGCTACCTTGTGAAGATTGTCCACCTGTGCAGTACCCAAGATGACAGTGGTCATGGTTGGGAGGCCAAACTCACAGGAGAGGTGCTTATACTAGGGAGTGTAATTGAAAGGTTAGGATTGATTATCCGCATACTGAGTATGGTGAATTCAGGATTTGTTCCTGACGGATGTATCGAATGTTGTGGTGAAAGTGTACAATCTCTGCAGAGTGTCAAACTATTCGAATAGCCGCGTCCGTGGTTATGGACAGTTGGAGTGGACATATTGTTCCCCCGTCAGACTTTTCAAAATGACTTGTGAAATGAAGTGAGACTTTGACTTGACCACAACAGAGTTGTGACCTGAACTACAAGATCCCACTTAGGAGTTATAAAATTGTGACTAGCTTTGGAACTTAGTAGAGATAAACCTGGCTTTTTGCAAAACAACCCTAGAGCCTAGTGTCCTATTATCCAAAAACCCCTTACCTGTTAGTATTAGTTTGCGAGTACTTAAAGAGTACTCATGTCTTTGTCCCTGGATATTCCCATGGCCAGACTATGAAGAGGAGTACCTCGAAGATGGAACCCCAGAAGGTTACGACAACTAGGATCATATCACATCGTCAGCATTGCCTGTGAACTCGAAGATGGAGCTTCGCCTATGCTACCGTTATTATTACGTATTCCGCGGCTTGATGTTGTATTAAGAACTGGATCATGAGATCCCTATTTGTGTAAGAACCTATGTATCATTTGTAATGGATGAAGTACTATGGTATCCAATTCTGTTATGTCTCGCAAAAATGGTAATCCTGGGATTGCGATGTATGGCATAACAGGCATCTAGGATTGAAAAATCCGGGTGTTGACATGGTGGCTCCTCCTGGGGCGGCTCCAATCGCTGGCTCCCTTCTTCTCTAGAGGCGGTGGGCTCCGGTGAAATTCCGGCGAAGTGTTGCTCGCCTTGCTCCGGGAATGGTGTGGAGAATTCGAGCGGGAGTGGCCTCTATTTATAGTCGAGTGAGGGGACCGACGGGGCACACGGTGAGCTCATCGGGGGCGATGGTACAGACGGCTATTGGCATGGGCGAAGGTAGGGGACGGTGCGGTGTTCCCTGGCGATGCTCAACGACATGGTTTCGAGGCATGGGGCGGTGCGGTTTGGTGTGGAACACACGACGCTCTGCGTGGCAGAGGCGGCGTCTTCGACGGCGAGCGGTGGCTATGCGTCACGAGGCGGCGAACGGGGATGTCTGGCGGTCTCCTGGGTCGGTGGTGATCGTGTATGCACGTGGCGAAGGCGGCGCACGGTCTGTGGGCTTCGGTCGAGGGTGGCGCTCGGGCGCATGCTCGGCATGGTCACTGGCGAGCTGGGCGCGGTCCGTGCGTGTGGTCCAGTGGCTGGCAGGGTTCGAGCGCTGGACAGGGAGTAGCGGTGTACGGTGGGCTGCCTCCCAGACAAGGTTGGCACGGCTTAATCTTCTCCTAGCTTGCTGTCTCCACTTGGGTGGCAATGGTGCATTCGGCCTGCTCACCATTGATGGCATTGCCAAGCTTAAAGTGGTGCTAGTGATTAGTTAAGGTTGTTAGATGATCTACTAAGGCTAGTGGTGCCCAGAGAGGGAACAAGTTAGGCTCAAAACACTGCACACTATAGTGTTTAGATTTTGTATGATTTGTGTCTACAACCTGTTTGATGAAATGGCCGCATGAATTCAAGTTTTGAATTTTGAAAATATTTTTGGTGGGTGTGCTAGGTTGGTGCTGGTGAGTCTGCAGATGCTTGGGTTTTGAAAGTTGAGCTTGTTTGAGTGGTTTTTGAAAAAGTGGGATCTTCTCATATGATAAAGATTCAATTTTGAATTGTGATTTAAACTATGCATTTGAAAGTTTCTGGATGATCACAAAGTGGGCCTTGATACTTTGCTATGAGTACATTCAAGGGGTGCAAAGATACCGAAAGGTTTCTGTTAGGTTCTGAAAGTTTGAGACAGCCAAAGTAGGCATGGGAGTTAAATTGGTCAAAGTGACCATTCCCTTATTTTATTTGTTTTGATTTACTTGTCTTTGGGAAAAGTGTGGGAAATGTTTTAGATGATGTTTATTTCACCTAAGAAACATTTTACAAGCAAGGAAACACACAAACAAGGTGGTTCAAAAGAATTCAAAATGAAATGCATACTCACATGCATGCCTCCATAATTTTATTTAGAAAAGTTTTTGTTAACCCTAATTTTGATGATTAGAGTTTGATGATCCAAGTTTAGTATTTTTAGGATGTTACAAACCTTCCCCCCTTAAACAAAATCTCGTCCCGAGATTTGAGAAAGGACGAAAAAGATTACCTAGGATTTGAAGAGATCGGGAAACTCCGTCCTGATGTGATCTTCGCGCTCCCAGGTAGCTTCCTCTTCTGTGTGGTTGCTCCACTGAATCTTGAGAAACTTGATGCTTCGGGTTCAGGTAGTTCTGAAGGCTTCTTCCAAAAGATGGATGGGTACTTCGGGATAGGTCAGGTCATCGTTGATCTCTATGGTCCGGTGATCGATATTCTTGAACGCTTCTGTCTTCTCGAGGACTTCGAGACACTTGCGAAGTAACGAGATATGGAACACATTGTGCACGGCTGACATCTCTTCAGGTAGTTCCAATTGATACGATACTTCTCCTCGACGGTTTAGAATCTTGAAATGTCCGATATATCTAGGGGCTAACTTTCCTTTGAGTTGGAAACGCTGCATTCCCTTCAATGGCGACACTTTCAGATAAACAAAATCTCCTATGTTGAAGGCGAGGTCTCGACGTCTCTTGTCGGCGTAACTCTTTTGTCTGGATTGGGCGGTCTTGAGGTGCTCACGAATCTTGTGAACCTTCTCTTCTGCTTCTCGTAGGATGTCGGGTCCGAAAATCTGACTCTCTCCTACTTCCGACCAGTTCAAAGGGGTGCGGCACTTCCTTCCGTACATGAATTCAAATGGGGCCATTTGCAAGCTGGCTTGGTGACTGTTATTATAGGAAAATTCTGCAAACGGCAGACAGTCTTCCCACTTGGATCCATATTCTAACACACATGCTCTAAGCATATCTTCGAGTATTTGATTTACTCGCTCCGTTTGTCCATCGGTCTGAGGGTGATACGCGGTGCCGAAATCTAGACGGGTTCCTAAACCTTCTTGGACTTTCTTCCAGAATCTCAAGGTAAACTGAGTTCCTCGATCTGATATGATGTTCTTAGGGACTCCATGCAAACTAACTATTCTAGCGAAGTACAACTCTGCTAGCATCGAACTCTGATAGGTGGTCTTGACGGGCAAGAAATGGGCGACTTTGGACAATCTGTCCACTATGACCCAGATAGAGTCATTTCCCCTACTAGAAGTAGGCAGTCCAGTGATAAAGTTCATTCCTACAGAATCCCATTTCCATTCCGGAATCTGCAAGGGTTGCAACAATCCAGGGGGTCTTTTATGCCCTGCCTTGACTCGCTGACAAATATCACACTTGGCGATATAGCTTCCGATTTCTCTCTTCATCTTATGCCACCAAAATTGCTCTTTCAAATCTTGATACATCTTAGTTCCTCCGGGATGGATAGAATAAAGAGTATCATGAGCCTCCTTCAAAATGACTTCTTTCAACTCAGAATCTGATGGTACACAAAGGCGTCCTTTGTACCACAAAACTCCCTCTTCGTCTTCGGTGAATCCGGGTACTTTGCCTGTACCGATATGACGCTTGATTCCGTCAATACTAGCATTTCCCTTCTGCGCCTCTTTAATCTGACTGATCAAAGTGGGCTGGAGTTCTATGCTAGCCAAAAATCCTTCACTTACTAATTCCATTCGAAAAGCTTCCATCTCTTGGTGCAAACTTGGTTGTCCTTCAAAATCATGGAGTTCAAGCGGCACGGCAATCTGCTAAGGGCATCGGCTACCACGTTGGCTTTACCAGGGTGATAGTGAATGTCCAGGTCGTAATCCTTGATTAGCTCTATCCATCTCCTCTGCCTCATATTCAGCTCCTTCTGAGTGAATATATACTTTAGGCTCTTGTGATCCGAATAGATCTCACAACGGTTTCCCATCAGGTAATGTCTCCATGTTTTCAGGGCTAGAACTACGGCTGCGAGTTCGAGGTCATGGGTTGGGTAGTTTTGCTCATGTTGCTTCAGTTGTCGAGATAGATAAGATATAACTTTGCCTTCTTGCATTAGCACACATCCGAGACCAATCTTGGATGCATCACAATACACATCGAAGGGCTTCGTGATATCTGGCATGATCAAGATTGGGGCTAAAATCAATCTCCTCTTGAGTTCTTGAAAACTCGCTTCACACTTGTCGATCCATTCAAACTTCTTGTCCTTATTCAGCAATTGGGTCATGGGTCTGGCGATACTCGAGAATCCTTCTACGAATTTGCGGTAATATCCCGCCAATCCGAGAAATACACGAACTTGGGTTTGAGTGGTTGGGGCTTGCCAATCTTCTACATCTTTCACTTTTGCAGGGTCAACGGCAATTCCTACGGCTGATAAAATGTGACCGAGGAATCCTACCTCCTGTAACCAGAATTCACATTTGCTAAACTTGGCATACAACTGATGCTCTCTAAGGGTTCCAAGAATGGTCCTTAGGTGTAGCTCATGTTCTTCTTCTGATTTGGAATAAATCAGAATGTCATCGATGAAAACAATGACAAACTTATCCAGGAAGTCCATAAAAATCTTATTCATGAGATTCATGAAATAAGCGGGGGCATTGGTTAATCCAAAAGACATGACAGTATACTCGTACAATCCATATCTGGTGGTAAAGGCAGTCTTTGGAATATCCTCTGCACGAATCTTGAGTTGATGATAACCAGTTCTAAGATCAATCTTGGAAAACACTTTGGCACCGGTCAACTGATCAAACAAATCCTCTATCTTGGGCAAGGGGTACTTGTTCTTGATGGTGACATCATTCAATTTCCGATAATCCGTACACAAACGGTTACCTCCATCTTTCTTGTCCACAAACAAGACAGGTGATCTCCATGGTGACGCACTTGGTTGAATCAATCCGATTTCCAGCATGGCATCCAGTTGCTTCTTCAGTTCTTCTAACTCCGACGGGTTCATAGTATAGGGTCTCTAGGCTATGGGTCCTGTTCCGGGAATTAGTTCGATGATAAACTCGATATCCCGGTCTGGGGGCATACCGGGCAAAACATCTGGAAATACATCAGGGTATTCACAGACTATCCGGACTTGGTCAATGGTAGGTTGGGCTATAATCTTGTTGCATTTTAATTGACGAGGTAAGGTTTTAGATATATGCTCGACTGATATTCCGGCGGTACTGGTCATGGTTATGGCTTTCTTGGCACAGTCAATCAATCCTTTATGTTTGGACATCCAATCCATTCCTAGTACTACTTGAAAACCTTTAGTTCCGAGTATTATCAGATTAGCATAAAAATCTATGCCATGGATTCGGATAGGGACGGCTTTGCAAATTTGTCTAGCCTTGGTGGTTGATCCGGGAATTTGAACAATCATAACATGCTTTAGTTTGGTTGGTTGAATTTTACTAGTGCATGCAAATTCTTCGGTGACAAATGAATGCGATGCACCGGAATCAAACAACACTCTTGCAAGTACTGAATTAACCGAAAACATACCTAGCACGATGTCTGGCGCTTCCTGAGCTTCTTCAGCATGCATGAGAAAAAGACGGCCATTGCGGTTGAGTGAATTCCCTGGGGAAAGTCTTCTTCTGGGCTGAACACGACGCTGCTGCTGAGTTGGGACATTGGCATTGGGGGCTGTAGCATTCTTCTGGTTGGGGCACTCGTTGGAATAGTGGCCTTTATTTCCATAGTCATAACAAGTCACTTGCGACTTGTCCTTGGCTGCTACAGGCACAGCATTGCTTCCAGTCCTAGGGGCAGTGTTGGTGTTGGTGGTAGCATTTTTGGTGTTGGACTTGGGTGGGGCACGGTTGAAATTGCTAGAGTTGCCGGGGTTGTTGTGATTTCCTCCGGGTCTAGGGTTTCCACGGTTGGGATAAGTCGGGCGGTTCATCGGGGGTCTGTTGGTTCTTGGGGAAAATCCTGGAGATGGGTTAGGACGATACTTTGGGGTCTGATGGGTTCCTGGCTGATGCATCATACGACGCTTGCGGTTCTCATTGGCTTGGTTGATCTTTCCTTCCATCTAGATAGCTGAGTAGACAAGGGCTTCAATATCAGCAAAGGGGATATTGACTAACACTGTCTGCATCTCATCATGCAGACCATTCAGGAATCTTTCTTTCTTCTTGGCTTCGGTGTCAATCTCATCCGGGGCATACCTAGCTAATGACAAAAATTTGTCATGGTATTCCACTACAGTCATCCTTCCTTGCTTCAGTTCTCTGAACTCGTCTCTCATCCTCTTGATCAAACCTGGTGGCACATGGGTTCTGCTAAACTTGACCTTGAATTCCTCCCAGGTCATCATCTGGCCTCCGGTCATCGCACGAACACTGTTCCACCATGACCTGGCATCTCCGGCTAGATAGTGGGTGGTGAACAGAACTTTCTCGTTGGCTTCTACTCCGGCGAATTCTAGGTTATTTTCCATGGTTTGCAGCCAATCATCGGCATCTAGGGGTTCTTCGAACTTAGTGAAAACAGGTGGGTTGGTATTCTGGGAATTCTTGAGTTTAGATCCATGGTTGTCCTGATTTCCGTGGCCTTGGTTGTTGTGGGCTAGCTGGGCTATCTGTTGCAGGGTGGCTAGGTTGGCTTGACGTTCCGCTCTTTCAGCTTCGCGGTCAGAAGTCAACATTTGCAGTAGCTGCAACATCGGGTCCGGGGCTGAACCACTTCCTCCACGTGGCATCTGAAGATTGAGATAGATCATGAGAAAAGAGGGAAATTTCTAAAGTTTCGGGGACTTCGAAAAGTTTTTAAAGTTTGACTCAAATTTTCTAGCAACTTGCTTTTCATTCATTTCTTCACACGATACAACACACACCACAACAAGGAAAAACAGATGGTTTTAAGAACCATTCTGGAATCTACGATACAGTGGGACCGAATACTACTCACTACGCTAGTGCTCAAGTGCTACTACTCCTCGGAATCTGTGGCTTCGTCATCTTCATCATCATCGATGAAGGCGAAATCGTCCTCATCGGTGAAGAAATCCATAGCCTGATCCTCCAGAAAATCATCATCATCGCTGAGATAGGAGTAGGGGTCTCCACGAAGATCCTCTCTGGCATTCTCCGTTTCCTCCAACTGCATGTCTCTCTCGTGGATGGTCTCCTCCAAAGATGAGATGCGGTGGCAAAGACGGGAAATAATGCGCTCCTTCTTGTCGAGCTAACGGCGGCGAGACTTGCGATCATTTGCTAGCATGGCGATGGTTTGGTCCTTCATCTTGATGATGGCAGACTTGTGGTTGGAGTAGTCACGGCAATTATCCAACTCCTGCTGACGATCGTACATCATGAAGCTAAGGTGGTCCAATTGAGTCTTCAGCTCGGGGTGGTATGGGGCTTCTAGTGGTTGTCCATTTGCATCACGCCTTGGACAAAACTCAAAGCGAGTTCCATTAATTTGATTGATACTCTGCCCACACAGACGAGAAAGAGCTTCCTGCATTGCTCTGGCAAGTCCATCGAGCCAGTTGTTTTCCCTCAAGGTAAATTGAATTCCCTCCGTGGTGGGAGGTTCAATCTTTCCTTGGAGACTTGCAACAATTAGCCACTGCAGGTCTTCTCCTCCTTGATCATTGAGCTGAGCTCCAAAGAACTCAGGGTGCGGACGCTCCAGAAGTTCCGAAAGCTGGTCCAAATCCCTCTCAAAGATAGGTCTCCTCCATTCCCCAACTGATAAAACTTGCTGTACTTCACGTCCATCTATAAGAATATAGGATGAGTAAGTTAGTAGAGTGATCAAGTGTGTCAAAATTTTATGTATTCACAAGAGTTTTTGAGGAACATGAATTTTCATGAAAGAATCAAAGGGATAAGAATGAGAATAAGTTTTTGTAAATATTTGTTTTCTTTGGTTTTGTAAACTAAGTTTTTGATTCAAACGTCCAATCTAACTAGGGTCTCCTATGGTCATGATGGCTCTGATACCAACTTGTCAACACCCGGATTTTTAATCCCAGATGCATGTTATGCCATACATCGCAATCCCAGGATTACCATTTTTGCGAGACATAACAGAATTGGATACCATAGTACATCATCCATTACAAACGGTAAATATGTTCTTACACCAATAGGGATCTCATGATCCAGTTCTTAATACAACATCAAGCAGCGGAATACGTAATAATAACGGTAGCATAGGCGAAGCTCCATCTTCGGAGTCACAGGCAATGCTGACGATGGGAGATGATCCTAGTTGTCGTAACCTTCCTGGGGTCCATCCTCCAGGTACTCCTCCTCATAGTCTGGCCATGGGAATAGCCAGGGACAAAGCCATGAGTACTCTTTAAGTACTCGCAAACTAGTACTAGCAGGTAAAGGGGTTTTTGGATAGTAGGACACTAGGCTCTAGGGTTGTTTTGCAAAAGCCAGATTTATCACTACTCAGTTTAGGAGCAACAATTGCTAGTTAAAGTTTATAACATCTAGGTGGGAATTTCTATTTCATCTCACAACCCTGTTGTGGTCAAGTCAAAGTCTCAATTCATGTCACAAGTCATTTTGAAAAGTCTGACGGGGGAACAATATGGCCACTCCAACTGTCCATAACCGTGGACGCGGCTATTCGAATAGTTTGACACTCTGCAGAGATTGTACACTTTCACCACAACATTCGATACATCCGTCAGGAACAAATCCTGAATTCATCATACTCAGTATGCGGATAATCAATCCTAACCTTTCAATTACACGCCCTAGTATAAGTACCTCTCATATGAGTTTGGCCTCCCAACCATGACCAACTGTCATGTTGGGTACTGCACAGGTGGTCAATCTTCACAAGGTAGCCTCAGCTCAGACCTTGGCCGTGAGGGAACTAATACTAAGGTATATAAGTTTCCAGTCAAGCCCTACCCAATTCTCGGGTATTGTGGTTGTACGATAAAATTGGAATGGTATCGCATCCAGACAACCATCAGTTTTATAAAGGGCTAAGGCTCATGCCTCAACATTTTGATCACCAAAATCATCATGTGTTTAGAAACACATGTCCAAAACATTTCAATAGAATGATCCATCATTCCAAGGTTTTCATAACCATTTTTCCACCAAGTATTCCCATCCAAAAGTTGATCAAGTGTTATGCTTAGCACTAGCATCTATAAGTGGGGGTAAGTACTAATGAGGGGTGGTGGACTAGTGGAGTTTCAACTAAGTACAACCTTATGTCTTAGGATGATATCTAGGTTTCTAACTTAGGCCAAATTTTATGCTCTTTATGCAACCTTCACGTATCTCTCTAGTATCTACCAATCTCTTAAGTAAACTCTAAGTACTATCTTTGATAAAGAAATAAAGTAAGAAGCTTGCAAGTAAAAATAGGATTGGTTTATCAAGTGGGTATGATCACATATGCTTATGGCATATAGTGGGCATAGTAACAAGTAGTGGTTTCTGGTATCAGTAGGGTATCTTGCAAGGGTTAGCTTGCATTGGTCCACTTAGTTAATAAAGCTTGCAAGTCTTGGCTTGCATAGGTATAGTATCAGCTTGCCTTGTGCAGAGTAGTGGTTCAAGTTCTCCTCGGCTTCTTCTTCGTAGTATCCTCCTTCCTCCTCGTATCCTTGGTCGGTACTACCGTCTATGAATAAATACGAGGTACACAATCACCAAACAATACTTAACTACTTGCAATCATCACACAAAAGGGCCCTATAGATGATCTAGCATCATCTCTAACATTACAAGGTTAAGGCTTGGTTTAATTCTTTTTATTTTTAGAAAGGTAATTTCTACTCATTGAAAAACTACTTAAGATTTAATATTCTCCAAACCAAACATGGGATCATGTTGACACATGTCATCACCACATATTTTAGTCCATGGGAATATGATTTAAAGTGGTGTCACAATTTAATAAGGTTTTACCCTTTGATTTTAATTAAATAAAGTGACTAGAAATGCCTATGGGGCATTCTTTTATTACTTGAACAATATTTCTGTAAGTAACCCTATATATTTTTATTTATTCTGAAAGGTATGGTTAAATGTGATTTTTGAGAGTTGGAATCAACTCAAAAGCTATTATGGTTTAAATTTAAAAAATGTTTAAATGCAGAAAAGCTTCTGCCTTGTTATTTTTACCATGGGTGATCTGTAGATCCAAATGACTTGAATCCAACGGTCTTGGATTCAGCATTCCCAGACCTTTCCAACAAAATTAGTTTCATTCAATTTGGTGCACTCAATCGATCTGGGTTGATTTTTGAAGTTGGGTACAGAAGTGAGTTTGAAATAAAATAGAAAAGGTTTAATTCAAATAACTGGGCTGCGCGGGAAAGGTTAACGGGCCGGCCTGCTAAGCGTAGCGCTTCTGCGGGCTGTTTAAGTGGGTGTACCCACTCGTCAGTGAGACAGGGGTGCGAAGCGGTACGGGGCAACGTGGGACGTTCGATCTGGTTCTAATCCAACGGCTGGGAGTCATCGTCTATGTTGAGCAACGCCGGCGAGAAAGAAACCTAGCGTGGCCAGTGGGGGTTGCTGGGGGCTCATCGGGGTGCAGGCGAGGGTCGGCGAGGCGGGCGAACGACAAAGTCGATGACGGCGAATCTCCTGGTACCGGTGGCTCCTCCTGGGGCGGCTCCAATCGCTGGCTCCCTTCTTCTCCAGAGGCGGCGGGCTCCGGTGAAATTCCGGCGAAGTGTTGCTCGCCTTGCTTCGGGAATGGTGTGGAGAATTCGAGCGGGGGTGGCCTCTATTTATAGTCGAGCGAGGGGACCGACGGGGCGCACGGTGAGCTCGTCGGGGGCGATGGTACATACGGCTATTGGCATGGGCGAAGGTAGGGGACGGTGCGGTGTTCCCTCGCGATGCTCAACGACATGGCTTCGAGGCATGGGGCGGTGCGGTTTGGTCTGGAACACGTGACGCTCTGCGTGGCAGAGGCGGCGTCTTCGACGGCGAGCGGTGGCTGTGCGTCACGGGGCGGCGAACGGGGATGTCTGGCGGTCTCCTGGGTCGGTGGTGATCGTGTATGCATGCGGTAAGGGCGGCACGCGGTCTGTGGGCTTCAGTCGAGGGTGGCGCTCTGGCGCATGCTCGGCATGGTCGCTGGCGAGCTAGGCGCGGTCCGTGCGTGTGGTCCAGTGGCTGGCAGGGTTCGAGCACTAGACAGGGAGTGGCGGTGGATGGTGGGCTGCCTCCCAGACAAGGTTGGCACGGCTTAATCTTCTCCTAGCTTGCTGTCTCTACTGGGGTGGCAATGGTGCATTCGGCCTACTCACCATTGATGGCATTGCCAAGCTTACAGTGGTGCTAGTGATTAGTTAAGGTTGTTAGATGATCTACTAAGGCTAGTGGTGCCCAGAGAGGGAACAAGTTAGGATCAAAACACTGCACACTATAGTGTTTAGATTTTGTATGATTTGTGTCTGCAACCTGTTTGATGAAATGGCCGCATGAATTCAAGTTTTGAATTTTGAAAAGATTTTTGGTGGGTGTGCTAGGTTGGTGCTGGTGAGTCTGCAGATGCTTGGGTTTTGAAAGTTGAGCTTGTTTGAGTGGTTTTTGAAAAAGTGGGATCTTCTCATATGATAAAGATTCAATTTTGAATTGTCATTTAAACTATGCATTTGAAAGTTTCTGGATGATCACATAGTGGGCCTTGATACTTTGTTATGAGTACATTCAAGGGGTGCAAAGATCCAGAAAGGTTTCTGTTAGGTTCTGAAAGTTTGAGACAGCCAAAGTAGGCATGGGAGTTAAATTGGTCAAAGTGACCATTCCCTTATTTTATTTGTTTTGATTTACTTGTCTTTGGGAAAAGTGTGGGAAATGTTTTAGATGATGTTTATTTCACCTAAGAAACATTTTACAAGCAAGGAAACACACAAACAAGGTGGTTCAAAAGAATTCAAAATGAAATGCATACGCACATGCATGCCTCCATAATTTTATTTAGAAAAGTTTTTGTTAACCCTAATTTTGATGATCCAAGTTTAGTATTTTTGGGATGTTACACTTTATTCTTGCAAATTCCTTTGACTGATGCTATTAAGTTGCCTCCTTATTCAAAGTATATGAAGAATATTGTCTCTAATAAAAGGAAGATTCCTAATGAGGAGATTTCTACTCTACTTCCTAATTACTCCTTCAATGGTAAGGTTCCAAAGAAACTTGGTGATCCAGGTATACCAACTATTCCTTGCTCCATTAAGAATAATTATGTTAGAACTGCTTTATGTGATTTGGGAGCTGGAGTTAGTATTATGCCTTTTTCTCTCTATAAGAGACTCCAGCTAGAAAAGTTGATACCAACTGATATTTCTTTGCAAATGGCTGATAAGTCAACCACTATTCCAGTTGGTATATGTGAGGATCTTCCTGTTCAAGTTGCTCATAATTGCATGGTTTTAACTGATTTTGTTGTGCTTGAAATTCCTGAAGATGATAATATGTCAATTATTCTTGGGAGACCTTTTCTTAATACTGCAGGTGCTGTCATCAATTGCAATCAAGGAAAAGTAACATTCAATATTAATGACAAAGAGCACACTGTTTATTTCCCCAAGAAGGTTGTTAAAAGATATTGCCTGAATTCCATTGAAAATATTGAGAGCATCAAGGTTGGAGAAATATATTGTCCCATTCCACAAGAAAATTTTGAAACTATTATAATTGGGACCATTGCTATCAAGTATGAGGTAACATAATCACCTTGTGGAATGCACATTTTTTGTTTCATATAAGATTGTTTTGGTAACAAGACTTTATCAACCTTGTTAACAAAAGGATTTTAATGAACAAAATAATATTTTCACTATGGTTATACTTGCTCACTTTTACTTTTCTCCTTTCCAAACTTTGCTCTTCGTTGTGCCTAACTTAAAGGCGTTAAAAAAAAGTACTTGTTGGAAGATAACCCAAGAATTTCCTTGAGTATTGGAAGTTATTACTTCAGTAATGACCTCTCCTTATCATTTTTGTTTGATTTTTTTGCCAAGAATGACATCTAATGAGAGGGAAGTGAGATTTGGGGAGTTGTCCTGAAACAGATTTCTGTCCTCCACCATAAAAATTCTCGAGGAGTCTTTGTAAGTCGGATTGAGCTGAACATTTACGAATAAATCCCCCAGTATGTTAGCTAACTTTCGTTAGTTCAACACTTTTTGATTTGAGCAACATAAGATTTTCTAAAAAAATCGGTTTCTACCTGTTGGTCTGTTTTGACAGATTTCTGCCATTATTTCCATTTGCTTCTTATTGATTCCTTTTTGAGTTATCTTTTGGGGAATTGAGCTTTTTTTAGGGAATTTCTACAGTAGTTTTTGTATTTAGTGAAAGTTTTTCTGTTTTAAAACTAAACCCCAAAGGTCTATTATCTTTTAATTGTAGTACTGTTGCTAATGAAGATTGTGTGAAGTTTTGTATGAAGGAAAATTTTCAGGTTTAAGGAAAGAATGATGTAATGAGATGAAGAATGGACAAAAGCTCAAGCTTGCCGGGATCCACCCCGTGTTACCCCAAGAAATATTCAAGAGGTACAAGTGTCAAAGCTTGGGGGTGCCCAAGGCATCCCCTTCTTCATCAATAAAAATCTCAGGTCTTTCTAGACACTTCGTTTTTATTGTTTCATGCATAGTTGTGTTGTTCTTGGAGCGTCTTAGTTTTTGTTTTTGGTTTTCTTTTGCTTTTTTGGTTTGCTTTTTCTTTGTTTGTTTTTTCTTAGTTTGCTTTTTTTAAAAATCGAAAACACCAAAAATATTTGCTGTTCTTATTTGGTTTTGTGAGTTTTTTGCAGGGTTTAGCCGTCCTCAGTGGATTTTGGTTTCATGTTAATTATTCAAGTCACACAAGTGAAGGGCAATAATGAATATTAAGACAACTCAAGGTGTGGTAAGAGGCTGGTAACGAACTCTATTTGTTTCATTTTTGTACATATATTCATTATTGTGAGCATGCTTAGCCTGTTTGTGTAAGGTGTATGTCATTATGGATGCTTAGTAGTTCTTGCTTGTCTATGATTAGCTCCAGCTTGCTAATAGTTTGTAGCATGTCATATGAATGTTTGCTTGCATTGTTTTATTCATATTTTTGTATGATATTATGGTATCCTCCTCTGACTGTTCATGTGAATCGACTTGGCACATGCTCACGCATGCATATGACTAATCAATATTCAGTAAGCCCCGATGATTTATTTTGCCTCAGAGTTCTTGTATCACTTTCATGCCATAATTAGTCATGTTTTGTTGCAAGCATGATTATGACAGTTATTGCTCTCTCGTTTGTCACTCCCTCTCTATTGCTAACCTTCACTTGCACTGAGTATGTGCTCTACCTGTGCTTCCAACTTCCCAAAACCAATATTGCCAGCTATGTCCACCATACCTACCCATTAGCATCATTTGCTACTTCAGCGCATATTCTATATGCCGTGTTTTCTTCCAAAATAAAATGTTTGTCTGTTTTGAGAAAGTTAGTAGTAAAGCTCTCACGAACTTGATGGAACACTTTATTCCTTGCGCCTAATAATCTTGAACCATTATGACTAGTCCATGAAAGTTATATGCTTGCTTATTATATGTTGGGAGTCAGCAGAACCGTGCTATCACGGGGAACGCTTTCAACACCTGTTGGATATCTCATCCAGTTGATACTTTGCTCTTTTGTTTACGGATGTGGACGATGTGAAATAAAAGGGGAGGTTGTGAGTTCATGTAGTTTATACATTGTGTTAGAGAAACGCCTGGGCCGCTAGCCTAAGCCATGCCTAATCATGGTGGAAACTTGCAGCATCACTGTAATGAGCATCTAGGAAGCATCCTCAAAAAAATCTATGCATATGGTAAATAAAAATATTGCTGAGAAGCTCATTGTCTGCTTGCCTTGTCATTTTGGTTATGGGAAAGCTCATGTACCATATGCAAGGGGTACCCCGTTGGCGGTTCTCGATGATATGCATGTATTTACAATGACAAGAACTTTCAGGTGACCAAAGTTGAGTAGCATGCGGAGCGACCCTCGCACTCAAGGGACTTGGGATTTTCAGCCTATGGTCTATCAAGCATATGATTAAGAGTGGACCTCACTTTCACCTTAACCACATGAAGATGCCTATGATAGGGGCAATGAGAGCTCAAAGCTAATGAGTACCTTCCTTTCAGCATTAGGGAGCCTTTCAAACTTTCCAAAAACCGTTTTCACAATTTTGTTGAGTCGCCACTTATTCTCTGAGGACCTTCTTGAGAGCATAGTTGCCATTCTTGTGTTTGTTCCAAAACTTGGTTAATTATGGCATGACTTTGATGCTTGTATCTCTGATATCTTTATCTCTAGTCTTCATGTGAACTTCAGAGGTGCCTCAGCATTCTTATTGTGCTCTTCAAACAAAGGCAAGCGAGATACCACTCTATCATACCTTATTATGAGCATTACAATGTTGCTTATGTTTATATTCCATGCTACTTATTATTATTGAGTTGGTTTCTCTTCATATCTTGCAATGACTATTGAGTAGACTTAGTTGCATACTCCTTATTATGAATTGTCTAAGCATCTACTCATGTGCTGATAATACTTACATCATATGAAGCAAAGTGTTCGTGAAAGTTCTTTTATCGCACTCGGTTTTCAACTGAATTGCTTGAGGACAAGCAATAAGCTAAGCTTGGGGGGAGTTGATACGTCCAAAACATATCTACTTTCTTGAACACTTTGCTATTGTTTTTCCTCTATATTTGTGTGATTTGGATACAACTAACACGGATTGACGATGTTTTCAGCAGAATTACCTTGGTGTCTTGTTTTTGTGTAGAAAATGAACTATCAGGAAAAATCCCGGAAAATATGCCAAAAACTATTTCTCACCAGAAGATCCACGGAGCCAGAAGGGGAGACAGAAGGGATACCTGGGGGGCCTAGACTCACCCCAGGCATGGGCCCACTGACCCCGCGCCTGGGGAGGTCTGGCCACCCCAGGCAGGTCCTCGGCCTCCCTCCGCACCTATAAGTTGCCTGCTGACCTAAAAACTCAGGGGGGTTTGATAGTTTTTCAGAAAGAGTTCCGCCCCACCGTCGCCACCAGAAACCAAGATTCGGATCCAGAAACTCCGTTCTAGCACCCTGCCGGGATGGGGTAGTTGGAGAGGATCATCGCCATCGTCATCACCAACGCATCTCCATCAACCACCGATGTTTCCCTCATCCATGAGTGAGTAATCCCCCGCTGTAGGCTTGGGGATGGTAGGGATTGGATGAGTTATATCATGTAATCGAATAAGATTTGTTAGGGGCATAGTGCCTAGTATCTCTATTAGTGCTATTTGACTTTGTTGCAACTTGTTGTGCTTAATGCTTGTCACTAGGGCCCGAGTGCCATGATATCAGATCTGAACTTATTATTGAATCATTATGATAGTATTGTTTGTGATCTTATCTGCAAGTTGTGTAGACATATCATTGTCCGGATCCAAAGGCCCCAAAGTGACAATAATTGGGACAATCGGAGGGGATGGCTGTGGTGTGAGGATCACATGTGTTCACGGAGTGTTAATGCTTTGCTCTGGTGCTCTATTAAAAGGAGCACCTTAATTTCCAGTAGTTCCCTAGAGGCGCCGCTGCCACGGGCTGGCTGGACAGAAGATGTTGTGCAAGTTCTCATTGCGAGCACGTATGACTATATTTGGAGCACATGCCTAGGATTGTTTAGTACTTGGATGCTTGTTATTATTTATCTGCAATTCCCTAGATCTTGAAGTTACATGTTTAGACTCGTCCATGCAACGCTCGTCCATCCATCCCTATGCCTACCGCACTCGAATCCTACTGTTACTGTTACTGTTATTATTGCTCATGTTTCACTGTTGTTGTTATTGTTGCTGTTGCTACTACAAACTGTTGCTACTGATAAATTTCCGTGAGCAAGAACTATTTCTAGGTGCAGCTGAACTGACAACTTAGTTGTTAAGGCTTGCAAGTATTCTTTGGCTCCCCTTGTGTCGAATCAATAAATTGGGTAATACTACCCGCGAAGACTGTTGCCATCCCCTATACTTGTGGGTCATCAACACCTACAGCAGCAAAATACTCAAGATACAATATACCAATCACAAATCTATTTGGACAAGTGGAGGAGGCACATACCAAGGAGCAATCCCTCCAAAAATCAGCAGCAAAGATGGGTTGAGCAAGGAGATCGAAAATCGGGAGCAAGAATAGCAAGAACTCGAGCTTGAGAAAGTTTTCCGGTGTTTTGCGGTAGAGAGAAATAAGATGGCTAGGAGGATGCATCTTGAAGGGCCACAGGTGGGCCACACCCTGGCCAGACGCCACCTATATAGTCATGTGTGCTCGCAATGAGAACTTGCACAACATCCTTTGTCCTGCCAGCCCGTCGCAACGGGGCCTCAAGGGAACTACTGGCAATTAAGGTGCTCCTTTTCATAGAGCACCGGAGAAAAGCATTAACACTCTGTGAACACATGTGATCGTCACATCACAACCATCCCTTCCGGTTGTCCCAATTTCTGTCACTTTGGGGCCTTTGGATCTGAACAATGATATGTGTACACAACTTGCAGATAAGATCACAAATAATACTATCATAATGTTTCAATAATAAGTTCAGATCTGAGATCATGGCACTCGGGCCCTAGTGACAAGCATTAAGCACAACAAGTTGCAACAAAGTCAAATAGCACTAATAGAGATACTAGGCACCATGCCCTAACAATCTTATTCGATTACATGATAGAACTCATCCAATCCCTACCATCCCCATATCCTACAGCGGGGGATTCTCGCTCGTGGATGAGGGAAACATGGATGGTTGATGGAGAGGCGTTGGTGATGACGATGCCGATGATCCTCCCCAAATTCCCCGTCCCGGCAGGGTGCCAGAACGGAGTTTCTGGTTCCGAATCGCGGTTTCTGGTGCTGGCGGCACAATGGAACTCTTTCTGGAAAAAACATCGACCCCCATCTATTTTTAGGTCAAGAGGCGTCTTATAGGCGAAGAGGGAGGCCGAGGGGGTGCCTGAGGTGGCCGCACCCCCCAGACGCAGGGTGGGACCACCCGCGTGACAGGGTGGTGTGGGCCCCCCAGGGCTCCCCTCCGTCTCGTACTCTGTCTCCGTGAGTCTTCTGGTGAAATAGGATTTTTGGCATATTTTCGGGATTTTCCTGATAGTTGATTTTCTGCACAAAAAATAGACACCAAGGTAATTCTGCTGAAAACAGCCTCAATCCGTGTTAGTTGTATCCAAATCACACAATTTTAGAGGAGAAAAAATAGCAAAAGTGTTCGGAAAAGTAGATACGTTTTGGACGTATCAACGTCTAAGCTTGAGGAAGCTAGTTTTTATGAAAATGATCTTTTTAGTTCCTCAGCTTTAGAGGAGAAAATTTGCTCTGCTGATACTTTATCTCCCATATGTGGTAATTCTAATGATGCTTGTGCTATTTTAAATCCACATACTGAAAGTGTACCTTTTAAAATACCTATGAAAATTGTTGAACGTGTTATGAATAACTGCTATTTTGGAGATGGAACCGTCCATCCTGGTGATCATTTACTCTTTATACATGAATTATGTGAGTTGTTTAAGTGTGTAGGTATTTCCATCGAACAAGTTAAGAGGAAGTTATTCTATTTATCACTTAAGGACAAAGCAAGGGAGTGGTATGAGCTACTACATGATCCTCGTCATTCGGAGTGGAAGGAACTTGAATCTCTATTTTACTCTAAATTTTATCCTCCTCATGAAATTCATAAATATAGGAATTATATTTATAATTTTCATCCTCATGATGGAGAAAGTATTGCCCAAGCATGGGGGAGATTGAAGTCACTAATGCTCAAATGTCCCATTTATGAGCTCCCTAGTAATATTGTTATTAATAATTTTTATGCAAGGCTTTCAGGACATTACAAGGACTATCTAGATGCCTGTTTAGAGGGATCCTTCACAAGTAAGGAGGTCAAGGCTAAGAGGGATCTTCTTGAAACAATTCAAAGCAATACCGAAGATTGGGATAACGACAAAGGTAAAGAACCAGGTATAAACTATGAGTATGATTGCATTAATTTTTTTGTTGAAACTATTGATTTCAAGAGCTTAGTGCTAAATATGGTCATGATCCTCAAATTCTTGTTGATTATTGTAGAGACTTTGCTTCTCATATTAATGCTCCTAAATAAAATTGGGACATGTATCATGAACCTTTTAAAGACACTTGCATGAAAACTGAAAGTGTTATTAATGATTGCAATAAACATGCTCAAACCTCTGAAAGTACTATTTCTTATAAGCATGTTAATTTTTGTGGAGTACTTAGACCTTATGAAAAGAATCAAATCAAAGAAGAATATTGTATCCACCATAGGAATGAAAAAAATAGAACGTGGGATAGGGCTCTAAATGATCTTGGTGAAAAAGTTTGTGCCCTCTATCCTTTTATTTGTGAACTTTGCCATAAAGTGGGTCATTTTGATTTTCAATGCTCAATCTATGATAATAGACTTTCTAATCCAATGAGTACTGCAACTTTGTATTGTCATGACATGATCACTCCTGATCAACATGATGAACTTACATTATTTTTGGGGTGTGAAGAGTTATCAAGAAAAACTTCTTTGGTAGATATGAGTGCTTTTGATATGAATAGCATCCTGCATGGTTGTCATCTTTACTGTGTTGATAATTGTCACACAAATACTTACATACAAAATATTATAAAAGATGAGATTTTACCAAAATATGTCAGGACTAATATGTGTTTTGCTCTTATTAATGAAAAGGAGGAGTCCTCCAAAGTTTCTTCTATTATCTCTAAAAATAAACCAGGGTATGTGGAGAAGCTTCCTTTCAAGACTCTCCCTCATAAAGAGGGGAAGAAGAAGAGGAGGAGTAAAAGGAGAGAGGAAACGGTATTTTCCCCTAAGCATGTTGCTCCTATTATAGTTTTTGCTGATGGGTCTAAACTCGATGATGAACCTATGCCTATTACCTATAGTGGTGATCATGATTGGGAAAAGCACACTAATTTTGATATTGAAGATCTCTTGGGTACCAATTCTGAAAATGATGATGTTAATAATTGTTGTACTATTAGTATTATCCATGTTCCTTCCAATGATGATATGTTTACAAATGAACACACTTTGGAAGATAGCTATTCTATTGCTTATGATGATACTATACCTCCAATGTATGATGATTACAATGATAAATATGATATTTTCAGTCCACTTACTATTGAGGAGAAAATTAATTATGATTACAATATGCCTCCTATATTTGATGACTATGGTGATGAGAATAATAATGATAGCTATTTTGTTGAATTTTCTCCCACTACGATTAATAAGAATGACTATGCTTATATGGAGAGTAGTAATTATTTTATGCATGTGGCTCATGATAAGAATGTTTTATGTGATAGTTAATTGTTAATTTTATTCATGATGCTACTAAAAGTTATTATGAGAGAGGGAAACATGGTTTAATGCATCTCAATAATATTAAGTTTCCCTTCTTTATGTTGAAAGTTTTGATGTTGCACTTGTTTGGCCTTCCTATGCTAGTAGCCTCTTGTTTCAATAATTTGTTTTCTTACAAAATTCCTGTGCATAGGAGGTGGGTTAGACTTGAATGTGTTGGATATTTTCTTCTTGATGCATTCTTATATGTTCAATTTATACATATGAGAGCGTCATACAAATTATCATGCCTATCTTAATGGCTATAAAGAAAGTGCTTTTGGGAGACAACCCATTATATTTTTGCTTTTAGTTTATTTGAGTCTTAGAAGTATTTACCTCTGTAGCAACCTCTCCTTATCCTTTTTATTTCGTTTTTTGCCAAGAGTAGCCTCTAATAGGAAGAAGGTAAGATTTGGGGAAGTTGCTGTCCCGAAACAAATTTTTGTGCTTCGCTATAAAAACTCGTGAAAAATATCAGAACGTCCTATTAATCTGAAATTTTTTGTGTGCATGACCCAGGTTATTATATAACTTTCGTTAGTTTTGAACTTTTCGATTTCAGCAACAGAAGATTTTCAAAAAATCGATATTTACCTGATGTTCTGTTTTGACAGATTTCTGCCACTATTTGCATTTGCCTCTTAATCTCTTTCTTTTTGAGTTCTTTTGATCACTTGAGCTTTTAAAATAAGTTGCTACAGTAGATAATGTTTTAATGGTTGTTTTACTTGAGTTGAAACTTAACCCAAAGGTTTATTATCTTGCACACACTAATGTTGCTAATGAGAATTGTGTGAATTTTTGTATGAAGGAAGTTTTCAAGTATAGGAAGAGAATGATGTGATGAGATGAAGTATGGAATAAAGCTCAAACTTAGGGATGCCACCCGTGTCACCCCAAGAAATATTCAAGAGGTACAAGCATCAAAGCTTGAGTATGCCCAAGGCATCCCCTTCTTCATCAACAAAAATCTCAGGTCTTCTTTTAAGACACTATATTTTTATTGCTTCATGCACTATGTGTTGTTCTTGGAGCGTCTTTGTTTTTTTAGTTTTCTTTTGCTTTGTTTGCTGTAATAAGTTGGTTGGATCCCAGCACACTTCTTTTGGAGAAGACACACCCCGTTATTCACTTTCTAGGACACTCTAGTTTTCACTCCTATTGTTCTGTGAGTGTTCTCTTTTGCTAGCACTACGTTTAGTTTTAGTTTTCTTCTTCTTTTTGTTCAGAACTTTTTAGTTCTTATTAGTAGTTAGGTGAGACAAGCTCTCTGGTTTTTATTGATTATTATCTTTGTGAGTTGTTTCAAATAAGTTGATTGGTGTTGGAAAAGAGTAGAATGTTTCATGCTTATGGTGGAAACTTGCAGCATAAGCCATAATGAGCACTCTATGAAGCATCTTCAATAAAAAACTATGCTCATGGTAAATAAAAGGATCGCTGAGATGCTCGTTGTCTATTGCCTTGTCATTTTGATATGGGATAGCTCATGTTTCCTGGGGCAAGGGGTACCCCGTTGGCGGTTTTCTATGATACACATATACTTACAATGACAAGAACTTACTTGGGACCAAAGTTGAGTAGCATGAGGTCTCGGTACTTGTACTCAAGGGGCATGAGATTTTCAACTTGTGATTTCTCAAGCATATAAGTCATATTTGCCCTTGCTTTAACCTTAACCATTCAAGATGCTTATGATAGGGGTAATGAGAGCTCAAAGCTAATGAGTAATATAATTTTTGGAAGCTTTATAAAAATTATTAATCCCTGCTTCCCTCTACGAAGGGCCTTTCTTTTTACCTTTTTGTCCAGTCTCCATCTTCTATCTTTATGCACCAGCTAAGAGAGCATAGTTGTCATTCTGAGTTCAATGTGCATTGCCCCAAAACTTGTTGATTGATTCATAATTATGGTATTGCTTGTTCTTAAATTATTTGTATCTAGTCACTCTTATGAATTTTGAAGGTGTCCTATGCATTTATGTTTTGCTATTCCATGAAGGACAAGCTGAATACCACTCTTGCTATGTTTTCTATATGTGAAACAAACAAATGTCTTCCAAAGCATTATTCATGATCTTTTGTTTGTGTTGCCTTTCATGTTGCAAAATAGTTTCTATGTTTTATTGTCAGAAATATATCTGTCATGCTTATGTTTAGAGTACTTTGATCCCAGCTATCAATGCTTTGCAATACCTTGATCAAGGTTTTGTTGGTGCATGTCACCTCAAAAATTATTCTTTGTATCACTTACCTACTCAAGGCCGAGAAGGAATTAAGATTGGGGATGCTGATATGTTGCAAACGTATCTATAATTTTTAATGCTCCATGCTTGTTTTGCACCAATTATCTTATGTTTTTGTCTACACTTTGTGGCATTTTTATGCATTTTCTGGAACTAACATATTAACAAGTGCCACAGAGCCAGTTTCCTGTTTTCTGTTGTTTTTGTATTTCAGAAAAACTAGTAAAGAAATATTCTCGGAATTGGACGAAACAAAATCCAACCTTCCTATTTTTCAGAGACGGAGACGGATTCTGGAGGAGAGGAGGAGGTGCACCACAAGGCGTCCACACCTGGTCCAGGCGTGGCCAGGGGGCGCGTGGCCCTAGGGTGTGGCCCCATCGAGCCTCCACCAACCTCGCCTCTCCGCCTATATATACGCCTCCCTGAGAAAACCCTAAGTATGATATCATAATTCCACGAAAAGTTCCGCAGCACCGCCGCCACTGAAGACGAGATTTGGGGGACAGAAGTCTCTGTTCCAGCACCCTGACGGGACGGGTAATTGCCCCCAAAGCCTTCTCCATCGACTCCACCGCCATCTCCATCGCCGTTGCTGACTCCCATGATGAGGAGGAAGTAGTTCTCCCCCGGGGCTAAGGGATCTACCAGTAGCTATGTGTTCATCTCTCTCTCCATGGTGTGATCTTATTGTGATCATGAGCTTTGTAATCTAGTTGAATAAGTAGATGCTACTCTTTGTCTATTATGCTACTCAAGTGCTTTTATTAATGTGATCTCCGGAGACACCTTGTCCCACGTGTGTGAAGGTGATAGTGTGCGCACCGTGTGTGGCTCTTAGGCTAAAGATTACAGAAATACTTACCATGAGTTATAATTTGAGTTGGATGTCTCTATGAAATTTTGGTGTTTGTCTGGAACCATCTAGCGCTCACGGTGACAGTGTGGGGTTACCTAGATGGGGAATGCGAACTTTAAGGTGTGCTTTTATAGCCCTACGCGGTGAATTGGTGTTCGTTATCCAATCGGAGAGTAGTTCACGGTAGCATAGTGAAGAGAAGATATTATGTGTTCAATTATGTTATCATTGTTGAGAGTGTCCACTAGTGAAAGTATGATCCCTAGGCCTTGTTTCTAAGCATTAAAGCATCGTTTACAACTAGTCCTGCTACATGTTTGCTCGCTGCCATTTTTATTTCAGATTGCAATTACCACTTATAGTCATCCATATGACTTGTATTTCACTATCTCTTCGCCGAACTAGTGCACCTATACACCTGACAAGTGTATTTGGTGTGTTGGGGACATAAGAGACTTCTTGTATCTTAATTGCAGGGTTGTGTGAGAGGGATATCTTTGACCTCTTCCTCCCTGAGTTCGATAAACCTTGGGTGATCCACTTAAGGGAAACTTGCTGCTGTTCTACAAACCTATGCACTTGGAGTCCCAACACTGTCTACAAGAATAGAAGTGTGCATAGACATCAGATGCCCATAATGACCACCTATGCATTCACGAATCTCATTGCTTGAACCTTCAACTTCGTGTCCCATTCCCTTTGCCATCCGGTACCTAGCTCATCCGAGATTTGATCTTTGGTATATCCATACTTATGTTCGATCTCGTTTCTGATGAACTCGTTTACTCATTCCCATGCTGTTGCATTCCATGACCAAGTCATACGCTTGCAAGCTTCGTTAATGCAACGTCACCGAGTTGGCCACGTGTGTATATCTATTACTTGGATTGATAAATCCTGGCCTTGGTAAATACTCATCAACCCGTTCCTTCGGGAAACCCGATGGTACCTTTATGATCACCCTTTCACAACTTGATACTTGATACCATCAAAGTCTATTTCTAGTAACGATGATTATGCATTATCTCACAGTCAAAGAATTAGGTTACGAGGTTTCTTCTGTTATCATCAATGATGAATGTTAAGTAACTAGATCTCATTGTGATTTACTTTGGATGTATGTCTACCATATCATTCAACTAATGATATGACCTTATTGTCAATTGGCACTATGTCCCATGATCTCGAAACCATAGATCATCGCTTGACCAATGAGCTAGTTCGCTAGAGGTAACTAGAGATACAATTTATTTACATACCTCACGTGTATTAACATTTCATATTAATACAATTATAGCACGGTAAAAAATGTATTATGAACATACAAGAGATATATCAAATAAATCACTTTATTATTTGCCTCTAGGGCATATCTCCTTCACCCTCGTCGTTGTAGCGTTACAGCAGCGCCGACCCTTATAGCAGAGCCGTCGTGCCCTTGTAGCAGAGCCACCGTGTCTTGGTAGCAGGGTGCCGCCATGATGATAGCAGACCCATCATCCCTTGTGGCATCGATGTGACTTGGTAGCGGGGCGCCTCCATGATGGCAACAGCCTCGTCATGCCTTGATAGAAGGGTGCCTCCACGATGGCAGCAACCCCATTATGCCCTTGTAGGGGGATGACTCCACGATGGTATCAATCCTACAAGCCGGTGGTATCAAGCCCTCTAGCCCGTGTTAGCAAGCATACAAGCCGGTGGTAGCAAAAAGCACGCAACCGGGGGTAGCAAGTCGTCTTGCCGATGATAGCAAGGCCTCAAGTCGCTGGCAGCAAATCCGGAAGCTTATCGTAGCAATCGCCGCACGACACGACGTGGGGAAACACGACGAGCTCCACCTACCCTGGTGTCCGTGTGGGCGTCGAACTTGCTAGAGAAGTCTGTCTCGTACCTCAATAGGTGAAGAGGATGGGGAGATAGGTGCGAAGGCTCGTCGGGATCCCGGTGGCGGCCATGCGGAGGGCGGTGGCGGGACATGGCAAACGATTGCCGGGGCAGCAGGCGGCGGCAGGGCCATAAGTTTGTGGTGTGCAGGAGTTTTTCATGGTCGCCTAAGCGCGATGTGAAAAAACACTGGATAATAGGAATGGGTCGGGCTGCTGGGAAGAGATAAGGTGGGTGAGCTTCCGCATGTGGATCTTGAGGTGGACGCGTGTTGCAAGCAGGAAGTGGAGGCCCGCAGCCTCCGATGGTACAAGAGCGTTTTTCTTTTGGGCATTACTAGGCGTCCCCCGGGGGATCGGTAATTTTCATCCCCCGGCTGCCTAGCCAACCACGTATCCTCTTCTTTTCTATCAAAATCCAATTTTGCTACAAAACGTTCCGAATTTGCAACAAAATACATCGTTTTTGCTACATGTAGCAAAAAATGTCCGTTCGTGGGACAAAAATAAAAAGACATATTTTGCTGGAGACTTCACCGTAGACTCACTGGAGTCATTATAGCAAAAATGTAATAATGTAGCGAAAAAAAATATTCTAATATAGAAAAACTGACATCATCAATGACTCTCACCGGAGACATTATAGCAAAACCATAGAGTGATTGTAGCAAAAAGTTTAAACTATTATAGAAAAATCACAAAACAGTGGTAGCAAAAAGTATGTGATTATTTAGCAAAAAAAGACCTCGCCGTAGACTTCCGCTGGGAGACTTTGCCGGACACCTCGTAGCAAACAAATTAGAGTATTGTAGCAAAAACATGGAACAGTTGTAGCAAAAAGATTATCCTAATATAGCAAAACTGAGTTCGCCGGAGACATCAACGGAGACCTGTCGGAAACATTGTAGCAGAACTACAGAACTGTTGTAGAGAAATTACATAATGGTGTTAGCAAATGACTCCTGGGCTTGTAGCAACTTCGATGTAGCGTGACCATGACTCCTGGGCTTGTAGCAACTCTCGCCGGAGACCTCACGAAGACATCGTAGCAAGAACCCCCGGTGGGGCGGCTCGCGGCGAGCCAGTGAGAGGAGCGCGGCGTCACGAGCTGCAGGCGGCGTGGTGTGTGGAGGCATTTGTCTCAACAAAACCGGTAGGGCAACATGACGGTGGCCGCGACATGACAACGAGTGACTGTAGCAGTGCGGTGCGAGCTACGATGGCGCTACGTGCGGAGACTATGCAAAGGCGCGGAGTGTGGAGACTATGCAGTGGCATGGTGCATCTGCAACAGCGGCCCGGTGGGGGTGTGATACGTTGCAAACGTATCTATAATTTTTTATGATCCATACTTATTTTGCACCAATTATCTTATGTTTTTGTCTACACTTTGTGGCATTTTTATAAATTTTCTGGAACTAACATATTAACAAGTGCCAAAGAGCCAGTTTCCGATTTTCTGCTGTTTTTGTATTTTAGAAAAGCTAGTAAAGAAATATTCTCGGAATTGGACAAAACAAAAGCCAACCTTTCTATTTTTCAGAGACGGAGACAGAGTCCGGAGGAGAGGGGGAGACGCATCCCAGGGCGGCCACACCTGGGCCAGGCGCGGCCAGGGGCGTGCCGCCCTAGGGTGTGCCCCTGGCGCTCCACCGACATCACCTCTCCGCCTATATAATTCCCCCGAGACGAAAACCCTAGGTATCCGATCAGAATTCCACGAAAAAGTCCGTAGCCGTCGCCACCGTCAGTGGTTGAACGGGAGGGATCTGAAGCTCTTCCTGGCACCCTGCTGGAGAGGGGAGATCATCCTGGAGGCCTTCTTCATCACCATGCCTGCCTCCGGAGTGATGCGTGAATAATTCATCCTTAGACTACGGGTCCATAGCAGTAGCTAGATGGTTGTTTCTCCTATTTGTGCCACCATGTTTAGATCTTGTGAGCTGCCTATCATGATCAAGATCATCTTATTGTAATGCTATATGCTGTGTTTGCTGGGATTCGATAAATATTGAGTATTATGTCAGATTGATTATTGTTCTATCATGTTTATGTTATTTGTGATCTTGCATGTTCTCCGTTGCTAGTAGTTACTCTGGTCAAATATTTGCTTGTGACTTCAAGAGGGAGTATTTATGCTCGATAGTAGGTTCATGCCTCTAGTAATCTGGGAGAGTGACAGAAACTTCTAAGATTGTAGATGTACGGTTGCTATTAGGGAGAAAACAACAGGGCAATTGTATTGTTTACATTACACACTTTGCTTAATACAATTATCTGTTGCTTGCAACTTAATACACGAGGGTTGTTCGGATGATATCCCGAAGGTGAATTATTAGTCATAGATGCAGTTGGATTACGGTCTATGTATCATGTTGTAATGCCGAAGTGATCATCATGTCATGTATATGCATTGTTATGCATTCTCTATTTGTCAATTGTTCAGCTGTAGTTTATTCATCCAGCATGTTATTTATCTTATGAAGAAACACCTCTAGTAAACTGTGTACCCTGGTCTATTTCTTCCCACTGATATTCCATCTACTGTTTATTATTACTTTCTGCAATTACTATAAGCAATTACTTTCTTCTACACTATACGTTTAATCCTTTGTTTTCAGCAAAATCTGTGAGCTTGACAACCTCACTGATAAGTTGAGACAAAGTATTTTGGTTGTGTTATGTGCAGTTTTCACGTTGCTAGCAACACTTTCGAAAGTGGTTTCTTTCTCCTACTGGTTCGATAACCTTGGTTCATAACTGAGGGAAAACTTGCTGCTGTGCTCATTATACCTTGCTCTTAGAGTTTCCAACAGACTCTACATCAACTGAGCCATCAAGGTGCTGCGACGGTAACACGCAACAGAATCTCGATTTTTGGTAGTGATTGTGTTGTAAATACACGGCACTCCGAAGCGGTTGGATGACTAGCTGTGCTAAGTACTCCCTTCGTCCAGAAATAACAGACTTTTGTTTGTCAAGATTCGAATATATCGATACACTAAAATACGTTTAGATACATGTAAATTTAGCCAAATCCAAATCGGTTATTTATAAATCGAGTGAGTACATCAATTTGGTGTGTGGTCGCTGGCTCGTGTAATCCTTTGTGATCAGGAGAAACTAGCGCTAGGTTAGTCTACGCAGGAGAGCTAGTCTAATCACTTCTTCCGGGCTTCTTCGATTTTAGCCGGCTCCAGCGAGAAAAAAGAAAACACGAGTTAACGTGCAGCGAACGGAGGTCCTGGGCGCGCTAGCGAACGAACCCGGGAATCGAACGAATAGATCCCGGAAAACAGTACCTGGACCCTATTCCTATGGTTTATCCTTATAAAATATCGTATAAAATAGAAGATAGAAGAAAGAGATATAATAAAATTCTTGATTTGATCTTATGATCTAATTAATTTGATTAATGGATCAATAACCAAACCACCCATTTTATGAAAAATAAGGAGGGTGCTCTTATTCAAATTCAAAGCGCTTTGTAATCTTTAACCAGTTCCGTGTTTTAATATAATTTCCCGGAGTAAGCGCGATAGCTTGTTTTCAATACTCAGTAGCTTGATTAAACCAAGCTTCTGCAATTTCCGAATCACCCTGTAGAATGGCCTATTCTCCTCGGTCAAAATAGACAGCTCCTTCCCTTAGAACCGTACTTGAGAGTTTTCTATCTCATACGGCTCATAAATTGCTATCTTAGTTTCCCCTATCTTAACTGAATTCGATTTCTAAAAAATTGATCGAATTTGTTTTTTTGTTAAGCAGAAGTTAATTACGTAAGTTTTAAACCCTAATTTTTATCCATAATCAGTTTGATTTTTTTCCACCTTTAGATAATAATAAAGGACGACTTGTTTCTTCCAGTTTAGCATTTTTTTGATCTTTTTATTCTCCCACCAGGCACCAGATTGCCCACCAATACCACCCAACAAACGATCGCTCGTATGCACCTGATACGACTCGTTCATGGTGGCATGTTCGTGGGATTTCTTCTATGGGCCGTGAGCTAGGCTGTCGATTATACCCGCAGTTTTGTTTTCTTTACCGGTAAAGAGAGAGAATGCATGTCGAATAATCCCACTCCTTAAAACGATATTCATCGGTTTATATATTTCCGTAAATTGATAAGGACCAGTCGCCTCTGAAATCAACAAGCAACAACATCACCATCGTGATTTGAAATCGGTTGAACGGATATAGATGGTGAAATAGAGCGAGCTTGGGCAGAAAAGATTTAAGATCGGTTGAACGGATATAGGTCGCAGTCCCCACGAGATTATACGCGGAGGAGCTCTCCCGGTCGGCCCATTGGCGGCGGCACTAAGCTTTTCAAGGCTCTGCATCTTGGTCTTCCCCCGGACGCCCAAACATCCCCCGCTCTGTAGAGATCTGTCCTGTTCCGCCACCGAGCCTCTGTCCCCGACACATTCCGATTTGCCCTATTGCAACACGATGACGCCCTCTGCTTCCACTGCAGGTTTGGCCTCTTCAAGGGAGCGATGCCGTTGATTTCCCTGAAGGCCCCATCTTCTTATTTGTCGGCCTAGAGTAGATGTTCGCCACGGTCGATTATGAGATGAAGGGCAAGTACAAAAGCAGCACGACTCTAGCTAGATATAAATGGTACTCCCTCCGATTAGAATAGATGTCTTAGGTTTTTAAAATTTTAAATGAATCTATATACTCCCTTCGGTCCATATTAATTGATTCAAATTTGTCTAAATTTAAATGAATCTATACACTATTTAGTACTCCCTCCAACCTATATTAATTGACTTGGATTTGTCAAATTTTGGATGAACATATATACTAAATGATGTCCAGATTCATTCAATTTTTGACAAATCCAAGTCAATTAATATGGTCAGAGGAAGTATACAGGTTCATCCAAATTTTGACAAATCAAAGTCAATTAATATGGATCGGAGAGAATACTAAATAGTGTCTAGGTTTATTTAAATTTTGACAAATTTGAGACATCTATTTTGGGACGAAGAAAGTAAAGAAAGAGGAGAGTTAATAGCCGGGAAAAGAAAAACACACTACTGTAAATTGTTATTCCCAAGTATAGATTTTAGGAAAAGAAATAAAGGATGAAGAGGATGCCAACAAATACGGGTGAGGTTTCGACTATACTCTCACCTAATTTGTCAAGAACATTTTTTTTGCTTCATGGATTCAAATTCCATTTTTTCTGTTGTTATCTCAGTAACCTACTATTTGCTTCCAAAATATTTGGCAAGAACAATTGTTTCGATTCATGGATTCAATGTGTCTCATGTATATCTCCTCGACCATCTTTCTTCAAACTCATGTAAAACTTATGTACAGTACATATTTTATTTGATTTAAGGTGGCGCCATAGCAACGCACGGGCAAATGTGCTATCTTTTCTAATTGAGAAACACGAGAATTGATAAAGACGTGAGAGATGAGCTGGTAAATGAGCCCCTCGAAACTTTACAAAATAACCTCAAAGTTAAACATATCTTTGCGAGCCCCTTCAGTTTCTACCATGCCACGTCGTCCTGATAGATGGGTCCCACTGTCAGTTTAGGTATTAATTTGTTTTTAATACTTCCTCTGATCCATATTAATTGATTTTGATTTGTTAAAATTTGAATGAACCTATATACTAAATAGTGTCTAGATTTATTTAAATCTAGACAAATTTATGTCAATTAATATGGGCCGGAGGAAGTATGTTGTTTGCTCGAATTGCAAAATTCGTGCTGTAGGTTGGTGTGTCAATTAATATGAAGTGGTATAACTTCCTCCCTCCCTCCCCCTCCCTTGCCCTGCTGTGGGTCCTCTCTTCCCTCCCTCCCTCGTCGCCCCCACGTGGCGACAGGGGGAACCCTAGATCCGGGCGCCGCCGCCACCTCCCCCTCCCTCCCCCTCCCTTGCCGCCACCAGGAGGGCACGGCTGGGCGAAGCCCGGCCGGCGCCGACGGCAGCGGGGCCTCCTCGTCTCCTTCCCTGGGGTTGCTCGCGCGGGGTGGAACCTCTGGGCCTGTACGTGGCTCCGGCGTTGGGATCTTCGGCGACGGCGCGGGGCTTGCCCTGTTGTGGGTCGTGGCGGGCGGTGCAAGGCAAGGGGATGGCACACCGTGCTTCGGGGATGGTGGACGACGGCGGCCAGCGGCCTAGGCGGTCGGCGGTGGGAGGTCGTAGGCAGGGGTGGCGCTGTCCTCCCGCCCTCAGCCTCCGGATGGTCGAGCCCGATCTCGACCGTTTCCTGTCGGATCTGTTGCTGCCGGCAGCGGGATGGCTTCTGGGTTCGTCCGGCTTCACGAGGTCATAGGGCTGCGAGCCCGGGCATGGTGGTGGTGGCCTTTCTCCCCCGTCGGAGTTGGTCGGCCGGTCGAATAAAGGTGGATCGGCCTAGGGTCCCTCTTGTGTGGAGATGATCACCTTCCTGAGGATGGTTGTTGATTTGGCCGGAGTGTGGAGTTCCGGAAGGCTCCGCCGGCGAATGTACCAGCGCTTCTATGCCTGCAGTTCGCTGGATCGGATGGTATTTGGTCGTGTGCACCCATGTTTTATTCCGACCGTTTGGTTCAGGAGGGAGCGGCGCGAAGCTCTGTCCTTTGTTGCCACCAGGCGACTGTCGATCCATGGTGAAGTCAGAGGTGGAGAATTCATGAAGGCCAGGTTTGGAGATCTATCTATGAAGGTTTGAGTCGCCGTACAGTTAAAGGACTTGCTTGATGTTCTGGGCTAAACAACAGCCGTATGTAAGTGGGGGCGGCAACACAGGTGAATTTCAGAATCTTACCTTTCAGGGTAAAAATCCAAGGTCTGGCCTTAGCTGGTTGTGCCTGGCAATGGTCTTGTTGAAGGCATTGTTTTGAGAATGGGGATTATCTTCAGGGTGAAAATCTAGATCTTTGATCGGACGATGGCGGCGCTTGTGCACTGTTCCCTTCTTGGAGGCGTCGCTTTTGAAGAGCCTGGAGTTCAGGTGTTATATTGGTGGTGGTTATAGTGTTGCTGCTAGGACCGAAACACTGTAGTAGGTCTTTTATTTCTTAGTTTTCTTTATCTTTTGTATCCGTAATGCCAATAGGGTATTGCGTTGTTGCAGAGGCCGGGTGTAATTGATATCTATGGATATTAATATATGCTCATTTTCTAAAAAAAAAATCATTCTGTACATTGAGCTTTCAAAGTACTAATTTTAGGCTATTAATTACTCGGGTTCAACTAAAGTTGGGCAAATTATCAAGTACCCAAGTAATATGGGGCAAAAGATCAAATCCCGCGATTTCGGGACGCACGCAAATAAATTCGGGAGGCCGCCTTCTCTCTTTGCCTCCTCCTCCTCCCCCTCCCTTCTTCTCCAAGTTTCTCCGCCGCCTCCGCGTACAGGAGTGATTGAGGGAGGGAGAAGGCCACGGCCCAGGGCACGCGTGCATTGGTATTGCTTGGATGTTGGGAGTAGACCAAGGGGGTCGCCGATAGGAAACGTGTCGCCAATCTACGCCGCCACCTACCACGGCGCCCTCTCCGCGTCACGTAAGGTTCAAACGCCCCGCCCCGCCGCCGGCTCCCCCTTTGCATCGAGCTCTCGTATTATTTCACCAACCGATGTCCCCCATTTTTCGACAAAGAACTGACGTACCCCAATACACGTAGGAGTATTAGTAATACAAAACCTTTCTATCCATCTGTACTGGGTGTTGTCTCCATACCGCCCACACTGGAGGCTTGCATTAGCATAGCTTGATTGCACGCTTATATTAAGTGAGCCCATTAGATGTAATTCCCCTTCTCTTGGAACTTTATAGAAACAAATCTTTGGATTTAGACAGTAACAAATCCAAATGGTGCTAAAGTTGCCTCTTACTGCCGATTCTGTTTTGCCTGCTTCAGTTCCACTCTTTTGGCTTACCACTGTATAAGTTGTATCAGGGATCCTAACTCTGCTTGACTTAGTCTCAACTACTCCCTCCGTCTTAAAATAAATATCTTAGATTTTTCAAAATTTGGATAAATTTATATACTAAATAGTGTCTAGATTCGTCCAAATTTTGATAAATTAAAGACATCTATTTTAAGACGGAGGGAGTATAAAATGTTGTTCTTATTCTCGACTACAAACCCTCTAATAAGCTAAACTGGGCCAACATTGGAGTTAACCTGAAAATCTACTAAACTAGGTCAAACTCCATTAAGCTGATCTGTGATAGGCCATTTGGCAGAACAGACAAAAAACCCATGGACACTAAATCTCCATTTCTGAAGAAAACCTGTCCTAAGCCAGAAAAAGCTACCTCGCAGCAGTTGCAGTTTATCTTTGTACACTGACTAAAAGCTTGAGCTCTTTTTTCAAGTCCAGTTTATGATTTAGCCAATATTGGCATGAGAATGCCAAACAAAGCTTTATTTTCGTTTGTGAGTTGGCCAATGTTGGCATATAAAGCTTTTCTTAGTTTTTTTTTAATGATAGTTTGACACGAGAAGGAAATAAATTATCTAGTAAAAGTATGGCATATGGTCAGGGTAGTGCATTATGGGTGCAATCATAGTTGTTTCAGGTCGTTCTTTTTCCGGGAAAACGCAATGACATTGCGTTTCTTTTCATTGCATAGAAGAGTTATGAGTACAATCCACCGAGCCGGTGGGATTACAGAGTTTGGGAAGCTCCCTTATTACATGGATGTGTGTGTGTGGGGGGGGGGGGGGGGGGGGGGGGCGGGTGTGCACGGGATTAGTGGACATCCCAATCTGTGGGGATGATTACTCGAAGACCGAGCGCAACGGCTCTTGTCCAAAGCGCCGCTTCGTCTCATATTCTTGCATTGAGCTGGGGGACTGAAGGACGTTCCTTGTCGAAGAGGCAGGCATTGCGTTGCTTTCAGATCATCCAAGCCACCAGGAGTGGCCGAGGCTAAGCCCTTGCGCATGGGTTTGGGAGTGGCACGCTTGGCCGAGACCTACCAGTCGTACAGGGTTGGCTCGCTCTCGGGTGGCCTGCAGGGAAGGGGTAGCCATGCCAGCGTGTCATACCAAACTTTCCTGGTCGCAGGTGCTGCATCGACTCGAAGTCCTGGTCGCAGAGCAAGCAGCGTGGGTGGTAGTCCAGCCGGTGTCGCTGCCGCCGTTCTGCAGTCCAGCATCTATCTTTGTTGGCTAGCCAAATGAAGAATTTGACGCGAGGGGGCGTCCAGGTTTTCCATATTAGTCTCCAGGCGTAGCAGTCGGTAGATCCATGGAAGGATGCAAGGTAGCACGATTTAGCTGTGTAGATGCCGCTTGCATTCCATCTCCAGATCAGCTGGTCGGGCTGGTCGTTGAGTGTCATGTGTTGAACCTGACGCTAGATGCTCAGGTACTGCCCAATCTCGTCGATGCGCACGACGCCATGGATGTCTCGCGCCCAGTTATGGTTAAAGAGCCCATCCGCGACGGTTCTCTGTTTCCGTCGTCGCTTAGGTACACATGCATAAAGCTAGGGGGCTAATTCACCAATGGATTTGCCGTTAATCCATCGGTCTTCCTAGAATATGCCAGTGCGCCCATTGCCAATCACCCAGTGAGTGGAGGCGAAGAACATGTTCCTATCGTGTTTCAGGTCGTTCTAAAAACAAAACAAAACAAACAAACAAACAAAAAATGCTTCAGGTGTCAATGTCTGTCCTTTCCTTTTCAACTCCTAGTAAGATGGCTCCACTAGGAAGTGAATTTAGAGAAAAACTTCTTAGATGTTCATTATCTAGTTTTATTAGATTTATAATTCCATAAGCCTAATGAAGGGGGGCCTGGCGAGTGGTAGAGTATCTCCACTTGTGTCCTGGAAGTCCTGGGTTCGAATCAGCCTATTTGCATTAAAAAGCTAGGGAAAGGCTGCCTAGAAGTTTCATTACCCAGACCCCACAACTTGTGGGAGTTTTCGGCACTTTGTACGCCCTTTTAGTTCCATAAGCCTGATCATTAAAACTAGGCTAGGTAAAAGATGCTCAGTAGTTAGACTTATAACTATATGAGTCACTCCTTTTGTTGTACATAATCTACTAGGCTGACTGAGTTTGTGCTGCTAGTAATACATCTTAAACATCATATAACAATCATTAATTTTGACCACTTTTTTGCAGGTCTGCCATTGAGGGGCCACATGGAGATCGGTGGTGGGTAGAAGCTCCACATATATAGGCTTTGTTGCTATTGCAGATTGATTTATTTATTAACCAGTGCGTCTCCCCCTTCTCTCTCTCTCCATGTCTATCTTGTCTATTTATTAAACACTACCTTGTCCATCTAATTATATGCTAATCATTTGAATGGGAAGGGTCTTCTTGGATGCAACTAATAATGAAATATATGTATCATATATTAGGGAAAACATTTACTAGTTTATGCAGTTTGGTTCTCATGAGCATAAATTGCTCAATATTAGTGAGTTCTTAATCTCCTAAATGGGAGCACCTTTCAATTGGCCCAACCACAGGAAAATCCTTTGCAAATTCCATTGGTAAAACGATCTTAGCAAGCAATGCTTAATGTAATTCTCGAGCTTAATCACTACATTACTCAGTCAAAATGCTAGATAGAGCTGGTATATCTGTGTTCAAGTAAATACGTGCTACTGCAGTACTGCATACTGCTATCATTTATCGTACAGTCCGGTCCTAGTATACCAGTAATGAAATAAACCTGGTTGTGAAATTTTTAGATATTCTTTATACTTTGTCTTAGTTGGTAATATTTGCGATTGGATTGCAGAAAGTAAATAGTAACTTTTCCTTGTTCACTTAATAATATTTCTATTCCAGTTCCTTATACTCCCTCCAACCCATATTAGTTGACTTAGATTCATCTAGATACGAATTTATCTAGTCAAGTTTTAGTGCTAGCGTATCTAGACAAATTTGTGTCAACTAATATGGGTCGGAGGGAGTACCTTAATTCCTTGTGATCTGATATGTTTTTTATGATTCTTGTGCCTTAGATCATAATAGTTCATCCAATTAATGTTGTCATGAACTTGTATAGTTTAGTCCAAATTTTGAAACAAGAACGTCTTATGTATTCTGTTATAACAAGGTTGTTCTAGTTTTCAGTAACACTTTGGACTTAATATTGCAGTTCATGTTGAGGGCAAAGCAACTTGGCACTCTATCTCAGTTTGCACGACCCTTCTATCTTAGTGGATCAAGGTGTGGTAGCTCTGATGGAGCTTCATCCACATGCCCTGAGGATGACACTGGTGGTTCAAAGAGGCAGTCTGCGAGTGGTATCGAGCAGAAGTTTGAGCCGCCCCACAGATCTTCTCTGAAGGCTCAGCCTCCTACTGCACAGCATATTGTTGGATCTATTGGTGGTGTTACTGGGCACCCAGCTCAAGCTGTTCATGTCAGTCCTTCCACCTCTTCTCCAGACAAGGAGCTAGCATCTAGCAACATAAGTAACCTTCCTAGTAATCATCAGGTTCTAGGAAATGATTATGTACAGCCATCTAAGCAGACTGCCGGGACCATTTCTCATTCTGGAATTGCAGGAGCTGGTGTATATACTGAGTCGGTAAATTTGAGGTCCTCCTCGAATGATGGAAGCATTAAGCAAGCTCTCCAGGCTGGTGCCAACTATTGTAGCAAGCCCTTATCTGTTGGCCAGTCTTGTAATGACAAGGCACATAATCAGCATAGCTATGCCGAGACAAATATGCCCAGTTCCCCTTCCATGCAAAATGATTTTGGGAAGGGGGTCTCAAGATCTGGATATGCAAAGTTAGAGCAGAATTTCTCAGGACCATCTGCTGCATTTTCTTCTGGTGCACCGTCACAAGTAAGGAATCAAAGTCAGGGCCAAGCAAATCACCATTCTAATGATCCTAATTCAAATGGCAGGTGGGCTGGAGTTCAAACTCGAAACTTCTCAGCTCCATCTAATATTTATAATGGTCCCTGTGACAAACCTCCAGGCTCTATAGGCCAGTGCCCTATGGGAACAATAAAAGCTCATGGTGGAGGACCGCTATCTAACTTAAGATCGTTGAAGTCAATGCGGGCAGTTGAACAGTATCACCATACACTGCAGCAAATGAAATGGGGTCCTATTACGGAAAATGCTCTGGATAGTCTCCATTGCAAGATAGATGCATTCCAGGCTAATCAAGTACTGAAGCTGCTCCGTGACCACAATATCGCGCTTGGTTTCTTCCATTGGTTGAAGCGGCAACCAGGGTTCAAGCATGATGGTCATACCTACACGACCATGATAGGCATCCTTGGACAGGCCAGGCAGTTTGGTACAATGAATAAACTTCTCGATGAGATGAACATGGTCCACTGCAAGCCAACGGTGGTAACATACAACAGAATAATACATGCATATGGTCGTGCAAATTACCTAAGAGAGGCTGTTAAAGTATTCGAGGAAATGGAGGAATCTGGCTATGAGCCTGATCGGGTAACGTATTGTACATTGATTGATATCCATGCTAAAGCAAGTTATCTGGAAGTGGCAATGGATTTATATGGCAGGATGCAAGAAGTTGGCCTGTCACCTGATACTTTCACCTACAGTGCCATGGTTAATTGCCTTGGAAAAGGTGGTCAGTTGGCAGCTGCTTATAAGCTTTTCTGCGAGATGATTGAGAACGGCTGTACGCCTAACCTTGTTACTTACAACATAATAATTACGCTGCAGGCGAAAGCCAGAAACTACAACAATGTTGTGAAGCTGTACAGAGGTATGCAGGTTGCTGGGTTTCGTCCTGACAAGATAACATACAGCATTGTTATGGAAGTTCTTGGTCACTGTGGCCATCTCGATGAGGCCGAGGCTGTTTTCCTTGAGATGAGGCGCGACTGGGCTCCTGATGAACATGTGTATGGTCTTTTGGTGGACCTCTGGGGCAGATCTGGCAATGTCGGCAAGGCGCTAGGGTGGTACCATGCGATGCTTCAGGATGGTCTGCAGCCTAATGTGCCCGCCTGCAACTCCCTCCTGAGTGCTTTCCTCAAGCTAAACAGGTTTCAAGACGCATACACCGTGCTTCAGAGCATGCTTGCTCAGGGACTTGTTCCATCTCTGCAGACATACACTTTGCTGCTCAGCTGCTGTACAGATGCACATGCACAGACGATGGGGTTATGCTGCCAACTCATGGCAATCACTGGACATCCGGCACATATGTTCTTGCTGTATCTGCCTGACGCGGAACCTGGTGGCCAGAATGTGAGGGATCACACCAGGTATTTCTTGGACATGATGCACAGCGAGGACCGAGAGAGCAAAAGGGGCTTAATGGATGCTGTGATAGACTTCCTACACAAGTCCGACCTCAAGGAGGAGGCTGGCCTTATATGGGAGGTTGCCGCCCAGAAGAACGTGTACCCGGATTCGGTGAGGGAGAAGAGCTCGTCATACTGGCTAATCAACCTTCACCTGATGTCCGAGGGCACCGCTGTGACTGCTCTGTCCCGGACGCTTGCTTGGTTCCACAGGCAGATCATGCTCATGGGGTCCTGCCCTGAAAGGATCGACATTGTCACTGGCTGGGGAAGGCGAAGCAGGGTCACTGGGTCGTCCTTGGTCAGACAGTCGGTCGAGAAGCGTCTGCATCTCTTCCAGTTCCCGCTCTTCACCGCTCGCAGCAACACTGGCTGCTTCGTCGGATGCGGGGAGCCGCTTAATCAATGGTTGCACAATCCCTATGTTGAGCGCATGCATCTGTTGTAGTGGCTGCTAGAGGAATAAGCGACTTGTCCCAACAGGTGCAGTTTTGTGGAAAATCCATCAATTTGGATGGAGCATCTGTCCTAGTTTCTTCTGTAGCACGTGTGTTAAGGGGTAGTGATGGTCGAATGTTTACACTTCAAAACTTATTTATCCGTGAGAAAAAATTATCCTGAATTAGCAATGTCTCTTATGATCGGGTGTGTTAGCTGTAGGCTCTGGTCTAACCTTGTGGAAACCAATGCATTTGTATTGATCTTTTGGTTCTTATTACTGCAAAGCTTATAATTTCAGAACTGCTCAAGATCTTCATAACAAATTTGTTATTCAGAAGTTGTTCAACAGGGAGAACTGCTTAAGGATTTTACTTCATAACAGAAGTGGTACTGCACTACATTTATACCCTGAATCTTGGCTATCTTTGCTTGTTTTTTAACTACAATACAGTGGACTAGAAGCTAAGCTACCCTCTAAGAAATGTATACAATGCTTGTCAGCCAACAGGAATCCTTGATTCAAGTGGTTTTCTACTTGTCATGTTTCCATCCATTTCCTTATGATGATGCTTCTAGTTGCAAACACGCCTGCCGTTCAAGATTGCTGCTCGATGCCAACGTGCCTATGCTTGTCCCAGCTATATACCCACCAGTCCATGCATTCTGTGGAAAACAAAGAAGAACAGATGCTAGTTGAAAACCTTTCTTGTTCATGCTTCAAAAGAAATTGCGTGAGAAATCAAATTTCGACACGCTGTAGTATATCGGTGGATTTCGTGTATTCTTTCTATGGTTATTATCTTGGAAGTGAGATGTTTACTTGGGAAATTGCTACTCCTTACCTGAAAATTGAATCCACCTGTGACCCCGTCTACATTAAGTACCTGCAGCAAGTCACCATCTGTAAGATATAGTTTGCTGCTCCAGAGTGTAGGAAATTCAAGAACAGTAGTACAGTTACCTCTCCTGCAAAGAACAGATTGGGCTGCTGCTTACTCTCCATAGTGCTAAGAGATATCTTTACAACAGAGCAGGACCAATTTAGATCCATGGCCTTCATACCCAAGTTGATTCATGTTCACAAAAACCATAATTAAGTTGCTGATTAAGTACCTCCGAGAGTGGAACACCTCCGGCAGTCACAAATTCATCTTTGAATTGACCCTGCATATGATGATGAGGAAGCACACACACAGTGAGTCTGGACAGGATTATCCAACCCCTACTACTTTTCATGTGGTATATTTAACATATCACATACCTTCCCGACAACCTCAAATATCCATTGTTTCAACCTAAGGGCTATCGCGTTGAGATGGGTTTTTGGTATGGTAGCCCAGTGCATATCGCCATCTAAACTCTGCAAGGGAAGTTTGTCTGACTAAAACATCTGATTAAAGGGAATGCGTAAGGACTGGAATTCAGCGCTAGTGCAACCTCCTGTTCCAGCAGGAATCTCCAAAATCTCTTCACCAGACCAAACTCCATGGGGAAGGAATTATTTACTTTGTTCTTCTGCGAGGATTGAAATTCTTGGTTCAACTTCACCGTAAAATTTACAGGAAAAAATAGAATATTCACAGGATCACTAGGAATATTTCTTTAATAAATTAAAGAGGCCATACAAAACATTGACTAACAGACTCTAATAGAAAAGATAAAAGAGAATGTTGCAAAGGTGGCTAAGTATCTGTATATGCAATAGCAAATCTCCGCTAAAATTGAACTTAGAAAGACTAGCAATGAAACAGAAATAGTAAGCAATATCCATGTTGTTGAAGGCATTTATAGGAACTGGTTTCTTAACCTACTAAACCAAAGAGGCAATTAAGAGTAGAGTAATCATCGAAAAATTCCTCCAAAGCATTAACAAGGTCACATTAAAAAGCACAGGGAAAGATATGAACCGCATGTTGATCTTTGTGCTGGAAAATGATGCGCTTCACGTCCTCAATATGAATGTCAGGTATGAAGTCAACCATAAGCTTTGCTGTCTCGGAAGAAATGTACAAATGTCAGCAAGGGATGCAGATGTGTTTGATAATTACTTCTAGGTCTTCCATGATGTTCTAGAATACTACTGTAATGGAAAATTTCATGTAATTGATGAAACAAAAAATGACCCGCTGAGTCACTGATTGTAAATTCAATTATGTACCATAAAATTGGATTGAGTTATAAAATAGCAAATGATGGTAATAATACAATGTTGGAATTAACAACTCTCAGCATGAAAGGTACTTCTCTAGGCAAGGTCATAAGAAGTTAACTCTGCATAAAAAATATAATATTCCAATGCTATCACGTCATTGCTATATTGAACTAGAAATGCAATGATGAAAATGGACAAGAAAATACTCTATCTAGATCAACTGAATGCAAGTGTGAACAGTTGTGATGTGGTGCCATTCCTGTATAATTTCTTATGGATCTCACCTTGGTACTTATCCTGATATAGTTCACGTGCTCCCCATGCAGACAATCGAAGAACAGCAGGGCCACTAAGCCCCCAATGTGTAATCAACAGAGGTCCAGTCTGACAGCCAAGCAATTAGTGTAAGCAAACATCCATGGAGACTATTTCGGAAGGTGGCAACTCACCTGAGTTAATTCAGGAACGTTTTTCTGAATGCTATCCAGCATCAATTTTGCCTTGACTCTTGTGAACGTAACCTACACGACAAGAGAAAAAAGGGGAATCATTCTTTTCCAGTCAGTCGGTGACTTTTTGTGAGCATGAGATCTGTAATAGTACTGATGGATCATTACCCCAGAGAGATCAGAAAGTCGCTTGTCTGCAATTTTAAATGTGAACAAGCTGGGCACCGGTGGAATAACAGTGTGACCATGTTGTGCAGCAAACAAGTAACCCTGCGAGTAAGAGAAAATGTAAGGGGGGCACATTATGATTTCTAGTAGTGTAAGCGTCTATATGCAAACCTGCTGGCTGCTGCCTGTAGCGACCAAGACATAATTAGCGTTGAGGTAATCAACAAAACCAACAGTACGCTTCTCAACTTTCAGAACAAACTTTCCATCATTGTTGACGGACGTGCTAGACACAGATTTACCAGCCTGCAGGGAAACTTCAAGAAGAACTCAATTCCAGAAACTGTTTCTTCAGGTGAAGGTTGTTTGGACGATGAGTGAACGAAACAGCAGAGCCAAATAGCATGAGATACCTCCGAGTCTTCTAGCCTCATTCAGCAGGCAATCCACTACTGATGCAGAGTTGTCAGTGGCAGGAAAAACTCTACCATCATCTTCGGTCTGACATGACAATGAAAACAATAGCAACAGATAAGCAAAACCGGCTCTACAGAAAACATAAACATGATCCAGAGGTATATGTGGTGTGAACTAAGCTACCTTAAGCTCGACACCATGATCTGCAAACCAACGCATGGTGTCCTGCGGACCATGAGTGTTGAAGAATGTTCCTCGGAGTTCTTTGTGCCCCCTAGGATAATTTCTCGCCAGTCCCTAAGAGCAAGTTACTTAGTCGATGACAAACAAGTTTAAATAACAAATATAAGCATCTCAGTAACAGTACAAACAACATTTGGCTGGTCACTGATAAAAAAAATGGCGTGCACCACATGATGCAATTTCAAGTTACTACAACCACACATCATTGCTACCATAGCTACATTGGAGAGAAAATTAACAGAGCAGTACATCATCGTCGTACCAATGGTTCGAGATGATGCCCGTTGGTGACGTTGCATCGGCCCCCACCGGAAATCCTGACCTGCAACCAGCCATTCCAGCAGTTGAAACGAATTCGATGTCGAAGAAACACTATAGTAGTAGATGGGTTTGAGGTCTATCGGAATCAAGACACTGCATTGGTGTGCCAGTAGTACCTTGGACAAGAACTTGCCTTTCTCGATGACCACCACGTTGAGGTGGGGAGCCAGGGTCTTGGCCCTTATGGATGCGTACACCCCAGCAGCGCCGCCGCCCACCACCACCAGCGACTGCTCGTCCTCCTGAAGGGATACATGGTGCCACTGAGCTTAGAGGGGGACGGTGAGGCGGCGAGAGGTGGGAAGCTGAGCCTAGTTACCTGCTCGCGGTTGTGGTTGGAGTGCGCCGAGGCGCAAACGGAGGAGCAGCGTCTCCTGCGGAAGATGGAGGGGGTGGCGCGGCGAGCGGCGGCGGCGGCGGCGGAGACGGGGTGGAGCCACGGCCACTGCGGCATTTCGTCGACGAGCTCGGTGGAGGCCTGGAGGGTCAGGCGTGAGTAGGGCCGCACGTAATAGTGCAAACCTATGGGCCTGGATACTGGGTTAGGTTCAGTGTGGGCTAGGTTTTGAATGGACTGGACTTCAAATTGGCCAGGGATTCCAATCTTGTCTAGACGTGCCCGTGTAGATTTTCCACTCAAGAAACAGTGTGCAGATTACGTGGCGCAGTTGATTCCATTTTTTCTCAGGAAATACATTTCGCACCCTTGCTCTTAAATTTTCAGGTTCTTACAGCATTCTTCACGCTTGTCTTTTAAAAAAACACTGTTTATCCTAGACTCATATTTTGACACATTTTCAAATCAATAACCTAACCTGCCGACGGATTTGACTCAGTTGATAGCCAAATCATCTATTACTTGTATATTTGGGCATTCTAGATGAGATTGACTAAACCAATAGGAGAAAACGCTCTCGTACTGTTGGAGGTTGTGAGCGTCTGCTTCCAGCTTACAACATGTGTGACCCACACGCGACAGGTCATCCATTGACCCATCTTATCTCTTCCTAGCAACCCGACCCATCCCTATTATTTAGTGTTTTTCCCTATCGCGTTCATGCGGTCATGAAAAGCTCGCGCCCACCGCAAAAAGTTCTTGCCACACGTCGATGTTAAATTTTATGAAATGCTACATACATAGATTTTTTTTGCTATATGAGCTACATAGACAGACTCGAAATATTAGATATTTTTGTCTACGGAAGCAGAAATATGTTTGATATTGCTTTATTAGGCTAGATCTATTTTGTGTCTTGTGTCAAAATTACTGGATCTAGTCTTCCGATGGGCCTTGGTTAGCTAGGCCGCACACACATTTGGAAACAAAGGAAAAAAACGCATGAGGACGAACGAACTGGTTGTAGCTACGGCTGGCTGGCGCCTAACATCCGTCAAAAATAAAAGACATTGTTCTCGTCCAGCCAGCCCCCGAGGAACCTCCCTAGGAGCCCTTTTTTTTTTGCTCCGCGAATCATTTTCTCCAAGTTGGTCCCCAGAAGCCGAGTTTTCGCCGGATTGGGACAAACTTTTAGCCGGCAAACCTAGGGCGAACCCGACGCGCTGCGTTCCGCGTGGGTGCGCCGGACTAAGCGAAAAGGAGTGCGGTCCATCTTTGTCGGCGACACAAGCCAAGGTTCCCTCCTTTTTCCAGCTTCCCTCCTTTTCCTCCCCATATGCTCATTCGCCCATCTCTCGTCATTCTCCTGCCGAGATCCTCCCGCCACCCTCCATCGCGCCAAACAAGTTCACGGGACCTCGGTCCGTCACCGAAGCAGGGAGAAGCCGAAGCAGAGGAAGAAGAGAGAGAGACGAAGCAGAGGGCGACAAGCATGAGCAACGCCGAGTGGGCGACCAACATGAACCGTAGGAATGCGGTCACAGGAGATCGCCAATAGAGAGGCCTGCAATACAAGGTGAAGCAGGCAGCTCAAGAGGTGCAGGCGGCATAGCTTCTCATGGAGTGGAACTCACAACAGCGAAGGGCCATGGAGCGGCCAGCCAAGTCATCCATTACTTCCCCAGCGACATGTGGAGCAGTCATGCGAGCGTGGCCTCTCTGTCGGGCTACTCACCAACCTCTCCAGCGATGTTCCACGAGAGCCATGGCCACAGCACGCCACTCACGCACTTCTCGCATCCATCCTCGGAGTAGGCCGATGGTGATCCTCTCCACGACTTCAACCCCAACACCACCTTCCAGCACTGCCCTCCTCCCCGAACGGCCCTCTCGTATTCAAAGCCGACCTCAATGTCTCATATTGCTCACCGGCGTACACAAACTCGTCGGTGCTACGTCGCGACCCTCTTCCCTTCATCTCAAACCATGGCGCCGTATCGTCGAGCCAGTTCACGGGTTCCATCGTTGACGCCCACAACATGCTCAACGGAATTTCAGGCGACGCCTACATGAGCGAGCTCATCGTCATTGGCTCCATGGCCACCGCGTCTTCCCCGGGTTCTTCACACAAGAGGAGAATGGCGGCATGGACTCATAGGAGGTCGGTGGGGACTAGTGGGATCTCAAGGAGGAAGGCTAGCAGGAAGAAGAAGAAGAAGAAGAAGAAGAAGAACCGGCGATGACCGTGACAAAGAAGAAGGGAAAAGCGATGAAAACTCACGCGCCGGCCGAGCCTTGAATCAAGTGGACCTCCAAAGAAGAAGAAAAAATGCCTCGCTAAAGCATGGAAGAGCATCAGCATTGATAGGGTCACCAGCGTAAACCAAAATTACAAGAACTATTGGAAGAGGGTGAAGTCATCGTTCGACGAGCGCAAACTTTGCGATCCCGAGTACATGATGATTCATATGGATCTGGATGAGAAGGCCATGGACAACCATTGAGCGATCGTCCAACAAGCATGAAAAAATGGCACGAGATTTAAGAGGAAGTGCACAATCGCCTAGAGAGTGCCGCCAACTACAATCTCAAGGTATACACAATTGCCACAAGCTCTTCGTTCTTGTATCTTGGTTGTTTGCCAACAAGACATGCTCATTTTGTAGATGGTCCGTATGCTCGACACCTACCGCTGAAACAACAACGACGTCGACTTCAAGTTCTACCATGTCTTCTCGGGGATTGAAAAGTGCGAGAAGTGGAGGGATGTGCATGTGTCGCTCACCAAGGGAAAGGACAACATATTCAACCCCGACAAACCGGATACAAACGCGGTCGAAGGTCGCCTAGATGGACACGAAAAATCCAAGCTCGCCAAGAACATGGTGCCCAGATACGAAAAGTTGCAGTCATCAACCAAGCAATGCATCGCCGATGTCAAGACCCGCACCGTCATGAGGGAGGATAAGAACAATGCGAGGTGGACGCTGATGCTGCAGAAGCGAGACATCAAGATCGGCCTACTGCAGGCCAACGTCACGGCGAAGAAGAGGAACACCAACCTGGCTTTCCTGCTGGGAGGCGATATGGCGGCGATGAACGACGAAGTGAAGGCATGGTACATGGTGTAGCATGGGCTCATCTTGGAAGAGATGCGGGCACCTCCGCCAAGCTCTTTGACGCCAATAATCTCTGCTCTACGGCCTTGCTTCATTTGACTCTGCCCAGCATCTTCCTCCATGCCATTGTCGAGCTCTGTCCATGCGAAGGTGGCTCTGACGAGGGTTCGACTCATCAATGTCTATTGTTATGGACTTGGGTTTTGGATAAGGAGGAGACGCTAGAGATCTCGGAATGTCTAGCAAACAGGCAACACGGGACACAAGATTTACCCAGGTTCGGGCCCCCGAAGGGAAACCTCACTCCTGCTTGTGTGCTCTTGATTAATGGCGAAGCCGAAGGTTACAGGGGGCGCAGATGAGATCCGATGGTGTGTATGCTAGGGTTGTGGATTGTGGTGGTGTGATGTCTACGCACTTCTATTCTTGTAGACAGTTGTTGGGCCTCCAAGTGCAGAGGTTTGTAGAACAGCAACAAGTTTCCCTTAAGTGGATTACCCAAGATTTATTGAACTCAGGGAGGAAGTTGTCAAAGGTATCCCTCTCAAGCAATCTTGCAATCAAGATACAAGAAGTATCTTGTGTCCCCAACACACCCAATACACTTGTCAGGTGTATAGGTGCACTAGTTCAGTGAAGAGATAGTGAAATACAAGTGGTATGGATGATTATAAGTGGCAACGGTGCCAGAAAAGAGCTTCTGACGGGGAGGAAAAGACTAAAGGCAAAAAGATGGAAGCAAGCAAACATGCAACAAATCTAGATGCAAACGGTGTTTCAATGCTTATAAACAAGGCCTAGGGATCATACTTTCACTAGTGAACACTCTCTCATATAAATATATCTTCTCTTAATGATACTACTATTAACTACTCTTCGGTTGGACACTCTAATCCATGGTAGGGCTATAACAGCACTCCTCAAAGTCTGCCTTCCCCATCTAGATAACCCCACACTGTCACCTTGAGCGCTAGATGGTTACAACAAACACCACAATTTCATAGAGACGACCAACTCAAAATATAACTCATGATATGTATTTATGAACTCTAGCCTAAGTGCCACCACGGCGTGCACGCTGTCACTTTCACACACGTGTGGAGAGCAGAGATCTATTGAAGCACTTGATTATTTATGTAGACTTTAGCCTAAGTGCCATCACGGTGTGCACGTTGTCACTTTCACACACGTGGGGAGAGCAGAGATCTATTGAAGCACTTGAGTATTTAAGTAGATCTATTTGATTACAAAGCTCATGATCCCAATAAGATCATGCAGAGAGAGAGAGAGGGAGATGAAAACGTAGCTACCGGTAAAGCCCTTAGCCTCGAGGAAGAACTACTCCCTCCTCATCATGGGAATCAGCAACGGTGATGGAGATGGTGGTGGAGATCGAAGGAGATGGCTCCGGGGGCACTTCCCTGTCCCGGCAGGGTGCCGGAACAAAGAATATTATCTCTCGAATCTCCCCTTCGGTGGCGGTGGCGCTGCGGAGGTTTTCATGGCTTTCTCCCAGATTATTTAGGGTTTCTAAGTCCGGGTCTTCTTATAGGCAAAGGAGGCAAGGTCGGTGGAGGGCCAGGAGGCCTACTGTAGGGTTTCGTAGCATGGAAAACAAAAATTTTCTACCGCATACAAACAAACAAGCCAAGATCTATCTACTAGATTATAACAACGAGTCGATAGAATCACTCACCCTCGAAGATTCCAAAGTATTTAACGAGAGCGGATTCTCGTGGGTGATGTAGTCGTACTCTTCCCAATCTCAAGATCGCGTAGACGATCCTTCCGGCGCTGCGTTCCGGCAGCGCTCCCGCAGTCGGTCACACGTTCGGTACTCGACGAAGACCTTCCTCTCCCTTGTTCCAGCAGGCAGCGGAGGTTGTAGCACTCTCCTCGCGATTCCGGCAGCACAACGGCGTGGTACCGGAAGTAGAGGGGAGATCTCGCAGGGCTTCGCCTTAAGCCGGAGCGAGTATGGTGGAGTATGAGAGAGTCCCTCGGTGTTCTAGGGTTTAGACACACCAAGGAGGGGCAAGCCGGCGGCTAGGGTTTAGCTAGACGGCGGCTAGTGTTTGCCCTAGGGCCGACGGCGGCTATGGAGGCGGCGGCGGCTTGGGGCTAGGGTTTGGAGGAGAGGATCTTGTGTGTCTCTAGGAGGGAGCCCTGCCCCTCCTTATATAGGTGGAGGGGCCGGCCGGCCAAGGGGAGAGAGAGGAGTCCCTCCCCAACTCGGCTTGGGTGGTGCGCCGCCGGTTGGAGGAGGGAACTCCTCCCCAACTCGGTTTCCCACTCCTCCTCCTCTTTCCAAAAACTGTCGTTTGACTTTCAAACTAGCCGTTTGACTTTTCAAACTAGGATTTGAATAAACCCTCTATTTTGATCAGCGATGACACTGAGTACATGATGCAATCATATCAACTTGATATAACACATTCATGTACCCTTCCCCCCCGGAGTGCCGGACATTCCGGAACCTTCTAGAACATTCCCGATGAAAACACCGGAACCATTCTCCAACTCCGAAACGGGACTTTCCTTATATGAATCTTATTCTCCGGACCATTCCGGATCTCCTCGTGATATCCCGAATCCCATTCGAGACTCCGAACAACATTCGGTCTCTTTCTCATCATTCCATAACTACTCAAACAACGTCGAATCCTTAAGTGTGTCTCCCTACGGTTCGTGAATTATGTGGACATGATCGGGACACTTCTCCGAACAATAACCAATAGAGGAATCTGGAAATTCATATGGCTCCCACATATTTCTACGATTACTTTGCGATCGAATGAACCACTTACATACGATATCAATTTCCCTTTGTCTCACGATAGTTTACTTATCTGAGGTTATGATCGTCGGTATCTCTGCATACCTAGTTCAACCTCGTTACTGATAAGTACTCTTTTCTCGTTCCCGTGATATGTGATCCCTTGTGAGCCAGTCACATGCTTGCAAGCTAATTGGATGACATTTCACCGAGAGGGCCCAGAGTATATCTATCCGTCATATGGATGGACAAATCCCATTCTTGATCCATGTGTTTCAACCAATACTTTCCAAACACTCAATGCCATCTTTATAACCACCCAGTTACGGTGTGGTGTTTGATGTCATCAAAGCATCTATCCAGTAAAGGTGATATGCATGATCTCATGGTCGAAGGAATTAGATTACTATGTATCAGAAAGCATATAGCAATTGAACTATTAAAATGACTTGATCTTTATGCTACGCTTATCTATAGGAGTATGTCCATCATATCATTCTCCTAACGATATGATCTTGTTGTTAATAACATCTCAATGTTCATGATAGGGAAACCACAATCATCTTATTAACCAACAAACTAATATTATATAGAGGCTTTACCAGGGACTTCAAATTAAGTTTACAAATCACACAAGTATCAATGTTTCCTTGTTAATACTATTATAGCATGAATGTAAACATTTATCATAAACACAAAGATATAATAATAACCACATTTATTATTGCCTCTAGGTCATATCTCCAACAGTCTCCCACTTGCACTAGAGTCATCTAATCTAGATTACATGGTAATATACCGAACACCCATGGCAGTTTGGTGCTGGTCATGTTTTGCCCTCGGGAGAGGTTTAGTCAACGGATCCGCCACATTCAGATCTGTGTGTACTTTGCAAATCTTTATATCCCCATCTTGGATATGTTCTCGAATAGCGTGAAAACGTAGCTTGATGTGCTTCAGCTTCTTGTGTGACCTTGTTCTTGCGCATTGGCTATGGCGCCCATGTTATCACAGTAGATAGACATTGGGTCCAGCGCACTAGGAACCACACCCAGCTCTGTAATGAACTCTTTCATCCATATCGCTTCTTGTGAAGCCTCTGAAGCAGCCATGTATTCCGATTCAGTTGAAGATCTCGCCACAATGCTTTGCTTTGCACTCCTCCAGCTAGCTGCTGCACCATTCAAAATAAATATGTATCCAGATTGCGATTTAGAATCATCCGGATCGGTGTTCCAACTAGCATCGGTGTAACCATTAACAACGAGTTGTTCATCACCTCCATAAGAAAGAACCATATCCTTAGTTCTTCTCAAGTACTTAAGGATGTTTTTGACTGCTGTCCAATGATCCACTCCTGGATCACTTTGATATCTGCTAGTTAAACTAACAGCATATGCAATGTCGGGTCTAGTACATAGCATGGCATACATTAGAGATCCTATGGCTGAGGCATAGGGAGTCTTACTCATCCTTTCTCTATCTTCTGCCGATGTCGGACTTTGAGTTTTACTCAAGGTCGTATTGGGTAACATGGGAAAGAACCCTTTCTTGCTATCTTCCACTCCAAACCTCTTTAGAACTTTGTCCAAATATGTACTTTGTGACAATGATATTTGGCGTTTTGATCTATCTCTATAAATCTTTATGCCCAATATATAAGCTGCTTTGCCAAGATCCTTCATTGAAAAACTATTATTCAAATATTCCTTGACACTATTAAGAAGGTCTACATCATTCCCAATCAACAATATGTCATCTACATACAGTATTAAGAATGCTACAGAGCTCCCACTCACTTTCTTGTAAATACAAGCTTCTCCATAAGTTTGTATAAAACCAAAACTTTTGATCACCTTATCAAAACGTTGATTCCAACTTCGGGATGCTTGCTTCAATCCATAGATGGACCATTGAAGTTTGCATACCTTGTTAGCATCTTTAGGATCGACAAAACCTTTGGGTTGCATCATATACAACTCTTCATCAATGTCTCCATTGAGGAATGCTGTTTTGACATCCATCTGCCATATCTCATAATCATAATATGCAGCGATTGCTAACATAATCCTCACAGACTTTAGCTTCACTACTGGTGAGAAAGTCTCATCATAGTCAACTCCTTGAATTTGTCGAAACCCTTTTGCGACAAGTCGAGCTTTATAGACAGTAACATTACCATCAGCATCTGTTTTCTTCTTGAAGATCCATTTGTTCTCGACAGCCTTCCGGCCATCTGGTAAGTCCACCAAAGTCCATACTTGGTTTTCGTACATGGATCCAATCTCGGATTTCATGGCTTCTTGCCATTTATTGGAATCTGGGCTCATCATCGCTTCCTCATATGTCTCAGGGTCATCGGTGTTGTCCACCAACATGACACTCATAACGGGATCATACCAATCTGGAGTGGTACGAGTTCTCGTTGACCTGCGAGGATCTGTAGCAACTTCAACCGAAGTTTCATGATCATCATCATTAGCTTCCTATCTTATTGGTGCAGGCACCACAGGAACTTCTTCCGGTGCTGCGCTACTCGCAATTTCGAGAGAAGGTTCGACAACCTCGTCGAGTTCTACTTTCCTTCCAGTCACTTCTTTCGAGAGAAATTCCTTCTCTAGAAAGGATCCATTCTTGGCAACGAAGATTTTGCCTTCGGATCTATGATAGAAGGTATACCCAATAGTTTCCTTCGGGTATCCTATGAAGACGCATTTTTCCGCTTTGGGTTCAAGCTTGTCCGGCTGTAACTTCTTTACATAGGCTTCGCACCCCCAAACTTTAAGGAACGACAATCTAGGTTTCTTCCCAAACCATTCACACGGTTTCGTTTCAACGGATTTAGATGGTGCCCTATTTAAAGTGAATGCGGCTGTTTCTAATGCATAACCCCAAAATGATAGCGGTAAATCTGTAAGTGACATCATAGAACGAACCATATCTAAAAGAGTTTGATTACGACGTTCGGACACACCATTACGCTGTGGTGTTCCCGGCGGTGTCAATTGTGAAAGTATTCCGCATTTCTTCAAATGCTCGCCAAACTCGTAACTTAGATATTCACCTCCACGATCAGAATGCAGAAATTTAATCTTCTTGTTACGTTGATTCTCTACCTCACTTTGAAATTCCTTAAACTTCTCGAAAGTTTCGGACTTATGTTTCATGAAATAGATATACCCATATCTACTCAAGTCATCTGTGAAGGTAAGAACATAACGATAACCACCGCGCGATGCTACACTCATTGGACCACACACATCGGTATGTATGATTTCCAATAAGTCCGTAGCTCGCTCCATCATACCAGAAAATGGAGTCTTAGTCATTTTACCCATCAGACATGCTTCGCATCTATCAAGTGATTCGAAATCAAGTGATTCAAGAAGTCCATCGGAATGGAGTTTCTTCATACGCTTCACTCCAATGTGACCAAGACGACAGTGCCACATATAGGTCGAGTTATCGCTCGATTTCAAACGTTTAGCCTCAATGTTATTAATATGTGTATTTCCACTATCGAGATTCAATAAGAATAGACCATCTATCAAAGGTGCATGTGCATAAAACATATTACTCATATAAATCGAACAACCATTATTCTCGGACTTAAACAAGTAACCGTCTCACAATAAACAAGATCCCGATATAATGTTCATGCTTAACGCAGGCACCAAATAACAATTATTTAAGTATAAAACTAATCCCGATGGTAGATGAAGGGGTAGCGTGCCGACCGCGATCACATCAACCTTTGATCCGTTTCCCACGCGCATCGTCACCTCGTTCTTCGCTAGCTTCCGTTTATTCTGCAGCACATGTTTCGAGTTACAAATATGAGCAACCGAACCAGTATCAAATACCCAGGCACTACTACGAGTACTAGTGAGATACACATCAATAACATGTATATCAGATATACCTTTCTTCTTGATGTTGCCGTTCTTCAAATCCGCCAAGTACTTTGGGCAATTCCGCTTCCAGTGACCTTCTCCCTTGTAGTAAAAGCACTCAGTATCAGGCTTAGGTCCAGCCTTGGTCTTCTTCGTAGGCATGGCAACTTTCTTACCACCCTTCTTGAAGTGTCCCTTCTGCTTAGACTTGCCTTTCTTGAATTTGGTGGTCTTATTGACCAACAACACTTGGTGCTCTTTCTTGATCTCCACTTATGCAGACTTCAACATGGCAAAGAGTTCTGGCAACGTCTTGTTCATGTTTTGCATGTTGTAGTTCATCACAAAGTTCTTGTAACTTGGTGGCAGTGATTGGAGGACACGGTAAATCCCCAAAGCATTAGGAATCACTATACCCAAGCTTTGAAGTTTGTTCGCGTGCCTAGACATCTTAAGCACATGCTCACTGATGGAGCTGCCCTCTTCCATCTTGCAGTTAAAGAACTTTTCAGAAGCCTCATAGCTTTCAATTGCCGCATGAGTCTCAAAAATCAATTTGAGATCCTCGACAATATCATATGGGTCTGAATTCTCAAACCTTTTATGAAGCTCCGATTCTAAACCATAGATAGCACACTGAACTGTGGAGTACTGAGTCTTCCGAGTGAGGTAAACATTCTTTACTTCATCGGCAGCATCAGCTGCAGGTGGGTCACCCAGCGGTGCATCCAGCACATAGGTCAAATTACCAGCTGTGAGGACAATCCTCAAATTGCGGAACCAATCCGCGAAGTTGCTTCCATTGTTTTTCAACTTTTCTTTCTCTAGGAACGCATTAAAATTGATGGTAGGGGTTGCCATTGATCTACAACATATTTGCAATAGTTTAGACTAAGTTTATGACAAATTGAGTTCAAATTAATAATAAAATTAATCTAGGTGAACTCCCACCCAAAACAATATCCCTCACATTGTTTTAGTGATCACATGAACCAAATCCACCACATCAACACCGATCATCACGAGAGTTGATATAGTTTCAATGGCGAACAATCGACATGTTCATCATATCTACTATATGATTCATGCTTTACCTTTTGGTGATCCGTGTTCCGAGACCATGTCTGTACATGCTAGGCTCGTCAAGATCAAACCTTAGTTTCCGCATGAGCAAATCTGGCTTGCTCACGTTGTATACACTTGCGGAATCTAACACACCCGATCATCACGTGGTGCTTCGAAACAACAAGCTTTAGCAACGGTGCTAACTAAGGGTGAACACTTTATGACTTGAAATTCATGTGCATGAGGGATCATCTTATAATGCTACCGTCGTCTACTAAGCAATACAAGATGCATAAAGGATTAACATCACATGCAATTCATAATATGTGATATGATATGGCCTTTCTTCTTAGTGCTTCCGATCTCCATCTTCTAGCACGAACATGATCTCCATCATCACCGGCATTGCATCAAGGTCAATGACGCTTCTCCATGGTTGTCGTCCACCGGCTTCAACTATTACAACTACTTTGAATAGACAAGCTGGTCTTAACATAAATTAAAGACAACCATATGGCTCCTGCCGGTTGCCAACTTACAATAAGGAACATTGCATACATCAAATATAATCACAATCATGGCCATATCACATCACAGCACACCCCTGCAAAACAAAGTTAGACGCCTCTACTTTCTTTGCATGTTTTACGTGGTTTGGGGCTTTCAATAAGTGTCGTTCTAACTTACGAACATGAACCACAACATTGATACTAGTATTGTCAATCACCCGTTGTAAATTGGATCTTAACTATGCTAGGAGAAACAGGCACCCGCAAAGCCACTTATGCAATACAAGTTGCATGTCAAGCGTGGAGCAAGTCTCATGAACGATGTCATGTAAGGTTAGCCTGGGCCGCTTCATCCCAACATACCGCAAGATGCAAAGTACACAACAAGCAATCGACAATAAAAGCATCAACGCCCACAATGACTATTGTGTTCTACTCGTGCAACAGATCTACATATAGACACGGCTCTGATACCACTGTAGGGTTTCGTAGCATGGAAAACAAAAAATTTCTACCGCATACAAACAAACAAGCCAAGATCTATCTACTAGATTGTAACAACGAGTCGATAGAATCACTCACCCTCGAAGATTCCAAAGTATTTAACGAGAGCGGATTCTCGTGGGTGATGTAGTCGTACTCTTCCCAATCTCAAGATCGCGTAGACGATCCTTCCGGCGCTGCGTTCCGGCAGCGCTCCCGCAGTCGGTCACACGTTCGGTACTCGACGAAGACCTTCCTCTCCCTTGTTCCAGCAGGCAGCGGAGGTTGTAGCACTCTCCTCGCGATTCCGGCAGCACAACGGCGTGGTACCGGAAGTAGAGGGGAGATCTCGCAGGGCTTCGCCTTAAGCCGGAGCGAGTATGGTGGAGTATGAGAGAGTCCCTCGGTGTTCTAGGGTTTAGACACACCAAGGAGGGGCAAGCCGGCGGCTAGGGTTTAGCTAGACGGCGGCTAGGGTTTGCCCTAGGGCCGACGGCGGCTATGGAGGCGGCGGCGGCTTGGGGCTAGGGTTTGGAGGAGAGGATCTTGTGTGTCTCTAGGAGGGAGCCCTGCCCCTCCTTATATAGGTGGAGGGGCCGGCCGGCCAAGGGGAGGGAGAGGAGTCCCTCCCCAACTCGGCTTGGGTGGTGCGCCGCCGGTTGGAGGAGGGAACTCCTCCCCAACTCGGTTTCCCACTCCTCCTCCTCTTTCCAAAAACTGTCGTTTGACTTTCAAACTAGCCGTTTGACTTTTCAAACTAGGATTTGAATAAACCCTCTATTTTGATCAGCGATGACACTGAGTACATGATGCAATCATATCAACTTGATATAACACATTCATGTACCCTTCCCCCCCGGAGTGCCGGACATTCCGGAACCTTCTAGAACATTCCCGATGAAAACACCGGAACCATTCTCCAACTCCGAAACGGGACTTTCCTTATATGAATCTTATTCTCCGGACCATTCCGGATCTCCTCGTGATATCCCGAATCCCATTCGAGACTCCGAACAACATTCGGTCTCTTTCTCATCATTCCATAACTACTCAAACAACGTCGAATCCTTAAGTGTGTCTCCCTACGGTTCGTGAATTATGTGGACATGATCGGGACACTTCTCCGAACAATAACCAATAGAGGAATCTGGAAATTCATATGGCTCCCACATATTTCTACGATTACTTTGCGATCGAATGAACCACTTACATACGATATCAATTTCCCTTTGTCTCACGATAGTTTACTTATCTGAGGTTATGATCGTCGGTATCTCTGCATACCTAGTTCAACCTCGTTACTGATAAGTACTCTTTTCTCGTTCCCGTGATATGTGATCCCTTGTGAGCCAGTCACATGCTTGCAAGCTAATTGGATGACATTTCACCGAGAGGGCCCAGAGTATATCTATCCGTCATATGGATGGACAAATCCCATTCTTGATCCATGTGTTTCAACCAATACTTTCCAAACACTCAATGCCATCTTTATAACCACCCAGTTACGGTGTGGTGTTTGATGTCATCAAAGCATCTATCCAGTAAAGGTGATATGCATGATCTCATGGTCGAAGGAATTAGATTACTATGTATCAGAAAGCATATAGCAATTGAACTATTAAAATGACTTGATCTTTATGCTACGCTTATCTATAGGAGTATGTCCATCATATCATTCTCCTAACGATATGATCTTGTTGTTAATAACATCTCAATGTTCATGATAGGGAAACCACAATCATCTTATTAACCAACAAACTAGTATTATATAGAGGCTTTACCAGGGACTTCAAATTAAGTTTACAAATCACACAAGTATCAATGTTTCCTTGTTAATACTATTATAGCATGAATGTAAACATTTATCATAAACACAAAGATATAATAATAACCACATTTATTATTGCCTCTAGGGCATATCTCCAATAGTCTCCCACTTGCACTAGAGTCATCTAATCTAGATTACATGGTAATATACCGAACACCCATGGCAGTTTGGTGCTGGTCATGTTTTGCCCTCGGGAGAGGTTTAGTCAACGGATCCGCCACATTCAGATCTGTGTGTACTTTGCAAATCTTTATATCCCCATCTTGGATATGTTCTCGAATAGCGTGAAAACGTAGCTTGATGTGCTTCAGCTTCTTGTGTGACCTTGTTCTTGCGCATTGGCTATGGCGCCCATGTTATCACAGTAGATAGACATTGGGTCCAGCGCACTAGGAACCACACCCATCTCTGTAATGAACTCTTTCATCTATATCGCTTCTTGTGAAGCCTCTGAAGCAGCCATGTATTCCGATTCAGTTGAAGATCTCGCCACAACGCTTTGCTTTGCACTCCTCCAGCTAACTGCTGCACCATTCAAAATAAATATGTATCCAGATTGCGATTTAGAATCATCCGGATCGGTGTTCCAACTAGCATTGGTGTAACCATTAACAACGAGCTGTTCATCACCTCCATAAGAAAGAACCATATCCTTAGTTCTTCTCAAGTACTTAAGGATGTTTTTGACTGCTGTCCAATGATCCACTCCTGGATCACTTTGATATCTGCTAGTTAAACTAACAGCATATGCAATGTCGGGTCTAGTACATAGCATGGCATACATTAGAGATCCTATGGCTGAGTCATAGGGAGTCTTACTCATCCTTTCTCTATCTTCTGCCGATGTCGGACTTTGAGTTTTACTCAAGGTCGTATTGGGCAACATGGGCAAGAACCCTTTCTTGCTATCTTCCACTCCAAACCTCTTTAGAACTTTGTCCAAATATGTACTTTGTGACAATGATATTTGGCGTTTTGATCTATCTCTATAAATCTTTATGCCCAATATATAAGCTGCTTCGCCAAGATCCTTCATTGAAAAACTATTATTCAAATATTCCTTGACACTATTAAGAAGGTCTACATCATTCCCAATCAACAATATGTCATCTACATACAGTATTAAGAATGCTACAGAGCTCCCACTCACTTTCTTGTAAATACAAGCTTCTCCATAAGTTTGTATAAAACCAAAACTTTTGATCACCTTATCAAAACGTTGATTCCAACTTCGGGATGCTTGCTTCAATCCATAGATGGACCGTTGAAGTTTGCATACCTTGTTAGCATCTTTAGGATTGACAAAACCTTTGGGTTGCATCATATACAACTCTTCATCAATGTCTCCATTGAGGAATGCTGTTTTGACATCCATCTGCCATATCTCATAATCATAATATGCAGCGATTGCTAACATAATCCTCACAGACTTTAGCTTCACTACTGGTGAGAAAGTCTCATCGTAGTCAACTCCTTGAATTTGTCGAAACCCTTTTGCGACAAGTCGAGCTTTATAGACAGTAACATTACCATCAGCATCTGTTTTCTTCTTGAAGATCCATTTGTTCTCGACAGCCTTCCGGCCATCTGGTAAGTCCACCAAAGTCCATACTTGGTTTTCGTACATGGATCCAATCTCGGATTTCATGGCTTCTTGCCATTTATTGGAATCTGGGCTCATCATCGCTTCCTCATATGTCTCAGGGTCATCGGTGTTGTCCACCAACATGACACTCATAACGGGATCATACCAATCTGGAGTGGTACGAGTTCTCGTTGACCTGCGAGGATCTGTAGCAACTTCAACCGAAGTTTCATGATCATCATCATTAGCTTCCTATCTTATTGGTGCAGGCACCACAGGAACTTCTTCCGGTGCTGCACTACTCGCAATTTCGAGAGAAGGTTCGACAACCTCGTCGAGTTCTACTTTCCTTCCAGTCACTTCTTTCGAGAGAAATTCCTTCTCTAGAAAGGATCCATTCTTGGCAACGAAGATTTTGCCTTCGGATCTATGATAGAAGGTATACCCAATAGTTTCCTTCGGGTATCCTATGAAGACGCATTTTTCCGCTTTGGGTTCAAGCTTGTCCGGCTGTAACTTCTTTACATAGGCTTCGCACCCCCAAACTTTAAGGAACGACAATCTAGGTTTCTTCCCAAACCATTCACACGGTTTCGTTTCAACGGATTTAGATGGTGCCCTATTTAAAGTGAATGCGGCTGTTTCTAATGCATAACCCCAAAATGATAGCGGTAAATCTGTAAGTGACATCATAGAACGAACCATATCTAAAAGAGTTTGATTACGACGTTCGGACACACCATTACGCTGTGGTGTTCCCGGCGGTGTCAATTGTGAAAGTATTCCGCATTTCTTCAAATGCTCGCCAAACTCGTAACTTAGATATTCACCTCCACGATCAGAATGCAGAAATTTAATCTTCTTGTTACGTTGATTCTCTACCTCACTTTGAAATTCCTTAAACTTCTCGAAAGTTTCGGACTTATGTTTCATGAAATAGATATACCCATATCTACTCAAGTCATCTGTGAAGGTAAGAACATAACGATAACCGCAACTCGAAAGGGAACTCCTCCGCAACTCGGTTTCCCACTCCTCCTCCTCTTTCCAAAAAGTGCCGTTTGACTTTCAAACTAGCCGTTTGACTTTTCAAACTAGGATTTGAATAAACCCTCTATTTTGATCAGCGATGACACCGAGTACATGATGCAATCATATCAACTTGATATAACACATTCATGTACCCTTGCCCCCCGGAGTGCCGGACATTCCGGAACCTTCTAGAACATTCCCGATGAAAACACCGGAACCATTCTCCAACTCCGAAACGGGACTTTCCTTATATGAATCTTATTCTCCGGACCATTCCGGATCTCCTCGTGATATCCCGAATCCCATTCGAGACTCCGAACAACATTCGGTCTCTTTCTCATCATTCTATAACTACTCAAACAACGTCGAATCCTTAAGTGTGTCTCCCTATGCTTCGTGAATTATGTGGACATGATCGGGACACTTCTCCGAACAATAACCAATAGATGAATCTGGAAATTCATATGGCTCCCACATATTTCTACGATTACTTTGCGATCGAATGAACCACTTACATACGATATCAATTTCCCTTTGTCTCACGATAGTTTACTTATCCGAGGTTATGATCGTCGGTATCTCTGCATACCTAGTTCAACCTCGTTACTGATAAGTACTCTTTTCTCGTTCCCGTGATATGTGATCCCTTGTGAGCCAGTCACATGCTTGCAAGCTAATTGGATGACATTTCACCGAGAGGGCCCAGAGTATATCTATCCGTCATATGGATGGACAAATCCCATTCTTGATCCATGTGTTTCAACCAATACTTTCCAAACACTCAATGCCATCTTTATAACCACCCAGTTACGGTGTGGTGTTTGATGTCATCAAAGCATCTATCCAGTAAAGGTGATATGCATGATCTCATGGTCGAAGGAATTAGATTACTATGTATCAGAAAGCATATAGCAATTGAACTATTAAAATGACTTGATCTTTATGCTACGCTTATCTATAGGAGTATGTCCATCATATCATTCTCCTAACGATATGATCTTGTTGTTAATAACATCTCAATGTTCATGATAGGGAAACCACAATCATCTTATTAACCAACAAACTAGTATTATATAGAGGCTTTACTAGGGACTTCAAATTAAGTTTACAAATCACACAAGTATCAATGTTTCCTTGTTAATACTATTATAGCATGAATGTAAACATTTATCATAAACACAAAGATATAATAATAACCACATTTATTATTGTCTCTAGGGCATATCTCCAACACCCACACCCCCTGTGGGTGCCACCAGGGCTGGACCATGCCCACCTAGGGTGTGGCCACCCTGGTGTCCTCCTCCATATCTGCTTCGTGGTTCCATGTTGCTCCGGGAAAAATAGGAAGATTGGCTTTTGTCCCGTCCAATTTCGAGAATATTGATTTTCTGCTTTTTCTGGAACCAAAAACAGAAGAAAACAGGCAACTGGCACTGTGGCATCTTGTTAATAGGTTAGTCCCAGAAAGTGTATAAAATACCTCAAAGTGTAGACAAAACATAACCAAGTTGATACTAAACAAGTATGGAACATAAAAAATTATAGATACGTTTACGACGTATCATGGTGGAGAGATTCTGCCCTCCTTGTTGGACCCTCCTAGCCTTTATATATGGGGAGGCTAGGTCTCAGGTACCAATACGAGTAGGTTACAAGTTGTATTCAAACTATAGTCTTGAGTTTTCCTTGTCTTGTGCGCTTGGGAGTCCGTATCCATATGAGCTTCGTACCATCCAAACCATCATGGGCGTCCTGGACCTTGGCAGGGCATCGAGTGGGCCTTCCGTTGAGCCGCACCAGGTAGCCTGTAGTTGGGTGCCCGTAAGGCATACCTATGTCAGTAGCCCCCGAGTGTCCATCCAAATTATAGATTCGGATGGAGACTTAGTTGATCTTGAATCTTGCATTTGGTAGTTCAAGTCGACAGTTTTGTCGAGTGTGAAGCACTTCATCCGGAAGTTCATCGGGTCAGCTGAATTTGTAGTAGTTCATAGGGATGATGGTAAACATGCCTCATGCGCTCGACGAATCGGGACCAGCTAATCGCTCTAGGGAAAAACAATGTCACCTACTCAAACTCGAATCCCTGGACTCGAATTCGGAAATTGCTGGCGTAGTTCGACTCATGCCATAGAGGCCTTACAAAGTCGAACTCCGGTTGATAAGTATATACCCAACGCGTTCGTCGGGAATTTTTATCACGCCTGTAGGCGCAGTATTTATCTAGTAGAGCGCAACGGAAGCGGTTGCCAGTCCATCAGATTGTGTTTGTAGGTCTTATCTTTACGTTGTAGAAGCAACATCCAAATGTTTGTCATCGTGGAGGCGATTCGGGTGGCCAAGGAGACGTTGTCTCTGAACTTGACATTGCAATGTGAGTGGGCGGAGTTGCCAATGAGTTCGATTGCTGTAAGTGAGTCAACATTGTGGACGCAGTCAAAATAATGGACAATTGGGTTGATACGTCGGAAACGTATCTATAATTTTTGATGTTCCATGCTTGTTTAGTATCTACTTTGCTTTGCTTTGTCCATACTTTGAGGAGTTTTTATATGTTTTCTGGTACTAACCTATTAACAAGATGCCACAGTGCCAGTTGTCTGTTTTCTTCTGTTTTTGGTTCCAGAAAATGCAGAAAATCAATATTCTCGGAATTGGACGGGACAAAAGCCAATCTTCCTATTTTTTTCCGGAGCAACATGGAACCACGAAGCATAGGTGGAGGAGGACACCAGGGTGGCCGCACCCCCTAGACGCGGGCCAGCCCTGGTGGCGCCCACAGGGGGTGTGGCCCCCTGGCCCTCCAACGACCTTGCCTCCTTCGCCTATAAAAATCCTTCGACCCTAAAACTCTAAATAATCCAGAAGAAATCTATGAAAACCTCCATAGCGCCGCCGCCACCGAAGGGGAGATTCGGGGGACAGAAAGTCTCTGTTCAGGCACCCTACCGGGACGGGGAAGTGCCCCCGGAGCCATCTCCATCGATCACCATCACCATCTCCATTGCCGTTGTTGATTCCCATGATGACGAGGGGGTAGTTCTTCCTCGAGGCTAAGGGCTCTACCGGTAGCTATGTGTTCATCTCTCTCTATGCATGATCTTGTTGTGGTCATGAGATTTGTAATCAAGTAGATCTACCTTGCTACTCAAGTGCTTCAATAGATCTATGCATTTCCCCACGTGTGTGAAAGTGACAGCGTGCACGTCGTGTGTGGCACTTAAGCTAGACTACATAAATATATTTGGCATGATTTATATTTGGAGTTGGATGTCTCTATGAAATTGTGGTGTTTGTTGGAACCATCTAGCGCTCAAAGTGACAGTGTGGGGTTATCTAGATTGGGAAAGGCGGACTTTGAGGAGTGTTGTTATAGCCCTACCATGGATTAAAGTGTCCAACCGAAGAGTAGTATCATGGAGAGAATATATTTATATGACAGAGTGTTCACTAGTGAAAGTATGATCCCTAGGCCTTGTTTCTAGACATTGAAACACCGTTTACAACTAGATCTATTGCATGTTTGCTTTCTTCCATCCTTTTGACTTTAGTCTTTACCTCACCGTCAAGCTATTTTCTGGCACCGTTACCACTTGTATTTCACTATATCTTCGCCGAACTAGTGCACCTATACACCTGACAAGTGTATTGGGTGTGTTGGGGACACAAGAGACTTCTTGTATCTTGATTGCATGGTTGCTTGAGAGGGATACTTTTGACCACTTCCTCCCTGAGTTCGATAAACCTTGGGTAATCCATTTAAGGGAAACATGCTGTTGTTCTACAAACCTCTGCACTTGGAGGCCCAACAACTGTCTACAAGAATAGAAGTGCGTAGACATCAAGCTATTTTCTAGTGCCGTTGCCAGGGAGGAAAGGTAAAAGGCACTCACACATGTTACCCCACGGCAACAGCAAGCCAGAAAGATATTTTCTGGCGCCGTTGCCGGGGAGGTAAGGTAAAAGGTACTCACATCCTCCGGTGTGAGTGCTCGAAGTTATTTCCTTTAGATTCTGCAATTTTGTCTCTTTGTTTCTTGTTTTCACTAGTTAGGCTTAATGGAAAACAACAACAAAATTAGAGATTTTTATAATATCTATCTTGAGTTAGGACATGAAGTGTTTGAAGAGAAAATTAAAAAACCTATGGAGCTTTATTTGCATGTTAATAGCAATTTTATTAATATGAATTCTTTGGACACCATTATTGCTAATGCTATGGAAAAGTCTAAGCTTGGGGAAGCTAGTTTTTATGAAAATGATCTTTTTAGTTCCTCGACTTTGGAAGATAGCTATTCTATTGCTTATGATGATACCAAACCTCCAATATATGATGATTACAATGATGAATATGATATTTTCAGTCCACCTACTATTGAGGAGAAAGTTAATTGTGATTACAATATGCCTCCTATATTTGATGATTATGGTGATGAGAATATTAATGATAGCTATTTTGTTGAATTTTCTCCCACTACAATTAATAAGAATGACTATGCTTATGTGGAGAGTACTAATTATTTTATGCATGTGGCTCATGATAAGAATGTTTTAAGTGATAGTTATATTGTTAATTTTATTCATGATGCTACTGAAAGTTATTATGATAGAGGGAAACATGGTCTTATGTATCTCAACAATATTAAGTTTTGCCTCTTTATATTGAAAATCTTGAAGTTGCACTTGTTTTGCTTTCCTATGCTTGTTGCTTTGTGCTTTCATGACTTGTTTCTTTACAAGATTTTTATGCATAGGAATTGGGTTAGACTTAAATGTGTTTTGAATTTGCTTCTTGATGCTCTCTTTTACTTCAATTCATATTTCCTATGTGAACATCTTCTCAAACTATCAAGCCTAACTTAAAGGCGTTAAAAAAAGTACTTATTGGGAGATAACCCAAGAGTTTTCTTGAGTCTTGAAAGTTATTACTTCAGTAATGACCTCTCCTTATCCTTTTTGTTTGCTTTTTGTGCCAAGAATAACCTCTAATGAGAGGGATGTAAGATTTGGGGAGTTGTTGTCCCGAAACAGATTTTTGTGCTCCACCATAAAAATTCGTGAGGAATCTCTGTAATTCGGATTGAGCTGATATTTTACGAATAAATCGCCAAGTATGTTAGATAACTCTCGTTAGTTCAACACTTTTTGATTTGAGTAACAGAAGGTTTTCAAAAAAATCGGTTTATGTCCATTGGTCTATTTTGACATATTTCTGCCATTATTTGCATTTGCTTCTTATTGATTCCTTTTTGGGTTCTTCTTGGAAATTGAGATTTTTGAGGGAATTTTTACAGTATCTTGTGTTTTTTAGTGAAAGTTTTTCTGTTCTAAAGCTAAACCCAAAGGTCTATTATCTTTTGAATACACTAATGTCGCTAATGAAGATTGTGTGAAGTTTTGTATGAAGGAAAATTTTTAGGTGTGAAAAAAGAATGATGTAATGAGATGAAGAATGGACAAAATCTCAAGCTTGGGGATTCCACCCCATGTCACCCCAAGAAATATTCAAGAGGGACAAGTGTCAAAGCTTGGGTATGCCCAAGGCATCCCCTTCTTCATCAATAAAAATCTCAGGTCTTTCTAGACACTTCGTTTTTATTGTTTCATGCACAGTTGTGTTGTTCTTGGAGCGTCTTTGTTTTTGTTTTTAGTTTTTGTTTGCTTGGTTTGCTTGAGTAAGTTGGTTGGATCACAACACACTCCTTTTGGAGAGACACACGATATATTTTCATTGCCTAGAACATTCTAGTTTTCTTTCTTATTGTCCTATGAGTGTTTACGTTTGCTAGCGCTGTGTTTAGCCTTAGTTTTCTTGTGTCGTAAGCTTATAACTTTTTAGTTCTTCTTTGTGGATTTGTGAGACAAGCCCACTGGTCTTTATTGATTATTATCCTTGTGAGTTGTTTCAAATAAGTTGTTTGGTGTTGGAAAGAGTAGAAAGTTTCATGCTTATAGCAGTTCAAGAGGAGCTTGCTTTGACTGTGACTTAGACTTTATCATGTCATGCTAGATGTTGTTTTGACCTTATGCTTAGTGATTATTGTTGTAGCATGACTTGTTCCAAACAATCGAGATTGATTAATGTGCCTTGAAAGAATCATGCGTTGTTTTAGCATATAAAAGTATAGTATTGTGGTATTCTCCTTTGATGCTTTGTTTGGGTTGACTTGGAACATGCTCACACCATGTTATGACTATGAACAAGTCACCATAGCCTCTATGTAGTACCACTTTATGCTTTGATTAGTAATGTTTTGTCGATCTGCATGATTATGGCCATTATTGCTCTCTTAGTTGGTCGCTTCCAGTCTTTTGCTAGCCTCCACTAGTATTGAGTAAGCTCTACTCAAGCATCCAACTCCAAAAAAACCAAGTTATTCCAAAGTGTCCACTATAAATTCCTATGAATGGTGTGTTACACCATTCCAAGTATATTCTTGTTTTCATCTACCTTCCAATTAAAAAGTATTTTGTTATGTGAAAACTTAGTGATTAAAGCTCTCACAAAATTGATGGCACTTTATTTTTATTGCCCCTAATAAACTTGAACCATTGTGTCATCTATGTTGTATATGCTTGCACTTATACGTTGGAATTATTAGAACCATGTTGTCATGGGGAACGCATTCAACATTGCACTTGTACTTTGTACATAGTTGATATCATGCTCTTTTGTCTATGGATGTCGCTAGTGTGAAATAAAAGGGGAGCTTGTAAGTCCTTGGAGTTCTGCATGTGTGTTAGAGAAACGCCTGGGCCGCTAGCCTAAGCCATGCCTAATCATGGTGGAAACTTGCAGCATCACCATAATGACATCTATGAAACATTCTTCTTATAAAAAAATAGACATATTGAGAAAAGAGAAAAGAAAGAAAAAAGCACCCTATTTGCATGGTAAATAAGAAGATTGCTGAGATGCTCATTGTCTGCTTGCCTTGTCATTTTGGTTATGGGATAGCTCCTGTACCATGTGCAAGGGGTACCCCATTGGCGGTTCTCTATGATACACATGTACTTACTATGACAAGAACTTACAGGTGACTAAATTTGAGTAGCATGAGGAGCGGCCCTCGTATTCAAGGGGCATGAGATTGCCAACTTATACTTTGTCAAGCATATACTCCATCTTTGTTCACTTTAAGCATAATCACTTCAAGATGCTTATGATAGGGGCAATGAGAGCTGAAAGCTAACAAGTACCATAATTTTTGGAAGCTCTTTTTGAAACTTGAAATCCCTACTTTCCTATGAAGGGCCTTTCTTCCACCATTATATTGAGTCTCCACCTTCTACCTTTAGGCACCAGTTAAGAGAGCATAGTTGCCATTGTCCCAAAACTTATTGATTGATGCATATTATTGATATTACTTGTTCTTGTGCTATTTGTATCTAGTCACTCTTATGAACATTGAAGGTGTCCTATGCATCTACTTGCTATTCTATGAGGGATAAGCTGAATGCCACTTTGCCATGTTTTCTGTATGTGAAACAAACAAACGTTTTTCAATGCATGTTATTCATGATCTTTGTTTGTAACATTTCATGTTGCATGCATAGTTACTTTGTCTTACTATTAGAACTCCATCTTTCATGCTCATGTTTAGAGTTCTTTGATCCCAGCTTTCAATGCTTGCAAGTGGTTTGATCTTGATTTTGATGGTGCATGTCACCTCAAAAATTATTCTTTTTATCACTTACCTACTCGAGAACGAGCAGGAGTTAAGCTTGGGGATGCTTCATACGTCAGAAATGTATCTATAATTTTTGATGGTCCATGCTTGTTTAGTATCTAATTTGCTTTGCTTTGTCCACACTTTGAGGAGTTTTTATATGTTTTCTGGTACTAACCTATTAACAAGATGCCACAGTGCCAGTTGCTTGTTTTCTTATGTTTTTGGTTCCAGAAAAGGCAGAAAATCAATATTCTCGGAATTGGATGGGACAAAAGCCAATCTTCCTATTTTTCTTGGAGAAACACGGAACCACGAAGCAGAGGTGGAGGAGAACACCAGGGTGGCCGCACCCCCCTAGGCGTGGGCCAGCCTTGGTGGTGCCCATAGGGGGTGTGGGCCCCCTGGCCCTCCATCGACCTTGCCTCCTTCGCCTATAAAAAGCCTCTGACCCAAAAAAAACCTAAATAATCCAGAAGAAATCCATGAAAACCTCTGTAGCACCGCCGCCACAAAAGGAGAGATTCAGGGGACAGAAAATCTCTGTTCTGGCAACCTGTCGGTACGGGGAAGTGCCCCCAGAGCCATCCCCATCGATCTCCATCACCATCTCCATCGCCATTGTTGATTCCCATGATGAGGAGGGAGTAGTTCTTCCTCGAGGCTAAGGGCTCTACCGGTAGCTACGTGTTCATCTCTCTCTCTATGCATGATCTTGTTGTGGTCATGAGCTTTATAATCAAGTAGATCTACCTTGCTACTCAAGTGCTTTAATAGATCTATGCTTTTCCTCATGTGTGTGAAAGTGACAGCGTGCACGCCGTGTGTGGCACTTAAGCTAGACTACATATATATTTGTCATGAGTTATATTTGGAGTTGGATGTCTCTATGAAATTGTGGTGTTTGTTGGAACCATCTGGCGCTCAAGTGACAGTGTGGGGTTATCTAGATTGGGAAAGGCGGACTTTGAGGAGTGTTGTTATAGTCCTACCATGGATTAGAGTGTCCAACTAGAGAGTAGTTAACAGTAGTATCATGAAGAGAATATATTTATATAAGAGAGTGTTCACTAGTGAAAGTATGATACCTAGGCCTTGTTTCGAAACATTGAAACACCGTTTGCCACTAGATCTGTTGCATGTTTGCTTGCTTCCATCCTTTTGACTTTAGTATTTATCTCACCGTCAAGCTATTTTTTGGCACCGTTACCACTTGTATTTCACTATTTCTTCGCCGAACTAGTACACCTATACACCTGACAAGTGTATTGGGTGTGTTGGGGACACAAGAGACTTTTTGTATCTTGATTGCAGGGTTGCTTGAGAGGGATACCTTTGACCACTTCCTCCCTGAGTTTGATAAACCTTGGGTAATCCACTTAAGGGAAACTTGCTGCTATTCTACAAACCTCTACACTTGGAGGACCAACAACTATATACAAGAATAGAAGTGCGTAGACATCATGGGTGCGCGACAAGCACTCCCTATGAGAGTAGCCCCCCGAGTGTCTGTTTGAGTCGTAGACTCGAGTAGAGACTTATAGTCGCCAGTTGCATAGACACGATGATTCGGAAGTGCTTCAGATGATCTTGCAAATATCATCAGCGCTGGCGCTTTTTCGAATACACGACCAGAGCTCCCTATGGGAGTAGCCCCCGATTCCTCGTTCGAGTCGTTGATTTGAGTGAGGAATTAGAGCGTGCCACTCGAAGATCTTATATGTATGCAACTAGCGCTCCAGTTTGAGTAACCCCCGAGTGTCTGGCCAAGTCATAGATTTGGGTAGAGACTTGAGTCTTGTACCACGTAGTCGTAGTCGACAATCTCGTGAGCGTATCGCTAACCCGAAAGTACATCGGGTGCATGACCAGCACTCCTGATAGTCAACCATGCAGATGGAGTTGACGCAGTCGCTTCTGTCGGGTGCGCGACCGCACTGTCAGGTGCACGACCAACGCCGCTTCTGTTTGACAACTGATATGGCCATCCGAGGACAGTGTCGACTCGGGTCTTGGCGTTTGTTGACTCGACTAGTGTTGGTCGATGATACGTCGGAAACGTATCTATAATTTTTGATGCTCCATGCTTGTTTAGTATCTACTTTGCTTTGCCTTTTCTACACTTTGAGGTGCTTTTTACATGTTTTCTGGTGCTAACCTATTAACAAGTTGCCACAGTGCCAGTTGCCTATTTTCTGGTGTTTTTGGTTCCAGAAAAGCTAGTAAGGAAATATTCTCGGAATTGGACGGGACAAACGTCAAAGTCAATTACTTTACATAGGGAATAAGAAGTCCAGAGGGGAGCCAGAGAGGCGGGCCAGGGCGCCCAGAAACCCCCTAGGCGCGGGTGGGCCCTGCCCCATGCCTAGGCAGGGTGTGGGGCCCCTGGCCACCGCCTCGGCCTCCCCTCCGCCTATAAGAAGCCCCCGATGCAGAAACCCTAAGTACCCGATCAATATTCCACGAAACCTTCTGTAGCCGCCACCACCGTCGTCCCTAGATCGGGAGGATCTGAAGTTCTTCCCGGCACCCTGCCGGAGGGGAGATCATCCCGGAGGCCTTCTCTCCGGTATGATGCTTAAGTAGTTCCACCTTGGACTATGGGTCCATGTAGTAGCTAGATGGTTGTATATTATACTTTGTGCTTTCATGTATAGATCTTGTGAGCTCCGTTCATGATCAAGATCTAATCTATTTGTAATCATGCATGTTGTGTTTGTGGGAATCCAATGGATATTGAGATTATTATGTTGGTTTGATTAATGGTTTTGTCTTTATGATTCTATCATGTATGTGTTGTTTGTGATCTTGCATGCTCTTTGTTGTTAGTAGCTATCTTGGCCAAGTAGTTGCTAGTGACTCCAATAGGGGCTATTTATGCTTGATAGTGGGTTCATGCCTCTACTTTCCAAGGGAAGTGACAATAATCTCTTCGGTTGTAGATGTGTTGTTGCTACTAGGGAGAAAACAATGGTCTCTTGTTCATGGAACATGTGGATTGTTTACCTTACACACTTTACTTAAAGCAGTTGTCTGTTGCTTGCAACTTAATACTGGAGGGGGTTCGGATGATAACCTGAAGATGTACTTCTAGTCATAGATGCAGTTGGATGGCGGTCTATGTATCTTGTTGTATTGCCCAATCGAATCTCATAGGATCTTTCTGACTAGTAATTGCATTGTTATGCCTTGCTCGGTTCCTGTCAATTGCCCTGCTGTAATTTGTTTACCCTTCATGTCATGTTGTTTATCTAAGGAGAGCACCTCTAGTGAACTATGGACCCTGGTCCAATCTTTACCATTAATACATCTTCCACTATTACTTGTTTACTTGCTGCGAACCATTACCTTCCACACCATACGTTTAATCCTTTGTCACAGCAAACCGGTGAGCTTGACAACCTCACTGTTCGTTGGGGCAAAGTCTTGAGTTTGTGTTGTGCAGGTATCCGCGTTGCTTGAAACACCTGTGTGAAGTTTCCTTCCTCCTTATGGTTTGATAACCTCGGTCTCTACTGAGGGAAGACTTGCTGCTGTGCTCATCACACCTTGCTATTGGGGTTTCCAACGAAGTGCTCCCACGTCAAGCACCAACAAGTTTTCTGGCGCCGTTGCCGAGGAGGCTAAGGACGTCTTCACTAGGGGAGTCCTTCACTTCCTTTCTCTTTACTTTGTTTTTAGTTTGCTTTGTTTCTTTTGCTTGGTTTTGTTTGCCTCTTTAAAAAACAAAAAAAATTAGTTTAGTTTGGTTTGCTTTCTCTTATCAAAACAACAAAAAAATTAGTTCCTACTCTAGTTGCTGGTCTGTTCTTGCCTTGCTTGGTCATGCTTTCTATCAATGGATAGTTTCTTTGAAACTAGTTCTTATTGGCAAGGTGGGTTCATAGAAGAACAAAAGAATTATTATAAGGAACACCGTTTGTCACAAAAAGGGAAACACTTATGGGAACAAATTGATAAGTTGAATACTATTGCTAGAGACGTGTGCTCTACTTATAATGTTACTTATTGCTTTGATAAATCTTGTTGCTGTAGGAGGTATAAACACCTACCTTTTAAATGTGAGTATAATGATAATGTTACCATATCTTATTAAGTTAAAGGAAATTATGACTTTTATGATGTGGAACAAATTGACGAATTTATTGCCTTCAAGGGTGCATTTGAACTTGCCAGTTTGCTTGAAAATACTGATGATGCACCTTACGAATGTGAGGTTTATGAGATACTTAAATTTTTCTTTGATAATTACAAGGAAGAAAATGGGTATATTCTTGAATATTTTAATAGGTGCTTTCCACAAATGGAAGAGACTAATGCCTTGCAGGAGCCTATGGAAGAAGAAATTGTTGAAACTGGAAGCTCATTAGATGAAAAAGAGGAGGAGAGTGATGAACAAAATGAGGAACAATGGATCTACCCAATTCTACCTTCTAATGAGAGTAACTATTTACCTCTTATATTATTTGATTGTCCCCCATGCTTACCAAAGTAGGATGATTGTTATATTCCTCGGAATCCTTTTGAAATATCTACTTTGGGTAAAACCTGTGAACGTTTTAATCCTACTATTTTTGAGCTTGATAGAAATTATGTGTTTTTAGATCACTAAAAGCATGCTTTATGTGATATCTATATTGTTGAGTTTATTCATGATGCTACTGAAAATTATTATGAGAGAGGAAAATATGGTTTTAGAATTTTTCATGGTACTAAAACACCTCTCTATGCGCTGAAAGTTTTGAAGATACTCTTGTTTTATCTTCCTATGCTTGTCACTTTGTTCTTTGTGAATTTATTTGTGTACAAGATTCCGATGCATAGGAAGAGGGTTAGACTTAAATGTGTTTTTAATTTGCTTCTTGATTCTCTCTTTGACTTCAATTCATATTTCTTATGTGAGCATCTTCTCTTGCTTCTTGTGCCTAACTTAAAGGCATTAAATAAAAGTACTTGTTGGGAGATAATCCAAGAGTTTACTTGAGTCTTGGAAGTTATTACTTTAGTAATGACCTCTCCTTATACTTTTTGTTTGCTTTTTGTTCCAAGAATGACCTCTAACGAGAGGGAAGTAAGATTTGGGGAGTTGCTGTCCCGAAACAGATTTCTGTCCTCCACCATAAAAATTCGTGAGGAGGATCTGTAACTCAGATTGAGCTGAAAATTTACGAATAAATCTCCTAGTATGTTAGCTAACTTTCGTTACTTCAACACTTTTTTATTTGAGCAACATAAGATGTTAGAAAAAATTGGTTTCTACCTGCTGGTCTGTTTTGACAGATTTCTGCCATTATTTGCATTTGCTTCTTATTGATTCCTTTTTGAGTTCTCTTTATGTGAATTTAGCTTTTTGAAGGAGTTACTACAGTAGCTTGTGTTTTTAGTGAAAATCCTTTCTGTTCCAAAGCTTTACCATAGGTCTAATATATTTTCAATAAACTAATATTGCTAATGAAGATTGTGTGAAGTTTTGTATGAAGGAAAAAATTTCAGGTGTAGAGAGAGAATGATGCAATGAGATGAAGAATGGACAAAATCTCAAGCTTGGGGATGCCACCCCGGTATCACCCCAAGAAATATCCAAGAGGTACAAGCGTCAAAGCTTGGGGATGCCCAAGGCATCCTCTTCTTCATCAATAAAAAGCTTAGGTCTGTCTAGACACTTCGTTTTTATTGTTTTATGCACAATTTTGTTGTTCTTGGAGTGTCTTAGTTTTCGTTTGCTTTGCTTAGTTTGTTTAGTTTGATTGATTAGTTTGGACCCTCGTTCTCGCGGTGTTGTTTGCAAATAAGTTGCTTAGTGTTGGAAAGGAGTAGTAAGTTCTTGCTTGAAAGTGCAAGAGGAGCTTGCATTGACTGTGGCTTAGACTTTAGCATGACATGCTAGGTGTTGTTTTGACCTTATGCTTAGTAATTATTGATGTAGCATGTCTTGTTCCAAACAATTGGGATTGCTTAGTGTGCCTTGAAGAAATTATGCAAATTGGGATTGCTTAGTGTGCCTTGAAGAAATTATGCGTTGTTTTAGCATGCAAAAGCATAGTATTTTGGTATTCTCCTTTGATATTTTGCTTGGGTTGACTTGGCACATGCTCACACCATGTTATGACTATGAACAAGTCACCATAGCCTTTATGATCATTTAGTCCTTGACTTGTAGTACCACTCTTTTCATTGATTAGTATTGCTTTGTTGCTCTACATGATTATGGCCATTATTGCTCTCTTAGTTGGTTGCTCCCAGTCTTTTGCTAGCCTCCACTTGTATGAGTAAGCTCTACTCATGCTTCCAACTCCCAAGAAACCAAGTTATTCCAAAGTGTCCAATATAAACTCATTTGCATGGTGTGTTACACCATTACAAGTATATTCTTGTTTTCAGCTATCTTCCATTTAAAAATTATTTTGTTATGTGAAAACTTAGTGATTAAAGCCCTCACAAACTTGATGGCACACTTTATATTCTTTGCCTCTAATAAACTTGAACCATTGTGTCATCTATGTTGTATATGCTTGCACTTATACGTTGGAATTAGTAGAACCGTGCTGTCACAGGGAACGTTTTCAACATTGCACTTGTACTTTATACTCAGTTGATATCATGCTCTTTTGTCTATGGATGTCACCGGTGTGAAATAAAGAGGGAACTTGTAAGTCCATGGAGTTTGTATTCTGTGTTAGAGAAACGCCTGGGCCGCTAGCCTAAGTGTCAGATCCCAAAATTCTCCTAATTTTGGAATGTGAAATAAATAAATAAGTTTGATTGATTGTTTGACTATGTTGAATATTCTCAAAGAGAAGAAACTTTTTGAATAGAAAATCCTCTCAACTTTGAATTCAAAATCTTATATTCTTTTGTTATGACCTAAGTAGCCATATAGGCAAAAGGGCTTGGATTTATTATGGATTGAAGAATTGGTGTGCAAGATTTCAAAATGAAAATCATGAAGCATTCATAAGCATTTCACTACATCCATGCAAAGTTCTCACAAACTGAATCCAAATCCTGGTATCTAAATCTTATAGTTGATTCGCCCAAATGTTCCTAAAGGTAATTAAATTTACTTTATAATACCCACTGTTGCTAAGGCATAAATTATTGATAATTATAGCCTAAAGAGATCCAATTAATATTACAAAATTTTAGAAACAAAATTGAGCTCATTTGGAGCTATTATGAAAAAGTTATGAAATAAATACAAACACATAAAGATATAAATAAAATGAAATATACAAGGATTTATAAACGCACTACTTGCAAACTAGTAAAAAGATTACAAATATGATCCTACAATGATCTATTCGATTTTAGAAAATTTTAGAAACAAGAATCATATTATTTGAAGTTCGTATGCAAAAGATATGAATGAAACAAGTAAATAAAAAAGAAAAAGAAAAAAAACTAATGGGCCGCTGGCCCACCGGACCGAACCGGACCGAGCCAGCCGACGGGAGCAGGCACGCGCGCACGTAGGTATCCAGTTGCTTTAAAAGTCGTGCGAAAACAGTTTTTGACAAACCTATCTCTATTCAAACTGTTATATCTTTTTATCTACAACTCCGAATCGACTTCCATTTGTTTATACTTGTTCACTACTCCAAGACCTATCTCTACACCATCCTAAATCTCCATATAAACTCGTGGATCCACAGCTGTACGAGTTTCTCTCCTCGAAATCCCGAATCTACACATGCCCGAATCTTATTTCACGTTTTAACCCATCTAGACTTTATTGTTTGCCTTCGGCCAAAAAATGAAAGTTATAGAACTCATCGAAATCTTTCAATCCCGACAAACCTCACATATTTTCATCCACCACATCCGGAGAATTTCGCATCGCAATATTTCAGATCTGACGGTGTAAATCCAAGATGTACTCGTGCTCGTTTCTTCAAATCCAAATTCCTTTGGTGAGAAGGTAGGACTAATAATTCTCCACAACTTTCATGTTTTAAGTTTTTCAATTTGACCTACGAATTTGTCTCTCTAACACAGATCTATTTCTTGACTATTCTGAGCCAAAATCGGGTCAATCTTCTCTCCTAACCACTAGATCTCATTTCAACGGTCAGGATTAGATCGATTCCTCGAAGGGGTACGAGCCAACCATATCTCGCCACGTGTCAACGTCAGGTCAGCATCTACTCCCAGTCAGCATGCAAAGTCAACCTGTCCAGTCAGCGGAATATTCTCTGGAATATTCCGTTCGAATTTAAAATTGCACATTATAGATCAAAATTGTAAAATTCATTAGAAATTCATACCACGTCCAAAAATTGCGTATAATATATCAAATTGAAGATAATTTTACGTAGAATCATCTTATCAGAATATATCCAACCTTTATAGTATGTACTTACTGTAATGATTTAATTAGTTTTAATGGTCTTTTAGGTTAATAAATTCATAGGAAATTATATGTAACTCCGAAAAATATGAACAATATATCAAATTGAAGCTACTATAATGTAGATTAGAAGTATCTGGTTGGATCTAGCTTTTGCAGACTATTTATCCCGTAGCAATTTAATTAGTTTTAATGGCTTTATAAATCATTAAATTCATAGTAAATTAATTGCTTGTCACAAAAATATAAATGATATACCGATGGAAAGCTGGTTCCATGTAGATCATCAATATGCAATTGGTTCAGGCAAATACTGTAAGGTTTCGTAGCAATTAAATAAATAGATTAATGGCTTATTTAGAGTATTAAAATCATAGTAATTCGAATACTGCTTAGAAAATTACAAATAATATGTTCCTGGAATCACAATTCCGTGGAGATTACAGATATAATTTTAGTTTGATTTGTAGGCAACAGAAACTATATGAATCATTTAAACCCATTAAACACTATTTAAATCATACAAAAAGATCTATAACTCCGATTAGGGTGAATCCAACGCCTACTGGTTTGTATTAACGTCCTCTATCCAGTAAACCCAAGAAAGAAATTTAATTCGATAGTTAGAGCAGGCGTTACAACAGAACTATTAAAACCCCTATATTGGCAAGTAATTATTAATAACAAGTACTCCATTGCATTAATTGGCCTCTTGCATGCATCATATACTTCAATATTGTTTAGAGAACTAAAGTAACAACCATTATGACTTATTAAATTGTCATGCATGCATTTGTTTGATCTCTATGTGCTATTGTTTATGATTGTATGCAATTGTTTGCTCGATAGATTGCGAGGAGTGCAACGTGTGTGATTGCAACTACTATGATTGCAAGTATTGTGGTTATGACGAGTGCAACCATTATATCTATGAGGATTGTAAGGATTATCTAATCGACTAACAAAGGCAAGTGGTGCTATCTTGGTCATAAATGTCCTACCATTTACCTATGCATCGTAGATGTTTTTGTAGAATTGCATATGTAGGAATTGATGTGTATATGCTATGCTATGTACCATATTATTCCCTAGTATTCCTTGTTTATGAGCCATCGTATTGGTAGATTGCTTAGCTATGCTATTTAGACGAGGAAGGGAATCACATCATGAAAAGTTATATGTTTTGAAAGGCTTATGTTTTGCTAAATGACAAACCAACATGATTTTAATGAACCACCTGGGCGGAATGGCATTGATTGGGTCATCGAGTGTGGATTATGGTGGGGAATGCCGCCCAGGACACTGAGAAAGGATTGGTTTCTTTATTTGGTAACTTACGTGTACAACCATGTGCCAACAATGGAATGGGCGGTTGGTTAGACTCAGTGGGTTGTGGTAACTCGAACCGGCGTATCCAGAGATGTAGATAGTGTAGGTTGGACCGGTGCGTGTCGGGTTTGGGGAGCTACTTCCCGAACGGTTCCTTCTTGGACTTCTCCCTATCATCATCCAATATGAGAGTGGTGGTACGAGCTGGGCTGGCCAAGTCACATGGGTAAAGTGTACTAACCCCTGTAGGGTGTATAAACTAAGTGCTTAGCCGTGTCCCCGGTTATGGACAATTTGAGCGACCTGATACTGATGCTATGATATTTCTCACTCATCCTTATTTCTTAATTACATAAAACTTGTTGGGTGAACATAATTGGGTAGGAGCACCTGGGAGTGAACCAGAGTGTCCTATTTATCGTATTGGAAAACTACTTTGTTACAAATGTTAGGATAAAACTGTTGCTTTATGCAAATAAGCCTGAACTCCACTTGGCCAAATAAGCATGTAGTTGATAGATATGTTGTTAACCACTTTAGCCTACTTGCCATACATTGAATGTATTGACCGTTCGTGGCTGCAACGTTTCATGTTGCAGGTTATATCGTACCCGAGTGATCGTTCATAGGTCGTGAGACTCCACTCAACAATTGTTCGCCTGTGGCACATTTGGAGGATGGAGATCTACCTTGTATTCGTTTTCCGCTGTGTACTTGAATAAATAGTGTAAATTCTGGATCATATTCGTTGTATTTATGATGCACAGTTATATTTGGTATCATTTTGTACTGTGTGTGCCAGTGAACCGATCCAGGGATTGACACTATACACATGAACTCAGCCTTATCAGGCGAGGGTGTTACAAGATGGTATCAGAGCTGTGTGTTGACTGTAGGATCGTGACCTTAGAAATGGATTAGCAATAGAAGACCTCCATTAGGGGAACTATCATATTTTATACTTATTAGAGTTCTTATATTCCTTGTCTATCATTTTCCAACACCTCTCCTTGTTCAAACTTGTAGATGTCCATTCATTTGATTAGTAGAAGAAGTGATCTACCATAAAAACTACAAGAATTGGAAAATGTTATTAGTAGTTTGCTATAAAGCAAATCACTATATGAGAGTTAGCCTACAAGTAAAGAACAAATGACATGACATAAATGAACATCTCACCAAGTTTGGGTAGGTCTGGACCACCATAATTTATCTCTTTAGGAGATCATCGCTATCGTGTTAGCATATTGTTCTTACCAACTTATGTGGTATGACAATATAGGTTGCTTGCTTGTTTGTACTAAACCATATCGTGTGATGCCTTGTTTAGGATATGTTGTTTTGAAACTCTAAAGTTGCTGGAGTTTTCGTGCGGTTTTAATATTATTTTAATTGTGTGAATTGATTTAAATTCGTGGGATTAATGCTGCAGTTTTCTGCCTGACCTGTTGTACCACGCGATTTTTCATATTTTATTGGTAACTAAGAAAAATCTAAAAAAATAGGATCTGGTGTGTAATTACCTGTAGTACATGCACAAAAATTGGCTAAAATTCCCGACAAGTTTAGGTCGGTCAGAAAAATTCGTGAAGTCTGCTATACCGTTTTCACAGATTTTGTTTATTGCTTATATGTTGCTATGTTTTACTCTATATTGTTCCCAATGCTTTCAAACTATTTTGTAGATATATACAACTAAGTTAAGATCCCTGTATTATTGTTATGCAAGTTCTTGCTTGTGTGTTGATTTCTTATGATTGTTTGCTTGTTTGTAATATTGATTGCTTCATGTAGTTATGGATAGGATTACTTCCTTAGTAGTTTCTTTTCCCTGCAATCAATTCTTCCCTATCTCAAACCCATGAAGCTATAATGATGTGTTGAATACACAGAGAATGATTAAGTCGAAAGTTTTAGAACCTAATGCATCAACAAAGGAGAATAGTTCATCTAATGCAGCAAAAGGATTGGAAGTATGAAGTGTTGCAATGGAAATTATGTAGTAGATTACGCAACCTAAAAGTTGAAGTATCGATAGTTTAACTTTAGTAGTAGCTTTGTTGATTGAATACATGGGAGTCTCCATCGAGCATTAGTTCGTGCCCATGGAAACATTCTTCAAGGCAAGTGAGAATGCCCGAGTGATAGAAAAACGTGATTCACCTATCCTCATACAGGGTAATGATCTGGGTGCAGGATGGATTGATCACCATTCCTACTACTCTTATTATTCGCTCTTGTACTGTTAGCTTTGCGAATCTTGAGTGCCCTTTTCAACCTTATCAAAGAGCCGGCGTTAATCCCAGACCTTAGAATGGTATATTCCCCCTTTATAAAAGCACCCAGTGCTTAGCGTAGGAATATACGGTAAGAATGAATCTCAACCATGATTAATGGGTACCGTGAAGTAAACATCCCCTATTTGCCCACCATGAGAGTTTTGCTAGTTTAAGAAGTGCTTTCTCAGAAACTATCAATCATGATGTTTAGAATGTGCTAGAGACATTGTGCCAATAAAAGTCTAAGGGAGAACCAATCTGAGCCAAGTGAATCCTCGAGAAATGACCTAGTCAATTTTATTTTAAGGGCGGTAGCATCCTAATGGATCCCGAACCTTTCTTTCTTTCTAGCCTTCCCAAATCTCGGGACGAGATTTCTTTTAAGGGTGGTAGTCTGTCACATCCCAAAATTCTCCTAATTTTGGAATGTGAAATAAATAAATAAGTTTGATTGATTGTTTGACTATGTTGAAAATTCTCAAAGAGAAGACACTTTTTGAATAGAAAATCCTCTCAACCTTGAATTCAAAATCTTATATTCTTTTGTTATGACCTAAGTATGTTGGAATATGCCCTAGAGGCAATCATGTATGATGATATTTCCCATTGTATTCATAAAGATATTAAGTAGTCCTTGTATAAACATCTAATGTGTATCATTGAATATGTGATTCGGTTGTGGAACTATGCATTCATGTTGTTTATACTAAATATCTTTGGTCATTGAGGTTGTGCTGGACACACAACTTAGACTAATGTGAAAGTTGGCTTGATGACTCGGTTCCACTTGTCATGGGCATAAAGATGCTATTCCAACTTACACAGACTTGGTTAAAGAGTTTAGCGAGTCGGATTGACCCATATTGAGGTACAACGAAATAGTTGTCATTTGTATATCTCAATCAATGTAATCCTTAGACCTGAGGTTGTTGCATAGTCCGAGTTGAGGATCACCGACTTAGGTTCTGTCAAACGCTGATCCGTAACTGGTCAGTTATAAAGGCAGAGTTCGGGTCGACTGAGAATCAAGCTGCGTGATGTGAATAACCAAGATGGTATTTTACCCCTCCACTTGGAGAGATATTCTCTGGGCCCTCTCGTGAGATATGATTCGGAAAGCATGGCCATGCACGACTCGGTTAAGTGTTAACTGAGGCGATCGACTAAGAGTTAGTCGGGTGAATCACTTATCTCGGATCGAGAAGAGAGTCGGACTATTTAAGGGATGACAATTATTCACCTATGGTCTGACAAGGTATATCGTGAGGCAAAAGGGACTCAGGCATAAGTCGCATTGGAAAGGCAAGTTGTCATGACTCTTTGGTACTTGGGAGTCGACACGTTCTGCTAGGAGCCGCTATCGACTGATCGATTGAGAGTCGGACTCCAATCGTGTCCAAGTAGCCATGAGCCTGCGGTGTCACACACTTAAGAGAGGGAGCAAGTTCGGATTGGATCTGAACCTGTAATCTGGTTGGGTTGGACCTAAACCGGATTAAGACTGAGTTAGTGAGTTGGACTCACGGTGACTAGTGTTATATGGGATTTAGTGAATGGGTCGCGTGAGCAGAGCCCACGTTCACTCCCTATATATAGTGGAGCACCGTAACCTAGAAAGGTTAATCGTTGTTCGGTTAGGTCATTCCATGTGTTGGAAACCCTAGCTCCACAGCAGTCCAGCCGTCGTCACGAACCTAGCAGTTTGCCGCCGGCGCTCCTCCTTGTACGTGTGGATACCAGCAGAGGTGTTGTGCGATCAGCACCAGGACGATCGAATCATGAGGACTGCACTGCATCAACTGACGCGCTTCATCAGTAATCCGCAACTGCGCGTCTAGTGGTAAACCTCGTGGCCTTCTACCTCGGCTAGTTCTTGGGATCACCACGTTAGAGGAAAAGTTTTGTTTTATCTCTGCGTGGCCCAACAGTGGTATCAGAGCGATAGTTTCTGGTTTTAGGCTCGAGATCTCGCATATGTGATATGCGGTAGGCTGTAGATGAGATCTATATGCTGTTTTGGTGGTCGATCTGTGAGATAGATCGGTTTTGTACGAGGTTGATTGGATCAACTATACTCGGGGAATGGTAGACCTGATTTCCGTGATCATACTGCTGAGGTCGTGGAACGACATACCCCTACCGGTCGGCTTCTGCCATCGGGGTAGACTGTGACACGTAAATCCAGAGGCGATGATCGAAGATCAAAAAGTTTGATCAAATCGGAACAATGGTCGGAATCCATGTCCGGATCGTAGATGAGATCTACGTTTTCCCTGTCGTAGTGCCTTAGATGTCGTTGCGAGTTTTACAACGCCGGTAGATATTATATCTATGAATAATTTTTTTTTGTGGAAGTTGTGAATGGTATGGTTCATGTGCATGTGATGTATGTGTGTAATCCATACGTGATCTGCGAATCATGGTTTTTGTCAGCCAGCTGGAGCCTAGGTGCTGTCATTTTATTGTATAACGACCTGCGTGTCGGATTCTCTATGTAATTTACTTTACTAAGCTAGTGTAGCTGTTTGGAGAACCCGGAAGGCATGCAAGGCGTTGTACATGTCGGCGACATGGAGTAAGACGGCAAGTGACAAGAGTTGGCACGAGCCGGATTACAGGCTTTGTGGAGATAGAGATCGCCATGAAGAGAGCCATACCATTTCACATTATAATTGCTTTATTTTGTGTTATTGTTATGTCTCTGTTTTACCTCTATTAGATAGTCTGTAAAATTTAATCCCTCAAAGATTGTCTAGTCGGTTTTCCCGCCAGTGTTTGCACCATCACAAGTCGGACATTTTTGGTAGTGGGCTCATAAAATTGAGGTGCTACCAATTCTTTCCGACTAGGTGGATTCGAGTCGGACTCTTACTGCGGAAACACTCGGTAAGCTAGACGGGTCTATCACAACGGTTGTGGGGCTCGGGGAAAAGTTGGATGGGAGCCGGGGCATGTGATGCCACCCGTCCAACAGGAGTCGCATGAGATGCGATTGACAAGGAGTTGTCTACCTAGATCACTTGGCGGCTAGCGGTGATGATAAAGCTCACTAGCCCACTTGCTTATTTAGGATCCTGAATCACTAAGCAACCATCGGAGGGGTGTTGGTTCTAGTGGGAGCATAAAATATTAAAATGTTTAATATGCTTGCTCTTTTATGAATACATGTCTTAAGTGTTTTGCATATTTTCTGTTGTAGATCATGGCACCAAGTAGCAGTCACTCTCAGATATCCGGTTTTGCGTTGAGAACCATTCTTGAGAAAGATAAACTGAACGACACTAATTTTACCAACTGGTATCGAAATCTGAGAATTGTTCTCAAACAAGAAAAGAAGGACCATGTCCTAGACAACCCACTTCCAGATGAGCCAAATGAGAATGCGACTGTTGCTGCCACCAATGCCTACCGTCGGGCTAAGGATGAGTCCACGGATATTAGCTGTCTTATGCTTGCTCACATGGAACCGGACTTGCAAAAGCAGTTCGAGCATGTTGAGGCCTACGATATGATCGAAAGCCTCAAAAGTATGTTCCAGGCTCAGGCGAAGACTGAGAGGTATCAAGTCTCTCAGGCTTTGCTGAGTTGCAAGCTTAAGGATGGTGATCCACTGAGTCCGCATGTGATCAAAATGGTTGGTTACGTGCAGTCTCTGGAGAGGCTTGGCTACCCCATAAGCGAAGAGTTCGCTACAGATATAATTCTGAACTCTCTTCCTAGTGCATATGGGCAGCTCATTTCGAACTACCACATGCATGGTATGGATAAGAAGGTCACTGAATTACATGGGATGCTCAAGCAGGCAGAGGCGGATCTCAAGAAGGGCGCCAGTCAAGTGTTGATGGTGCAGAATAAGGCTAAGTTCAAGAAGAGTTCTTGGACTAATAAGAAGGCTAAGTCAGGAGGAAAGCAGGCTCAGGACCCGGTCCCAAGCACTTCCTCGGGGACTAAGCCATCTCCTTCAGCCGGATCCACTTGCTTCTATTGCAAGGCGTATGGCCACTGGAAGAGGAACTGCAACAAGTACTTGGCCGACAAAGCCAAGAGTGGAGGTATGACTTCTGACTCAGGTACACTTGTTTGCAATGTTATAGACATATATCTTGCTGATGCATCTAATAGTTCTTGGTTATATGATACCAGATCAGTTATTCACATCTGCAACTCGTTGCAGGGACTGGTAAGAACTAGGAGCGTTGCAAGAGGCGAGGTTGATATTCGAGTCGACAACAAAGCAAGAGTTGCTGCGTTGGAAGTCGGCACGATGCAACTTCATTTACCTTCCGGATTCATTATGGAACTGAATAATTGTTATTATGTTCCAGTACTTAGTCAAAACATTATTTCTGCTTCATGTTTGATGAGGCAAGGCTATGATTCGAATATCAAGAATAATGGTTGTTCTTTGTATTTGAATGATATGTTTCACGGCTTTGCACCCGTCCAAGACGGGTTATTTATTTTGAATCTTGATGGTGAGTCGGTTTATAACATAAATTTTAAAAGGTTGAAACCAAATGATCTGAATATGACTTACTTTTGGCACTGTCGGCTTGGTCATATAAGTTGGAAACGCATGAAGAAGCTCCATGATGATGGAATCCTAACTTCGTTCGACTTGGAGTCGTTCGAGACATGCGAATCTTGCCTACTCGGCAAAATGACCAAGACACCTTTTGCAAAGAGTTGCGAAAGGGCGTCCGACTTGTTGGGACTAGTACATAGTGATGTATGTGGACCAATGAGCACGACATCCAGGGGTGGTTATGAGTACTTCATTACCTTCACTGATGATTTGAGTAGGTATGGATATATCTACTTGATGAAACATAAGTCGGAAGCCTTTGAAAAGTTCAAAGAATTCCAGAATGAAGCACAGAATCAACTCGGCAAGAAAATAAAGTTTCTTCAGTCAGACCGAGGAGGCGAGTACATGAGCCATGAGTTTGATGACCATCTGAAAAGTTTTGGAATAGTTCCTCAACTTACTCCGCCAGGAACGCCACAAAGGAACGGTGTTTCGGAAAGGCGGAACCGGACCTTGTTGGACATGGTACGATCAATGATGAGTCGGACAGATCTGCCTTTATCATTTTGGGGTTATTGTCTAGAAACAGCGGCGTTCACACTAAACAGAGTATCATCAATATCGGTAGAGAAGACACCGCATGAGATGTGGACAGGCAAAAAGCCGAGTTTGTCTTTTCTTAAGATTTGGGGTTGTGAAGCATTTGTCAAGAGACTTTAGTCGGACAAGCTTACGGCCAAGTCGGATAAATGTATTTTTGTGGGGTATCCGAGGGAAACCTTGGGTTACTACTTCTACAACTGAGAAGAGGGCAAAGTGTTTGTCGCTCGGAACAGTGTCTTCCTTGAGAAAGAGTTTCTCAGTCGGGGAGTAAGTGGGAGCACGGTGCAACTCGAAGAAATTCGAGAGGAACCAGCTAGTAGCAAGTCGGCAAAAACCTTGGAGGTTAAGCCGGTCGTGGCAGCTGAGCCGGCAGCAGCACCTGTACTACGAAGATCGGCAAGATTACGAAGTGTTCGTGATGTGTTACTATTAGACAGTGATGAGCCGGCAAATTATTCGGAAGCGATGGTGGGATCTGATTCCGAGTCATGGCTTGGAGCCATGAGATCCGAGTTAAAGTCCATGGATGAAAATCAAGTTTGGAACTTGGTTGATCTGCCAGACGGTGCAAGACCCGTCGAGTGCAAATGGGTCTTTAAGAAGAAAACTGATATGGATGGAAATGTTTCTGTCTATAAAGCACGCCTTGTCGCGAAGGGGTTCGGACAAATTCAAGGAGTTGATTATGACGAGACTTTCTCGCCCGTAGCGATGCTTAAATCAGTTCGGATCATGTTAGCTTTAGCGGCCTATTTGGACTATGAGATATGGCAGATGGATGTAAAAACGGCTTTCCTTAACGGGAATTTAATCGAGGACATGTATATGATACAGCCCGAGGGTTTTGTCGATCCGGCTAATGCTGACAAGGTATGCAAACTTCAGAAATCTATTTATGGGTTGAAGCAAGCATCTCGGAGTTGGAATATTCGCTTTGATGAGGTAGTCAAATCGTTTGGCTTCATCAAGAGTAATCATGATTCTTGTTTATACAAGAAGTTTAGTGGGAGCAAAGTAAACTTTCTAATCTTATATGTGGATGACATATTACTGATTGCAAATGATGTCCAGATGTTGCAAGAAACCAAGGAATCATTGTAAAGGAGTTTCTCAATGAAAGACTTGGGTGAGGCAACATACATCCTCGGAATCCGGATCTATAGAGATAGATCAAGGAGGCTCATTGGATTGAGTCAGAGTACTTATTTGGACAAAGTGTTGAAGAAGTTCAACATGGAATCGTCTAAGAAGGGGTTATTACCGATGTCCCATGGTGTAAAACTTAGCAAGACTCAGTGTCCTTCGACAACTGATGAGCGAAGTCGGATGAGTGTGATTCCATATGCTTCTGCAGTCGGATCCATCATGTATGCCATGATTTTTACTAGGCCGGATGTTTCCTATGCTCTAAGTGTTGTGAGCAGATACCAGGCTGATCCTGTAGAGATCCACTGGACAGCGGCTAAAAATATCCTAAAGTACTTGAGAAGGACTAAGGATATGTTCTTGGTTTATGGTGGTGAAGATGAACTCAGTGTAAAGGGTTACACGGATGTGATTTATCTTACCGACTCTGATGATTCTCGTTCGCAATCTGGATACGTGTTTATTTTAAACGGAGGTGTTGTGAGCTGGAAGAGTTCCAAGCAAGAGACTGTGTCTGCGTCTACAACAGAGGCTGAGTATATTGCCGCCTCGGAGGCAGCAAAGGAAGCTGTTTGGATGAGGAATTTCCTCATGGATCTTGGTGTGGTTCAGGGCTCGTCCAATCTGTTAGACGTGTATTGTGACAACAATGGTGCTATCGCACAAGCCAAGGAACCTAGACAACACCAGAAGAACAAGCACATACTCATGCGGTACCACCTGATTTGCCAGTTCGTGGATCAGGATGATATCAAGTTATGCAAGGTACACACGGATGCAAATATTGCGGATCTGTTGACAAAGCCGTTACCACAGCCAAAGCATGAGGCGCACCTGATAGCCATGGGCATTAGATGCTTAGACATGTGATGTTGGAAGATTGACTCTAGTGCAAGTGGGAGACTATTGGGAATATGCCCTAGAGGCAATCATGTATGATGATATTTCCCATTGTATTCATAAAGATATTAAGTAGTCCTTGTATAAACATCTAATGTGTATCATTGAATATGTGATTCGGTTGTGGAACTATGCATTCATGTTATTTATACTAAATATCCTTGGTCATTGAGGTTGTGCTGGACACACAACTTAGACTAATGTGAAAGTTGGCTTGATGACTCGGTTCCATTTGTCATGGGCATAGAGATGCTATTCCAACTTACACAGACTTGGTTAAAGAGTTTAGCGAGTCAGATTGACCCATATTGAGGCACAACGAACTAGCTGTCATTTGTATATCTCAATCAATGTAATCCTTAGACCTGAGGTTGTTGCATAGTCCGAGTTGAGGATCACCGACTTAGGTTCTATCAAACGCTGATCCGTAACTGGTCAGTTATAAAGGCAGAGTTCGGGTCGACTGAGAATCAAGCTACGTGATGTGAATAACCGAGATGGGATTTTGCCCCTCCACTTGGAGAGATATTCTCTGGGCCCTCTCGTGAGATATGATTTGGAAAGCATGGCCATGCACGACTCGGTTAAGTGTTAGCTGAGGCGATCGACTAAGAGTTAGTCGAGTGAATCACTTATCTCGGATCGAGAAGAGAGTCAGACTATTTAAGGGATGACAATTATTCGCCTATGGTCTAACAAGGTATATCGTGAGGCAAAAGGGACTCGGACGTAAGTCGCTTGGAAAGGCAAGTCGTCATGACTCTTTGGTACTTGGGAGTCGGCACGTTCTGCTAGGAGCCGCTAACGACTGATCGATTGAGAGTCGGACTCCAATCATGTCCAAGTAGCCATGATCCTGCAGGGTCACACACTTAAGAGCGGGAGCAAGTTCGGATTGGATCTGAACCTGTAATCTGGTTGGGTTGAACCTAAACCGGATTAGGACTGAGTTAGTGAGTTGGACTCACGGTGACTAGTGTTATATGGGCTTTAGTGAATGGGTCGCGTGAGTAGAGCCCACGTTCACTCCCTATATATAGTGGAGCACCGTAACCCAGAAAGGTTAATCGTTGTTCGGTTAGGTCAAACCATGTGTTGGAAACCCTAGCTCCACAGCAGTCCAGCCGTCGTCACGAACCTAGCAGTTCGCCACCGGCGCTCCTCCTTGTACGTGTGGATACCGGCAGAGGTGATGTGCGATCAGCACCAGGACGATCGGATCATGAGGACTACACTGCATCAACTGACGCGCTTCATCAGTAATCCGCAACTGCGCGTCTAGTGGTAAACCTCGTGGCCTTCTACCTCGGCTAGTTCTTGGGATCACCACATTAGAGGAAAAGTTTTGTTTTATCTCTGTGTGGCCCAACAAAGTATCCATATAGGCAAAAGAGCTTGGATTGATTATGGATTGAAGAATTGGTGTGCAAGATTTCAAATTGAAAATCATGAAGCATTCATAAGAATTTCATTACATCCATGCAAAGTTCTCACAAACTGAATCCAAATCCTGGTATCTAAATCTTATAGTTGATTCGCCCAAATGTTCCTAAAGGTAATTAAATTTACTTTATAATACCCACTGTTGCTAAGGCATAAATTATTGATAATTATAGCCTAAAGAGATCCAATTAATATTACAAAATTTTAGAAACAAAATTGAGCTCATTTGGAGCTATTATGAAAAAGTTATGAAATAAATACAAACACATAAAGATATAAATAAAATGAAATATACAAGGATTTATAAACGCACTACTTGCAAACTAGTAAAAAGATTACAAATATGATCCTACAATGATCTATTCGATTTTAGAAACAAGAATCATATTATTTGAAGTTCGTATGCAAAAGATATGAATGAAACAAGTAAATAAAAAAGAAAAAGAGAAAAAACTAACGGGCCGCCGGCCCACCGGACCGAACCGGACCGAGCCAGCCGACGGGAGCAGGCACGCGCGCACGTAGGTATCCAGTTGCGTTAAAAGTTGTGGAAAAACAGTTTTTGACAAACCTATCTCTATTCAAACTGCTATATCTTTTTATCTACAACTCCGAATCGACTTCCGTTTGTTTTTACTTGTTCCCTACTCCAAGACCTATCTCTACACCATCCTAAATCTCCGTATAAACTCGTGGAGCCATAGCTGTATGAGTTTCTCTCCTTGAAATCCCGAATCTACACATGCCCGAATCTTATTTCGCTTTTTAACCCATCTAGACTTCGTTGTTTGCCTTCGGCCAAAAAACGAAAGTTGTAGAACTCGTCGAAATATTTCGATCCCGACAAACCTCACCTATTTTCATCCACCACATCCGGAGAATTTCGCATCACAATATTTCAGATCTGACGGTGTAAATCCAAGATGTACTCGTGCTCGTTTCTTCAAATCCAAATTCCTTTGGTGAGAAGGTAGGACTAATGATTCTACACAACTTTCATGTTTTAAGTTTTTCAATTTGACCTACGGATTTGTCTCTCTAACACAGATCTATTTTTTGTCTATTCTGAGCCAAAATCGGGTCAATCTTCTCTCCTAACCATTGGATATCATCCCAATGGCCAGGATTAGATCGATTCCTCGAAGGGGTATGAGCCAACCGTATCTCGCCACGTGTCAACGTCAGATCAGCATCTAGTCCCAGTCAGCATGCAAAGTCAACTTGTCCAGTCAGCGGAATATTCTCTGGAATATTTCGTTCGAATTTAAAATTGCACATTATAGATTAAAATTATAAAATTCATTAGAAATTCATACCACGTCCAAAAATTGCATATAATATATCAAATTGAAGATAATTTTACGTAGAATCATCTTATCAGAATAGATCCAACCTTTACAGTACGTACTTACTGTAATGATTTAATTAGTTTTAACGGTCTTTTAGGTTAATAAATTCATAGGAAATTATACGTAATCCGAAAAAATGAACAATATATCAAATTGAAGCTACTATAATGTAGATTAATAGTATCTGGTTGTTTCCAGCTTTTGCAGACTATTTACCCCGTAGCAATTTAATTAGTTTTAATGGCTTTATAAATCATTAAATTCATAGTAAATTAATTGCTTGTCACAAAAATATAAATTATATACCGATGGAAAGCTGGTTCCATGTAGATCATCAATATGCAATTGGTTTAGGGAAATACTGTAAGGTTTCATAGCAATTAAATAAATAGATTAATAGCTTATTTAGAGTATTAAAATCATAGTAATTCGAATACTGCTTAGAAAATTAGAAATAATATGTCCCTGGAATCACAATTCCGTGGATATTACAGATATAATTTTAGTTTGATTTGTAGGCAACAGAAACTGTATGAATCATTTAAAACCCATTAAACACTATTTAAATCATACAAAAAGATCTATAACTCTGATTAGGGTGAATCCAACGCCTACTGGTTCGTATTAATGTCCTCTATCCAGTAAACCCAAGAAAGAAATTTAATTCGACAGTTAGAATAGGAGTTACAACAGAACTATTAAAACCCCTATATTGGCAAGTAATTATTAATAACAAGTACTCCATTGCATTAATTGGCCTCTTGCATGCATCATATACTTCAATACTATTTATAGAACTAAAGTAACAACCATTGTGACTTATTAAATTGTCATGCATGCATTTTTTGCATTTGTTTGATCTCTATGTGCTATTGTTTATGATTGTATGCAATTGTTTGCTCGATAGATTGCGAGGAGTGCAACGTGTGTGATTGCAACTACTATGATTGCAAGTATTGTGGTTATGACGAGTGCAACCATTATATCTATGAGGATTGTGAGGATTATCTAATCGATTACATCTACAACAAAGGCAAGTGGTGCTATCTTGGTCATAAATGTCCTACCGTTGTCCTATGCATCATAGATGTTTTTGTAGAATTGCATATGTAGGAATTGATGTGTATATGCTATGCTATGTACCATATTATTCCCTAGTATTCCTTGTTTATGAGTCATCGTATTGGTAGATTGCTTAGCTATGCTATTTAGACGAGGAAGGGAATCACATCGTGAAAAGTTATATGTTTTGAAAGGCTTATGTTTTGCTAAATGACAAACCAACATGATTTTAATGAACCACCTGGGCGGAATGGCATTGATTGGGTCATCGAGTGTGGATTATGGTGGGGAATGCCGCCCAGGACACTGAGAAAGGATTGGTTTCTTTACTTGGTTACTTACGTGTACAACCATGTGCCAACAATGGAATGGGCGGTTGGTTGGACTCAGTAGGTTGTGGTAACTCGAACCGACGTATCCAGAGATGTAGATAGTGTAGGTTGGACCGGTGCGTGTCGGGTTTGGGGAGCTACTTCCCGAACGGTTCCTTCTTGGACTTCTCTCTATCATCACCCAATATGAGAGTGGTGGTACGAGCTGGGCTGGCCAAGTCACATGGGTAAAGTGTACTAACCCCTGTAGGGTGTATAAACTAAGTGCTTAGCCGTGTCCCCGGTTATGGACAATTTGAGCGACCTGATCTGATGCTATGATATTTCTCACTCATCCTTATTTCTTAATTACATAAAACTTGTTGGGTGAACATAATTGGGTAGGAGCACCTGGGAGTGAACCAGAGTGTCCTATTTATCGTATTGGAAAACTACTTTGTTACAAATGTAAGGATAAAACTGTTGCTTTATGCAAATGAGCCTGAACTCCACTTGGCCAAATAAGCATGTAGTTGATAGATATGTTGTTAACCACTTTAGCCTACTTGCCATACATTCAATGTATTAACCATTCGTGGCTGCAACGTTTCATGTTCCAGGTTATATCGTACCCGAGTGATCGTTCATAGGTCGCGAGACTCCACTCAACAATTGTTCGCCTGTGGCACATTTGGAGGATGGAGATCTACCTTGTATTCGTTTTCCGCTGTGTACTTGAATAAATAATGTAAATTCTGGATCATATTCGTTGTATTTATGATGCACAATTATATTTGGTATCATTTTGTACTGTGTGCGCCAGTGAACCGATCCAGGGATTAACACTATACACATGAACTCAGCCTTATCAGGCGAGGGTGCTACACTAAGCCATGCCTAATCATGGTGGAAACTTGCAGCATCACCATAGTGACACCTATAAAGCATTCTTCTTATAAAAAAAGATACACATTGAGAAAAGAGGAAAGAGAGAGAAAAGCACCATATTCCCATGGTAAATAAGAAGATTGCTGAGATGCTCATTGTCTGCTTGCCTTGTCATTTTGGTTATGGGAAAGCTCATGTACCATGTGCAAGCGGTACCCCGTTGGCGGTTCTCTATGATATGCAAATACTTACAATGACAAGAACTTACAGGTGACTAAAGTTGAGTAGAATGAGGTGCGCCCTCGTATTCAAGGGACTTGAGATTATCAACTTACACTTCGTCAAGCATATACTCCATCTTTGTTCAATTTAACCTTAATCACTTCAAGATGCTTATGATAGGGGCAATGAGGGCTGAAAGCTAACAAGTACCATATTTTTTGGAAGCTCTTTTTGAAACTTGAAATCCCCGCTTCCTTTATAAAAGGCTTTTCTTCCACCACTATTGAGTCTCCATCTTCTACTTTTAGGCACCATTAAGAGAGCATAATTGTCATTCTGTGTGCAGTGTTCCAAAGCTTATAGATTGATGCATATTGTGATATTACTTGTTCTTATGTTATTTGTTTCTAGTCACCCTTGTGAACTTTGAAGGTGTCCTATGCATCTACTTGCTACTCTATGAGGGACAAGATGATTGCCACTATGCTATGTTTTCTGTATGTGAAACAAACAAACGTTTTTCAATGCATGTTATTCATGATCTTTGTTTGTAGCCTTTCATGTTGCATGCATAGTTACTATGACCTATTGTTAGAACTCCATCTTTCATGCACATGTTTAGAGTTCTTTGATCCCAACTTTCAATGCTTGCAAATGGTTAGATCTTTATTGTGAGGGTGCATGTCACCTAAAAAATTACTCGTTTTATCACTTACCTACTCGAGGACGAGCAGGAGTTAAGCTTGGGGATGCTTGATACGTCGAAAACGTATCTATAATTTTTGATGATCCATTCTTGTTTAGTATCTACTTTGCTTTGGTTTGTCTACACTTTGAGGTGCTTTTTACATGTTTTCTGGTACTAACCTATTAACAAGTTGCCACAGTGCCAGTTGCCTGTTTTCTTCTATTTTTGGTTCCAGAAAAGCTAGTAAGGAAATATTCTCGGAATTGGACGGGACAAACGTCAAAGTCAATTACTTTCCGTGGGGATTAAGAAGTCCAGAGGGGAGACAGAGAGGCGGACCAGGGCGCCCAGACCCCCCTAGGTGCGGGTAGGCCCTGCCCCGCGCCTAGGCAGGGTGTGGGGCCCCTGGCCACCGCCTCGGCCTCCCCCTTCGCCTATAAGATGTAGGGTTTGCAGCATAGAAAACAAAAAATTTCCTACGATGGGAACAACTATGTACCAAGATCTATCTACTACATACAAGCAACGGGTGGATATACATCCATAGAATACATACCCTAAAAGACCAAATAGCGTTAACGAGGTTGTACTCGTGGATGATGTAGTCGAACGCTTGCCGATCTCAAGATCGATAAGAAGTCCATCCGGTCCAGCATTTCCAGCACCATCAAGTCTAGCACCACAAAGCAGTGGTACATCCGTGATCGCACACACGTCCGGGTACCCCGACAACCCCCGCTCTCTCGCTCCAGCGAAGCAGCGGAATCAACAAATCCTTCCAGAAAAAGCCACCGGTAACATGTATCTCGCTGATCCGAGACCATGGGTAAATTCTAAAGGGGGGAGAGAGATCCTTCGCGAGGAGGTGTGAGATGAGAGGAGGGAGTGGGGTGAATTTTATAGGGAGAGGGGGGCAGCCCCCTCCCATGGCGTGGCAGCCATGGAGGTGCCCCCACCTCTTCCACATTCATGTGGGTGGAGCTCCCACTCACATAAATAGCTACCCACTCAAAATTCCACTCACCTCCATTAAATTTCCACCAAATTTAATGTAATCTCTCATTAAATAAAACTCTTTTATTTATTTATTCAGAATTTTGTTAATTACTTTAATTAACAAACATTCACATAAAACCCCTTGCTAGTATTCAATTTCACATGCAGAACCAGTTTCAGCAATTTCAACCGAAACAGTTTCAGTGTCTAGTGAAATAAATTCCTGCGCTTTCCTTTTTCTTTCTCTGGCATATCATTTGCTCCGAATGGTGTCGGTATCCCTTAAGTGTGTCACCCTACGGTTCGCGAATAATGTAGACATGATCGATACCCCTCTCTGGTCAATAATCAGCAGCGGGACCTGGAGATCTGTACTAACTCCCATATATTCAATGATGACTTCTGTGATCGTGTGAACCTTATACGCATGTAACTCAATCCCTTTGTCTTGAGATATATTACATGTCCGAGATTCGATCATCGGTATCTTCATACCTAGTTTGATCTCGTTACTGACATGTACTCTTTTCTTGTTCCCGTGATATAACATTCTAGTGATCAAATCACTTGCTTACAAGCTAACTAATGTGATATCACCGAGAGGGCCTAGAATATATCTCTCCATCATCGGGATGGAAAAATTCCACTCTTGATCCATGAGCCTCAACATAACACCTTCGTAGCACTGAACCCATCTTTATAGTCACCCTGTTACGGTGTGACGTTTGATGTTATCAAGATACTCTTCCGGTGTTAGTGATTGACATGATCTCATGGTCTAAGGACTAAGATTACTTCATATGATGTTATAGCAATATAAACACAATGAACTTGATTGTAATGCTATACTTCGGATGAATGTTCATCACATCATTCCAATAATGTTGTGACCTCGTTATTAACAACATCCATTGTCCATTACCAGGAAACCTTTGATCATCTTGTTAATCAACGAGCTAGTTTATAAGAGAGGCATAACTAGGAACTTCTTTTTTGTTTCTTAAACACACATGTATTAAAGTTTCTGTATTAATACAATTATAGCATGCAAAATAAACTTTTATCATAAATAAGGAATATGATAATAACCACTTTATTATTGCCTCTCGGGAATATTCCCTTTAGTCTCCCACTTGCACTAGAGATAATAATCTAGTTTGAAAACTTTGCGTATTGAACACCTATGGCTTTCTGGTGTTCAATATATGTAATTGCAAGTGGTTAACATAATCTACAGATCTGAAACTTTCAGGTCCATGTGTATTTACATGTCTTTGCGTCTCCACACATCACTCATTCTCTAATAAGATGGCATTGTATAAATTTGGTCTTTTGGTGAGACCTTTAGTTCCTTGGGGTTAAATCATGTCGATACTATTGTCGTACAATATATCTTTAGTGTTAGCCCATTGCGAACCACACCTTAGTTTGATAACAAACTACTTGACACAAATGCCCTCTTTTGTTGCTACTGTAGTAGTCATATACTTAGCCTTTTGTTGTAGTATCCTTCACAATGTAACTTTGGAATTCATCTAAATCCGTTATGGAAACTCCTTTCCATTACATTGTGCCACCCATAGTTTAAATTGAGATAAACTTAATTTGTGTCTTGTGACAAAACTAGTATCAATGTAACGCTTTACAATAAACTATTTGTAATTTTTTGTCACCTCTACACAAATATATTCTTAGGTCTTCCAAAAGATCATAAGAATTTCCTTACTATTGTCCAATGATCATTTTATGATTCATCCTGGTATATGCTCATAACACTTAGAGCATAGGACATATCTGGATGTGTACATATCATGGTATGATTGATCAAAACATTCTTGTGATTTCACTCATCAAGTGTCAAAGCACTTGAATCTTGTTTCACTTATCAAGTGTCGATACACTTGAATCTTGATTCAATTCTTTTCCATGTTATAAGATTCTTTTCTCGTCATTTCTATATTGAACCCCTTCAATATCTCATATATGTACGTTTGGCATAACCATATTAGCGTCACAGTCTATCCATGTAGACATTCATGCTAAATATTCGGGTTTTGCCTAAGTGTTTCATCGAAATGAAATTCTTAACCTTTGTCAATAAAATATACATCATTTCTAATCAAAAAGATTTCATCCACATAATTTATTAGAAATATGTCTCAACGCTCCCACTTAATTTCTTGCAAATGCAAGCATCTTCATCGTCTCTAGATGAAAATTAAACTTCTTTAACAGTTTCATCACGGTGAAGATTCCAACTCCGCGATGCTTACTTCAACCATTGAAGTTTGCATGCCTTTTTAGCATCCTTTGAATTAACAAAACCCTTTGGACTGTGTCATGCACACGTCCTAGGTAACCATACTATTAGAAGAACTTTGTTTTTTATTCATCTACCATATACCAAATTATATGTAGTGGTTGCTACGTTAATCCGTCTAGACTAAATATCGCTATGAAAGATCCAATCTTGTCATAGTCAACTCCTTGAACATTGTCATAAAATACTTTACGACATGTTGACTATTTCATAGATGTGAAACATCCATGTCTGTTTCTTTATAGATCCAAATACGACCGATTGGTTTTTACACCTTTTTGGACGGTCTTCCAACTTCAAAACTTGATTTCTCGTGTATGGAACTATCACGGATTTTATGGCTTCAAGCCATTTGACAGAGTCAGGGCCCATCATTGCTTCTTTGTATGTAGTCGGTTCATCATTGTCAAACAACAATGATTTACTCTCAAATCTTAACATTTGATTGTTTAACCGACCTACTTGGTTCAATAGGAACTTAGACCTCCATGACCACAACCTTTGAGGCACGTGAGCCATGAGCATTCTGGGTGCCTCCGGAACATTTTCCGGTGCTGCGCAACTCAGTACATATAGCTAAGGTTCGTTAACCTTATCAATGTTCTATTGTCCTCCCACTTAACTTTTGCGAAAAAATCATTTTTCAAGAAACTTCACATTTCAAGCGACAAACCCTTTTGTCATCGGTGTTATGGAGGAATATCCAATGGTTATTCAAAATAACCTACAAAGACATGATCATCCAACTTTGGTTGTAAACATCTTACTTATGCTTAGTATACCAAAATTTAAGAAAGGACAGCTTGGATTTTACCCCAAACCAGGTGTCAATTCAACGATCAAGATGGATCTCTTTTCAGTGTAAAAGCAATAGTCTCTAAAGATTTAATATTTTAATACATAATGTTAGTTTTATAAATAACACCTTTGATCCAACCATGTCAAATAAGGTTTCATTACAAATCTCAAACACTCCATATTCCTATGGTGTTTCGGGAGATGTAAATCTAGGTGATTTGCTAAACTTGCAACTCAAATAAATCCCTTTATGATGAAATCATAAATCATTTATTTTCTTGTTACACTTGAAACTCAAATAAATCCCTTTACGATAAAATCATAAATCATTTATTTTCTTGTTACAGTGATTTTCCACTTCATCTTGAAAGTCTTTGAACGTTTTCAAATATTTCATACTTCTTTCTCATTAAGTGAATATTCACTCAAATTTCTGGAAAAAGTATATGAAGTTGAAATCCATCGCTTACGACTACACATAATGGACTACATACATCGATATATATAAATTCCAATATTTTAGTCGTTCGTTCTGCTTTGCCCTTTGAACGAAGTTTTAATTATCCCGAGGAAAGTCTCACAAGCGTCACTTGATCAAATCAAAGACTCCAAAAATCCATGAATATGGAGTTCATGTTTTCTTTCCAATATAATTTAAACGGCGATGTCACTTCGTAAGTGATCTTCCAATCATTTGTCTTGCGACATTTTAGCATTAGTTTTATGGATGTGATTTCTCCAACTAGATTTGTAAATCATCCATCTTACATGGAATGCGGTAACTATTTGAACAACCTTTGTTCTCATAATACCTGATTTAAATAACGATTATTAAAACAAATCTTGAAGGCAGACTTTGATGTCAACGATAAATACAAACAACGGCTTGTTTGTTTTTGATGAACATCATCACACATTCTCTTGCTAGTTACTTAGGCCATTGTAGTTCATGAATTGCGTCATTCTGTATGAAATTTCGTACCAACCAATTCGGTATCCAATACCCAAGAACCACATTGTTTAATAGGCAAAGAATACAACCATAACATGTATATCATCTATATACCTAAACTGGATATTTTTGGTTGAGTTAGCTGAGGTTTGTCAGGATCAAACTATTCCTTTGTTGGTGGGTGGTGATTTTAATGTGATCAGGTGTGCTTCTGAAAAAAATAAGGGTCATGCTTTGAACAAGTGGGGGCATATGTTTAATTCGATTATCAATGCTTATGGTTTAAGAGAGATCATCATGTCTGGAGGGCAGTTTACTTGGTCCAACAACCAGAAAAATCCGACTTTGGAGAAATTGGATAGAATCTTAATTTGTAAAGAATGGGAGAAGTTGTTTCCTCTTACTACAGTACACAAGTTGTCTAGAGAGGTTTCTGATCATAGTGCTTTGATTCTGGATACTATGGAAGGGCAGGAAACAGGTGGCAGGGAATTCAGATTTGAGAAAAGTTGGTTACAGTGTGATGATTTTTTGACCAGGGTGGAAAAAGTTTGGAAAAAACGTGTGAATGGCAAGAACAGTCTTGATAGGTTGCAGAAAAAACTTAAGAATATCAGAAATGATTTGAAAGGATGGGGTGCTCATTTAAGGGGTGAGGATAAAAAATGAAGAAGAGGTTGGTGGAGGAGCTGCAGGAGCTTGAAAATATTGAGGAGTTGATTTTGCTTACTGCTGAACAACTTAAAAGAAAAACAGTTATTCAGAAAGAGTTGCTAGAGGTGTATGAAAATGAGGAGAGATTTTGGCAGCAAAGATCGAGGGACAATTGGTTGCTTAGAGGTGATAATAATACTGAATATTTTCATAGGATTGCTAATGGGGTGAGGAGAAAGAAAATGATTTTTTCAATGAAAGATGGGGAGAATGAGATTCAGGGGACTCGTGATATCCTGCATCATGCTACTAGTTACTATAAATCTTTGTTTGGGCCTGCTGGTGGGTTTTCTATTAGGCTTGCAGATGACAACTGGCAGGACTGGGAGAAGCTTAATGATGAAGATAGGGAGAAGATGGGGGTGCCCTTTACTGAGAAAGAGGTTAAAGAGGTTATTGATCAGATGGAGAAAAATAAAGCTGCTGGTCCTGATGGGATTCCTATTGAATTCTATCAGCATTGTTGGGCAGTTATAAAAACAGATGTTATGGCTATGTTTGATGATTTTTTTGCTCATAAGATTGATTTGAGGAGCATTAATTATGGTGTGATTACTCTGCTGCCGAAAGGTGATGATGCTGATAGGATACAGAAGTATAGACCTATTTGTCTGCTCCAGGTGTTGTTTAAGATTTTTACTAAAACTCTGACAGTTAGAACTGAGCCTGTGATGGGGAAACTAATTGATACTTGTCAGACTGCTTTTATTAAGGGGAGGTTTATTGCAGATGGGGTGACTTTGTTACATGAGATTTTAAAAGAGTCGAAAAGTTAGAAGCAGCAGGGTGTGGTTTTAAAAATTGACTTTGAGAAAGCTTATGACAAGGTTAACTAGGACTTTCTGTTTTACTGTTGTAGGCAGAAAGGTTTTAGTGAAGATTGGATGATTTGGTTAAAAAGTGTTGTGACTCAGGGTACTCTCAGTGTTAAGGTCAATGGGGAAACTGGCCCTTACTTTGGCAGCTTTAAGGGGGTTAGGCAAGGGGACCCTTTTTCTCCTTTTTTGTTCAATTTGGCAGGGGAATGTTTGGCTAAGATGGTGCTTAATGCACAGGCTGGTGGGTTGTTTACAGGATTGGTTGATAATATGTTTGATAAAGGGATTGCCATTTTACAATATGCTGATGATACCATTTTGTTTATTAAGGATGATCCTGAGGGGGCTAGAAACTTGAAACTGTTGTTGTATTTGTTTGAATCCATGTCTGGTCTCAAGATTAACTTTGAGAAGAGTGAGGTGATGATGGTGCTAGAGGATGAGGAGAAACTGTCCAGTTATGCTGAGATGTTCAACTGTCAGAAGGGTAGTTGGCCAATTAAATATTTGGGTTTGCCGGTTTGTAGCAGGAGATGCATAGTGGCTGAGATGAGCTTTATTGGTGATAGGTTGAAGAAAAATTTAGATGGCTGGATGGGGGGAGCTTTATCCCTAGGAGGGAGACATGTTAAAATCACTGCTTGTGTATCCAGTGTGGTTGTTTACCCTATGACTATGTTTCTTTTACATAAGTCAAATGTGGAAGAAATTGAGAAACAGACTAGAGCTTTCTTTTGGTATGGGAAGGTGGGGAAGAAGAAATATCATCTGGTTAAATGGAAATATGTGTGTAGGCCCAGGAAAAAGGGTGGACTGGGGATTAAAAACATTAGGCTTTTTAACATTTGCTTGTTGTGTAAGTGGTGGTGGTGCCTCGAAGCTGAGGAAGGTCCATGGCAAGTGTTTGTAAGAAAAAAATATTTGAAGAAAGGTGGGATCAGTAATATGAAACACAGACAGAGTGATTCTCCATGTTGGCATGATTTGATTAAGATTAGGGATTTCTATTTGGCTGGTAGGAGAATGAGGATTGGTAACGGGGAGTTGACTGATTTCTGGCATGATGCTTGGTGCTTGGACACACCCTTGAAAGATAGGTTCCCTGATTTATTTGATATTTGTCAGAACCAAATAATCACGGTGGAAGACATGGAAAAAAAAGGGTGGAGTCTCTCTTTTAGGAGATGGCTGGATACTGATGGGTTGAATCATCAGGAACAAATGAGAAAGTTACTGTCTGGGGTGAGTTTGAATCAGGAAAAGGACAGGCCAGTGTGGATGTGGAATAAATTTGGCAAGTTCTCTGTTAAGTCAATGTACACAGATCTGTCGAATGTTGGGATTGATAGAAGTTTTAAGCATCTGTGGAAAGCAAAAATTCCCCTGAAGATTAAAATTTGGCTGTGGCTCATCTGGCACAATGCTATTCTCACCAAAGACAACATGAGGAGGAAGAATTGGGTTGGAGATTTTACTTGCAGGTTTTGTAATGAGGATGAGAGCACTGGACACTTGTTCTTTTCGTGTGTGGCAGCTAAATACGTTTGGGGGGTGGTTGCCAGAGCTATTGGTGTCGCGAATAGACCTGGATCCTATTCCCAATATTTTTGGTGGGCTTCTCAGTATGTGGGGGTTAGTAGGAATGTGCATATTACGGTGGTAGCGGCAATCTGCTGGGCTATTTGGAAGCTCAGGAATAGGTCTTGTTTTGAAAAAAAACTCATTAACTCGCCTGTTGATTTGGTTATATATGCTTGTGTTTTCATTCGTTATTGGGCAGGGTTGCAAGGGGAGAATGACCGGGCGGTGCTGCAAGCTGGAGCGGATACTTTACAACAGAATGCGTTGGCCGATGCGGCAGCTATGGATGTGGCCCCTGTTCCTTTCCTGGGACTGCCTGCAATTCCTGGAGATCGTGCTCATGAAGCTCCGGAACTGGAAAGGGGGTGGGAGAAAAGAAGGATAACTTGAAAAAAAAGGGACTGGGCTGCGAGAAGATGGTGTTGGCATCCAGTGTTTTAGTTCCTTGGTTGTGTTTTGATATGGACTGTTCCCCACTAGCCTGAGGGCGGTGTTCTTGCGTCTCCAGCCTCCTTCTTTATTTCTGTTTAGTTTGTTTGGTGTGTAATCTGAACCTCTTGCATTTCCTTTTTGACCCCCTAGGTGGGTCAGTACTACGTCGATGTGTGTGGTTGTTGTTCTGTTGTCTGATGATAATGGAACCCGATCCCTCTTCCTGGGGGATTGTATGGAAAAAAAACCTAAACTGGATATTTCCAGTCTTTTCTTTTCTGCCAAATATATTTTATAGATTCTCTTTCAGCATTTCTTTTTCCTTTTTAAAATAATCTATCAACATCAACAGTGGCGCCATCTACATGACACATAGTCCAAAACATGTATATTCAAATACTAATACCTTTAGACTTGTACTTTGAAGTAGATCATCGTCATCAAATGATCGGCATTCTTTCAAAATCCATTCTTTAGTAATCTTTTAGTGTAGTAAACAATTCATATACATATTCTATTCATCCTTATCATGACGACTTTCATGATCAAGCTAATTTAGCTTATGAAGGTGAATCGTGAGTATAATGTTACTTTCCAAAACCCTTTTGGATGATTAGGATATCTAGCATCTCCAACCTTCGCAAATTCTCATCCAATATGAGAACATACATTATACTATCATATTGCAACCAAAACATTGTTTCAGATATCGTTATATATGCCACACATGATGGTTTCTGAAACAATTCTTTCAGCTCCTAGATAATCTCGATATTTAAATCAAGAATCATGGAGGCAAACATGATACTTTAGATACTAACACTGGAATTGTCACTCTTAATTTAATACTAATTATTAAACTTCACGGAGTAAACAAAGTTTGCAATAGGACTTTAAACTTTAGATTGACACTCAACACAATACGATACCAGTTTGTAAAGTAAACATCCAGAATTCTATAGTTCTATTATCTCAATTCAACTAAGCATAAAGTGGTGTACGAATGTCAATGACTACAACAAATTATGAAAATTCACTTTGATTTAATTTATGATAAATTGAGTTCTACTAATCCAAATTAGAAATGAACTCCCACTCAAAAACGACATCCCTCGTGTCTTTTTGGTGATTACATGAACCAAATCCACTACACCAAGTCCGATAATCATGTGAGTCGGTGTATATTCAAAGGCGAGTATCAAATGGGAATCATATCTTTCATATGACTCATGCTTAACCTATTGGTCCGTGTTCTAAGGCCATGTCTGTACATCCTAGGCTCGCCAAGTAAGAACCTTAGTATTCGCGTGTGTAACTGTCTTACAACTGAAATATGATCGTGGATCCAAGAACACCCGATCATCACGTGATGTCTTGGATCAACGAAACATAATCGATGCATACTTAAGGAAGAACACATTTTTATCTTGATATATAAATGAGGGATCATCTTATTATGCTAATAAAACTCCGAACTAGCAATATAAGATGTAACAAAACATCACATGTTAATAAGTGAAATGATATGGTTCTTGCACTTGATATCCATCATGTGCATCATGGTATGATCACTATCATACCTCTATGTGTAAGGCCAATGTCTATGGAACTTACACGTTATGTGTGTTGTAAGAGTATCGACTCATACTTCTACTTACAACATCACCATATCATGACACTAGCCTAGCAACAATCTAAACTAGATGCCTCTAATTTATCCATTGCAAGTTTTACGTGGCTTAGGGCTTTCGAAGACAGAACGTCCTTACCTACAAACATGAACCACAACGAGGATAACCAAATTGTTGACAACTCGTTGCAAATTAGATATTGACTATAGTAGGAGAGACAGACACCCGCTAGCCACTTATGCAAAACTAGTTGCATGTCAAGCGTGGAACAGGTCTCATGTGCGAGGACATGTAAAGTTTGTCCAGGCCGCTTCATCCCACTATGCCACCAATATCCAAAGTACAACTAAGAAGCAATAAAATGATCATCATCGCCCACATATACATATGTGTACTACCCGTGCAAAGCATCTACGGATAGATCTGGATCTGATGCCACTGTAGGGTTCGCAGCATAGAAAACAAAAAAATTCCTACGATGGGAACAACTATGTACCAAGATCTATCTACTAGATACAAGCAACGAGTGGATATACATCCATAGAATACATACCCTCGAAGACCGAATAGCGTTAACGAGGTTGTACTCGTGGATGATGTAGTCGAACGCTTGCCGATCTCAAGATCAAGAAGAAGTCCATCCGGTCCAGTAGGTACAGCACCATCAAGTCCAGCACCGCAAAGCAGCGGTGCACCCGTGATCGCACACACGTCCGGGTATCCTGACAACCTCTGCGCCCTCGCTCTAGTGAAGCAGCGGAAGCAACAAATCCTTCCAGAAAAAGCCACCGGGAACATGTATCTCGCTGATCCGAGACCATGGGGAAATTCTAAAGGGGGGAGAGAGATCCTTCACGAGGAGGTGTGAGATGAGAGGAGGGAGTGGGGTGCATTTTATAGGGAGAGGGGGGGCAGCCCCCTCCCATGGTGTGGCAGCCATGGAGGTTCGTACTAACTCCCACATATTCAACGATGACTTCTGTGATCGTGTGAACCTTATACGCATGTAACTCAATCCCTTTGTCTCGTGATATATTACATGTCCGAGATTCGATCATCGGTATCTTCATACCTGATCTCATTACCGACATGTACTCTTTTGTCGTTCCCGTGATATAACATTCTAGTGATCAAATCACTTTCTTCCAAGCTAACTAATGTGATATCACCGAGAGGGCCCAGAGTATATCTCTCCGTCATCGGGATGGACAAATTCCACTTTTGATCCATGAGCCTCAACATAACACCTTCGCACTGAACCCATCTTTATAGTCACCCTGTTACGGTGTGACGTTTGATGTTATCAAGATACTCTTCCGATGTTAGTGATTGACATGATCTCATGGTCTAAGGACTAAGATTACTTCGTATGATGTTATAGCAATATAAACTCAATGACCTTTATTGTAATGCTATACTTCGGATGAATGTTCATCACATCATTCCAATAATGTTGTGACCTCGTTATTAACAACATCCAATGTCCATGATCAGGAAACCTTTGATCATCTTATTAATCAATGAGCTAGTTTATAAGAGAGGCATAACTAGGAACTTCCTTTTTGTTTATTAAACACACATGTATTAAAGTTTCCGTATTAATACAATTATAGAATGCAAAATAAATTTTTATCATAAATAAGGAATACGATAATAACCACTTTATTATTGCCTCTCGGGCATATTCCCTTCAGAAGAAGCCCCCGATGCAAAAACCCTAAGTACCTGATCAATATTCCACGAAACCTTCTGTAGCCGCCGCCTCCGTCGTCCCTAGATTAGGGGGATCTGAAGTTCTTCCCGGCACCCTGCCGGAGGGGAGATCATCCCGGAGGCCTTCTCTCTGGTATGATGCGTGAGTAGTTCCACCTTGGACTATGGGTCCATGTAGTAGCTAGATGGTTGTATCTCCTCCTTTGTGCTTTCATGTATAGATCTTGTGAGCTCCGTTCGTGATCAAGATCTAATCTATTTGTAATAATGCATGTTGTGTTTGCGGGGATCCGATGGATATTGAGATTATTATGTTGGTTTGATTAATGGTTTTGTCTTTATGATTCTATCATGTCTGTGTTGTTTGTGATCTTGCATGCTCTCTGTTGTTAGTAGCTAACTTGGCCAAGTAGTTGCTAGTGACTCCAAGAAGGGGTATTTATGCTCGATAGTGGGTTCATGCCTCTAGTTTCCAAGGGAAGTGATAATAATCTCTTCGGTTGTAGATGTGATGTTGCTACTAGGGAGAAAACAACGGTCTCTTGTTCATGGAACATGTTGACTGTTTACCTTACACACTTTGCTTAAAGCAGTTATCTGTTGCTTGCAAATTAATACTGGAGGGGGTTCGGATGATAACCTGAAGGTGGACTTTTAGTCATAGATGTAGTTGGATGGCGGTCTATGTATCTTGTTGTATTGCCCAATCGAATCTCATAGGATCTTTCTAACCAGTAATTGCATTGTTATGCTTTGCTCAGTTCCTGTCAATTGCCCTGCTGTAATTTGTTTACGCTTCACGCCATGTTGTTTATCTAAGGAGAGCACCTCTAGTAAACTATGGAACCCGGTCCAACCTTTACCATTGATACATTTTCCACTGTTGCTTGTTTACTTGCTGCAAACCATTACCTTCCACACCATACGTTTAATCCTTTGTTACAAGAAACTGGTGAGCTTGACAACCTCATTGTTCGCTTGGGCAAAGTCTTGAGTTTGTGTTGTCCAGGTCTTCGCGTTGCTTGCAACACCTGTGTGACGTTTCCTTCCTCCTTCTGGTTCGATAACCTCGGTCTCTACTGAGGGAAGACTTGCTGCTGTGCTCATCACACCTTGCTCTTGGGGTTTCCAACGAAGTGCTCCCACGTCAAGCACCAGTCGAATCCGTTGAAGAATCTGGTAGAATGCAGTCGACGTGGCTGCAGAAACATGAAGAATTGTGAAGTACTTGTATCTTGTAAAGAATAATTGCTTGTTGGCTTGTAAGGTAAAATTCTGGTGCCCATCGAGTCAACACTTTTGTACTGTATGCTAGGACTTTTCATTAGCCTGATTACCCTTAGTCTCAGTACCTTGCTGAGGTACTCGAAGTTCAAGGATTCAACGATCAGGCAGAATCAGCTACTCGGGCTATCGCGTATGAGGTGCTCGAGTGCGTAGAGTTAATGACACATTAGGTTACTTGAAGAAGGCATAGTCCCAGAGTGTATCGAGTGTGAGTTAAAAAAGAATCAGCTCTAAGTAGATGAAAACTTAGCTTTATTGGTAATCACCGTGGAAGGAGTCGACGCGACGGCGGGTCACTGGAGCTGACGCGACCAGTGGGTCGCGGTCGTGGGAGTCAAAGATTTTAGTGGGTCATCGCGGTCAAGAACTGCAACGGCTCGTGGTCAAGAGAGCTGATACGACCGGTCATGGTCGCGAGAGCCGATACAACCGGAGGGTCGCAGGAGCAGATGCAATCGGTGTATCGCGGAAGTCGATGTAACCTGCGGGTCACCGCACCCGAAGATTATAGTGGATCACCATAGTCGAAGACCGCAAAAATTCACCGACGGACGAGGGAGCCTCGAGTCACCGAAGCCGGAGACCGTAGCGGGTTGCTGATAAGTCAGAAACGTATCTATAATTTTTGATGTTCCATGCTTGTTTAGTATCTACTTTGTTATGTTTTGTCTACACTTTGAGGTATTTTTATACACTTTCTGGAACTAACCTATTGACAAGATGTCACAGTGCGAGTTGCCTGTTTTCTGCTGTTTTTGGTTTCAGACAGCTAAAAAATAAATATTCTCGGAATTGGACGGGACAAAAGCCAAAGTTCATATTTTCCCTGAACAATACGGAAAATCAAAGACGAGACGGAGGAGGACACCAGGGTTGTCACACCCTAGGTGGGCATGGGGCCCACCATGGCCGCGCCCACATGGGGTGTGGGCCCCTGGCCCTCCACCGACCTTGCCTACTTCACCTATAAGAAGCCTTCGACCCAGAAACCCTAAATAATCGACCAGAAAGCCACAAAAAGTCCCACAGCACCGCCGCCACCGAAGGGGAGATTCGGGGGACAGAAAGTCTCTGTTCCAGCACCCTGCCGGGACGAGGAAGTGCCCCTAGAGCCATATCCATCAATCTCCACCACCATCTCCATCGCTGTTGCTGATTCCCATGATGAGGAGGGAGTAGTTCTTTCTCGAGGCTAAGGGCTATACCGGTAGCTATGTGTTCATCTCTCTCTATGCATGATCTTATGGTCATGAGCTTTGTAATCAAGTAGATCTACTCTGCTACTTAATTTTTAATAGATCTCTAGCTCTCCCCATGTGTGTGAAAGTGACAGCGTGCATGCCATGGTGGCACTTAGGCTAGAGTCTACATAAATACTCATCGTGCTTTAATAGATCTATACTTTTCCCCGCGTGTGTGAAAGTGATAGTGTGCACACCATGTGTGTCATTTAAGCTAGGTTATATACATATTTATCATGAGTTATATTTGGAGTTGGATGTATTTATGAAATTGTGGTGTTTGTTGGAACCATCTAGCGCTCAAGGTGACAGTGTGGGGTTATCTAGATTGGGGAAAGCGGACTTTGAGGTGTGCTTTTATAGCCCTACCATGGATTAGAGTGTCCAACCGGAGAGTAGTATCATGAAGAGAATATTTATATGAGAGAGTGTTCACTAGTGAAAGTATGATCCCTAGGCCTTATTTCTAAACATTGAAACACCGTTCGAAACTAGATCCATTGCATGTTTGCTTGCTTCCAGTCTCTTCCACACCGTCAAGCTCTTTTCTGGCACTGTTGTTGAAAGTACAAAGGAAGTCACCTAGAGGGGGGTGAATAGGATTTTAAAATAATTACGGCTTAGGCTCAAGTAAATGCGGAATAAAACTAACTTTTTAATTTATTGAGCATAAAACCTAGCCACTAAGTGAAGGGAATATGCCCAAGAGGCAATAATAAAGTGGTTATTATCGTATTCCTTATTTATGATAAATGTTTATTTTACATGCTATAATTGTATTAATACGGAAACGTTAATACATGTGTGTTTAATAAAGAAAAAGGAAGTTCCTAGTTATGCCTCTCTTATAAACTAGCTCGTTGATTAACAAGATGATCAAAGGTTTCCTGATCATGGACATTGGATGTTGTTAATAACGAGGTCACAACATTAGTGTAATGATGTGATGAACAATCATCCGAATTATAGCATTACGATCAAAGTCATTGAGTTTATATTGCTATAACAACTTACGAAGTGATCCTAATCCTTAGACCATGAGATCATGTCAATCACTAACACCGGAAGAGTTTCTTGATAACATCAAACGACACACCGTAATAGGGTGATTATAAAGATGGATTCAGAACTACTAAAGTTTTATGTTTAGGCCCATGGATCGAGAGTGGAATTTGTTCATCCCGATGACGGATAGATATGCTCTAGGCCCTCTCGGTGATATCACATTGATTAGCTTGCAAGCAAGTGATTTGATCACTAGAATGTTATATCACGGGAACGAGAAAAGAGTACATGTCAGTAAGGAGATCAAACTAGGTATGGAGATACCGATGATCGAATCTCGGACATGTAATATATCGCGAAACAAAAGGATTAAGATACTAGCGTAAAAGGTTCCGACGATCACAAGAAAGTCATCATTGAATGTGTGGGAGTCAGTATGGGTCTCCAGATCCCGCTTCTGATTATTGATCTGAGAGGGGTCTCAATCATGTCCGCATTATTCGTGAACCATAGGGTGACACACTTAAGAGACACCGACATCCATTTGGAGCAAAAGTTTCATGCTGAAAAGAATAACAAGCGCGGGAATTTATTTCACTAGATACCGAAACGGGTTTTCGGGTGAAATTGCAGAAAGTGTTTCTGCATGTGAAATGAAATACTAGCAAGGGGTTATATGTGAATGTTTGTCATTAAAGTAATTGACAAAATTCTGAATAAATAAAAGGAGTTTTATTTAATGAGAGTTTGCATTAAATTTGGTGGAAATTTAATGGGAATTTGAGTGGGTTTTTGAGTGGAGGGAATTGAAAGGCATTTGAGTGAGTGGAGTGTCCACCCACATGAATGTGGAAGAGGTGGGGGCAGCCCCATGGCTGGGCGCATGTCCCCTTGGGTGCCCCCCTCTCCCTATAAAAGGAGCCCCCTCCCTCTCTCTCACACACACCTCCTCGTGAAGGATCTCTCTCCCCCGCTAGAATTTATCCCCCATGGTCTCGGACTAGCGAGATACATGTTCCCGGTGGCTATTCGGCAAGAAAGAGTTGTTCTTATGCTGCATCTCTGGATCGAGGAGGCGGAGGTTGCTCGGTGCCTCGAACGTGTGTGCGAGCACGGATGCGCTGTTGTTTTGCGGCGCTAGGACTTCCTCTCGATCTTGAGATCGACAAGAGATCATCTACATCAACCACGAGTTTGGACTCGTTAAGATTTGTCGGTCTTCAAGGGTATGTTCTCTATGGATATACATCCGCCCGTTCTTTGTATCTAGTAGATAGATCTTGGTACATAGTTGTTCCCATCGTAGGAAATTTTTTGTTTTCTATGCTGTGAACCCTACAGTGGTATCAGAGCCGGATCTATGCGTAGATACTTTGCACGGGTAGTACACATATGAGTATGTGGGCGATGATGATCATTTTATTGCTTCTTAGTTGTACTTTGGATATTGGTGGCATAGTGGGATGAAGCGGCCCGGACAAACTTTACATGTCCTCGCACATGAGACCTGTTCCACGCTTGACATGCAACTAGTTTTGCATAAGTGGCTAGCGGGTGTCTGTCTCTCCTACTATAGTCAATATCTAATTTGCAACGAGTTGTCAACAATTTGGTTATCCTTGTTGTGGTTCATGTTCGTAGGTAAGAACGGTTCTATCTTTGAAAGCCCTAAGCCACGTAAAACTTGCAATGGATAAATTAGAGGCGTCTAGTTTAGATTGTTGCTGGGCTAGTGTTATGATATGGTGATGTTGTAAGTAGAAGTATAAGATGATACTCTCACAACACACATAATGTGTAGGTTCCATAGACCTTGGCCTTACACATATAGGTATGATAGAGATCATACCACGGTGCACATGATGGAGATCATATGCGGAAACCATATCATTTCACTTATTAACATGTGATGTTTGATTGCATCTTATATTGCTTGTTTGGCGTTTTATTAGCATAATAAGATGATCCCTCATTTAGATATCAAGATAAAAATGTGTTCTTCCTTAAGTATGCGCCGACAATGTTTCGTCGCTTCAAGACATCACGTGATGATCGGGTGTACTTGAATCCACGAGCATATCTCGGGTGTAAGACAATTACACACGCGAATACTAAGGTTCTTACTTGGCGAGCCTAGCATGTACAGACATGGCCTCGGAACACGGACCTAAAGGTTAAACATGAGTCATATGGAAGATATGATGCCCATTTGATGCTCGCCTTTGAAGCTACACCGACTCACGTGATGATCGGACTTGGTGTAGTGGATTTGGTTCATGTAATCACCAAAAAGACACGAGGGATGTTGTTTTTTTTGTGGGAGTTAATTTCTAATTTGGATTAGTAGAACTCAATTTATCATAAATTAAATCAAAGTGAATTTGCATAATTTGTTGTAGTCATTGGCATTCGTTCACCACCTTATGCATAGTTGTAATTGAGATAATAGAACTATAGAATTCTGGATATATATATACTTTACGAACTGATATCGTATTGTGTTGAGTGTCAATCTAAAGTTTAAAGTCCTATTGCAAACTTTCAGCAAACTCTATTTACTCCGTGAAATTTAATAATTGGTATTAAATCGAGAGTAACAATTCCAGTGTTAGTATCTTAAGTATCATGTTTGCCTCCATGATTCTTGATTGTTTTAATATCAAGTTTATCTAGGAGCTGAAAGAATTGTTTCAGAAACCATCATGCGTGGCAGATATAACGATATCTGAAACAATGTTTTGGTTGCAATATGATAGAGTATAATATATGTTCTCATATTGGATGAGAATTTACGAAGGTTGGAGATGCTAAACATCCTAATAATCCAAAAGGGTTTTGGAAAGTAATGTTATACTCACGATTCGCCTTTATAAGCTACAGTAGCGTGATCATGAAAGTCGTCATGATAAGGATGAATATAATATGTATGTAAAGTGTTTACTACACTAAAAGATTACTAAAGAATGGATTTTGAAAGAATACCGATCATTTTGATGATGGTGATCTACTTGAAAGTGCAAGTCCAAAGGTATTATTATTTGAATATACACGCTTTGGACTATGTGTCATGCATATGGAACCACTTTTGATGTTGATAGATTCTTTTAAAAGGAAAAGGAAATGCTGAAAAAGAATCTATAAAATATATTTGGCAGAAAAGAAAAGATTGGAAATATCCAATTTAGGTATATGGATGATATACATGTTATGGTTGTATTCTTTGCTTGTTAAACAATGTGGTTCTTGGGTATTGGATACCGAATTGGTTGGTATGAAATTTCATACAGAACGACGCAATTCATGAACAACAATGGCCTAAGTAACTAGCAAGAGAATATGTGATGATGTTCATCGAAAACAAACAAACTGTTGTTTGTATTTCTCATTGACATCAAAGCTTGACTTCAAGATTTGTTTTAATAATTGTTATTTAAATCAGGTATTATGAGAACAAAGGTTGTTCAAATAATTACCATATTCCATTTAAGATGGATGATTTACAAATCTAGTTGGAGAAATCACACCCATAAAGCCTAATGCTAAAATGTCGCAAGACAAATGATTGGAAGATGACTTACGAAGTGACATCGCCGTTTAAATTATATTGGAAACAAAACATGAAGAAACTCCATTTTCATCGATTTTTGGAGTCTTCGATTTGATCAAGTGACGCTTGTGAGTCTTTCCTCGGGATAATTAAAACTTCGTTCAAAAGCCAAAGAAGAACAAACGACTAAAATATTGGAATTTATACATATCGATGTATGTAGTCCATTATGTGTAGTCGTAAGCGATGGGTTTCAACTTCATATACTTTCTCCAGAAATTTGAGTGAATATTCACTTAATGAGAAAGAAGTGTGAAATATTTGAAAATGTTCAAAGACTTTCAAGATGAAGTGAAAATCATTGTGACAAGAAAATAAATGGTTTATGATTTTATCATAAGGGATTTATTTGAGTTACAAGTGTAACAAGAAAAATAAATGAATTATGATTTTATCATAAAGGGATTTATTTGAGTTGCAAGTTTAGCAAAACACCTAGATTTACATCTCCCAAAACACCATAGGAGTATGGAGTGTTTGAGATTTGTAATGAAACCTTGTTTAACATGGTTGGATCAAAGGTGTTATTTATAAAACTGCCATTGTGTTTTAAAAGATTAAAAGCTTTAGGGACTACCACTTTTACACTGAAAAGAGCTCCATCTAGATCCGTTGAAATGACACCGTGGAAGTTATGGTTTGGGGTAAAACCCAAGTTGTCATTTCTTAAATTTTGGTATGCTAAACATAAGTAAGATGTTTACAACCAAAGTCGGATGAGCATGTCTTTGTTGGTTATTTCTAATAACAATTGGTTATTCCTCCATAACACCAAGGACAAAAGGGTTTGTCACTTGAAATGTGATGTTTCTTGAAGAAAGAATGTTTCATAAAAGTTAAGTGGGAGGACAATAGAACTTTGATAAGGTTAACGAACCTTAGCTAAATGTGCTGAGTTGCGCAGCACCGGAAATCATTCTGGAAGCTGCCATAATGCTCATAGCTTATGTGCCTCAAAGGTTGTGGTCACGGAGATCTAAGTTCTTATTGAACCAAGTCGGTCGGATAAACAATCAAATGCTAAGATTTGAGAGTAAATCATTATTGTTTGGCAATGATGAACCGACTACATGCAAAGAAGCGATGATGGGCCCTGACTCCATCAAATGGCTTGAAGCCATAAAATCCGTGATAGTTCCATATACGAGAAATCAAGTTTTGAACTTGGAAGACCCTCCGGAAAGGTGTAAAAACCTATCGGTTGTATTTGGATCTATAAAGAAACAGACATGGATGTTTCACATCTATGAAATAGTCGACACGTCGTAAAGTATTTTATGGCAATGTTCAAGGAGTTGACTATGACAAGATTTGATCTTTCATAGCGATATTTAGTCTAGACGGATTAAAGTAGCAACCACTACATATAATTTGGTATATGGTAGATGAATAAACAAAACAAAATTCTTCTAATAGAATGGTTACCTAGGACGTGTACATGACACGGTCCAAAGGGTTTTGTTAAAATTCAAAGGATGCTAAAAGGGCATGCAAACTTCAATGGTTGAAGTAAGCATCGCGGAGTTGGAATCTTCACCTTAATGAAAAGGAGTTTTCATCAGGAGACGATGAAGATGCTTGCATTTGCAAGAAATTAAGTGGGAGCGCTGAGACATATTTCTAATACATTATATGGATGACATCTTGTTGATTAGAAATGATGTATCTTTTATTGACAAAGGTTAAGAATTTCATTTCGATGAAATACTTAGGCAAAACCCGAATATTTAGCGTGAATGTCTATAGTGGATAGACTGTGACACCAATATGGTTGTGCCAAACGTACATATATGAGATATTGAAGGAGTTCAATATAGAAACGACAAGAAACAGTTCTTGTTGCATGGAAAGGAATTGAATCAAGATTCAAGTGTATCAACACTTGATAAGTGAAACAAGATTCAAGTGCTTTGAAACTTGATGAGTGAAATCATGAGAATGTTTTGATCAATCATACCATGATATGTACACATCTAGATATGTCCTATGCTCTAAGTGTTATGATCATATACCAGAATGAATCATAAAATGATCATTGGACGATAGTGAGGATATTCTTATGATCTTTTTGAAAGAACTAAGAATATATTTGTGTAGAGGTGACAAACAATTACAAATAGTTCATTGTAAAGCGTTACATTGATACTAGGTTTGTCACAAGATACAAATTAAGTTTATCTCAATTTAAACTATGGGTGGCACAATGTAATGGAAAGGAGATTCTATGATGGATTTGGATGAAATCCATAGTTAAGACATTGTGACGAATACTACAAAAAAAGGCTAAGTATATGACTGCTATAGTAGCAGCAAAGGAGGGAATTTGTGTCAAGTAGTTTGAAATCAAACTAAGGTGTGGTTCCCAACGGGCTAACACTAAAGATATATTGTATGACAATAGTATCGACATGGTTTAACCCCAAGGAACTAAAGGTCTCACCGAAAGACCAAATTTATACAATGCCATCTCATTGGAGAATGAGTGATGCGTGGAGACGCAAAGATATGAAAATACACACGGACCTGAAAGTGTCAGATCCGTAGATTATGTTAACCACTTGCAATTGCGTATATGGAACACCAGAAAGCCATAGGTGTTCAATACGCAAAGTTTTCAAACTAGATTATTGTCTCTAGTGCAAGTGGGAGACTGAAGGGAATATGCCCGAGAGGCAATAATAAAGTGGTTATTATCGTATTCCTTATTTATGATAAATGTTTATTTTACATGCTATAATTGTATTAATACGAAAACGTTAATACATGTGTGTTTAATAAACAAAAAGGAAGTTCCTAGTTATGCCTCTCTTATAAACTAGCTCGTTGATTAACAAGATGATCAAAGGTTTCCTGATCATGGACATTGGATGTTGTTAATAACAAGGTCACAACATTAGTGTAATGATGTGATGAACAATCATTCGAAGTATAGCATTACGATCAAAGTCATTGAGTTTATATTGCTATAACAACTTACGAAGTGATCCTAATCCTTAGACCATGAGATCATGTCAATCACTAACACCGGAAGAGTTTCTTGATAACATCTAGGTATGGAGATAACGATGATCGAACCTCGGACATGTAATATATCGCGAAACAAAAGGATTAAGATACTAGCGTAAAAGGTTCCGACGATCACAAGAAAGTCATCGTTGAATGTGTGGGAGTCAGTATGGGTCTCCAGATCTCGCTTCTGATTATTGATCTGAGAGGGGTCTCGATCATGTCCGCATTATTTGCGAACCGTAGGGTGACACACTTAAGAGACATCGACATCCATTTGGAGCAGAAGTTTCATGCCGAAAAGAATAACAAGCGCATGAATTTATTTCACTAGATACCGAAGCGGGTTTTCGGGTGAAATTGCAGAAAGTGTTTCTGCATGTGAAATGAAATACTAGCAAGGGGTTATATGTGAATGTTTGTCATTAAAGTAATTGACAAAATTCTGAATAAATAAAAGGAGTTTTATTTAATGAGAGTTTGCATTAAATTTGGTGGAAATTTAATGGGAATTTGAGTGGGTTTTTGAGTGGAGGGAATTGAGTGAGTGGAGTGTCCACCCACATGAATGTGGAAGAGGTGGGGGCAGCCCCATGGCTGGGCGCATGGCCCCTTGGGTGCCCCCCTCTCCCTATAAAAGGATCCCCCTCCCTCTCTCACACACACACCTCCTCGTGAAGGATCTCTCTCCCCCTCTAGAATTTATCCCCCATGGTCTCGGACTAGCGAGATACATGTTCCCGGTGGCTATTCGGCAAGAAAGAGTTGTGCTTCCGCTGCATCGCTGGAGCGAGGAGGCGGAGGTTGCTTGGTGGCTCGAACGTGTGTGCGAGCACGGATGCGCTGCTGTTTTGCGGTGCTAGGACTTCCTCTCGATCTTGAGATCGGCAAGAGATCGTCTACATCAACCACGAGTTTGGACTCGTTAAGCTTTGTCGGTCTTCAAGGGTATGTTCTCTACGGATATACATCCGCCCGTTGTTTGTATCTAGTAGGTAGATCTTGGTACATAGTTGTTCCCATCGTAGGAAAATTTTTGTTTTCTATGCTGCGAACCCTACACTAAGTTCACCTAGGTGCACCAACAACCTATGCTAAGCAATACAAGCAACAAGGTGATAGCAAGGTATAAATACTTCAAGCACGATGGCTATCACAATGTAAACTGCATAAGTAAAGGGTTCGGTTGAGATATAACCGATGGACGCGGAGAGGAAGATTTGTTTCCCGAAGTTCACTTCCAAAGAAGCTACGTCTCTGTTGGAGAGGTGCGATGGCACAATGCTCTCGGAATGCCACAAATGGCTCACCTCGAGGTGTGGTGGCTCGATGCTCACCCAATGCTACACAAGGCCTCACCCCGGATGCGGAAGCACGCAACTCACTGACGCCACAAAAGGCTCACCCTATTCTCCCAAGTGAGCACCACAAAAGGCGGGCACTTGCTCCACTATGGGACGCTTGAGGGCGGTCACCAAACCCGTACAAGATTGGGGCTAACTCCACAACTCAATTGGAGGCTCCCAACAACAAAGCCACAAAAGGCCAACAATGCCACAAAAGGCCAACAATGCCACAAAAGGCTACAAGACCACAAAAGTTCAACAAGACCACAAAAGGTCAACAACCCAACCACACAACCGTCTAGGGTTCCAAGGAACCCAAGAAAACAATCTCACAAGCTTGAACTCGCCGAATCTCCGAGGAGAACTCAAACCTATGCACCAAATGAAAGGGCAAGTCCTTCTCTCCCAAATTCCAACAAAGCTACAAAAGCTATTGTGGGAATAATGGAGGAAGAACACAAGAGGAGAATACAAAACTCTCCAAGATCTAGATCCCAATGATTCCTTCACAAAGAAGGGATTTGGCTTGGGGGGATTGTAGATCTAGATCTCCTCTCTCAAATCCCTCAAGAAGATGACAGAATCATAGGAAGGGAAAGGGAGAGGGGAAGATTCTTCAAGGTTAGTAATGGAGGAGATAGAGAAAGCCAAGAACCAAGAAGAAAAGCTAGTACCCACGAAGGGGAAGAGGAGCCCCTTTTAAAGGGCTCCCAGATCTGCCCGTTATGGGCAATCGCGACCCCTGGCCGGAACTTCCGGTGGGAGGCCAGAAGTTCCGGTGGCACACAGCCAACGGTCGAAAACTGTGGAGCGAGAAACTGAAAAAGCGAATCCTAGTCAGAACTTCCGCCGGTTCACCGGAACTTCCAGTGGGAGCAAAACTTCCGGTGAAAGTTCCGACAGAAGTTCCGTCAAATAGACACAACGAAAACAGAAGGTTACTGAAGTGAGCGGAACAAGAGCCGGAAATTCAACCAGAACTTTCGGCCTGAGCGGAACTTCCGGTCCCTGGCCGGAACTTCCGGTGAGAGCGAAAGTTCCGGTGGAAATTCCGACTGAAGTTCCGTCAAATAGCACACCCAAAACAGAAGGTTACTGAGCGTGAGCGGAAGAAGACCCGAAACTTCCACCGGAACTTTTGACGGCAAAAATTCCCTAGCGAAACTTCCGATGGCAAGCCGGAACTTCCGGTCAGGGAAATTTCAGAACCAGAAAACCAGAAACGCAATAACTTTTGCATCTGAACTCCAAACGGGATGAAACCAATTTTGTTGGAAAGATAACAACGAATAGAATCCAACAAAACCTTGGGAGAAAATACCATGAATATATATGTGAAGTATCCCCCAAGGTGTGGAGCCGGAAAACTCATAAGATCAAAAACCGCAATAAGATATGCAAGTGAAATCCTTAGATGATAAACTAGAGCTTGTTATGATGATGACCACAAGCTCTAGATCCTCTCATGGACAAGAACCAAATAACAACCAAGAAAGATGAGGCTATGAATGCAAAGGTTTGAGATCTCTCCGAATGATGAAAACGAGACACCCGCTTGAGAGCCCCTCTTGATAGAACGACTATCTATCCTAAACCCAGTCTCCCAACTAACAACACGAGACCGGCAAAAGAGAAGCCCTATCAAGAACATACCTTTGCCTTGAGCATCCCACTTGAACTTGATGTAGACCTTCTTGTTCTTCTATAGTGGGAACACCTTTCTTGGATGCTCTTGCTTGATGAAGATGAAGACTTGCAAATTGCTCCCCATACTCCATGGGGAAACCTCTTCTTTGAACTTGTCTTCATCATTCCATGAGCAAGAGGATGGCAAGCTTCAAGCATGAGATCTTCTAGAGATGGCGCATCGTGAGCTCGCCCTTCTTCATACCTACTTGAGGTTGATCCATCTTGATGCAACTCTTTGCACATGTCTTGATCAACCTTCAAGATCCTTCTTTCTTCATGATTCCAATGGGCACAAAGCCCTTGGACATTTCTTCATCTTCCAACCTTGAGACCAACACATGGCCCAAGCGATGCCAATGGACAAACCTACAAGTGAAACTCAATTTACACATTAGTCCATAGAGATTGTCATTAATTACCAAAACCACACATGGGGCATACATGCCCTTTCAGTTGTCTTATAATCATCCATACCACTTGTATTTCACTATCTCTTCGCCGAACTAGTGCACCTATACACCTGACAAGTGTATTGGATGTGTTGGGGACACAAGAGACTTCTTGTATCTTGATTGCAGGGTTGCTTGAGAGGGATACCTTTAACCACTTCCTCCCTGAGTTCGATAAACCTTGGGTAATTGATACGTCGGAAACGTATCTATAATTTTTGATGCTCCATGCTTGTTTACTATCTACTTTGCTTTGCTTTGTCCACACTTTGAGGTGTTTTTATATGTTTTCTGGTACTAACCTATTAACAAGTTGCCACAATTCTAGTTGCCTATTTTCTTCTGTTTTTGTTCCAGAAAGGCAGAAAATCAATATTTTCAGAATTGGACGGGACAAAAGCCAAAGTCAATATTTTACCGTGGGAAACACAAAGCCAGTATACGAGACGGAGGAGGCTCAACAGGGGGCCACACCCCCTAGCCGCATGGGTGGGCCCACCCCGTGCCTAGGGGGGGTGCTGCCGCCCTGGTGGCCCCTGCCTCGCCTCTTCACCTATAAAGTCCCTCCGATGCCAAAACCCTAGACACCCGATCAATATTCCATGAAACCGTCTATAGCCACCGCCACCATCGTCCCTAGATCGAGGGGATCTGAAGCTCTTCCCGGCACCCTGTCGGAGGGGAGATCATCCGGAGGCATTCTTCTTCATCATACCAGCCTCCCGTATGAAGCGTGAGTAGTTCCACCTTGGACTACAGGTCCATGTAGTAGCTAGATGGTTGTATCTCCTCCTCGTGCTTTCATGTATAGATCTTGTGAGCTCAGTTCATGATCAAGATCTAATCTATTTGTAATCATGCATGTTGTGTTTGCGGGGATCCAATGGATATTGAGATTACTATGTCAGATTGATTAATGGTTTTGTTTTATTGATTCGATCATGTCTGGGTTGTTTGTGATCTTGCATGCTCTCCGTTGTTAGTAGCTATCTTGGCCAAGTAGTTGCTAGTGACTCCAAGAGGGGGTATTTATGCTCAATAGTGGGTCCATGCCTCTACTTTCCAAGGGAAGTGACAGAAATCTCTACGGTTGTAGATGTGTTGTTGCCACTAGTTAGAAAACAACGGTCTCTTGTTCATGGAACAAGTGGATTGTTTAACTTACACACTTTGCTTAAAGTAGTTGTCTGTTGCTTGCAACTTAATACTGGAGGAGGTTCAGATGATAACCTGAAGGTGGACTTCTAGTCATAGATGTAGTTGGATGGCAGTCTATGTATATTGTTGTATTGCCTAATCGAATCTCATAGGATCTTTGTGTCTAGTATTGCATTGTTATGCCTTGCTCAGTATTGTTAATTGCCCTGATGTAATTTGTTTACCCAACATTCCATGTTTGTTTATCTAAGGAGAACACCTCTAGTGAACTATGGACCCTGGTCCAATCTTTACCATTGATACATCTTCCACTGTTACTATTTACTTGCTGCAAACCATCATCATCTTCCACACCATACAATTAATCCTTTGTTACAGCAACCGGTGAGATTGACAACCTCAATGTTCGTTGGGGCAAAGTCTTGAGTTTGTGTTGTGAAGGTTTCCATGTTGCTTGCAACACCTTTGAAGCGTTTCCTTCCTCCTACTGGTTCGATAACCTCGATTTCTTACTGAGGGAAAACTTGCTGTTGTGCTGCATCATACCTTGCTCTTGGGGTTTCCCGATGAAGTGCTCCACATCAACGCAACACCATCAGTAATCCACTTAAGGGAAACTTGCTGCTATTCTACAAACCTCTGCACTTGGAGGCCCAACAACTGTCTACAAGAATAGAAGTGTGTAGACATCAAGCTATTTTCTGGCCCTGTTGCTGGGGAGGTAAGGTAAAAGGTACTCACATCCTCCGGTGTGAGTGCTCGAAGTTATTACCTTTACATTCTACAGTTTTTCCTTTTTGTTTCTTGTTTTCACTAGTTAGGCTTAATGGAAAACAACAACAAAATTAGAGAGCTTTATAGTATTTATCTTGAAGAGAAAATTAAAAAACCTATGGAACTTTATTTGCATGCTAATAGCAATGTTATTAGTATGAATTCTTTGAACACCATTATTGCTAATGCTATCGAAACGTCTAAGCTTGGGGAAGCTAGTTTTTATGAAAATGATCTTTTTAGTCCCCAAGCTTTGGAAGATAGCTATTCTATTGCTTATGATGATACCAAACCTCCAATATATGATGATTACAATGATGAATATGATATTTTAAGTCCACCTACCATTGAGGAGGAAATTAATTGTGATTATAATATGCCTCCTATATTTGATGATTATGGTGATAAGAATAATAATGATAGCTATCTTGTTGAATTTGCTCCCACAACAATTAATAAGAATGACTATGATTATGTGGAGAGTAATAATTATTTTATGCATGTGGCTCATGATAAGAATGTTTTATGTGATAGTTATATTGTTAATTTTATTCATGATTCTACTGAAATTTATTATGAGAGAGGGAAACATGGTCTTATGTATCTCAATAATATTAAGTTTCCCCTCTTTATGTTGAAAATCTTGAAGTTGCACTTGTTTTGCTTTCCTATGCTTGTTGCTTTGTGCTTTCATGACTTGTTTCTTTACAAGACTCCTATGCATAGGAAGTGGGTTAGACTTAAATGTGTTTTGAATTTGCTTCTTGATGCTCTCTTTTACTTCAATTTATATTTTTATGTGAGCATCTTCTCAAACTATCAAGCCTAATTTAAAGGCATTAAAGAAAAGTACTTATTGGGAGATAACCCAAAAGTTTTATTGAGTCTTGGAAGTTATTAATTTTGTAATAACCTCTCCTTATCATTTTTGTTTGCTTTTTGTGCCAAGAATGACCTCTAATGAGAGGGAAGTAAGATTTGGGGAGTTGTTGTCCCGAAATAGATTTTTGTGCTCCACCATAAAAATTCGTGAGGTACCTCTGTAAGTCTGATTGAGATGATATTTTATGAATAAATGCCCCAGTATGTTAGATAACTTTCTGTCACATCCCAAGATTTTCCAAATCTTGTAATGTGAAAAATAAATAAACAAAATAAACAATTGTTGATTTTTAGGGTGAGAAGAAACTTTTGATTCCAATTGGAAACATCAAAACCTATTTTGATTAAATAAAATTTTAAAAGATAAACAATTAATAAAGAAGTTTTAATAATTGGAATCCCTAATTTTGAATCTTTTAATAAAAATATTTGGTTTCCAAAAGAAAAGGTAGAATTATAAATAAGGATTATTTTATAGAGCCAAATTAAATCCTGGCCAAGCTTTTGAAATAAAATATTTCTATTTGATAAAAAGAGTAAAGGTTTATTTAAATAAAAATAATGAGGATTTATTAATATCCAATTTTAATAAAGTAAAGGCTTTTCCCTTTTTTAAATAAACACTAAAACTTGTTAATTTATTTTAAATAAGATTTCCAAGTGTTTTAGCTTTTCAAATGAAACCTACTAAAAAGATTTTGGTATTATTTAGTTTTCAAAAAGAGTTTTAAAATAAATTAAAACCTATTTGAATTAAAGACTATGGTCTATTTATTTAATTAATAATAGATCTTAAAAGAATAAAAGAATTATTTTATTTTGGACTTTGAAATAAGTTGATAAACAGACTTAAACTCACCCAAAGTTTGGTGGTGATTTGAATTCAAATGGAGATTGAAACATATTATCAAATCTTATTTAATTAATACTAGAGCCTAATTTAAATAATTAAAAGACCCCAAAAAGAATAAAGTTTTATTCCAAAATTGACTTCAGATTATATTACTAATCAGTATTTAAACCTACACAAATTATGGTTGAGGTTTGAAATCAAATTGAGGTTTGAATTAATTAAACAAAACCAAAACAGATTAATAGAAAATGGAAAAAGGAAAAACAGCCGGATCAAAAAAAATGGAAACAAACCCAGCCCAGCCCAGCTAGCCCACTAAGTCCCAGCAACGTTTTTCCTCACCGCAGACAGAACCCGCGAGGACACTGACCGATGGACCCCACAGCCAGGTCATCATCTTCTTCACCCCGCGTTGAACACGCCTGGCACTTTCTGCCGTTGATTTGCTCGGATGAATTCGCGTAAATGGCACAGTTAATCCTCCCCCTGACCATGCCTTCTTAATCGCCAGCATCCCCTCTCCATTTCCCCCAGACGCCACACCACCGGAGCCCCCAGGCTGTCCCCAATTCCCCATGCATCGCCCTCTGCTCCGGCGAGCTTCGCGAGCGATTCCGGCCAGTCGACATCGCCCCTCGCCTCCTCGAGCACACAAGCGTGACCCCCAGACCCTGGCGCACCTCTCTGCATCCTTAGCTCGCTAGCGCGTGCCCCTCATCGTCGTCAAGGACAACACCATCTCGCCACCGATGACCGCATCCACTCCGGCGAGCTACTGACTCCAAACCCATGCGCCCCTCGTGTTCTGGTGAGTACCTCTACAACCCTCGAGACCGTGCACATCCTCCTGATACCTTTCCTCGCTTGCTTGCATCCCAGGCGCTCGTCTTCGACCACGACCGTGCGCACCCGACGGCAGCAAGAACTCCGGTGAGCGATTCAGACCATCCTCGTGCGCCCCTAGACGAGCTATCACCACGTTGAGCTTCAGCATCACTCCACGAACCTGGTGAGACACTCCCTTTCCTCCCTTGCTTCCTGCATCACCGGCAATGCCACCGCCAGGCCGCTCCGCCGCCAGTCACCACCGCCAGCGTCGCCCATCTCTAGCAAGCTTGCTGTACACCGTGCGATTACGATCCAATGGCTAGGATAGAATCTAACCGAAGGGGTAAGTAGTGCCTCTGAGCCGTGCGATGTTACTTAGATCCAACAGCTCGCATCTGTCGATCCGCACGAAGCGGTGCAGACCAATCACAGCACGACGCGTGGCCCTGTTCGTTTGATTAAAAATAGAATTGATCTATTAGATGTTCCAATTTGAAAAATTCATAACTTTCAAATCACACGTCCAAATTTTGCAAATTTTATATCAATGGATTCATCAAAACAAGTACTTTCTGACCATGCACTTTGTTTAGTAAAATGCTTGTGTTAAATTGATTGTTTTTACAGAAACTTGTGTATGCATGTTTAGAATATAAAAATTGTTCTAAAATGATTTTTGAGATAAAATATTGGGAAAATGGTTTGTTTTGAAACTACTGACCATATGAATCAATTTGTGGTTTCAAAAATATATTTGATGAAGCAAAAGAATAAACTTTTGATTTAAACCATTTCTAGTCAAATAAAAGTAATGTTTATTTATTAAAAATGCTTTTGGGAGAAAATCTTTGGGAAATGTTTTGGAATAAACTCTCTAACCCCAAGCACCAAGTTTTATGATTTAAAAATGTATTTGGTGAAACACATAAAATAGTTGTTTTTGCTAAAGGCATTTTCAACCACATAAAATATTGATTTTGTTCAAAAATGGTTTATAGGTGAAATCTTTTGCAAATAGTTTTTCCACTTTATAAAATGACCAATAAGTGTTTTATAATGTTTATAACCTATTATAAACCACTTTTGTAAATAAAACAAAGTTTGGCATGCTTGCATGCATTGTTTTGTTTCTATTATTTTATGTGATGTTTTGCTTGAATGGTAGATTGAAATATTGCTTGCTTGATTGAATTATAGTGAAATTTGAAGAGTGTGAACATTTCAAGATCAAGGAGTGAACTTATATTCTCTACCAAAAAGGCAAGTGATGCGTCATACTTTTGTCCCATTATTTTCACTATGCATTAGTGATATTTCTAAGTAGGACTTGCATGGACTTTTTGCTAAGTATAAACTATGCCATGGGAAATCCTAGTAGATGAAACCTTAGTAGAATTTCCTAAGTTAAGATTCCTACTACTATCATGCTTAGCTTAGCTAGTAGAAAACAAGGGTGGAATATATATTCATGCTATGGAATATTTCTAAGTTTGTGGACTTGTGTTTTGTTAATAAAACAACTAAGTGAATGAATCACCTGGGTGGAATGGAAGGAATGGTTTGTGTTGAGTGGTTCACAAGGCCCATTTCTATGGTTTACCTTGTGTATCTCACTTGTGGATGGCCACCTAGGAACAAAGAGATTTGAGATGTCAAATGTTGAGAAGCTTCAAGTGCAGCCACTTGGCATTATAGGCTCTGCCTGGATCATACAGGTTGCAATAACTTAGCCAAATGGACAGTTGGTGCTAGGGGATGATAGGTTGGAACGCGTCCATTCTGGTCTAAGGGAAGGCTTCTGAAAGATCTTGTCTTGGTGAAACCAAGTCTTGTAGGGAAAGTGCACCACCTCTGCAGAGTGTAAAATCTAAGTACTTAGCCATGTCCCTGGTAAAGGACAATTTGAGCATCAAGACATGGAAGCTATCAAGAATCTCCTCATCACAATTTCTAAGTTAAAAACTTGTGGTTGAACAAGGGTTGAAGGATCACCAATTTCTATTGGGAGATCCCTTGGGTCTTTTTGTCAAGCAAAAACTTAGTGTTTTCAAATGATAAGGAAAATCTATTTTGAGCAAAGCAAGCCTAAGCTCCACTTAGCCAAATGCATATAGATGATAGACTCCACTATACTACCATAGTATCACTTGTCAATACAATTCAAATGTATTGACCCTTGTGGCTGTAACTCGTTATGTTGCAGGTTTGTTTGATATTAGTGAAGTTTAATGATTAGGATTACAAGTCTACAACCAACATGTCTGCCTGTGGCACTTTGAAGATGAAGGACCCCATGCTATTGTTGTATTCTGCTGCATTGTAATGAGATAGCAAATGAGCTATGTAAGATGTAATAAATTATGTTATTCCTGGTTATAAAGTTGTATTATGACCTTTGTTTCTTGATATTACATCTTAACTGTGGATGCTAGCTATTGATCCAGAGACTAGCATTATAAACACAGGGATCTCTACCTTAATAAAGGTTGGGAAACTTACACTTTCGTTAGCTCAACAATTTTTTATTTGAGCAACATAAGGTCTTCTAAAAAATCGGTTTCTACCTGCTGGTCTGTTTTGACAAATTTCTGCCATTATTTGCATTTGCTTCTTATTGATTCCTTTTTGGGTTCTTTTTGGGAAATTGTGCTTTTTGAGGTAATTCCTACAGTAGCTTGTGTTTTTAGTGAAAGATCTGCTGTTAGAAAGCTAAACCCAAAGGTCTATTATCTTTTGAATACACTAATGTTGCTAATGAAGATTGTGTGAGTTTTGTATGAAGGAAAATTTTCAGGTGTAAGGGAAGAATGATGTATGAGATGAAGAATGGACAAAAGCTCAAGCTTGGGGATGCCACCCCGTTTCACCCCAAGAAATATTCAAGAGGTACAAGCGTCAAAGCTTGGGGATGCCCAAGGCATCCCCTTCTTCATCGATAAAAATCTCAGGCCTTTCTCTCTGTTTTTATTGTTTCATGCACTGTTGTATTGTTCTTGCAGCGTCTTTGTTTTTTTTTTTAGTTTTAGTTTGCTTGAATAAGTTGGTTGGATCCCAGCACACTTCTTTTGGAGAGAGACACACTCTGTTTTCATTGCCTAGAACACTCTAGTTTTCATTCTTATTGTTTTGTGAGTGTTCTCTTTTGCTAGCACTATGTTTGGCCTTAGTTTTCTTGTGCTTTTAGCTTAGAACTTATTAGTTCTTCTTTGTGGATTTGTGAGACAAACTCACTGATCTTTATTGATTATTATCCTTGTGAGTTGTTTCAAATAAGTTGATTGGTGTTAGAAAAGAGTAGGAAGCTTCGTGCTTAAGTGGTAAAAAAGGAGCTTGCTTGGACTGTGACTTAGACTTTCTCATGTAATGCTAGATGTTATTTTGACCTTATGCTTAGTGATTACTGCTGTAGCATGACTTGTTCCAAACAATTAGGATTGCTTAATGTGCCTTGAAAGAATCATGCATTATTTTAGCATACAAAAGCATAGTATTGTGGTATTTTCCTTTGATGCTTTGTTTGGGTTGACTTGGCACATGCTCACACCATGTTATGACTATGAACAAATCACCATAGCCTCTATGACCATTTAGTTTTTGACTTGTGGTACCACTTTATGCTTTGATCAGTAATGTTTTGTCGCTCTGCATGATTATGGCCATTATTGCTCTCTTAGTTGGTCGCTCCCAGTCTTTTGCTAGCCTCCACTTGTATGAGTAAGCTCTACTCATTCATCCAACTCCCAAGAAATCAAGTTATTCCAAAGTGTCTGCTATAAATTCCTATGCATGGTGTGTTACACCATTCCAAGTATATTCTTGTTTTCATCTATCTTCCAATTAAAAAGTATTTTGTTATGTGAAAGTTAGTGATTAAAGCTCTCACAAACTTGATGGAACACTTTATTTTTCTTGCCCCTAATAAACTTGAACCATTGTGTCATCCATGTTGTATATGATTGCACTTATACGTTGGGAATTAGCAGAACCGTACTGTCACGGGGAACACTTTCAACATTGCACCTGTACACTGTACCTAGTTGATATCATGATCTTTTGTTTATGGATATCGTCAATGTGAAATAAAAGGGGAGCTTGTAAGTCCATGGAATTATGTATGTGTGTTATAGAAACTCCTGGGGCGCTAGCCTAAGCCATGCCTAATCATGGTGGAAACTTGCAGCATCACCATAGTGAGCAATCTATGAAGCTTTCTTCTTATAAAAAAGAGACATATTGGATAGTTTAAAGGGAGAAAAACGCACCATTTTGATTATGGGATAGCTCCTATATCCTGTGCAAGGGGTACCCCGTTAGCGGTTCTCTTACACATGTACTTACTATGATAAGAACTTACAAGTGATTTAAGTTGAGTAGCATGAGGTGTGGCCCTCGTATTCAAGGGACATGAGATTGCCAACTTATAGTTTGTCAAGCATATACTCCATAGTTTGTTCACTTTAACCTTAATCACTTCACGATGCTTATGATAGGGCAATGAGGGCTGAAAGCTAACAAGTACCATAATTTTTGGAAGCTCTTTTTGAGACTTGAAATCCCTGCTTCCCTTATGAAGGGCCTTTCTTCCACCATTATATTGAGTCTCCACCTTCTATCCTTAGGCACCAATTAAGAGAGCATAGTTGCCATTCTTAGTTCTATGTGCATTGTCCTAAAACTTATTGATTGATGCATATTGTTGATATTACTTGTTCCTGTGCTATTTGTATCTAGTCACTCTTATGAACTTTGAAGGTGTCCTATGCATCTATTTGCTATTTCATGAGGGACAAGCTGAATGCCACTATGCTATGTTTTCTATATGTGAAACAAACAAACATCTTTCAATGCATTGTTATTCATGATCTTTGTTTGTAACCTTTCATGTTGCAACATATTTGCTATGTCTTATTGTTAGAAGTTCATCTTTCATGCTCATGTTTAGAGTTCTTTGATCCCAGCTTTCAATGCTTACAAATGGTTTGATCTTGATTTTGATGGTGCATGTCAGCTCAAAAATTATTCTTTTTATCACTTACCTACTCGAGGACGAGCAGGAGTTAAGCTTGGGGATGCTTGATACATCAGAAACATATCTATAATTTTTGATGTTCCATGCTTGTTTAGTATCTACTTTTCTATGTTTTGTCTACACTTTGAGGTATTTTTATACACTTTCTAGAACTAACCTATTGACAAGATGTCAGAGTGCCAGTTGCTTGTTTTCTGCCGTTTTTGGTTTCAGGAAGCTAAAAAATGAATATTCTTGGAATTGGACGGGACAAAAGCCAAAGTTCATATTTTTCACTGAACGATACGGAAAATCGAAGACGAGACAGAGGAGGACACCAGGGTGGTCACACCCTAGGTAGGCGCGAGGCCCACCTTGGCCGCGCCCACAGGGGGTGTGGGCCCTGTGGCCCTCCATCGACCTTGCCTCCTTCTCCTATAAGAAGCCTTCGACCCAGAAACCCTAAATAATCGACCAGAAAGCCACGAAAAGTTCCGCAGCACCGCCACCACCGAAGGGGAGATTCGGGGGACAGAAATGTTGGAGATATGCCCTAGAGGCAATAATAAATGTAGTTATTATTATATATTTGTGTTTATGATAAATGTTTACATTCATTCTATAATAGTATTAACAAGAAACATTAATACTTGTGTGATTTGTAAACTAAATTAGAGTCCCTAGTAAAGCCTCTTCATAATACTAGCTTGTTGATTAATAGATGATCATGGTTTCTTGATCATGAACATTTGAGATGTTGTTAATAACAAGATCATATCATTAGGAGAATGGTATGGTGGACATACTCCTATAGATAAGCGTAGCATAAAGATCAAGTTATTTTAATAGTTCAATTGCTATAAGCTTTCGGATACATAGTAACCTAATTCCTTCGACCATGAGATCATGCTTATCACCATCACCGGAAGGATGCTTTGATGACATCAAACACCACACCGTAGCTGGGTGGCTATAAAGGTGGCATTGAGTATTTGGAAAGTATGGGTTGAGACACATGGATCAAGAGTGGGATTTGTCCATCCATATGACGGATAGATATACTCTGGGCCCTCTCGGTGGAATGTCATCCAATTAGCTTGCAAGCATGTGACTGGCTCACAAGGGATCACATACCACAGGAACGATAAAAGAATACTTATCGGTTACGAGGTTGAACTAGGTATGCAGATATACCGACGATCAAAACCTCGGATAAGTAAACTATCGTGAGACAAAGGGAAATTGGTATCGTATGTAAGTGGTTCATTCGATCGCAAAGTAATCGTAGAAATATGTGGGAGCCATATGAATTTCCAGATTCCTCTATTGGTTATTGATCGGAGAAGTGTCTCGATCATGTCTGCATAATTCACGAACCGTAGGGAGACACACTTAAGGAATCGATGTTGTTGAGTAGTTATGGAATGATGAGTAAGAGACCGAATGTTGTTCGGAGTCTCGGATGGGATCCGAGATATCACGAGGAGATCCGGAATGGTCCGGAGAATAGGATTCATAAAAGGAAAGTCCTGTTTCAGAGTTGGGGAATGATTCCGGTGTTTTCATCGGGAATGTTCTAGAAGGTTACGGAAGGTCCGGCACTCCGGAGGGGAAATGTACATGAATGTGTTATAACAATGTGGAATGGTTGCATCATGTACTAGGTATCATGGCTGGGCAAAATAAAGGGATAAATCAAATCCTAGTTTGAAAAGTCAAACGCCAATTTGAAAAGTCAAACGACAGTTTTGCTTGGTGGAGGGAGAGTAGGAAACCTACTTGGGAGGAGTTCCTCTCCCTCCACCCGCCGGCCAAGGAGGCCGACTTAGCGGAGGACTCCCTCCCCCTTGGCCACGCCCTCCCACCTATAAAATGAGGGGCAAGGCTGCCCCTCTTCCCTACACCCAACACCACCCAAAACCCTAACCCTAGCCACCGGCCTCCTACAAGTCGCCGCCGCCCTAGGGTTTCTCCTAGCCACCGACTTGGGGCTTCCCCAAGCCCTAGTCCGCCGGCCAAGCTCCGCCCCTTGGTGCCTCTAAACCCTAGATCACCAAGGCCTCTCTCATAGTCCACCATACTCGCTCCGGCTTAAGGCGAAGCCGTGCGAGATCTCCCCTCTACTTCTGGTACCACGCCGTCGTGCTGCCGGAATCGCGAGGAGAGTGCTACAACCTCCGCTGCCTGCTGGAACAAGGGAGAGGAAGGTCTTCATCAAGTACCGAACGTGTGACCGACTGAGGAAGCGCTGCTAGCACGCAGCGCCGGAAGGATCATCTACGCGATCTTGAGATCGGCAAGAGTACGACTATATCATCCACAAGAATCTACTCTCGTTAAACACTTTGGAATCTTCGAGCATGAGTTCATCTATCGCCTCGTTGCTACAATCTAGTAGATAGATCTTGGCTTGTTTGTTTGCATGCGGTAGAATTTTTTTTGTTTTCCATGCTACGAACCCCTATAGTGGTATCAGAGCCGTGTCTATATGTAGATCTGTTGCACGAGTAGAACACAATGGTCATTGTGGGCGGTGGTGCTTTTTTAATCAATTACTTATTGTGTACTTTGCATCTTGCGGTATGATGGGATGAAGCGGCCCGGGCTAACCTTACATGACATCGTTCATGAGACTGTCACATCCCAAGATTTTCCAAATCTTGTAATGTGAAAAATAAATGAATAAAATAAAACTTTGTTGATATTCAGGGTGAGAAGAAACTTTTTGAATCCAATTGGAACTTCAAACCAAGTTGGATCAAATAAATCCTAAAGGGATTTAAAAAGATAAACAATTAATAAAGAAAAAAAATAAAAATATTTGGATATACTATTTTGGATCGTTTAAATAAAAAAAAATTGGTTTTCAAATGAAATAGAAGTTTTACAAATAAGGATTATTTTATAGAGCCAAATTAAAACTTGGCCAAGCCTTTGAAATAAAATATTTCTATTTGATAAAAATAGTAAAGGTTTATTTAAAATAAATTAATAAGGATTTAATATCCAAGTTTTATAAATAAAGGTTTTACTATTTTAATTAACCAAAAAACTTATTTATTCAATTCAAATAAGTTTTCCAAGTATTTTATAATTCTCAAATAAAACCTACTGTTTTGGTTTTGTTATTGTTTTAGTTTTCAAAATGGAGTTTTGAATAAATCAAAATCTAATTGATTTAATAACAATGGTCTATTTATTTAATTAATAATGGACCCTAAAATAAAAATATTATTTTGATCTTTGAACTTTGGATTATGTTGTTAAATAGAACCAAATTCAATTACATTGTTTGGTGATTGTTTGAATTATTTTGGTTGTTGATGTGTTTTGTTTGAATTTCAAAACAGAAAAATAGAAATAGAAAAGGATAAAACAATCAGACAGAAAAAAAATGTGATTTGGACTCGACCTAACCCAACCTGGCCCATTAAGCCCAGCAGCCCATTTTCCCCTCCCCTCTGCCGAAACATTTTTCTCACTCAGACTCGCACCCGCGCAATCGCTGACGAGTGGCCCCTTTCTTCTCTCTCACTACCTTGCTGACTCTCGGACCCCACCCCTCCAGCTCACCTTCTTCCTCGCGACGACCACGCCGGCCGTTTCCTGCCGTTGATGCCGCGCGTAAATTCGCAGTAATGCCGCAGTGATTCCGCTCAGCAATCTCGCCCTCTTAAGCGCCCACTCTCTCACTCCATTTCCCCTCTGTCGCCCCACCTCGACACGCCCCCAGGCTGCCGAATTTCGCTCAACACCATCCTCTGCTCCGACGAGGTCCGGTGCCGATTCCGGCGACTCAGCGCCGCCCCTTGTCACATTGACCACGCACACATACTCCCCACCTCCTGGCGCATCTGTCCGTGCCTCTCGTTCAACTGCGGGCGCCCCAGAACATCGTCTTCGACAAGCTCCGAGCACCGCCGCGTCTGGTTCTTCTCCGACGACCTCCCCTGGTAAGCTAGACCACCCCGCGCCTCCTCATTCACGCTCGCACCACCGCAATGACTTTGCGCGTCTAACGCACCCTCTACCTTGCTTCGGCATGCTCTGCAGCCTCGCCCTCGACCACGACCACGCGCAACCGACGCCAGCAGGAACTCCGGCGAGCAATCCACGTCGGACCAGAGCGCCCCTTGACTCCTCGAGAACACTTTGAGCTTCACCAGACTTCTACGAACGCGGTGAGCACCTCCTGAGCCACTCTAGCTTCCTGTATCACCGGCGCCGCCACCGTCTGGCCGCTCCGCCGCCAGTAGCCACCGCAGCGCCGCCCATCTATGGCTAGCACGCTGTACACCATAGGATTTTGATCCGACGCTCACGATAGATCTTTAGTCAAAGGGGTACGATTAGTTCTGTGCCGCACGATTCACTTTAGATCCTGCGGTCCATGTTGCTGATCCGCACGAAGCGGTACCGCCCAATCAAAACGCGCCACGTGGCCAGGCTTCGTTTTAAAAACAGATTTGAATCTGTTAGAGATTCAATTTTGAAACCTTTGTAACTTTTGATCCACACGTCCAAAAAATTACAAGCTTTATATCGTTGGAATCAGTGGAACAAGCCCTAGCCAACCATGCAATTTGTTTAGTAAATAGTATCTGTTAGATTGTTTGTTTTTACATAATCATTTGTATGCTTGTTTAAATTAGAAAAATTGTTCAAAAATGTTTTTAGAGTTAAAATCTTTGCAAATTGGTTTGTGGAGAACTTACTGACCCTAGGAACCAACCCATGGAGTTAAAAAATGAATTTGGTGAAATTTAGGATGGATTAATGGATTTAGCCTTTTTTTTAGCCATTTAAAAATATTGGTTTTGTTATGAAAATGTTTTGGAAATGACCTTGGAGTAAAAACCTTGGGAAAATGATTTAGAGCAAACCTACTGACCCAAAACACCAAGTTTTGTGAATTAGCAACTTATTTGGTAAAAGACATAAAGTTTTTAAAAACAATTTCCACCACAAGAAATGTTGAATGGACTTAAAAATGGTTTATGGACAAAACCCTTTTGCAAATGACTTTGCCACTTTGGAAAATGACCACCTTGAACCTTACAAAGTTTAGAAGCCTAGTGGAAACCATCTTTGCAAATAAACCTATCTCTTGCATGCTTACATGCATGACTTAGATCCCATTGTTTTGTGTGTGTGTGAATTGTTTGATTGATTATTGGTTTGGAATGCTAGTTGATATTGTGTTTGCTTGATTGATTGTAGTGAAGTTGGAAAAGTGTGAGACTAGCAAGATCAAGGAGTGAACCAACATACCCTACCAAAAGAAAGGCAAGTGACACTATCATCTAAAGCCCTATTATTTTCATTATACTTAGTGGATTTTGAAAACATGCATGAAAAGAAATTTCTATACTTATGCTATGCTAAATCCTAATAGGATACCCTATACATTCCTTAGTGAAAACAATGTAGTTGTTACATGCTTAGCCATGCTATATTTTGAAAAGAGATACATGTTGAGATTTTATGAAGTTGAGGAAAGGACTTGTGTTTTTATATAATAAAACAAGGACTCAATGAACCACCTGGGTGGACAAGGATACTTTGAGTTTTGGAGAAGGTGGCAACAAAAGGAACCATGTCTATGGCAATCTCTTTGTGTTGTGCTCCAAAGGAAAACTACCCAGGAAACTTAGAGATTGAACATGTTTCTCCAATTGTGGCTTTCGTGTGCAACCACATGCTATTTATGGCTCTGGCTTAGTCAACTACATTGGGAATACCCATGCATTGTCTTCAGTTTACTGGACATGAGGACCTGGAATCCTACATGGGTACTGAAGACAAGCTAGCAATGGTGTATGGGAGGACCCTCTGGAAAGACTTCGTCACATTCTCAATCTGCCGGTACTCCATCTTGGTGAGCACTAATCCAGTGGCCACTGGTGGCAACAAGATGGGATTGCGACATGTGGGTAAAGTGTACTACTTCTGCAGAAGATAATAAAATCTAAGTACTTAGCCGTGTCCCCGGTTATGGACAATACTGGGCAACTAAAGTTTGAAGCTATGGGAAATCTCGACATTCTAGTTTCTAAAAGAAAACTTTTAAGACTTGATGCACTTGGGGGTACCAAGGAGCTCAAGAGATTTTGATAAAACTTGATGCACTTGGGGGTACCAAGGAGCTCAAGAGATTTTGATAAAACTTGATGCACTTGGGGGTACCAAGGAGCTCAAGAGATTTTGATAAAACTTGATGCACTTGGGGTTACCAAGGAGCTCAAGGGATTTTTGACAAGGACTTGAACACTTGGGAATTTACCAAGGAGTTCAAGGGATTTTGAAAAAGGAGATTTGACAAAGTACCAAAACCATTTTGAAAAGATAGGATAAATTTTGCTTCTGCAAATGAGCCTTAAACCTTACTAGCCAAAATGCATGTAATGATAGGATCCACTTATGTTCTACTTAGTAGTGAAACTTGCCAATACAATACAAATGTGTTGACCCTTGTGGCTGTAACTTGTAATGTTGCAGGTTTGATTGATTCTGGTGAAGATTGATTGATGAGGATTACAAAGTCTACAACCAACATGTCTGCCTGTGGCACTTTGAAGATGAAGGACCCCATGCTTATAGTTATTCCGCTGCAATGTAATGTAATAGCCAATGAGCTATGTAAGATGTGATAAAATTTATGTTTTTTCCTGGTTATAAAGTTATACTATGACCTTTGTTTCTTGATATTACATCTTAACTGTGGATGCTAGCTATTGATCCAGGGACTAGCATTGTAAACACAGGGGACTCCACCTTATATTAAATAAAGGTTGGGACACTCCCTCTACAGATGGTATCAGAGCATTGTGTTGCCTGTAGGATTTGTAAACCTAGGATTGGACAAAAACCCTTAGAAAATAAGAGTTGTTCTTGATCTAAAACTTATTTACAAAACAAACTTGTAAACTCTTTCCTCAACCACTTTGAGTTTGATTCTACATCTCATCTATTTTCAACTTGATGGAAAAACCTACCCCATGGCCAAAGACTACACCATGTGCAAAGGACTTCTTCAACACTTTCAACTCTAATGACTTCAGCTTCTTCAACTCTAATGACTTCAACATCTTTAGCATTTTCACGAAGGACTTCCAACTTGGATATCACCAAGGACTACAAGTGAGACAAGGAAATCTTGCTCAAGATTTGGAGACTAAGGGAATGCAAAATTAGAAGGAGTTCACTTCACTTGAAGTTTTGTGACCAAGAGTTTTTCTCAAGGAAACCATGATCTCATGTAAGAAGAATCATGAAGGATGGAAAGATCACAAGTGAACCATATAGATGGACCACCATATTTTAGTTAAGTCAAACACACCAACTTATGTGGTGTAACAAAAATATTTTGTTGCCTAAGTATGTGCTTGAACCTTGTTGTTTGAGTAAAAAGTTGATTGTGAATGCTTGCACATTGTTTGAGTGAATTGTGATGTGTGTGATTAGAATTATTTCCTTAGGAAATCTTTTGCCTGTTCTAATTTCCATTCAACCCAAACAGATGACTACTCCAAGAGACTCCAACATCAAGGTTGATGACACCAACACCAACCAAGAGGACAGCATGAAAGAGCTCATAGCAACCCAGAACCAGTTGAACCAAGTGACAGCTCAATTCATAGCCAACACCAGTGGAGAAGATCCAACACTACAAGGATTTTTGGAAACTCAAGGCCAACTGATGCTCAAGGTGACTGATCAAATGATCAAAATGGAAGAAAGCTATTCCAAAAGAGTTAAGGACAACAAGGATGACAGAAATGTTATTCTAGATGGAGCCCCAGCTTGCATCATTTGTGGAGACAAGGATCATACTTCCAAGGAGCATGGAGATCAATGCCCCAACTGTGAAGAGAAACATCATGTTGGACAATGTCCCACCTCTCAAGCAACTTGCTATCTATGTGAAGGAAACAACCATGTTCCTATCCAATGCCCCATCTATTCCATTGTGGAACAAAGGAAACAAGGTGGAGTGCAACAAATGATTGCAAACCATCCAGAAGGATCCAAGTCTACCAAGAAGGTTGATGACAAAGGAAAAGGTCCACTTATACCTCCAAGCAAAACAACCCAATTCAAAGGATCAAATAAGAGGAATGTGAATTTTCTAAGGAGCAATAAAAGGTCCAAGAAGCATGTAGGCATTCCTACCTACCAGATAACATATGAACAACATGAACTGGATGCACTCCTAGCTTTGGAGAAACCAAAAAAGCAAAAGAAGGACAAAAGCCATGTGCAATGTCATAAATGTAAGGAGATGGGACACTATTCCAGTGAATGCCCAGAGAACCAGAAGAATAAGGAAATTGGCCAAGTGGTGTGCAACAACTGCAAAGAGCTAGGCCATTATGTGGCAACTTGTCCACAAGAACCACGTAAAGAATTCAAAGACATCAACTGTTTCAATTGCAAGAACCCAGGACATTATGCAAGCAATTGTCCAGAAAAGATGAAGAACAAGTTGAACAAGCCTATGGAGAAACTCAACCTTGGCCCATGAGTCAAGTGTGGAAACCAAAGACACCATGCAGATGGTTGCCTAGAGAAGTTTTCCCAGGACCCCAAGAAAGCCAACATGTAATTTAGTTGGAAAAATTTTAAGGGTGGTAGTACCCTAGTTGTTTTGAGCTTACTTGTAACCCTAGCCTCCCCAAATCTCGGGACGAGATTTATTTTAAGGGTGGTAGCCTGTCACATCCCAAGATTTTCCAAATCTTGTAATGTGAAAAATAAATGAATAAAATAAAACTTTGTTGATATTCAGGGTGAGAAGAAACTTTTTGAATCCAATTGGAACTTCAAACCAAGTTGGATCAAATAAATCCTAAAGGGATTTAAAAAGATAAACATTTAATAAAGAAAAAAAATAAAAATATTTGGATATACTATTTTGGATCTTTTAAATAAAAAAATTTGGTTTTCAAATGAAGTAGAAGTTTTACAAATAAGGATTATTTTATAGAGCCAAATTAAAACTTGGCCAAGCCTTTGAAATAAAATATTTCTATTTGATAAAAATAGTAAAGGTTTATTTAAAATAAATTAATAAGGATTTAATATCCAAGTTTTATAAATAAAGGTTTTACTATTTTAATTAACCATCAAAACTTATTTATTCAATTCAAATAAGTTTTCCAAGTATTTTATAATTCTCAAATAAAACCTACTGTTTTGGTTTTGTTATTGTTTTAGTTTTCAAAATGGAGTTTTGAATAAATCAAAATCTAATTGATTTAATAACAATGGTCTATTTATTTAATTAATAATGGACCCTAAAATAAAAATATTATTTTGATCTTTGAACTTTGGATTATGTTGTTAAACAGAACCAAATTCAATTGCATTGTTTGGTGATTGTTTGAATTATTTTGGTTGTTGATGTGTTTGTTTGAATTTCAAAACAGAAAAATAGAAATAGAAAAGGATAAAACAATCAGACAGAAAAAAAAGTGATTTGGACTCGACCCAACCCAACCTGGCCCATTAAGCCCAGCAGCCCATTTTCCCCTCCCCTCTGCCGAAACGTTTTTCTCACTCAGACTCTGCATCGCTGACGAGTGGCCCCTTTCTTCTCTCTCACTACCTCGCTGACTCCCGGACCCCACCCCTCCAGCTCACCTTCTTCCTCGCGACGACCACGCCGGCCGTTTCCTGCCGTTGATGCCGCGCGTAAATTCGCAGTAATGCCGCAGTGATTCCTCTCAGCAATCTCGCCCTCTTAAGCGCCCACTCTCTCGCTCCATTTCCCCTCTGTCGCCCCACCTCGACACGCCCCCAGGCTGCCGAATTTCGCTCAACACCATCCTCTGCTCCGACGAGGTCCGGTGCCGATTCCGGCGACTCAGCGCCGCCCCTTGTCACATTGACCACGCACACATACTCCCCACCTCCTGGCGCATCTGTCCGTGCCTCTCGTTCAACTGCGGGTGCCCCAGAACGTCGTCTTCGACAAGCTCTGAGCGCCGCCGCGTCTGGTTCTTCTCCGACGACCTCCCCCTGGTAAGCTAGACCACCCCGCGCCTCCTCCTTCACGCTCGCACCACCGCAATGACTTTGCGCGTCTAACGCACCCTCTACCTTGCTTCGGCATGCTCTGCAGCCTCGCCCTCGACCACGACCATGCGCAACCGACGCCAGCAAGAACTCCGGCGAGCAATCCACGTCGGACCAGAGCGCCCCTTGACTCCTCGAGAACACGTTGAGCTTCCCCAGACTTCTACGAACGCGGTGAGCACCTCCTCGGCCACTCTAGCTTCCTGTATCGCCGGCGCCGCCACCGCCTGGCCGCTCCGCCGCCAGTAGCCACCGCAGCGCCGCCCATCTATGGCTGGCACGCTGTACACCGTAGGATTTTGATCCGACGCTCACGATAGATCTTTAGTCAAAGGGGTACGATTAGTTCTGTGCCGCACGATTCACTTTAGATCCTGCGGTCCACGTTGCTGATCCGCACGAAGCGGTACCGCCCAATCAAAACGCGCCACGTGGCCAGGCTTCGTTTTAAAAACAGATTTGAATCTGTTAGAGATTCAATTTTGAAACCTTTGTAACTTTTGATCCACACGTCCAAAAAATTACAAACTTTATATCATTGGAATCAGTGGAACAAGCCCTAGCTAACCATGCAATTTGTTTAGTAAATAGTATCTGTTAGATTGTTTTTACAGAATCATTTGTATGCTTGTTTAAATTAGAAAAATTGTTCAAAAATGTTTTTAGAGTTAAAATCTTTGCAAATTGGTTTTTGGAGAACTTACTGACCCTAGGAACCAACCCATGGAGTTAAAAAATGAATTTGGTGAAATTTAGGATGGAATAATGGATTTAGCCCATTTTTTTAGCCATTTAAAAATATTGGTTTTGTTATGAAAATGTTTTGGAAATGACCTTGGAGTAAAAACCTTGGGAAAATGATTTAGAGCAAACCTACTGACCCAAAACACCAAGTTTTGTGAATTAGCAACTTATTTGGTAAAAGACATAAAGTTTTTAAAAACAATTTCCACCACAAGAAATGTTGAATGGACTTAAAAATGGTTTATGGACAAAACCCTTTTGCAAATGACTTTGCCACTTTGGAAAATGACCACCTTGAACCTTACAAAGTTTAGAAGCCTAGTGGAAACCATCTTTGCAAATAAACCTATCTCTTGCATGCTTACATGCATGACTTAGATCCCATTGTTTTGTGTGTGTGAATTGTTTGATTGATTATTGGTTTGGAATGCTAGTTGATATTGTGTTTGCTTGATTGATTGTAGTGAAGTTAGAAAAGTGTGAGACTAGCAAGATCAAGGAGTGAACCAACATACCCTACCAAAAGAAAGGCAAGTGACACTATCATCTAAAGCCCTATTATTTTCATTATACTTAGTGGATTTTGAAAACATGCATGAAAAGAAATTTCTATACTTATGCTATGCTAAATCCTAATAGGATACCCTATACATTCCTTAGTGAAAACAATGTAGTTGTTACATGCTTAGCCATGCTATATTTTGAAAAGAGATACATGTTGAAATTTTATGAAGTTGAGGAAAGGACTTGTGTTTTTATATAATAAAACAAGGACTCAATGAACCACCTGGGTGGACAAGGATACTTTGAGTTTTGGAGAAGGTGGCAACAAAAGGAACCATGTCTATGGCAATCTCTTTGTGTTGTGCTCCAAAGGAAAACCACCCAGGAAACTTAGAGATTGAACATGTTTCTCCAATTGTGGCTTTCATGTGCAACCACAGGCTATTTATGGCTCTGGCTTAGTCAACTACATTGGGAATACCCATGCATTGTCTTCAGTTTACTGGACATGAGGACCTGGAATCCTACATGGGTACTGAAGACAAGCTAGCAATGGTGTATGGGAGGACCCTCTGGAAAGACTTCGTCACATTCTCAATCTGCCGGTACTCCATCTTGGTGAGCACTAATCCAGTGGCCACTGGTGGCAACAAGATGGGATTGTGACATGTGGGTAAAGTGTACTACTTCTGCAGAAGATAATAAAATCTAAGTACTTAGCCGTGTCCCCGGTTATGGACAATACTGGGCAACTAAAGTTTGAAGCTATGGGAAATCTCGACATTCTAATTTCTAAAAGAAAACTTTTAAGACTTGATGCACTTGGGGGTACCAAGGAGCTCAAGAGATTTTGATAAAACTTGATGCACTTGGGGGTACCAAGGAGCTCAAGAGATTTTGATAAAACTTGATGCACTTGGGGGTACCAAGGAGCTCAAGAGATTTTGATAAAACTTGATGCACTTGGGGTTACCAAGGAGCTCAAGGGATTTTTGACAAGGACTTGAACACTTGGGAATTTACCAAGGAGTTCAAGGGATTTTGAAAAAGGAGATTTGACAAAGTACCAAAACCATTTTGAAAAGATAGGATAAATTTTGCTTCTGCAAATGAGCCTTAAACCCTACTAGCCAAAATGCATGTAATGATAGGATCCACTTATGTTCTACTTAGTAGTGAAACTTGCCAATACAATACAAATGTGTTGACCCTTGTGGCTGTAACTTGTAATGTTGCAGGTTTGATTGATTTTGGTGAAGATTGATTGATGAGGATTACAAAGTCTACAACCAACATGTCTGCCTGTGGCACTTTGAAGATGAAGGACCCCATGCTTATAGTTATTCCGCTGCAATGTAATGTAATAGCCAATGAGCTATGTAAGATGTGATAAAATTTATGTTTTTTCCTGGTTATAAAGTTATACTATGACCTTTGTTTCTTGATATTACATCTTAACTGTGGATGCTAGCTATTGATCCAGGGACTAGCATTGTAAACACAGGGGACTCCACCTTATATTAAATAAAGGTTGGGACACTCCCTCTACAGAGACTTGCTCCACTCTCAACATGCAACTTGTATTGCATAAGTGGCTTTGCGGGTGTCTGTCTCTCCCATTATAGTATAGATCCAATTTACAACGGGCACTTGATAGTTCAAACATCAACGTTGTGGTTCTTGTTCGTAAGTTAGATCGACACTTATTGAAAGCCCCAAACCACGTAAAATATGCAAAGAAAATTAGAGGCGTCTAACTTTGTTTTGCAGGGGGTGTGCTGTGATGTGATATGGCCATGATTGTGATTATATTTGATGTATGCAATGATCCTTATTGTAAGTTGGCAACCGGCAGGAGCCATATGGTTGTATTTAATTTCTGTTAAGACCCGCGTGTCTATTCAAAGTAGTTGTAATAGTTGAAGCTGGTGGACGACAACCATGAAGCGGCGCCATTGACCTTGACGCCATACCGGTGATGATGGAGATCATGTTCGTGCTTGAAGATGGAGATCGAAAGCAGAGAAGAAAGGCCATATCATATCACATATTATGAATTGCATGTGAGGTTAATCCTTTATGCATCTTGTATTGCTTAGTTAACGACGGTAGCATTATAAGATGATCCCTCATGCACATTAATTTCAAGTTTTAAAGTGTTCATCCTTAGTAAGCACCGTTGCTAAATCTTGTTGTTTCGAAGCACCACGTGATGATCGGGTGTGTTAGATTCTGCAAGTGTATACAACGTGAGAAAGCAAGATTTGCTCATGCGGAAGCTAAGGTTTGATCTTGACGAGCCTAGCATGTACAGACATGGTCTCGGAACACGGATCACCGAAAGGTAAAGCATGAATCATATAGTAGATATGATGAACATGTCGATTGTTCGCCATTGAAGCTACATCAACTCATGTGATGATAGGTTTTGATGTGGTGGATTTGGTTCGTGTGATCACTAAAACAATGTGAGGGATATTGTTTTGAGTGGGAGTTCACCTAGATTAATTTAACTATTAATTAGAACTCAATTTGTCATAAACTTAGTCTAAACTATTGCAAATATGTTGTAGATCAATGGCTGCCCCTACCATCAATTTTAATGCGTTCCTAGAGAAAGAAAAGTTGAAAAACAATGGAAGCAACTTCGCGGATTGGTTCCGCAATTTGAGGATTGTCCTCAATGCTGGTAATTTGACCTATGTGCTGGATGCACCGCTGGATGACCCGCCTGCAGCTGATGCTACCAATAAAGTAAAGAATGTTTACCTCGCTCGGAAGAATCAGTACTCCACAGTTCAGTGTGCTATCTTGTATGGTTTGGAATCGGAGCTTCAGAAAAGGTTTGAGAACCATGACCCACAAGATATTGTTTGTGAACTCAAATTGATATTTGAGACTCACGCGACAGTTGGGAGTTATGAGGCTTCTGAAAAGTTCTTTAACTGCAAGATGGAAGAGGGCAGCTCCGTCAGTGAGCACGTGCTTAAGATGTCTGGGCACGCAAACAAACTCCAAAGTTTGGGTATAGTGATTCCTAATGCTTTGGGGATTTACCATGTCCTCCAATCACTACCACCAAGTTATAAGAACTTTGTGATGAACTACAATATGCAAAGCATGAACAAGACGTTGCCAGAACTCTTCTCCATGTTGAAATCTACAGAAGTGGAGATCAAGAAAGAGCATCAAGTGTTGTTGGTCAATAAGACCACCAAATTCAAGAAAGGCAAGTCTAAGCAAAAGGGAAACTTCAAGAAGGGTGGTAAGAAAGTTGCCGCACCGGCGAAGAAGACCAAAGCTGGACCTAAGCCTGATACTGAGTGCTTTTACTGCAAGGGAGAGGGTCACTGGAAGCGGAATTGCCCAAAGTACTTGGCGGATTTGAAGAACGACAACATCAAGAAGAAAGGTATATCCGATATACATGTTATTGATGTGTCTCTCACTAGTACTCGTAGTAGTGCCTGGGTATTTGATACTGGTTCGGTTGCTCATATTTGTAACTCGAAACAGGTGCTGCAGAATAAACGGAAGCTAGCGAAGAACGAGGTGACGATGCGCGTTGGAAATGGATCAAAGGTTGATGTGATCGCGGTCGGCACGCTACCTCTTCATCTACCATCGGGATTAGTTTTATACTTAAATAATTGTTATTTGGTGCCTACGTTGAGCATGAACATTATATCGGGATCTTGTTTATTGCGAGACGGTTACTTGTTTAAGTCCGAGAATAATGGTTGTTCGATTTATATGAGTAATATGTTTTATGCACATGCACCTTTGATAGATGGTCTATTCTTATTGAATCTCGATAGTGGAAATACACATATTAATAACATTGAAGCTAAACGTTTGAAATTGAGCGATAACTCGACCTATATGTGGCACTATCATCTTGGTCACATTGGAGTGAAGCGTATGAAGAAACTCCATTCCGATGGACTTCTTGAATCACTTGATTTCGAATCACTTGAAAGATGCGAAGCATGTCTGCTGGGTAAAATGACTAAGACTCCATTTTCTGGTATGATGGAGCGAGCTACGGACTTATTGGAAATCATACATACCGATATCTGTGGTCCAATGAGTGTAGCATCGCGTGGTGGTTATCGTTATGTTCTTACCTTCACGGATGACTTGAGTACATATGGGTATATCTATTTCATGAAACATAAGTCCGAAACTTTCGAGAAGTTTAAGGAATTTCAAAGTGAGGTGGAGAATCAATGTAACAAGAAGATTAAATTTCTACGTTCTGATCTTGGAGGTGAATATCTGAGTTACGAGTTTGGCGAGCATTTAAAGAAATGCGGAATACTTTCACAATTGACATCGCCGGGAACACCACAACGTAATGGCGTGTCCAAACGTCGTAATCGAACTCTCTTAGATATGGTTCGTTCTATGATGTCACTTATAGATTTACCGCTATGATTTTGGGGTTATGCATTAGAAACAGCCGCATTCACTTTAAATAGGGCACCATCTAAATCCGTTGAAACGACATCATATGAATTATGGTTTGGGAAGAAACCTAAATTGTCGTTCCTTAAAGTTTGGGGTTGCGAAGCCTATGTAAAGAAGTTACAACCGGACAAGCTTGAACCCAAAGCGGAAAAATGCGTCTTCATAGGATACCCGAAGGAAACTATTGGGTATACCTTCTATCATAGATCCGAAGGCAAAATATTCGTTGCCAAGAATGGATCCTTTCTAGAGAAGGAATTTCTCTCGAAAGAAGTGACTGGAAGGAAAGTAGAACTCGACGAAGTTGTTGAACCTTATCTCGAACTTGCAAGTAGCGCAGCACCGGAAGTAGTTCCTGTGGCGCCTACACCAATAAGAGAGGAAGCTAATGATGATGATCATGAAACTTCGGTTGAAGTTGCTATAGAACCTCGCAGGTCAACGAGAACTCGTACCACTCCTGATTGGTATGGTCCCGTTATGAGTGTCATGTTGGTGGACAACACTGATGACCCTGCGACATATGAGGAAGCGATGATGAGCCCAGATTCCAATAAATGGCAAGACGCCATGAAATCCGAAATTGGATCCATGTACGAAAACCAAGTATGGACTTTGGTGGACTTACCGGATGGCCGGAAGGCTGTCGAGAACAATGATTTTCAAGAAGAAAATAGATGCTGATGGTAATGTTACTGTCTATAAAGCTTGGCTTGTCGCAAAAGGGTTTCGACAAATTCAAGGAGTTGACTACGATGAGACTTTCTCACCAGTAGCGAAGCTAAAGTCTATGAGGATTATGTTAGCAATCGCTGCATATTACGATTATGAGATATGGCAGATGGATGTCAAAACGGCGTTCCTCAATGGAGACATTGATGAAGAGTTGTATATGATGCAACCCAAAGGTTTTTTCGATCCTAAAGATGCTAACAAGGTATGCAAACTTCAACGGTCCATATATGGGTTGAAGCAAGCATCCCAAAGTTGGAATCAACGTTTTGATAAGGTAATCAAAAGTTTTGGTTTTATACAAACTTATGGAGAAGCTTGTATTTACAAGAAAGTGAGTGGGAGCTCTATAGCATTCTTAATACTATATGTAGATGACATATTGTTGATTGGGAATGATCTAGACCTTCTTAATAGTGTCAAGGAATATTTGAATAATAGTTTTTCAATGAAAGATCTTGGAGAAGCAGCTTACATATTAGTCATAAAGATTTATAGAGATAGATCGAGACGCCTAATATCATTGTCACAAAGTACATATTTGGACAAAGTTCTAAAGAGGTTTGGAATGGAAGATAGCAAGAAAGGGTTCTTGCCCATGTTGCCCAATACGACCTTGAGTAAAACTCAAAGTCCAGCAACGACAGAAGATAGAGAAAGGATGAGTAAGACTCCCTATGCCTCAGCCATAGGATATCTAATGTATGCCATGCTATGTACTAGACCCGACATTGCATATGCTGTTAGTTTGACTAGCAGATATCAAAGTGATCCAGGAGTGGATCATTGGACAGCGGTCAAAAACATCCTTAAGTACTTGAGAAGAACTAAGGATATGGTTCTTTCTTATGGAGGTGATGAACAACTCGTTGTTAATGGTTACACCGATGCTAGTTGGAACACCGATCCAGATGATTCTAAATCACAATCTGGATACGTATTTACTTTGAATGGTGCAGCAGTTAGCTGGAGGAGTGCAAAGCAAAGCGTTGTGCGAGATCTTCAACTGAATCAGAATACATAGTTGCTTCGGAGGATTCACAAGAAGCGATATGGATGAAAGAGTTCATTACAGAGCTCGGTGTGGTTCCAAGTGCGCTGGACCCAATGTCTATCTACGATGATAACATGGGCGCCATAGCCAATGCGCAAGAACCAAGGTCACACAAGAAGCTGAAGCACATCAAGCTACGTTTTCACGCTATTCGAGAACATGTCCAAGATGGTGACATAAAGATTTGCAAAGTACACACAGATCTGAATGTGGCGGATCCGTTGACTAAACCTCTCCCGAGGGCAAAACATGACCAACACCAAACTGCCATGGGTGTTCGGTATATTACCATGTAATCTAGATTAGTTGACTCTAGTGCAAGTGGGAGACTGTTGGAGATATGCCCTAGAGGCAATAATAAATGTAGTTATTATTATATCTTTGTGTTTATGATAAATGTTTACATTCATGCTATAATAATATTAACAAGAAACATTAATACTTGTGTGATTTGTAAACTAAATTAGAGTCCCTAGTAAAGCCTCTTCATAATAATAGCTTGTTGATCAATAGATGATCATGGTTTCTTGATCATGAACATTTGAGATGTTGTTAATAACAAGATCATATCATTAGGAGAATGGTATGGTGGACATACTCCTATAGATAAGCGTAGCATGAAGATCAAGTCATTTTAATAGTTCAATTGCTATAAGCTTTCTGATACATAGTAACCTAATTCCTTCGACCATGAGATCATGCTTATCACCATCACCGGAAGGATGCTTTGATGACATCAAACACCACACCGTAACTGGGTGGCTATAAAGGTGGCATTGAGTATTTGGAAGGTATGGGTTGAGACACATGGATCAAGAGTGGGATTAGTCCATCCATATGACGGATAGATATACTCTGGGCCCTCTCGGTGGAATGTCATCCAATTAGCTTGCAAGCATGTGACTGGCTCACAAGGGATCACATACCACGGAAATGAGAAAAGAATACTTATCGGTAACGAGGTTGAACTAGGTATGCAGAGATACCGACGATCAAAATCTCGGATAAGTAAACTATCGTGAGACAAAGGGAAATTGGTGTTGTATGTAAGTGGTTCATTCGATCGCAAAGTAATGATAGAAATATGTGGGAGCCATATGAATTTCCAGATTCCTCTATTGGTTATTGATCGGAGAAGTGTCTCGATCATGTCTGCATAATTCACGAACCGTAGGGAGACACACTTAAGGAATCGATGTTGTTGAGTAGTTATGGAATGATGAGTAAGAGACCGAATGTTGTTCAGAGTCTCGGATGAGATCCGGGATATCACGAGGAGATCCGGAATGGTCCGAAGAATAATATTCATATAAGGAAAGTCATGTTTCGGAGTTGGGGAATGATTCCGGTGTTTTCATCGGAAATGTTCTAGAAGGTTCCGGAAGGTCCGGCACTCCGGAGGGGAAGGGTACATGAATGTGTCATAACAATGTGGAATGGTTGCATCATGTACTAGGTATCATGGCTGGGCAAAATAAAGGGATAAATCGAATCCTAGTTTGAAAAGTCAAACGCCAATTTGAAAAGTCAAACGGCAGTTTTGCTTGGTGGAGGGAGAGTTGTAGGGTTCGCAGCATAGAAAACAAAAAATTTCCTACGATGGGAACGACTATGTACCAAGATCTATCTACTAGATACAAACAACGGGCGGATGTATATCCGTAGAGAACATACCCTTGAAGACCGACAAAGCTTAACGAGTCCAAACTCGTGGTTGATGTAGATGATCTCTTGCCAATCTCAAGATCGAGAGGAAGTCCTAGCGCCGCAAATCAGCAACGCATCCGTGCTCGCACACACGTTCGAGGCACCGAGCAACCTCCGCCTCCTCGCTCCAGCGATGTAGTGGAAGCACAACTCTTTCTTGCCGAATAGCCACCGGGAACATGTATCTCGCTAGTCCGAGACCATGGGGGACAAATTCTAGAGGGGGAGAGAGATCCTTCATGAGGAGGTGTGAGAGACAAGTGAGGATGGGGCTCCTTTTATAGGAGGAGGGGGGCACCCAAGGGGTGGCTGCCGGCCATGGGGGCAGCCCCCTCCCCTCCTTCATTCATGTGGGTGGACACTCCACTCACAAAATGCCCTTTAAATTTCCTCCACTCAAAAGTCCACTCAAATTCCCATTAAATTTCCACCAAATTTAATGCAAACTCTCATTAAATAAAACTCTTTTATTTTATTCAGAATTTTGTCAATTACTTTAATGACAAACATTCACAAATAACCCCTTGCTAGAATTCTATTTCACATGCATAACCACTTTATGCAATTTCACCCGAAAACCTGTTTCGGTATCTAGTGAAATAAATTCCTGCGCTTGTTCATTCTTTCGGCATGAAACTTTTGCTCCAATTGGATGTCGGTGTCTCTTAAGTGTGTCACCCTACGGTTCGTGAATAATGCGGACATGATCGAGACCCCTCTCGGATCAATAATCAGAAGCGGGATCTGGAGACCCATACTAACTCCCACACATTCAACGATGACTTTCTTGTGATCGTCGGAACCTTTTACGCTAGTATCTTAATCCCTTTGTTTCACGATATATTACATGTCCAAGATTCGATCATCGGTATCTCCATACCTAGTTTGATCTTGTTACCGACATGCACTCTTTTCTCGTTCCCGTGATATAACATTCTAGTGATCAAATCACTTGCTTGCAAGCTAATCAATGTGATATCACCGAGAGGGCCCAGAGTATATCTATCCGTCATCGGGATGAACAAATTACACTCTAGATCCATGAGCCTCAACATAACACTTTATTAGTTCTGAATCCATCTTTATAATCACCCTGTTACGGTGTGACGTTTGATGTTATCAAGAAACTCTTCCGGTGTTAGTGATTGACATGATCTCATGGTCTAAGGATTAGGATCACTTCGTAAGTTGTTATAGCAATATAAACTCAATGAATTTGATCGTAATGCTATACTTCGGATGAATGTTCATCACACCATTACACTAATGTTGTGATCCCGTTATTAACATCATCCAATGTCCATGATCAGGAAACCTTGATCATCTTGTTAATCAACGAGCTAGTTTATAAGAGAGGCATAACTAGGAACTTCCTTTTGTTTATTAAACACACATGTATTAATGTTTCCGTATCAATACAATTATAGCATGTAAAATAAACATTTATCATAAATAAGGAATACGATAATAACCACTTTATTATTGCCTCTCGGGCATATTCCCTTCAGTCTCCCATTTGCACTAGAGACAATAATCTAGTTTGAGAACTTTGCGTATTGAACACTTATGGCTTTCTGGTGTTCCATATACGCAACTGCAAGTGGTTAAGATAATCTACGGATCTGACACTTTCAGGTCCGTGTGTATTTGCATGTCTTTGCGTCTTCACGCATCACTCATTCTCCAATGAGATGGCATTGTATAAATTTGGTCTTTTGGTGAGACCTTTAGTTCCTTGGGGTTAAAACACGTCGATACTATTGTCACACAATATATCTTTAGTGTTAGCCCGTTGCGAACCACACCTTAGTTTGATAACAAACTACTTGACACAAATTCCCTCCTTTGCCGCTACTATAGCAGTCATATACTTAGCCTTTTGTTGTAGTATTCGTCATAATGTCTTAACTTTGGAACTCTTCCAAATCCATCATGGAATCTCCTTTCCATTACATTGTGCCACCCATAGTTTAAATTGAGATAAACTTAATTTGTATCTTCTGACAAAACTAGTATCAATGTAACTCTTTACAATGAACTATTTGTAATTGTTTGTCACCTCTACACAAATATATTCTTAGTTCTTTCCAAAAGATCATAAGAATATCCTTACTATCGTCCAATGATCATTTTATGATTCATTCTGGTATTTGCTCATAAAACTTAGAGCATAGGACATATCTGGATGTGTACATATCATGGTATGATTGATCAAATCATTCTTGTGATTTTACTCATCAAGTGTCAAAGCACTTGAATCTTGTTTCACTTATCAAGTGTCGATACACTTGAATCTTGATTCAATTCCTTTCCATGCAACAAGAATCGTTTCTTGTTGTTTCTATATTGAACTCCTTCAATATCTCATATATGTACGTTTGGCATAACCATATTAGCGTCACGGTCTATCCACTATAGACTTTCATGCTAATTATTTGGGTTTTGCCTAAGTCTTTCATCAAAATGAAATCCTTAACTGTTGTCAATAAAAGATACATCATTTCTAATCAACAAGATGTCCTTCACATAATGTATTAGAAATATGTCTCAGCGCTCCCACTTAATTTCTTGCAAATGCAAGCATCTTCATCGTCTCCAGATAAAAACTCATTTTTCATCATGGTGAAGATTCCAACTCCGCGATGCTTACTTCAACCATTGAAGTTTGCATGCCCTTTTAGCATCCTTTGAATTTAACAAAACCCTTTGGATCGTGTCATGTACACGTCCTAGGTAACCATTCTATTAAAAGAACTTTGTTTTGTTTATTCATCTACCATATACCAAATTATATGTAGTGGTTGCTATTTTAATCCGTCCAGACTAAATATCGCTATGAAAGATCAAATCTTGCCATAGTCAACTCCTTGAACATTGTCATAAAATACTTTACGACATGTCGACTATTTCATAGATGTGAAACATCCATGTCTGTTTCATTATAGATCCAAATACGACTGATAGGTTTTTTTTACACCTTTCCGGAGGGTCTTCCAAGTTCAAAACTTGATTTCTCGTGTATGGAACTATCACAGATTTTATGACTTCAAGCCATTTGACGGAGTCAGGGCCCATCATCGCTTCTTTGTATGTATTCGGTTCATCATTGTCAAACAATAATGATTTACTCTCAAATCTTAGCATTTGATTGTTTAACCGACCTACTTGGTTCAATAGGAACTTAGATCTCCGTGACCACAACCTTTGAGGCACATAAGCTATGAGCATTATGGCAGCCTTCGGAACGATTTCCGGTGCTGTGCAACTCAGCACATATAGCTAAGGTTCTTTAACCTTATCAAAGTTCTATTGTCCTCCCACTTAAATTTTACGAAAAATTCCTTCTCCAAGAAACTTCACGTTTCAAGCGACAAACCCTTTTGTCCTTGGTATTATGAAGGAATAACCAATTGTTATTCAAAATAACCTACAAAGACATGCTCATCCGACTTCGGTTGTAAACATCTTACTTATGTTTAGCATACCAAAATTTAAGAAATGACAACTTGGGTTTTACCCCAAACCATAACTTCCATGGTGTCATTTCAACGGATCAAGATGGAGCTCTTTTCAGTGTAAAAGCGGTAGTCTCTAAAGCTTTAATCTTTTAAAACATAATGGCAGTTTTATAAATAACACCTTTGATCCAACCATGTCAAAAAAGGTTTCATTACAAATCTCAAACACTCCATACTCCTATGGTGTTTCGGGAGATGTAAATCTAGGTGTTTTGCTAAACTTGCAACTCAAATAAATCCCTTTATGATAAAATCATAATTCATTTATTTTCTTGTTACACTTGTAACTCAAATAGATCCCTTATGATAAAATCATAAACCATTTATTTTCTTGTCACAATGATTTTCACTTCATCTTGAAAGTCTTTGAACATTTTCAAATATTTCACACTTCTTTCTCATTAAGTGAATATTCACTCAAATTTCCGGAGAAAGCATATGAAGTTGAAATCCATCGCTTACGACTATACATAATGGACTACATACATCGATATGTATAAATTCCAATAATTTAGTCGTTCGTTCTTCTTTGGCCTTTGAACGAAGTTTTAATTATCCCGAGGAAAGTCTCACAAGCGTCACTTGATCAAATCAAAGACTCCAAAAATCCATGAATATGGAGATTCTTCATGTTTTCTTTCCAATATAATTTAAACAACGATGTCACTTCGTAAGTGATCTTTCAATCATTTGTCTTACGACATTTTAGCATTAGATTTTATGGATGTGATTTCTCCAACTAGATTTGTAAATCATCCATCTTATATGGAATACGGTAATTATTTGAACAACCTTTGTTCTCATAATACCTGATTTAAATAACAATTATTAAAACAAATCTTGAAGTCAAGCTTTGATGTCAATGAGAAATACAAACAACGGTTTGTTTGTTTTCGATGAACATCATCACATATTCTCTTGCTAGTTACTTAGGCCATTGTGGTTCATGAATTGCGTCGTTCCGTATGAAATTTCATACCAACCAATTCGGTATCCAATACCCAAGAACCACATTGTTTAACAAGCAAAGAATACAACCATAACATGTATATCATCCATATACCTAAATTGGATATTTCCAATATTTTCTTTTCTGCCAAATATATTTTATAGATTCTCTTTCAGCATTTCCTTTTCCTTTTTAAAAGAATCTATCAACATCAAAAGTGGCGCCATATACATGACACATAGTCCAAAGCGTGTATATTCAAATAATAATACCTTTGGACTTGCACTTTGAAGTAGATCACCATCATCAAATGATCGGTATTCTTTCAAAATCCATTCTTTAGTAATCTTTTAGATAGTAAACACTTTACATACATATTCTATTCATCCTTATCATGACGACTTTCATGATCAAGCTAATGTAGCTTATAAGGAGAATCGTGAGTATAATGTTGCTTTCCAAAACCCTTTTGGATGATTAGGATGTCTAGCATCTCCAACCTTTGTAAATTCTCATCCTATATGAGAACACATATTATACTCTATCATATTGCAACCAAAACATTGTTTCAGATATCGTTATATCTGTCACACATGATGGTTTCTAAAACAATTCTTTCAGCTCCTAGATAAACTTGATATTAAAACAATCAAGAATCATGGAGGCAAAACATGATACTTAAGATACTAACACTGGAATTGGTACTCTCGATTTAATACCAACTATTAAATTTCACGGAGTAAATAGAGTTTGCTGAAAGTTTGCAATAGGACTTTAAACTTTAGATTGACACTCAACACAATACGATACCAGTTTGTAAAGTAAACATCCAGAATTCTATAGTTCTATTATCTCAATTCAACTAAGCATAAAGTGGTGTACGAATGTCAATGACTACAACAAATTATGAAAATTCACTTTGATTTAATTTATGATAAATTGAGTTCTACTAATCCAAATTAGAAATAAACTCCCACTCAAAAACGACATCCCTCGTGCCTTTTTGGTGATTACATGAACCAAATCCACTACACCAAGTCCGATCATCACGTGAGTCGGTGTAGCTTCAAAGGCGAGCATCCATATGGTCATCATATCAAAACATATGACTCATGCTTAACCTTTCGGTCCGTGTTCCGAGGCCATGTCTATACATGCTAGGCTCGCCAAGTAAGAACCTTAGTATTCGCGTGTGTAACTGTCTTACACCCGAGATATGCTCGTGGATTCAAGTACACCCGATCATCACGTGATGTCTTGAAGCGACGAAACATTGTCGGTGCATACTTAAGGAAGAACACATTCTTATCTTGATATCTAAATGAGGGATCATCTTATTATGCTAATAAAACACCAAACTAGCAATATAAGATGCTATCAAACATCACATGTTTATTAGTGGAATGATATGGTTCCCGCATATGATCTCTATCATGTGCACCATGGTATGATCTCTGTCATACCTTTATGTGTAAGGCCAAGGTCTATGGAACTTACACGCTATGTGTGTTGTAAGAGTATCATCTCATACTTCTACTTACAACATCACCATATCATAACACTAGCCCAGCAACAATCTAAACTAGACGCCTCTAATTTATCCATTGCAAATTTTACGTGGCTTAGGGCTTTCGAGATAGAACCGTTCTTACCTACGAACATGAACCACAACGAGGATAACCAAATTGTTGACAACTAGTTGAAAATTATATATTGACTATAGTGGGAGAGACAGACACCCGCTAGCCACTTATGCAAACTAGTTGCATGTCAAGCGTGGAACAGGTCTCATGTGCGAGGACATGTAAAGTTTGTCCGGGCCGCTTCATCCCACTATGCCACCAATATCCAAAGTACAACTAAGAAGCAATAAAATGATCATCATTGCCCACATAGTCATATGTGTACTACCCGTGCAAAATATCTACGCATAGATCCGGCTCTGATACCACTGTAGGGTTCGCAGCATAGAAAACAAAAAATTTCCTACGATGGGAACGACTATGTACCAAGATCTATCTACTAGATACAAACAACGGGCGGATGTATATCCGTAGAGAACATACCCTTGAAGACCGACAAAGCTTAACGAGTCCAAACTCATGGTTGATGTAGACGATCTCTTGCCGATCTCAAGATCGAGAGGAAGTCCTAGCGCCGCAAATCAGCAGCGCATCCGTGCTCGCACACACGTTCGAGGCACCGAGCAACCTCCGCCTCCTCGCTCCAGCGATGCAGCGGAAGCACAACTCTTTCTTGCCGAATAGCCACCGGGAACATGTATCTCGCTAGTCCGAGACCATGGGGGATAAATTCTAGAGGGGGAGAGAGATCCTTCACGAGGAGGTGTGAGAGACAAGTGAGGAGGGAGGCTCCTTTTATAGGAGGAGGGGGGTACCCAAGGGGTGGCCGCCGGCCATGGGGGGCAGCCCCCTCCCCTCCTTCATTCATGTGGGTGGACACTCCACTCACAAAATGCCCTTTAAATTTCCTCCACTCAAAAGTCCACTCAAATTCCCATTAAATTTCCACCAAATTTAATGCAAACTCTCATTAAATAAAACTCTTTTATTTTATTCAGAATTTTGTCAATTACTTTAATGACAAACATTCACAAATAACACCTTGCTAGAATTCTATTTCACATGCATAACCACTTTATGCAATTTCACCCGAAAACCTGTTTCGGTATCTAGTGAAATAAATTCCTGCGCTTGTTCATTCTTTCGGCATGAAACTTTTGCTCCAATTGGATGTCGGTGTCTCTTAAGTGTGTCACCCTATGGTTTGTGAATAATGCGGACATGATCGAGACCCCTCTCGGATCAATAATCAGAAGCGGGATCTGGAGACCCATACTGACTCCCACACATTCAACGATGACTTTCTTGTGATCGTCGGAACCTTTTACGCTAGTATCTTAATCCCTTTGTTTCACGATATATTACATGTCCGAGATTCGATCATCGGTATCTCCATACCTAGTTTGATCTCGTTACCGACATGCACTCTTTTCTCGTTCCCGTGATATAACATTCTAGTGATCAAATCACTTGCTTGCAAGCTAATCAATGTGATATCACCGAGAGGGCCCAGAGTATATCTATCCGTCATCGGGATGAACAAATTCCACTCTCGATCCATGAGCCTCAACATAACACTTTATTAGTTCTGAATCCATCTTTATAATCACCCTGTTACGGTGTGACGTTTGATGTTATCAAGAAACTCTTCCGGTGTTAGTGATTGACATGATCTCATGGTCTAAGGATTAGGATCACTTCGTAAGTTGTTATAGCAATATAAACTCAATGACTTTGATCGTAATGCTATACTTCGGATGAATGTTCATCACACCATTACACTAATGTTGTGATCCCGTTATTAACAACATCCGATGTCCATGATCAGGAAACCTTGATCATCTTGTAAATCAACGAGCTAGTTTATAAGAGAGGCATAACTAGGAACTTCCTTTTGTTTATTAAACACACATGTATTAACTTTTCCGTATCAATACAATTATAGCATGTAAAATAAAAATTTATCATAAATAAGGAATACGATAATAACCACTTTATTATTGCCTCTCGGGCATATTCCCTTCAAGAGTAGGAAACCTACTTGGGGAGGAGTTCCTCTCCCTCCACCCGCCGGCCAAGGAGGCCGACTTGGGGGAGGACTCCCTCCCCCTTGGCCGCGCCCTCCCACCTATAAAAGGAGGGGCAGGGCTGCCCCTCTTCCCTACACCCAACACCACCCAAAACCCTAACCCTAGCCGCCGGCCTCCTGCAAGTCGCCGCCGCCCTAGGGTTTCTCCTAGCCGCCGGCCTCCTGCAAGTCGCCGCCGCCCTAGGGTTTCTCCTAGCCGCTGACTTGGGGCTTCCCCAAGCCCTAGGCCGCCGGCCAAGCTCCGCCCCTTGGTGCCTCTAAACCCTAGATCGCCAAGGCCTCTCTCATAGTCCACCATACTCGCTCTGGCTTAAGACGAAGCCGTGCGAGATCTCCCCTCTACTTCCGGTACCACGCCGTCGTGTTGCCGGAATCGCGAGGAGAGTGCTACAACCTCCGCTACCTGTTGGAACAAGGGAGAGGAAGGTCTTCATCGAGTACCAAAAGTGTGACCGACTGCGGATGCGCTGCCGGAACGCAACGCCGAAAGGATCGTCTACGCGATCTTGAGAACGGCAAGAGTACGACTACATCATCCACGAGAATCTGCTCCCGTTAAACACTTTGGAATCTTCGAGGGTGAGTTCATCTATCGACTCGTTGCTAAAATCTAGTAGATAGATCTTGGCTTGTTTGTTTGCATGCGGTAGAATTTTTTTGTTTTCCATGCTACGAACCCCTACAAGAAAGTCTCTGTTCCGGCACCCTGCCGGGACGAGGAAGTGCCCCCGGAGCCATCTCCATTGATCTCCACCACCATCTCCATCGTCGTTGCTGATTCCCATGATGAGGAGGGAGTAGTTCTTCCTCTAGGCTAAGGGCTCTACCAGTAGCTATGTGTTCATCTCTCTCTATGAATGATCTTGTGGTCATGAGCTTTGTAATCAAGTAGATCTACTATGCTACTCAAGTTCTTTAATAGATCTCTAGCTCTCCCCATGTGTGTAAAAGTGACAGCGTGCATGCCATGGTGGCACTTAGGCTAGAGTCTACATAAATACTCATCGTACTTTAATAGATCTATGATTTTCCCCGCGTGTGTAAAAGTGACAGCGTGCACACCGTGTGGCACTTAAGCTAGGTTATATACATATTTATCATGAGTTACATTTGGAGTTGGATGTCTTTATGAAATTGTGGTGTTTGTTGGAACCATCTAGCGCTCAAGGTGACAATATGGGGTTATCTAGATTGGGGAAAGCGGACTTTGAGGTGTGCTGTTATAGCCCTACCATAGATTAGAGTGTCCAACCGAAGAGTAGTTTAGAGTAGTATCATGAAGAGAATATTTATATAAGAGAGTGTTCACTAGTGAAAGTACGATCCCTAGGCCTTGTTTCTAAACATTGAAACACCATTCACAACTAGATCTGTTGCATGTTTGCTTGCTTCTAGTCTCTTCCACGCCGTCAAGCTCTTTTCTGGCACCATTGTCTTATAATCATCCATACCACTTGTATTTCACTATCTCTTCGCCGAACTAGTGCACCTATACACCTGACAAGTGTATTGAGTGTGTTGGGAATACAAGAGACTTCTTGTATCTTGATTGTAGGGTTGCTTGAGAGGGATACCTTTGACCACTTCCTCCCTGAGTTCGATAAACCTTAGGTAATCCACTTAAGGGAAACTTGCTGCTGTTCTACAAACATTTGCACTTGGAGGCCCAACAACTATCTACAAGAAATCAAGAATAGAAGTGTGTAGACATCAGCTGCCACAATTGAAGACCGCAGTGGGTCACCGGAGCCGAAGGAGCCACCGAGTCTCCGGTGCCGAAGACCGTAGCGGGTCGCTACAATCGAAGACCGCGACGGGTCATTGGAGCCGAAGGGAGCCCCCGAGTCGCTTGCTCCAAAGACCAAAACGGGTTACCGGAGTCAAAGACCGTGGCCGGTCGCCAGAGCGGATGGCAATAGGCGGGCCGACACAGTCGAAGACTCAGCGGATCATGTGAAGGAGTCAGCGCAGCGGACGTGTCGACGCAGCTCCCGAGTATAGTCGATAGGTCGCTGGAGCCGATACAACCGGTGGGTTGCGATTGCGGAAGCCGATGCAACCGGTAGGTCAAACGGAGTCGATGAAGCGGACGTGTAGTTGTGGTTGATGGAGTCGTGTGGCGGACGTAGTCAATATGGTCATTAGATCGCGAGAGGAAGGAGTCGGTCCTGGCAGTGGATCGCTGGAGCCTATGGCGATAATAAAGTAACCACGCCGTTTAGCTTTTTTTTACCGAACATGCATTCACGTATGCAATTAGTGCTTTTGCTCCCCGTATGCTCTTTTTTTATCTTGGCTCACGCTAGAACGTGAGATTCCTTGCCTGGAACTTTTTTTTAATCTAACTATTCGCATGGTAACACGATATCCCGTATGATCCAAACTCGGTATGATCCAAACTCGGTCGTTCCACAGTGATTCGACGCCAAGTAAAAACATAATTTCGGAAAGCTCATAGCTCCTCCAAACCTCCGATCTAAAAAAATTCAGCTCGGCTACAAACTTCATCAAATTTGTAGATTGATCTCATGCCTATCAAGACACACAAATTGCGTTTCCGGCCGTAAAATCCATGCACCTACGCAATAGCGCTCCGACTGCGAGATCCATGCATATGAGTAGCTTAGTCTTCATGTGGAGCCTTTGGTTGATTTGATCAGATGCAATGCACCGCTAGGCGGTAACTCCTACGGCGCCGCTGCCCACTAGTGGAAAAAGGGTCATCCGTTCGCGCCCCCTCAGAGCATTAGTCCCGGTTGCGCCATCAACCGGGACTAATGCTGGCACGTGTCCCGGTTCGAGCGGGCACGAGGCCTGGAGGCATGCGTCTCGGTTGGTAACGGGGTATACATCCCGGTTGGAGCCAGCAACCGGGACTAAAGGTTTGGCCACAGCCACGTGGCGTGGCACACACCTTTAGTCCCGGTTGGTGGCTCCAACCGGGACGTATGCTCCCGCCCTCTATAAATGCAACACCCCAGCCCCCTCTGCCTCCACTCTGTTTTTTCTCTTGGTGGAAGGTGTGAGGGGTGTGCTAGTTTTTTCTCTCCTATGCATGCATTCAAGGTGTTTGATGAAATGTTTGAGTGAATAATCCCGTTTAATTTCTCATAGAACAAAAATATAGAAGGTGTCCGAGACGCACTTGAGCTTTCTCCTCTTTATTTCCCTCGATCGAGGTTAGCAATCTTATCTTTTCTCTGTCATTGATACAATGCATGTGTCGATATGAATTGGTCATTTCACTATTTATGATGTCCTGTTTTTTGATAAACTTACTTATATGATGCAGATGAACGGTCGGGAATGGATATACGGTGACCGGCGCGTAGCCGGGTATATAAAAGGCGTGGATAAATTTATCGATGTGGCTACGGCAAACAAAGAGAATGGTTTTAAAAATAAATTTATCGATGTGGATAAAAATTGTTCTAAAATGATTTTTGAGATAAAATCTTGGGCAAATGGTTTGTTTTGAAACTACTGACCATAGGAATAAATTTGTGGTTTCAAAAATATATTTGGTGAAGCAAAAGAATAAACTTTTGATTTAAACCATTTCTAGTCAAATAAAAGTATTGTTTATTTATTAAAAATGCTTTTGGGAGAAAATCTTTGGGAAATGTTTTGGAATAAACTCTCTGACCCCAAGCACCAAGTTTTATGATTTAAAAATGTATTTGGTGAAACACATAAAATAGTTGTTTTTGCTAAAGGCATTTTCAACCACATAAAATATTGATTTTGTTCAAAAATGGTTTATAGGTGAAATCTTTTGCAAATAGTTTTGCCACTTTATAAAATGACCAATAAGTGTTTTATAATATTTATAACCTATTATAAACCACTTTTGTAAATAAAACAAAGTTTGGCATGCTTGCATGCATTGTTTTGTTTCTATTATTTTATGTGATGTTTTGCTTGAATGGTAGATTGAAATATTGCTTGCTTGATTGAATTATAGTGAAATTTGAAGAGTGTGAACATTTCAAGATCAAGGAGTGAACTTATATTCTCTACCAAAAAGGCAAGTGATGCTTCATACTTTTGTCTCATTATTTTCACTATGCATTAGTGATATTTCTAAGTAGGACTTGCATGGAATTTTTGCTAAGTATAAACTATGCCATGGGAAATCGTAGTAGATGAAACCTTAGTAGAATTTCCTAAGTTAAGATTCCTACTACTATCATGCTTAGCTTAGCTAGTAGAAAACAAGGGTGGAATATATATTCATGCTATGGAATATTTCTAAGTCTATGGACTTGTGTTTTGTTAATAAAACAACTAAGTGAATGAATCACCTGGGTGGAATGGAAGGAATGGTTTGTGTTGAGTGGTCAAGGCCCATTTCTATGGTTTACCTTGTGTATCTCACTTGTGGATGGCCACCCAGGAACAAAGAGATTTGAGATGTCAAATGTTGAGAAGCTTCAAGTGCAGCCACTTGGCATTATGGGCTCTGCCTGGATCATACAGGTTGCAATAGCTTAGCCAAATGGACAGTTGGTGGTAGGGGATGATAGGTTGGAACGCGTCCATTCTGGTCTAAGGGAAGGCTTCTGAAAGATCTTGTCTTGGTGAAACCAAGTCTTGTGGGGAAAGTGCACCACCTCTGCAGAGTGTAAAATCTAAGTACTTAGCCATGTCCCTGGTAAAGGACAATTTGAGCATCAAGACATGGAAGCTATCAAGAATCTCCTCATCCCAATTTCTAAGTTAAAAACTTGTGGTTGAACAAGGGTTGAAGGATCACCAATTTCTATTGGGAGATGCCTTGGGTCTTTTTGTCAAGCAAAAACTTAGTGTTTTCAAATGATAAGGAAAATCTATTTTGAGCAAAGCAAGCCTAAGCTCCACTTAGCCAAATGCATATAGATGATAGACTCCACTATACTACCATAGTATCACTTGCCAATACAATTCAAATGTATTGACCCTTGAGGCTGTAACTTGTTATGTTGCAGGTTTGTTTGATATTAGTGAAGTTTAATGATTAGGATTACAAGTCTATAACCAACATGTCTGCCTGTGCCACTTTGAAGATGAAGGACCCCATGCTATTGTTGTATTCTGCTGCATTGTAATGAGATAGCCAAATGAGCTATGTAAGATGTAATAAATTATGTTATTCCTGGTTATAAAGTTGTATTATGACCTTTGTTTCTTGATATTACATCTTAACTGTGGATGCTAGCTATTGATCCAGGGACTAGCATTGTAAACACAGGGATCTCTACCTTAATAAAGGTTGGGAACCTTACACTTTCGTTAGCTCAACAATTTTTTATTTGAGCAACATAAGGTCTTCTAAAAAATCGGTTTCTACCTGCTGGTCTGTTTTGACAAATTTCTCCCATTATTTGCATTTGCTTCTTATTGATTCCTTTTGGGGTTCTTTTTGGGAAATTGTGCTTTTTGAGGGAATTCCTACAGTAGCTTGTGTTTTTAGTGAAAGATTTGCTGTTAGAAAGCTAAACCCAAAGGTCTATTATCTTTTGAATACACTAATGTTGCTAATGAAGATTGTGTGAGTTTTGTATGAAGGAAAATTTCCAGGTGTAAGGGAAGAATGATGTATGATATGAAGAATGGACAAAAGCTCAAGCTTGGGGATGCCACCCCGTTTCACCCCAAGAAATATTCAAGAGGTACAAGCGTCAAAGCTTGGGGATGCCCAAGGCATCCCCTTCTTCATCGATAAAAATCTCAGGCCTTTCTAGACACTCTGTTTTTATTGTTTCATGCACTGTTGTGTTGTTCTTGGAGCGTCTTTGTTTTTGTTTTTAGTTTGCTTGAATAAGTTGGTTGGATCCCAGGACACTTCTTTTGGAGAGAGACACACTCTGTTTTCATTGCCTAGAACACTCTAGTTTTCATTCTTATTGTTTTGTGAGTGTTCTCTTTTGCTAGCACTGTGTTTGGCCTTACTTTTCTTGTGCTTTTAGCTTAGAACTCATTAGTTCTTCTTTGTGGATTTGTGAGACAAACTCATTGATCTTTATTGATTATTATCCTTGTGAGTTGTTTCAAATAAGTTGATTGGTGTTAGAAAAGAGTAGGAAGCTTCGTGCTTAAGTGGTAAAAAAGGAGCTTGCTTTGACTGTGACTTAGACTTTCTCATGTAATGCTAGATGTTGTTTTGACCTTATGCTTAGTGATTACTGTTGTAGCATGACTTGTTCCAAACAATTAGGATTGCTTAATGTGCCTTGAAAGAATCATGCATTATTTTAGCATACAAAAGCATAGTATTGTGGTATTTTCCTTTGATGCTTTGTTTGGGTTGACTTGGCACATGCTCACACCATGTTATGACTATGAACAAATCACCATAGCCTCTATGATCATTTAGTTTTTGACTTGTGGTACCACTTTATGCTTTGATCAGTAATGTTTTGTCGCTCTGCATGATTATGGCCATTATTGCTCTCTTAGTTGGTCGCTCCCAGTCTTTTGCTAGCCTCCACTTGTATGAGTAAGCTCTACTCATGCATCCAACTCCCAAGAAATCAAGTTATTCCAAAGTGTCTGCTATAAATTCCTATGCATGGTGTGTTACACCATTCCAAGTATATTCTTGTTTTCATTTATCTTCCAATTAAAAAGTATTTTGTTATGTGAAAGTTAGTGATTAAAGCTCTCACAAACTTGATGGAACACTTTATTTTTCATGCCCCTAATAAACTTGAACCATTGTGTCATCTATGTTGTATATGATAGCACTTATACGTTGGGAATTAGCAGAACCGTACTGTCACGGGGAACACTTTCAACATTGCACCTGTACACTGTACCTAGTTGATATCATGATCTTTTGTTTATGGATATCGTCAGTGTGAAATAAAAGGGGAGCTTGTAAGTCCATGGAATTATGTATGTGTGTTATAGAAACTCCTGGGCCGCTAGCCTAAGCCATGCCTAATCATGGTGGAAACTTGCAGCATCACCATAGTGAGCAATCTATGAAGCTTTCTTCTTATAAAAAAAGAACATATTGCACAGTTTAAAGAGAGAAAAAAGTACCATTTTCCCATGGTAAATAAGAAGATTGCTGAGATGCTTATTGTTTTCTTGACTTGTCATTTTGATTATGGGATAGCTCCTGTATCATGTGCAAGGGGTACCCAGTTAGCGGTTCTCTTACACATGTACTTACTATGATAAGAACTTACAAGTGATTTAAGTTGAGTAGCATGAGGTGTGGCCCTCGTATTCAAGGGACATGAGATTGCCAACTTATAGTTTGTCAAGCATATACTCCATAGTTTGTTCACTTTAACCTTAATCACTTCACGATGCTTATGATAGGGCAATGAGGGCTGAAAGCTAACAAGTACCATAATTTTTGGAAGCTCTTTTTGAGACTTGAAATCCCTGCTTCCCTTATGAAGGGCCTTTCTTCCACCATTATATTGAGTCTCCACCTTCTATCCTTAGGCACCAATTAAGAGAGCATAGTTGCCATTCTTAGTTCTATGTGCATTGTCCTAAAACTAATTGATTGATGCATATTGTTGATATTACTTGTTCCTGTGCTATTTGTATCTAGTCACTCTTATGAACTTTGAAGGTGTCCTATGCATCTATTTGCTATTTCATGAGGGACAAGCTGAATGCCACTATGCTATGTTTTCTATATGTGAAACAAACAAACGTCTTTCAATGCATTGTTATTCATGATCTTTGTTTGTAACCTTTCATGTTGCAACATATTTGCTATGTCTTATTGTTAGAAGTTCATCTTTCATGCTCATGTTTAGAGTTCTTTGATCCCAGCTTTCAATGCTTACAAATGGTTTGATCTTGATTTTGATGGTGCACGTCAGCTCAAAAATTATTCTTTTTATCACTTACCTACTCGAGGACGAGCAGGAGTTAAGCTTGGGGATGCTTGATACATCAGAAACATATCTATAATTTTTGATGTTCCATGCTTGTTTAGTATCTACTTTTCTATGTTTTGTCTACACTTTGAGGTATTTTTATACACTTTCTAGAACTAACCTATTGACAAGATGTCACAGTGCCAGTTGCTTGTTTTCTGCCGTTTTTTGTTTCAGGAAGCTAAAAAATGAATATTCTTGGAATTGGACGGGACAAAAGCCAAAGTTCATATTTTTCACTGAACGATACGGAAAATCGAAGACTAGACAAAGGAGGACACCAGGGTGGTCACACCCAAGGTAGGCGTGAGGCCCACCTTGGCCGCGCCCATAGGGGGTGTGGGCCCTGTGGCCCTCCATCGACCTTGCCTCCTTCGCCTATAAGAAGCCTTCGACCCAGAAACCCTAAATAATCGACCAGAAAGCCACGAAAAGTTCCGCATCACCGCCACCACCGAAGGGGAGATTCGGGGGACAGAAATGTTGGAGATATGCCCTAGAGGCAATAATAAATGTATTTATTATTATATCTTTATGTTTATGATAAATGTTTACATTCATGCTATAATAGTATTAACAAGAAACATTAATACTTGTGTGATTTGTAAACTAAATTAGAGTCCCTAGTAAAGCCTCTTCATAATACTAGCTTGTTGATTAATAGATGATATTAACATCCTCAAAATCATGTTTCAAACTCATGCATAACATCCATGCATCCAGAATCATTTAGGGTTTCATTTTCAGAAAACCATTTCAAAACAGGAGCATATGAGCTCATTATTTTATGTGATCAGCATTTGAAACAAATGCTACTCTCTAATAGAGATTGTTGTTCATGAAACCAAACTTTGTTGTCTTATTGCTCTCAGGTTGTTTTGCTAGGTTGCCAAGGTTTAAACCAAAATTTCAAAGCAAATACAATTTGAAAACCAATTTCAAAACCAATATTAAACAAGTGCTATGTCACTATTTATTTTATTCTTTTCCAAGTGACCAAGCCAATTCAAAGTGACCACTTGATTTTATGCCCAGAAGTGTGAATGTTGCACCCTACAAAATCCTGAAAAGATTTGAATTCAAATAAGCTTTTGAAATCATTTGAAAACCATCCCTGAAAATCATTCTGGAAAAAGAAATGAGAATAAGAAATCTAGCTGGGCCTGGCGCCACCATTCTAGCCCAACAGGCAAAGCAGCCCACCCGAGCCACTCTTCTCTCTGTCTTTTCACACCCGCGACAAACCAACCCCGCAGCCACTGAGCACTGGGCCCTCTCCACGTCAGCGTCGTCTTCCCCAATTTCTCGCGCGCAGACACCGCTCCGCCGTTACCACCGTGCAGTGACGCCGCGATTAAAACTCACTTAAATTCCATTGATTCAGCGCGCAATCCTCGCCCCGCTTCTGGCTACTTAAACCCCTCGCCGCCGCGGTCACTTTCCCCCACTTTCGTCGCTCACTCCGCCACCAGGCTGCGCGCATTCGATCTCAAAACCCCGCAGCACCGACGACCTCCGGCGACTGATTTCGGTGAGCTTCGACCGCCCCCCTTTCTCTGGTTCAAACGATCGTGACCAGCATGTTCTTACGCGTTCCCTGATACCTTTCGTTTGCTTTCTCATGACCTAGCTCGTCGTCCTCATTCACGCCCGCAAGTGACAGAACCGCCGTCTGACTCCGACGAGCAATTGAGGTATAATCCGACCGCCCCTTGTATTCTCCTTGATCCGTTAGTGTTCGCCGTAGACTTGTGCACCCTCTAATGCCACTGGTTTATGCTAGGGTGACACAGAGCATCGCCAACGTCTTCGTCACCGTGCATCCGACGCTGTGCTCAACTCCGACGAGGATTTCCGACCGTGCCAGTGCGCCCCTGTCCAAGCAAAGACCACGTTGAGCTTCCTCGTGACCGTGTGAGTCTGGTAAGCCACACCACACACCCCAGCCCGTCCTGTATTCGCCGGACCATCGCCGCCAGTAGCGCCGCCGCCAGCAACCATTTGCGCCGCTCGACTTTGGTCAAAACAACAGCCGCTGTTAGATCTGCATCGTAGGGATTAGATTAGAACGGGGACGAACCGTTTTCTTTAGATCTGGCGCGTTGGATCTAAGTTGATCCTACAGCGCGGAAGCACGATCCGACGCGAAGCGGTATCGGCCAGTAGAAACACGCCGCGTGGCACAGAGTTCGTTTTAAAATTTGAATTAGATCTGATTTTTGTTCAAATTTGTTTTGGTTGTAACTTTTGATTCCCACGTTAGATTTTGACAAATTTTATATCGTTGGAATCAGGAGAGCAAGCTCTTTCTAAATATGCAATGTGTTTAATGTTTTGCTTCTGTTAAAATGGTTTTATTTGCAGAAACATGTGTAGGGCTTATTTGAGTATATGAAATGTTTAGGAATTGTTTTAAAGGGTTAAATAAATATTGTTTGGCAAGTTTTTGACTTGTTTAGGATTCAGTACTATGCACTTGCTTGGTTGAGTTTTGAAAATCATCACTTAGCTTTTTACATGCATGCATATATTTTTGATTGTATATGTTTTGTGTGTAATTTGTGGCTACCATTCCTTATGTAGATTTTGGTGCTAGTGATTGTGATTGTGAGGAGTGCTACTCTCCCAACTACCAAGGTAAGTGGTACTTCATGAATATTATCATTCCTATGTTTTCTACTAAGCATTAGAAATATTTTGTTAGACTTGCATGCTATATTTTGCTTATATGCTAAGTTGGGAAATCCTAGTAGTTGTAGAATTGCTAGAATATTTCTAAGTTAAGGTACTATCTATGCCATGCTTAGCCTAGCTAGTAGCAACCAAGGGTTGGTGAAATATATACATGCTATGATGAAAATATTTCTAAGTCTTTGGACTTATGTTTTACCTAATAAAACAACTAAGTTAATGAAACACCTGGGTGGAATGGAAGGTTTGGTTTATGTTGAGTGGTTACACAAGGCCCATTTCTATGGTTTACCTTGTGTATCTCACTTGTGGTAAGCTACCCAGGAACAAAGAGATTTTAGAGGCCAAGTGTTAAGAAGCTTCTAGTGCAGCCACTTGGCAATATGGGCTCTGCCTGGATCACATAGGTTGCTAGAACTTAGCCATTTGGACAGTTGGTGGTAGTGGGAATGATAGGTTGGAGCGCGTCCATTTGGTCTAAGGGAAGGCTTCTGAAAGGTCCTGTCTTGGTGAAACCAAGTCTGGTGGGGAAAGTGCACAACCTCTGCAGATGGAAAAATCTAAGTACTTAGCCAAGTCCATGGCAATGGACAACTTGAGCATCAAGGCATGGAAGCTATCAAGAATCTCCTCATCCCAATTTCTAAGTAAAAATTTGTGGGTGAACAAGGGTGAAGGACCTCAATGTCTATTGGTGGTTCCTTGGGAAGAGTTTTGACAAAGAAAAACTTAGTGATTTCAACTAATAGGAAAAACCTATTTTGAGCAAAGCAAGCCAAGCTACACATAGCCAAATTGCATATAGTAATATAGTCCACCTAAATTATACTAAGGTATCACTTGCCAATACTATTCCAAAGTATTAACCCACTGTGGCTGTAACTTGTGATGTTGCAGGTTACTCTGATGAGGATTAGGTGTCATGAGTCTACACTCAACATGTTTGCCTGTGGCACATGAAGATGAAGACTTTTGTTTATTTACTTATTCAAACTCTTGTATTAGGCCTGTGGCCTTGGAGTTGTAAAGACTATGTTTATCTCTGGAATGGATGTAATAAATGACCTTTGTATCTGTGTACTTCATCTTAAACTGTGGATGCTAGCAATGATCCAGGGAATAGCATTGCAATCACAGGGATCCTTTTTCCTTTATAAAGGAGGGATCTTACAATGATCATGGTTTCTTGATCATGAACATTTGAGATGTTGTTAATAACAAGATCATATCATTAGGAGAATGGTATGGTGGACAGACTCCTATAGATAAGCGTAGCATAAAGATCAAGTTATTTTAATAGTTCAATTGCTATAAGCTTTCTGATACATAGTAACCTAATTCCTTCGACCATGAGATCATGCTTATCACCATCACCGGAAGGATGCTTTGATGACATCAAACACCACACCGTAACTGGGTGGCTATAAAGGTGGAATTGAGTATTTGTAAAGTATGGGTTGAGACACATGGATCAAGAGTGGGATTTGTCCATCCATATGACGGATAGATATACTCTGGGCCCTCTCGGTGGAATGTCATCCAATTATCTTGCAAGCATGTGACTGGCTCACAAGGGATCACATACCACGGGAACGATAAAAGAATACTTATCGGTTACGAGGTTGAACTAGGTATGCAGATATACCGACGATCAAAACCTCGGATAAGTAAACTACCGTGAGACAAAGGGAAATTGGTATCGTATGTAAGTGCTTCATTCGATCGCAAAGTAATCGTAGAAATATGTGGGAGCCATATGAATTTCCAGATTCCTCTATTGGTTATTGATCGGAGAAGTGTCTCGATCATGTCTGCATAATTCACGAACCGTAGGGAGACACACTTAAGGATTCGATGTTGTTGAGTAGTTATGGAATGATGAGTAAGAGACCGAATGTTGTTCGGAGTCTCGGATGGGATCTGGGATATCACGAGGAGATCCGGAATGGTCCAGAGAATAAGATTCATATAAGGAAAGTCCTGTTTCGAAGTTGGGGAATGATTCCGGTGTTTTCATCGAGAATGTTCTAGAAGGTTCCGGAAGGTCCGGCACTCTGAAGGGAAAGGGTACATGAATGTGTTATAACAATGTGGAATGGTTGCATCATGTACTAGGTATCATGGCTGGGCAAAATAAAGGGATAAATCAAATCCTAGTTTGAAAAGTCAAACGCCAATTTGAAAAGTCAAACGGCAGTTTTGCTTGGTGGAGGGAGAGTAGGAAACCTACTTGGGGAGGAGTTCCTCTCCCTCCACCCGCCGGCCAAGGAGGCCAACTTGGGGGAGGACTCCCTCCCCCTTGGTCGCGCCCTCCCACCTATAAAATGAGGGGCAGGGCTGCCCCTCTTCCCTACACCCAACACCACCCAAAACCCTAACCCTAGCCACCGGCCTCCTGTAAGTCGCCGCCGCCCTAGGGTTTCTCCTAGGCACCGACTTGGGGCTTCCCCAAGCCCTAGGCCGTCGGCCAAGCTCCGCCCCTTGGTGCCTCTAAACCCTAGATCGCCAAGGCCTCTCTCATAGTCCACCATACTCGCTCCGGCTTAAGGCGAAGCCCTGCGAGATCTCCCCTCTACTTCCGGTACCACGCCGTCGTGCTGCCGGAATCGCGAGGAGAGTGCTACAACCTCCGCTGCCTGCTAGAACAAGGGAGAGGAAGGTCTTCATCGAGTACCAAACGTGTGACCGACTGCGGAAGCGCTGCTGGAACGCAGCGCCGGAAGGATCGTCTACGCGATCTTGAGATCGGCAAGAGTACGACTACATCATCCACGAGAATCTGCTCTCGTTAAACACTTTGGAATCTTCGAGGGTGAGTTCATCTATCGACTCGTTGCTACAATCTAGTAGATAGATCTTGGCTTGTTTGTTTGCATGCGGTAGAATTTTTTTGTTTTCCATGCTACGAACCCCTACAAGAAAGTCTCTGTTCCGGCACCCTGTCGGGACGAGGAAGTGCCCCCGGAGCCATCTCCATTGATCTCCACCACCATCTCCATCGTCGTTGCTGATTCCCATGATGAGGAGGGAGTAGTTCTTCCTCTAGGCTAAGGGCTCTACCAGTAGCTATGTGTTCATCTCTCTCTATGAATGATCTTGTGGTCATGAGCTTTGTAATCAAGTAGATCTACTCTGCTACTCAAGTTCTTTAATAGATCTCTAGCTCTCCCCATGTGTGTAAAAGTGACAGCGTGCATGCCATGGTGGCACTTAGGCTAGAGTCTACATAAATACTCATCGTACTTTAATAGATCTATGATTTTCCCCGCGTGTGTAAAAGTGACAGCGTGCACACCGTGTGGCACTTAAGCTAGGTTATATACATATTTATCATGAGTTATATTTGGAGTTGGATGTCTTTATGAAATTGTGGTGTTTGTTGGAACCATCTAGCACTCAAGGTGACAATATGGGGTTATCTAGATTGGGGAAGGCGGACTTTGAGGTGTGCTGTTATAGTCCCACCATAGATTAGAGTGTCCAACCGAAGAGTAGTTTAGAGTAGTATCATGAAGAGAATATTTATATAAGAGAGTGTTCACTAGTGAAAGTACGATCCCTAGGCCTTGTTTCTAAACATTGAAACACCATTCACAACTAGATCTGTTGCATGTTTGCTTGCTTCCAGTCTCTTCCACGCCGTCAAGCTCTTTTCTGGCACCATTGTCTTATAATCATCCATACCACTTGTATTTCACTATCTCTTCGCCGAACTAGTGCACCTATACACCTGACAAGTGTATTGAGTGTGTTGGGAATACAAGAGACTTCTTGTATCTTGATTGCAGGGTTGCTTGAGAGGGATACCTTTGACCACTTCCTCCCTGAGTTCGATAAACCTTAGGTAATCCACTTAAGGGAAACTTGCTGCTGTTCTACAAACATTTGCACTTGGAGGCCCAACAACTATCTACAAGAAATCAAGAATAGAAGTGTGTAGACATCAGTTGCCACAATTGAAGACCGTAGTGGGTCACCGGAGCCGAAGGAGCCACCGAGTCTCCGGTGCCGAAGACCGTAGCGGGTCGCTATAATCGAAGACCGAGACGGGTTGTTGGAGCCGAAGGGAGCCCCCGAGTCGCTTGCTCCAAAGACCACAACGGGTTACTGGAGTCGAAGACCGTGGTCGGTCGCCAGAGCGGATGGCAATAGGCGGGCCGACACAGTCGAAGACTCAGCGGATCATGTGAAGGAGTCAGCGCAGCGGACGTGTCGACGCAGCTCCCGAGTATAGTCGATAGGTCGCTGGAGCCGATACAACCGGTGGGTTGCGATTGCGGAAGCCGATGCAACCGGTAGGTCAAACGGAGTCGATGAAGCGGACGTGTAGTTGTGGTTGATGGAGTCGTGTGGCGGACGTAGTCAATATGGTCATTAGATCGCGAGCGGAAGGAGTCGGTCCTGGCAGTGGATCGCTGGAGCCTATGGCGATAATAAAGTAACCACGCCGTATAGCTTTTTTTACCGAACATGCATTCACGTATGCAATTAGTGCTTTTGCTCCCCGTATGCTCTTTTTTTATCTTGGCTCACGCTAGAACGTGAGATTCCTTGCCTAGAACTTTTTTTTAATCTAACTATTCGCATGGTAACACGATATCCCGTATGATCCAAACTCGGTATGATCCAAACTCGGTCGTTCCACAGTGATTCGACGCCAAGTAAAAACATAATTTCGGAAAGCTCATAGCTCCTCCAAACCTCCGATCTAAAAAAATTCAGCTCGGCTACAAACTTCATCAAATTTGTAGATTGATCTCATGCCTATCAAGACACACAAATTGCGTTTCCGGCCGTAAAATCCATGCACCTACGCAATAGCGCTCCGACTGCGAGATCCATGCATATGAGTAGCTTAGTATTCATGTGGAGCCTTTGGTTGATTTGATCAGATGCAATGCACCGCTAGGCGGTAACTCCTACGGCGCCGCTGCCCACTAGTGGAAAAAGGGTCATCCGTTCGCGCCCTCTCAGAGCATTAGTCCCGGTTGCGCCATCAACCGGGACTAATGCTGGCACGCGTCCCGGTTCGAGCGGGCACGGGGCCCGGAGGCATGCGTCCCGGTTGGTAACGGGGCATATGTCCCGGTTGGAGCCACCAACCGGGACTAAAGGTGTGTGCCACAGCCACGTGGCGTGGCACACACCTTTAGTCCCAGTTGCTGGCTCCAACCGGGACGTATGCTCCCGCCCTCTATAAATGCAACGCCCCAGCCCCCTCTGCCTCCACTCTGTTTTTTCTCTTGGTGGAAGGTGTGAGGGGTGTGCTAGTTTTTTATCTCCTATGCATGCATTCAAGGTGTTTGATGAAATGTTTGAGTGAATAATCCCGTTCAATTTCTCATAGAAAAAAATATAGAAGGTGTCCGAGACGCACTTGAGCTTTCTCCTCTTTATTTCCCTCGATCGAGGTTAGCAATCTTATCTTTTCTCTGTCATTGATACAATGCATGTGTCGATGTGAATTGGTCATTTCACTATTTATGATGTCCTGTTTTTTGATAAACTTACTTATATGATGCAGATGAACGGTCGGGAATGGATGTACGGTGACCGGCGCGTAGCCGGGTATATGAAAGGCGTGGATAAATTTATCGATGTGGCTACGGCAAACAAAGAGAATGGTTTTATACGTTGTCCATGTGTTCAATGTCGGAACAACAAGGAGTACTCTTCCTCGAAAATCATTCGCGGCCACCTGATTATGAAAGGTTTCATGCCCAACTATAATTGCTGGACCAAGCACGGGGAAAGAGGGGTTATGATGGAAGATGGTGAAGAAGAAGATGATGATAACAACTATCATCATATGTTTCCTGAATACAGTGATACTGCAATGGAAGACAATGGAGAGGAAAGAGGTGAAGAACGGGCATCAGATGAGCCGGCTGATAAACTTGGTAGGGTTATTTCTGATGCAAAGCGAGACTGTGAAACAGAAAATGAGAAGTTGAAGTTAGAGGGCATGTTAGAAGATCACAAGAAATTGTTGTACCCAAATTGTGAAGATGGTAGCACAAAGCTCGGTACCACACTGGAATTGTTGCGATGGAAGGCAGAGTGTGGTCTAACTCACTCCTCATTTGAAAAGATGCTGAAAATAATGAAGCCGAAGTTTCCAAAACATAACGAACTTCCCGAGAGTACCTACGAAGCAAACAAGACTCTCTGTCCTCTGGGATTAGATGTGCAAAAGATACATGAATGCATTAATGACTGCATCCTCTACCGCGGTAAGGAGTATGAGAATTTAGATAAATGTCTGGTATGCAATGCGTTGAGGTATAAGATCAGACGAGATGACCCTGGTGATGTTGAGGGAGAGCCCCTCCGGAAGAGGGTTCCTGCTAAGGTTATATGGTATGCTCCTATAATAAAAAGGTTGAAACGCATGTTCAGAAAAAAAGAGCATGCCAGGTTGTTGTGATGGCACAAAGAAGACCGTAAGAAAGACGGGAAGTTGAGACACCCTGCTGATGGGTCACAGTGGAGAAAAATCGAGAGAGACTTCCCAGACTTTGCAGGTGACACAAGGAACTTATGGTTTGGTCTAAGTACGGATGGCATGAATCCTTTTGGGGAGCAGAGCTGTAGTCACAGCACCTGGCCCGTGACTCTATGTATCTACAACCTGCCTCCTTGGTTGTGCATGAAGCGTAAGTTCATTATGATGCCAGTGCTCATCCAAGGCCCGAAGCAACCGGGCAACGGCATTGATGTGTACCTTAGGCCATTAGTTGAAGAACTCTTACAGTTGTGGGGCAAACCAGGTGTACGTGCGTGGGATGAGAACAAACCTGAGCCATTTGATCTACGAGGGTTGTTATTCGTAACCATCAATGATTGGCCTGCTCTTAGTAACCTTTCAGGACAGACAAACAAGGGATATAAGGCATGCACACACTGTTTAGATAAGACTGAAGGTACATATTTGCATAAATGCAAGAAGGTTGTGTACCTGGCGAATCGATGATTTCTTCCGACCAATCATCCCGTAAGAAAGAAAGGCAAGCATTTCAAAGGTGAGGCAGATCACCGGAAGAAGCCTGAACTCCTTGCTGGTGATGATGTATTTGGTATGGTCAAGGACATAGAAGTAATCTTTGGAAAGGGTCCCGGCGGTCAATCAGTTCCGAACGACGTCGCTACAGGACACGCACCCATGTGTAAGAAGAAATCTATATTTTGGGAGCTGCCATATTGGAAAGTCCTGCGTGTCCGCTCTTCAATCAACGTGATGCACGTGACGAAGAATGTTTGCGTGAACCTGCTAGGATTCCTAGGCGTGTATGGGAAGACAAAAGATACACCAGAACCACGGGAGGACCAACAAATTATGAAAGACCCAAAGAACATGCATACACATAACAAGACGGATAAAGGGCGTCACTTAAGTCGTGCCAGCTATGCTCTTACCAAAGCAGATAAGGAAATCTTTTTTGAAGTCCTTTACAGTATCAAGGTGCCGTCGGGCTTCTCATCTAATATAAAGGGGATAATAAATATGGCAGAGAAAAAGTTCCAAAACCTGAAGTCTCATGACTGTCACGTGATTATGAGGAAGTTGCTTCCGATTGCATTGAGGGGGCTTCTACCGGAAAATGTTCGAGTACCCATTGTGAAGCTGTGTGCATTCCTCAATGCAATATCTCAGAAGGTAATCAATCCAGATATTCTGCCAAGGTTACAGAAGGATGTGGTACAGTGTCTTGTTAGTTTTGAATTGGTGTTCCCACCATCCTTCTTCAATATTATGACGCATCTCCTGGTTCACCTAGTGGAAGATATTGCCATTCTCGGTCCGGTATTTCTGCACAATATGTTCCCCTTTGAGAGGTTCATGGGAGTCTTAAAGAAATATGTTCATAACCGTGCTAGACCAGAAGGAAGCATCTCCAAGGGATATGGAACAGATGAGGTCATTGAGTTTTGTGTTGACTTTATTCCTGACCTTAAGCCGATTGGTGTTTCTGACTCACGGCATGAGGGAAGACTAAGTGGAAAAGGCACGCTGAGAAAGAAAGCAATGATATGTAGGGACGGGGATTCTTTCACTAAAGCACACTACACAGTTCTACATAATTCCACCTTGGCAGCTCCGTATATCGAGGAACACAAGAATATTGTACGCTCCAAAAACCCGGGGAAGCCTGAATCATGGATTACAGATGAACACATGAAGTCTTTCGGTGGTTGGATGCGGACACATCTCTTGAATGACACCACTGTTGGAGATCAGCTATACTTGTTGGCCGCGTCACCATCTTCTACTGTATTGAATTTCCAAGGGTATGAAATAAATGGGAATACATTCTACACATCGCCCAAGATAAAAAGAGCACCAACCAAAATAGTGGTGTCCGCTTTGATGCAAAAGACGAGAATGGACAAAAGTACACATATTATGGTTACATAGAGGAGATATGGGAACTAGACTATGGAGTCTCTTTTAAGGTCCCTTTGTTTCGCTGCAAATGGGTCAACCTGAATGGAAAGGGGTAAAGATAGACCAGTTGTACGGAATGACAACAGTGGATCTCAACAACCTTTGTTATAGAGATGAACCATTCGTCCTAGCCAATGATGTGTCTCAGGTTTTCTATGTGAAGGACATGTCCTCCAGACCGAAAAAAAGAAAAAATATGCAAACGAATACATCATATGATGAGCCAAAGCGTCACATAGTTCTTTCAGGGAAAAGAAACATCGTGGGAATTGAGGACAAGACAGACATGTCAGAAGATTATAATAAGTTTGATGAAATTCTGCCCTTCACAGTGAAAACTGACCCAAGCATTCTGTTAAGTAAAGAAGATGCTCCATGGTTAAGTCTGAAGCGATCATAAGGAAGGACATATGCCAAGAAGTTCATGCTCATATTACGTAACTCTAGTTCATGTCTTTCGCGGTTTGTGGCTTGATCGAAGGATATCTTTCGCGGTTTGTGGCCTTTAGTCCCGGTTTTGTAGTCTCGGTTTTTAATATTAATAAATGTCTTGAGTGTTAATCCTGTTTTGTGGCTGGACCGGGACTATGAAGAAGTTGTCCCGATTCGTACTCCAAATGCGCGCAGTCACATATTAGGGAGTGCCTCTATGACCTGTTTCTTGGAGATGTCGGAGGACTGGGATCCGGCGGCATCTCCCTGAAACTAGTCGTAGTGGTGTCCCTTCTCTTAAAAACCATCTTGCAACTTGTAACTTCTCTAACTAGATCAATACGCCTCGGAGCTAACTAATTTCACATATTAGGGAGTGCCTCTATGACCAGTTTCTCGGAGATGCCGGAGGACTGGGCTCCGTCGGCATCTCCCTGAAACTGGCCGTAGTGGTGTCCCTACTCTCGAAAACCATCTTGCAGCTTGTATCTTCTCTAACTAGATCAATACGCCTCGAAGCTAACTAATTTCACATATTAGGGAGTGCCTCTATGACCAGTTTCTCGGAGATGCCGGAGGACTGGGCTCCGTCGGCATCTCCCTGAAACTGGCCGTAGTGGTGTCCCTGCTCTCGAAAACCATCTTGGAGATGCCTCAAACTGGTTGGAGGACTGGACTCGCAAGGATGTCTATTTATAGTACAAGCAGCTCGGCATAGTGTCGACACTTACGAAATAATGTCGACACTCACCCCTATCATTAGTGCTGACTCGTGTTTTGTCCCGGTTGGTGTCTCCAACCGGGACTACAGGTTGATCTTTAGTCCCGGTTGGTGACACCATCCGGGACAAGGTACACGCCGCACGACATAATGTCGACACTCACCCCTATCATTAGTGCTGCCTGGCCCAGCCTGCCGAAATCGTCCATCCCGGGTAAAAAGGACAAATATCTGCCGAATCGGCAGGAAGTGGGTCCAGTTTGTACTACAGGTACATGATCAATCGCCCGTGATTTTTTGAAAAAAATCATTTTTAGACTCGCAATATGTGGTTTCTTCAGAGATCCAATGCAAGTTCTAACGATGCTCGTCCCCTATCTTCATGCACACCGGTTCGACCATAGTTAGAAATTCAGATAATTCAAAACGGGCATAATAAATTCAAAAAAAATCCGAACAATGAAAATCCTTCACGTGGTGTCATATTATGTTACATAGTTGAAAGGAAAAATACTAGACTTGGTATATTGATCATGTTTCGAAAAAAACTTCACAAAATGACCTATCATGTTCGAGGTTTCATGGCTTTCGGTCCAAATGACCGATGTTATATGCTGAATCACGGCATAGTTTGTGATGTTGTGCCCATATTATGCATGTGTGTGGACATTGATATGGAGAACAATGTTGCAGGAGGAAGTTTTCCTTTTTGTCGCACGAAAAAGCCCTTTTCCATTTTCCAAGCGCAAAAAAACGGGTTGTTTTGTGAAGTAACCACCAAAATGCCGTTTCAGAATGCTACCGTCCCATTTTCCTAAAATACTAGACCACCTTACATGGACTATCTCCCAACCGGGACATCTCAAACCTTTTCGTCCATCCCGGGTAACAAGGACAAATGTCTGTCGAATCGGTAGGAAGTGGGTCCGGTTTGTACTACAGGTACATGATCTATCGCCCGTGATTTTTTAAAAAAATCATTTTTAGACTCGCAATATGTGGTTTCTTCAGAGATCCCATGCAAGTTCTAACGATGCTCGTCCCCTATCCTCATGCACACCGGTTCGACCATAGTTAGAAATTCAGATAATTCAAAACGGGCATAATAAATTCAAAAAAATCCGAACAATGAAAATCCTTCGCGTGGTGTCATATTATGTTACATAGTTGAAAGGAAAAATACCAGACTTGGTATATTGATCATGTTTCGAAAAAACCTTCACAAAATGACCTATCATGTTCGAGGTTTCATGGCTTTCGGTCCAAATGACTGATGTTATGTGCTGAATCACGGTATAGTTTGTGATGTTGTGCCCATATTATGCATGTGTGTGGACATTGGTATGGAGAACAATGTTGCAGGAGGAAGTTTTCCTTTTTGTCACACGAAAAAGCCCTTTTCCATTTTCCTAGCGCAAAAAACGGGTCGTTTTGTGAAGTAACCACCAAAATGCCGTTTCAGAATGCTACCGTCCCATTTTCCTAAAATACTAGACCACCTTACATGGACTATCTCCCAACCGGGACATCTCAAACCTTTTCGTCCATCCCGGGTAAAAAGGACAAATGTCTGCCGAATCGGTAGGAAGTGGGTCCGGTTTGTACTACAGGTACATGATCTATCGCCCGTGATTTCTTGAAAAAATCATTTTTAGACTTGCAATATGTGGTTTCTTCAGAGATCCCATGCAAGTTCTAACGATGCTCGTCCCCTATCTTCATGCACACCGGTTCGACCATAGTTAGAAATTCAGATAATTTAAAACGGGCATAATAAATTCAAAAAAAATCCGAACAATGAAAATCCTTCGCGTGGTGTCATATTATGTTACATAGTTGAAAGGAAAAATACCAGACTTGGTATATTGATCATGTTTCGAATAAACCTTCACAAAATGACCTATCATGTTCGAGGTTTCATGGCTTTCGGTCCAAATGACCGATGTTATGTGCTGAATCACGGTATAGTTTGTGATGTTGTGCCCATATTATGCATGTGTGTGGACATTGGTATGAAGAACAATGTTGCAGGAGGAAGTTTTCCTTTTTGTCGCACGAAAAAGCCCTTTTCCATTTTCCGAGCGCAAAAAACGGGTCGTTTTGTGAAGTAACCACCAAAATGCCGTTTCAAAATGCTACCGTCCCATTTTCCTAAAATACTAGACCACCTTACATGGACTATCTCCCAACCGGGATATCTCAAACCTTTTCGTCCATCCCAGGTAAAAAGGACAAATGTCTGTCGAATCGGTAGGAAGTGGATCCGGTTTGTACTACAGGTACATGATCTATCGCCCGTGATTTTTTGAAAAAATCATTTTTAGACTCGCAATATGTGGTTTCTTCAGAGATCCAATGCAAGTTTTCCTTTTTGTCGCACGGAAAAGCCCTTTTCCATTTTCAAAAAAAATCCTCCCGCCATTTCTTCCCGCCAGTTTTTCCCGCCGGTTCTTCTCGCCAGTTCTTCCTCCAGTTATCTTCCTGCCATTTATCACTATATATATATATGTAGGATTGGCCTCCATTGTCATTGCACATCGCTAGACTCATATCTGCAACCTCATCACTCTTTTCCATGACTTCCACCGTAGCACTAACTCCCACGGAGGCGGAGGCGCTTTGCGCCTTGAACTACCCCTGCCCGCCGGGCTACTATGTCCCCGTCGGCTGGATGCTGAGCGCCGGAGGCGTGCCGGTTCCTCCTGTCCCTCTAAGTGTGGCGCGTCGGATGGCCATCACGAACCACTACTACTTCGAGCTCATGCCGGAGCAGCGGAGGAATCCCAGATGGCATCCCGACTATTTCCCGACTTGGGAAGCCTTCTTCATGGATCGGCGTGAGAGGGCACTCGCCAGGCACGAGGAGGACGGCCCACCTCCTCCGAACTTCAACGAGGCCGGCCGTCGACTGTGGTGGCATGACCGGACTCTCCAGAGCGTCATGGCCTACGACACGGCCGCCGACTCTAGCCCCCGCCTGCGCTACCCTCAAGTCCAGCCCACTCGTACTCAGCCTTCAAGGTTCAACTACAGCGACCCCGACGACGATAGCGACGACGGCCGCGGCGAGTACGACGACTACAGTGGCAAGTATTACAGGTGTAGGCAGGAGCATGACTGAATTATTCCAACATTGCAAAACAAGTTCGGCCGATTGTGGCTTAATCTGGCCATGTATCTTAATTTTCAGTTCTTCTATGTAACTTTGTGTTAGTTGCGTTATGTACTTTAATTCCAGTTCTATCCTAATCAAATTTTCTTTCCGCCCATTATTATCCGTCCTTTTTTTCGCCCATTAAAAAGAGAAAATGGTTTTGAATTACTTATTCAAATCCAAACACTTTTTATGTTTAAAGTTTTTCTAAATTCCAAATTAATATTAAAAAATATAAGTTAATTCATTTTTAATTGTAAATGGTTCATATTTTAAATGGTTACATTAATTATTTTTTAAAACAGAAAATGGTTTTGAATTATTTATTCAAATCCAAACACTTTTTATGTTTAAAGTTTTTCTAAATTCCAAATTAATATTCAAAAAATATAAGTTAATTCATTTTTAATTTTAAATGGTTCATAGTTTAAATGGTTACATTAATTATTTTTAAAAACAGAAAATGGTTTTGAATTATTATTCAAATTCAAACACTTTTTATGTTTAAAGTTTTTCTAAATTCCAAATTAATATTCAAAAAATATAAGTTAATTAATTTTTAATTTTAAATGGTTACATTAATTATTTTTAAAAAAATAGAAAATGGTTTTGAATTAGTTATTCAAATACAAACACTTTTTATGTTTAAAGTTTTTCTAAATTCCAAATTAATATTCAAAAAATATAAGTTAATTCATTTTTAATTTTAAATGGTTCATAGTTTAAATGGTTACATTAATTATTTTTAAAAACAGAAAATGGTTTCGAATTAGTTATTCAAATTCAAACACTTTTTATGTTTAAAGTTTTTCTAAATTCCAAAGTAATTATCATTTAAAAAACATTATAAATTTAAACCCCAAAATAAAAAATAAGGCGGGAACAGAGAGAAAATTCCTGATTTTTTTTGAAAACAGGGTCATATGTCCCGGTTGGAGCCACCAACCGAGACTAAAGACCCCTGCGCGCGCCAACCCTTGGTCTGCTGAAAAAATTGGAGTATACGTCCCGGTTGGTGGCTCCAACCAGGACGTATGACCCTTTAGTCCCGGTTGGAGCCACCAACCGGGACAAAAGGCGCTTCGTTTATAACTGACATGCCTCCTCTTCTTCTTCCCTATCTCACTTCACTGCTTCTCACCGACGCGCGCACAGGAACCGCCCCCGACGCCGGCAGGCTGCCCGAGCTCGCCGCCACCCGCGCGTTCCATCCGCCACCACCGTTGCCTCCGTCCGCGCGCGCCCCGGCTACTTTTCCCCCTCGCGTGTGACCTCAATCGCCTGGATTGGAAGCTCCATCCGCCGTCTGTTTCCGTCGATTCCGGCGTCTCCCGAGCTCGCCCGGCCTCGCCACCACCTCTGTCGTGTTCCTGGTGAGCTGCTGATCCTCACGTTGTTCTGCTTTCTCTCCCTCTTCTCCTGTACTATTCTCCCCGCGTGTGCCCGACGCCGCCGCCGCTCGAGCTCGACAGAGGCGACGCTCCGGTGACCAACAAGGAGCGGCGCCGCCACTCTCTTTCTCCCTGCATCGCCCTCTCTCTAACGCACCCATCCGCGCGTCCAGGCGTGCCCGCTATCGCCGTCGCTGCCGCTGCCTAGGAGCTCACCGCCAGCGTGACGTCGTGCTGACGTCACTCGTGCGTCACCTTGCTCGCGTGGCAGCTGATGTGGCCTAGGGCCCATCAGTCAGCCTCAGTGGGTAGGCTCCTCTGTGGTATAAAAATGATCTGTATGCGTGGAGGCTGAGTTGACACTGGGGCCCTTCTTTCAGTCTCATTGGCTAGGGGTCGCCCCGGTGTAAAAACTATTTGCCTTTTTTTTAATTCCAGAAAATGATTTAATATTGTAAAATCAATAACTTATTGTTTATAAGTCAGAAAAATACAAATAATATATCAAATTGTTCAGAAAAATGAAACCTATCTATTTAACCTATAATCATGCATTGTTCAACAACTTAAATGACAAGTATAATTAGAAGAACAAATGCACCCCTCTCATATGTTCCGGAGTTTCTCCAAGTTAGGGTTTTCACCCCTCGGAACCCCGATTAAATCGTCGAGCATGTATTAGGGTTACATTCTAAGGCAAATTAACTTGTCATATCATCATACTTGCTTGAGCATTGCATCGATGCCATGTGTTGATTGTTTCTCTTTCTTTTCGGTGTTTGGATTACTAGGTTTATTATTAGTTAGGTATTATTAGGTTTATTAATTAGTTTGGTATTATTGGTCTTCGGCCCCACTGGTCAGTCACTTGGGTAGCCCCAGACCCAATTCACATTGTCAAGCTACTTAAAAGCCCTATCTTAGATAAGGAATCATTAATACCCCTTAGGTGCATGTGGGTTCGACGATGTGCCTTCGCCAGGGCATTCTGAACCCTCTTAAATCGATTCCAATATGGTATTTTGTTAGTATCTAGTGTTACCTATTTGCTGGATAGTTTCCTTTTTGTAGCCTTATACTCATGTTCCCCTCTCATATGCATCTGAGGTTTCTCCGAACTAGGTTTTACACCCCTCGGAACTCCGGAATATTGATTTTAGTTGATTTTAGCTAGAGTTACCTATCTACTACACAGTTTCCTTTTTGTAGCTAGGTTTAGGGTTTCTCTTCATTTTTATTATTGTGTATGTATATATTAGGGTTTCTCTTAATTAGGGTTTATATCTCTCAACACCGTACCTAACTTTCTCCCTTAGCCGCTTTGACTTATTCGTTTTTCCACCTATGCAGAAAATATGGACCCACACGTCAGAGACGAAGAAAAGGAAGAGTTGATCCAAGGTGTGATCCGTGGGGAAGAAAATTTAGACGTATCAACGTTTCTGAATAACTCCGGTGAGGGTGATCCTCTTTTTACCGGAATAGACGACTTGTTTGAGGTTGAAGGTGTTGCCTTCCGCGAGGGAGAAGGCGATGCCTTGTGTAATCGAGAAGACGACCGCTCCGGCGAGGTGCATGTAATATAATTAATTCATTAATTAATCATCTGCTATCTATATAGAAATAGTAACGACGATCTTTCTTCTTTTAGCCCTCCGGATCGAAGGAATCTACTGAAAAGAGCAGACGAGGCCCAACCAAAAAGTTGCAAGACCATGAGAGGTTCAGGATCGAAGATGTCGCTGAAGACGGCAAACCGACGGCTCCCGAAGTTGTCGCAAACAAATTTGTGGCACAATGCGGAGTAATCGTTAGGGACTTAATCCCGATCACCATTAGAAATTGGAATAGGCCTGCTAATGCGGATGAAGAGGGAACATGTTTATTTGTCCCTAACCACGCCAAAGATTTACTGTGGAGGAGGCTCATGGTTAATTTCAACCTACCGAAGATAGAGCTGGATCCAAATGCGGAGGATCCAGTTGAGGACGCCTTACAACATGGGAGAGCCATGGAGGCTAAGGTCAGGGAGTGGGCTTTGAAGAAGATGGCCCAGTGTTTCACCAACTGGAAGAAAAGATTGCACCTTGACTATGTCGTGAAAGAGAAGACTCCCGATTTCAAGAATATTCAGTTTGAGAAGATAAAACCATTCTGGGCTGAGTTTGTGGAATACAAGACATCAGAAAAAGCTAAGAAAATGTCTGCAACGAATAAGCTGAATGCTGCTAACAAGAAGTATCACCATACTATGGGGCAAGGTGGCTACAGGGCTGGCATTCCTAAGTGGGAGAAACTTGAGAATGAACTGCGTGCTAAAAAGATCACCCCAGAGACAGACGATTGGGTAGAACATGCAAGGAATTGGCTTTACGGGCATGGGAGCATGTTGGACTCGGAAGGGAGGTGTATATATAACATACGACATAAAGAAGACCCCTTGCCAATCGAGAGGATGAGAAAAGCAGTAAAGGCTGTTAAAGATGGGGACTTCATTCCCGATAGAGAGAATGATGAGCTCACACTCGCCCTTGGAAATAAGGAACATGATGGACGAACACGAGGCACAAGAGGCTCCCAACCATGGAGGACTGGGTTTCCCAAAGAGAGGAAGAAATATCCTGATAGAAGCCGTCAGAGGAGAAAGGACAGGGCGGAAGTTGAAGCAGATAGTCAGAAAGAGCGAATGCGTTTAATTGAAGAACGATTAAAGCAACAACAAGATGAAATTAACGCACTTAAAGAGCAAAGTACTACCGGCCCATCTCAGCAGCACACTGCATTCGATGCTACCGGCCTATCGAATAATCGAAAAAGCAGTGTGGCTTCCACCGAGATCCCGGGTGATGACAATGGCGATGGCGATGGTGCACCGACGATGGCTCCTGTTGGCTACCCAGTGGATGATATCACAGAGATGACACACTGCGAGCTACATGTCAAAGTTGTGAACATATCAATGAAGGTGGCGGTCGGCTATGCCTTACCAATTGGACCCACACCAACTTACCACTGTCGTCCGGTTCCAGAGGGCTACGCTGTTGTCAGGGTGGATGAAATCATGCCCACCTTTGAAGTTTTGGATCTTGACTACCCTGCAGGTGAAGGGGATGTGACTGTACTGGGAGACGCAAAAAACATCACCATTCTATGGCCAAAGGAATGTATCGTGCTTCGAAATCACACGCCAAGGCCATCTTTGCCGCCGCCTCACCCGTCTCCAGCGAGGTCTTCGCCGCCACGGCAGCCGTCTTCGTCGCCTCACCCGGCTCCGTCACCTCACCCGGCTCCGTCGCCTCACCAATCTCTGGCGCAGCCATCGCCGCGGGAGCCATCGCCGGCGCCTCGGGATAAAAAGCGTAAGCGTACCGCTACTCTGCGTCGTGGTAAGCGATCGCCTAAACGTAAACAAGAGCCTCTTCCAAAAGTACCAAAGGTTCCTCCCAAGAGAGCTTATGACTGTACTGAAGAGGAGACTGCGGCGATCGTTGATGCGGAAACGACAGCGTTTTTCGCTAAGCTGAGGCGGCCGAAAGAGCCAGAGTTCCCCAGCACAAAAGAAGAAAAAGCCAAAGTGTTGAAAATGCTAAAGTCTCTTCATCAACCCGAGCCAAAGCTGTCATCAGACTATGAGCGTTCTATTCTCAAGTCACATGCGGCACAAAAAGCCTCGAAGAGCAGTACTAATGCAAGCGAGAAATCTGTTGCCCAGCTCGGAGAACAAGCAAAACAGTCTTGCGCCCCTCTCAAGGTGATTTCCCAAACCAATGTGGGGTCGAGCAAATATGGGGCCGAAGAGCAGTATGATCCAGAGGTAGTTGCACAATACGGAGAAACTGTCGCTGCTCAAGGTATGAGTATTGCCCAGTACTTATCCCAGTTAGAGTACTTCCTCGTGAGTGAAGTAGCATACAAATACCAGTATGGCAAACCTCTCGTCAAACCCGAGGAGGTAAATAATCTTCCAACAAAAATGCGAAGATTGCATAACTGATACTTGCATGCTACAAAGGCCGGGGCTAACTGGATAGTGCTGAAGGTTACAAAAAAAATTATGGGAAAGATATGGATGACATGATATCCATTGAATTTGATGAACTATTTCAATTATTCAATCAAGACGCCTTGGACAAATCGATCATCAGTGCCTATTGTCTGTAAGTACTAATTCTGTAATTAATTTAGTCTCCAGCTATCTCACCTTGTTTATTGCATGTATATAATCATACTGTAATATGCAGAATGAAGATTCTCGAATGCAGCAGAGGACAAATCTATGACATTGGCTTCATTGACCCATATTGGGTTCATCAAGCTAATCTCAAAACAAACCCCCAGGATACGGAGGATAATATAGTACACGCGTTAAGGTTTCAAAAAACCAAAAGGGAAATACTATTTTCTTACAACTTCGAGTGAGTGTTATTGTCTTGTATACACTTTCTATTTCGCTTACTCGATGTTAAGTATATAATTGATTAGTTATGCATTCGCAGCTATCACTATATTCTGTTAATCATTCAACTTGACAAAGGGCGTGTACTAGTCATGGACTCGAAACATAAACCCCTTGAGACGTGGAAGGATATGCAGATACTTCTCCAGCGGTAATTCTAATCATTACGACACTATATCGGCAACGTTCGTGAATTTTATGATATCAAGTACTTAATAACTTATTTTATTCGTTTTCTTCGCTGGACAGCGCTTGGAAAAGGTTCACCAAAAAGGCTAGGGGTGTTTGGAAAGAGGAGCTTACATTTGAAGCACTAGATGTAAGCACCACTAGCTATATCCGCGCATCTCTTTGATTCTAGTTTTGATATAGTTATTATCATGCTTGATTATTATTTTGATTGAACTATGTTCTCGTAAAGTGCCTGACGCAGGGACCAGGTAACAATCTATGTGGATACTATGTCTGCGAGTTCATCCGGCAGACGTGCAATGAGAAGGGCAGAAATTTAGAGCAACTCCACGTACGTAAACAATTTCCATAGTTTTTTAATTACAATCAAATTGTGTTTAGTTTCATTCATATAGGCTAACTCCTTTTTTAAATCAGATCGAACGTCTACGGGACGGTCTTCTGCCAAAGGATCGCGTACGAGCAATTCAGGAGGAATTGGCGGGATTTTTGGATGCAGAAGTCCTAGACCCAAATGGGGAATACTATTCGGCTGTATATAGACAATAGGGATTGTACAAAGAGCAACTTTTGTATGTAGTGCATGAACTCGATCCGTGTATCGAATGTAATATTGTCATGATGATCTTGTGTAATATAATGGTTCCTCATTGATTAGTGTAAAACACTAAATAAACAATAAATCAATCTAAATGAATTCTCTGCCGCGGCATAAAAAGTGGCGAAAATGCTGCCGCGACAACAAAATATGCCAAAATGAATTCTCTGTCGCGGCAGAGAAATGGGCCAAATCTCTGCCGCGCCAGTAGGTTATTTGTTCCGGTTCGTATTACGAACCGGGACTAATGCTCCACCCCCTCGCGCTCTGACGCTGCCACGTGTGTCCCCATTTGTCCCGGTTGGTGCGGCAACCGGAACTAAAGGTTGGGGCTTTAGTCCCGATTGCTCCGTTTCGGTTGGGCAACTGGGACTAAAGCCCCTTACCAACCGGGACGCATGGCACGTTTTCTGTCAGTGGCCTCTGACCTTTTATATTCCTTTGCTGATGTTCATTGCTTGAGCTGCTTCGTACATAAGATCCTTTGCAATGGATTTTTTTTCTCGCTGATTCGATGCATGCATGCTCCTTACGCCCATAGCTTCTTTGATCAAATACTTTTGGACGCCTCGGGACTTGATACAGGAACTTATCGGTTTTGAACTCAACTAGCTGCAACGCTCATCTGGTGATTCGAGTAGCGATGGACGCGATGGTTGTTCAGTCATCGGCGGCTGACCAACCGGACAGAACCGATCTGTGCGTTTGTCCTGGTGAAGGTAAAGTGGCTGCCGCACATATGTTGTTTAATGATCAGTAGATGATCTGATCAGATGCGATCTGGTCGTCGTTGATAATGAAGGATCCCGTCCGAAAGACGAGTCGTAGATTGCAGAGGTTGAAGTCGTCGAGATCGTAACATCAGCATCCCTAGTTTCCACAGACGGCGCCAATTGACGAGAGTTCGACTCCTCAATGTCCATTGATATGAACTTGGGTTTTGAAAAAGGAGACGCTGGAGATCGTGAAACGGCTAGCAAACAAGCAACACAGGACGCGAGAGTTACACAGGTTTGGACCCCCGGAGGGAAACTTTACTCATGCTTGTCTGCTCTTGATTAATGGCGAAGCCGAAAGTTATAGGGGGTGCACAGATGAGATCCGTCGGTGTGTATGCTAGGGTTGTGCATTGTGGCGATTGAGAGATTCTGCCCTCCTCGTTGGATTCTCTTAGCCTTTATATATAGGAGAGGCTAGGTCTCAGGTACCAATACGAATAGGTTACAAGTTGTATTTAAATTTTAGTCTTAAGTTTTCCTTATCTTGTGCGCTTGGAAGTCCGTATCCATATGAGCTTCGTACCAGCCGAACCATCATAGACGTCCTGAACCTTGACAGGTTGTCGAGTGGGCCTTTCGTTGAGCCGCACCAGCTGTAGTTGGGCGTCCGGAGGGCATACCTATGTCAGGATCCTTCTGCCATGACCGAGGAACATGCTACTTAGAGAGTTTCGCGTCTTTTGTAATAATTTCACCGCGGAACTGTGACTAGTCGGATCACTATTTTGTTGAATTGGGTGAACTTGTGCCTATTTTTAGTAGTGGGAAAATGAACTTTCAAAAATATTGCCGATGCGTGAAGCGCTGGGAGAGGGTGCGAATTTGAGGACGCAGCTGGGCTAACGCACCACCCCATGTCAGAAAAAAAAAATCACCGTCGAAAATGCTGAAAGTATACCGCAGGGTACGACTAGAGGCAAACGGCTGGAGATGCTTTTATAGACAGGTTGAATACTATCTCTTTATATTACTAGACCACTTGACATTGTTTGTACGGTCAAATGCAGCCGATCAACGTACCACAGAAGTAGAACTAGCTGGCCTGGCTGCCCCCGGATCTATCTTTGCTAGCATCATGCACACCCCATCAGCGGGTAGATTCTCTTTGTGCCCATCATGTGCACGTTCTGTGTGAGGGTGACGGTGCATTCCCATGTGCCTCCGGCCCATAATAACAAATTAATCTTAGCTAATAATGGCGAGGCACCGACTTCCTAGCAGAAAACTTTCACACATACTTTCCCAGCATAAGAGCATCCCACCCGTTAGACGTTCCAGTGTGAAATTCAGACTAAACTTTAGCCGGACGAAACACATGTTCTCGGACACTCTTTTCCGTCCAAATTCGGTTTAAATTTGTCTAGATTTCGGCATAATATGAATACAGAACATTGTTCGGCTAGTTCAACATACATTTGACCACAGTTCGGCATACATTCGACCACAGTTCAGCAAAATTTTAAATATAGTTTGGCGTAAATTTAAATATAGTTTGGCCTACAGTAAAAATACAACATATTTCGGCCTAGTTCGACCAGTTCATGCTCGGCATCTACGTATTGCCCCTGCGTATCCATAGGTGCTCAATTAGATCATCCTGCACCTGTTGATGCATCGCCGAATCTCGGATCTCCTGGCGTATGTCGACGAAGGCAGCCCAGGTTGGAGGCACCTGATAATCAGGCTCGGCAAAAGGTCCTTGTCTATAGTATGGCTCGTGCTGCTCGAGCAAACTCACTGGATCCTTCCTCTCATCCTCAATGATCATGTTGTACAAGACCACACAACAATTCATCACTTTCCACATCTGATCTTTCGACCAGGTCATAGCAGGGAACCGGGCAACTGCAAACCTCTGCTGGAGCACACCAAATGCCCGCTCCACGTCCTTCCTGCAAGCCTCTGCTAGAGCACACCAAATGCCTGCTCCACGTTCTTCCTGCAAGCTTCCTGTTCCTTGGCAAACTAAGAATGCTTGGGGAACATTGGGCTTGAGATAGTCTACACGAATGTTGGCCATCTTGGATAGATGTCATCTGCTAGATAGTATCCCTTGTTGTAGTGGTGCCCGTTGATATCAAATTTCACAGGGGGAGCATATGACCCTCAACAAGCTTGGCAAAGACATTTGAGGAGTTGAGGACGTTGATCTCGTTGTTCGATCCTGCTATGCCAAAGAAAGAGTGCCAGATCCAAAGATCATGCGTAGCAACTGCCTCGAGTATCATAGTGCAATGTGGCCTTTGTATATTCCCTGCCATGCAAATGGACAGTTCTTCCACTGCCAATGCATGCAGTCTATGCTTCCAAGCATACCAGGAAATCCTCTAATTTCATTGACTATGAGGATCCGAGCAGTGTCTTCAGCAGTGGGTGTTCTCAAGTACTGTCTCCCAAACACTACAATCACTGCCCTACATAACCTGTACAAGCAATCGATGGCGGTGGACTCGGCCATGCGGAGGTAGTCATCGGCACTATCACCCGACGCTCCATATGCAAGCAACCTCATCGCCACTGTGCACTTCTGAAGTGAGGAAAACCCAACCATGCCGGTGCAGTCCTTCTTGCAAACGAAATAGGGGTCAAACTCCCGGATGACATGCACAATCTTGAGGAAGAGCTTCCGGCTCATCCTGAAATGGCGCCGAAACACGGCCTCTCCGTGGAGCGGCTCGTCGACGAAGTAGTCGGCGTACAACAAGAAGTAGCCCTCTATACTTTGCCTTGCCTTGCATTTCCGGCGACCCGACGCCGAACCACCGCGCTTCAGCTTTGCCATCTGCAGGTACAGGTGGGCGAGGGAGGCGAGGATCTCCATGTGCTCTGCATCTTTGGTGACCTCGGTGTTCTCCTCCTCCAGCAATACGACGAGTATCTCCTCGTCGTCGTCCATGGCCGAACCGGCCAAATGCCAAACACTTGGCGGGCATGGTGGTGGGAGCTCGCAGCGAAGCCGAGCTACGGCGAAGTTTGGGCGGCGAAAGCGGCGGCGAAATGGGCGGCGACTATGGCGAGCATATCTAGAGGCGTGGACATGTCTCGGCGTGGAGGAGCTCCGCCGGAGAAGTCATGGAGACAGAGGCGCTGGGAGCTCTTTGCCACAGTCTAGGCGAGTGGAGTGGGGGGGATGGGACTGCCTCGCCGACAGAGCTGGCCCATGCTAGTTTTTGCTTTGTTCGGCGTTCCCGGGATCGTGGGAATGGCCTCGGAAGTCCGGACCAAAGTTTGCTCGAATCCGGCAAAAAGAGGTTCCTAGGAATGCGACTGGGCCGATTTTCGGTGTCCGGACCTAATTTCGTCGTCCGAATCGGCGTCCTTAGCATGCTAGTGGAGATGCTCTAAATAAAGTGACCCTGTTTAGCATCAAAGTACTTTTAAAGTATTTAGCGAGTACTTCGGTTTTTTAAAATATTGTAGTATTACATACTTTAAGGTGTTTGGATCCAATAAATAATGTGGCTTTAAAATTGGAGTATTCCTCAAAACTGTGGTATTTTTTAAGGATTTGAAAAAGAGGCAAGACACACTTTTTTTAAACCTAGAATACAAGGTAATTTTTTAAAAAAATTATAGAAAAAATATGAATCTATTTCATGAGTTCACAACAAGTACAAAGCAGCCCAAATATAATAAAAAATATATCAAAATCCTTGGATCACCTAACGAGCAATACTGCCACTAGAGTGAGTCCCCAACTCGTTGTTGTCGCTGCTCCTTTAACAGAGCCGACATATCATTGTTGACGATAGTCGGGAAGTGTTTGTACATGTGCCTCTAAAGCTGAGCATCCCAAGACGAAGTTGTTGTTATTGGACCCTTAAATTGATCTAAAACTTTTAATAGCAAACTTATAACACACGTAAACTAGATGAGATCCACGACTCCATAAAAGCGACGATCATACAAATCTCCGCCCTCCTCAACGCCACTGGCGAGATTGCTACGATGCGTCGAACTAGGAGGCAGTTATATCTTATTCTTGTCCTGCACAATGCCATCATAGCCACCATAATATTGATGTCGCTTGACCAAACTCTTACCTTAAAGACTCTACCACAGCGCCGAGCGCAGGCCCAAGGTCCATACCCCTTCCTGCCACCGGAGCGGCGAGCAGATAAGGCGGGGACCCGTCGACTCTCGGTCGTTCACGAGACAGATGTCGGTGGCTAAGGTGAAACCCTAGTGTGTCGGCTCCCTTTCTTTTGAAGAGGCGTGCACGGAGTTTAAACTCTACCTAGAACGCAGTGTAATTGAATCGGAGTGAGCAGTACTTCTGGGCACCGCGTGAGTGCCTGAGATCTGAGTGGGCAGTTAGAGCATCTCCAAGAGCCTTCCTATATTTGCTTCCAATTGCTATTATAGCAATCCTTGTCTAAAAAACAGCTCCAACAGCCTTTGTATAAGTGGTTCCCCTACAAAATATTTTAGAAAGCTTAGTATATTGGCCTCTCCACTTGGTATATATATGCAAAGTCAAGAGACCAACTCCAAAATTATAGCAATCTGGTTTGTTATGGTCCCTTTTAATTTTTAGTCACTTGACATATGGGTCCGGTGTGTGTGGAATTTGTTGTGTGGCTAGCCATGTCCCCTGTCCCCTCATGTCATTGTGTGTGTTGATAAATATAGCAATCCAGTTTAAAAATGCAGCAAAATAAGTCGAGGATTACTATACCTCCTCTCTCATTTTGCTATACTCATTTTTTTAACAATCTATTATAAAAAGGCTCTTACAGTCAGTAGTGCACACTGCATTGCGCAAGTGCAGCTAAACCAGACAGATCAGATATATATTTTTTTAAACTCAGACTGATCAGATCTAATCATCACCGAAGCGCACTGTAACAAATAGAATACCTTTTCACACCAGCTGGCGCCGTTAACTTCACAGATACCCACATGGCCCCACCTTGATCCTGTGGGACCCCGGAGAGGTACGCAGGCGGGTAGAAGCTCGCTCACCCTGGGCCCTGCCCGGCCACTTCCTCCGACCACCACCCACGAAGCGTGGGCAAGTAGGCACCGATGCGCACTTTCTTCTGTATGACACGTGGGCCCGAGGCCAGGCGTACGGCCGGATGGATCCCCCACTCCAGGGAAGCACGCAGGCAGCTTCGTCCCGTACCCGTCGCGTCGCGCAACAAAAACCAGCGGAAGGAGAAAAACGGACGAGCAGGAGGTTGATTCGGAAATCGAGCGTCCAAATCCCAGCCCTAATCCTCCCCCCCCATTCCGTCGGCCGCTGCTCTCTCTCTGATCCGTCCGCCGCGTGCCGGAGGTGGGATTCGTGCGCTGTCCGGTGGTTGCTGCTACTCGGATCGGTGGCGGTTCTTGATTTTGCTCTGGATTCGTGCAGATGATGGGGGCGGCGGAGAATGCCGAGCTAGGGTACCAGGAGGAGGAGGACATGATGGCCGGCACGGCGCCGCCGGCCAGGAAGATGCAGTCGCTCGACTTCGAGCACATCGGCTCGCTAGCCGCGGTGGCCGAGTCGCTCTCGCCCCGGAGCAGGTGGCGGATGGCGCTCAGGAGCATACGCATCGTCATCTTCCAGGCCAAGATCAACGTGCTCCTGCCATTCGGACCCCTCGCAATCACGCTCCACTACCTCCCAGGAAACCACGTAAGGAGCGCACACACATCAATCACCCTTCTCAATTCGTTTCCAGCGTACACCAGAGTCGTTGATGCTGTATGATTTACTCTCCTGCTCATGTTGTATTTTCTTAGTGGTATCTTTGAATCTTTCAGACAACACGCTTGCATTTTTTGCATTCCTCGTCACATTTAATTGCAAGACCAAAACTGACTTGTTAATGCCTTCCGTTTCTGCGATTGCTTCCTTCAAATGCTTCACAGCAAGGATGGGTTTTCCTTTTCAGCTTAATCGGTATCACACCCTTGGCCGAGAGATTGGGATATGCTACTGAGTAAGTGCCAGTGTTTGACTTCGATGAATCTTCAGTTGGTATTGCCTAAAAGTGCCTCACCTGCTTTCTGTATGTTATAACTTGGATCCTGCCTTGTCTTGTGCAGGCAACTTGCTTGCTACACTGGCCCAACAAGTATGTATCTTCACTCCATATTATCATAGCTTTCCAATTCTAATCTTCTTCATCGATTGGTAAAGATTCGACCTTTTTAAAACTGCAGTTGGGGGGCTTCTAAATGCTACTTTCGGAAATGCGACAGAGATGATTATCTCTATATACGCACTCAAAAACGGAATGATTCGTGTCGTTCAGCAGTCGCTACTAGGCTCTATACTATCAAACATGCTATTAGTGCTTGGGTGTGCTTTCTTTGCTGGTGGGCTTGCCCATCCTGATAGAGACCAGGTTTTTAACAAGGTACCAATGAAATAACTAGTATAGTTTTTTTCAGCGATATATTTTCATTATTATCTAAAGATTTTATCTTCTTTTGACTTGAATTTATCAATGTAGGCATCAGCAGTTGTAAACTCAGGGTTGCTATTGATGGCTGTCTTGGGTCTAATGTTTCCAGCCGTGCTTCACTTTACACACTCTGAAGCGCACTATGGAAAATCCGAAGTTTCTCTTTCAAGGTTTAGTAGCTGCATCATGCTTGTGGCCTACGCTAGCTATCTTTTTTTCCAGCTGAAGAGCCAGCGCAGTTTGTACACCCCAATTGGTGAAGTAAGTAGCTGGAAGCTAATTTATGCAGACTTTTTTTTATAAGGGAAAATAACTTACACAAACACTGAAAACTGACAGCATTGTATGCACACATAAAGAGATACCATTGATTTACTCTTAAAACAGGGCATGGACCACTTTAATCATGTAAAATTATGCATTCAGCATTCTGTATTGTAAGATTGTCAAGCTGCACGGGATGCATGCAATACAGCTAATGACGCACCTTGTGCCTTTACATTCGTAACTTCTGCACTAGTACATCATGTTCCCTTTCTTTAAGTATCCACATAACCAGAAAACTTGTTTGGCTATCCTGCTGATTTCCCATATGTGTCACGTCACCACATTTGTCAAATAGTTCAGGCTCTTTTAATTATGCACGTAATCATTTGCTATTTATTCGAATTCATGTATAATACCAAGTACACAGTTGCCTGTCAAAACATATCACAGAAAGTAAGAAAAAAATCTGTGCACAATTCCTTAAGCATCCTTTTGCCTACTTGTTATAACAGGAAGAAGAAACCACTGAGGATGAGGAGGATGAAAAGGAGATAACACAGGCTGAAGCTATCTCTTGGCTTTTTGTGTTGACTATTTGGATTTCAATTCTCTCTGGTTACCTGGTAGATGCAATACAGGTAATGAAGAGTATAACGTCATGCTTTTATGACTGTCAAAAGTTCTTTGCATTGCACTTGATTTCGTTTATCTCCATAACTCACTGCCTATGTGGAAACATATCAAGCAGGAAAATCATGATACCAATATTATCGCTATTTTTCATCAATGCATTTTCTCCTTTTTGAACTGTGCATCTTTAATATGTTGTAACAGGGGGCCTCTGAGTCATTGAACATGCCACTGGCTTTTATTAGTGTTATTCTGCTTCCTATCGTGGGGAATGCTGCTGAGCATGCAAGTGCCATTATGTTTGCCATGAAAAATAAGCTTGTAAGTATGGCCTGCTTTCAACCCTTTCTGCAACTTAATTTTGTTCTTTTCTTCTCATCTTTAATCTCTTCCATACCACAAGGACATTACGCTGGGTGTTGCCATAGGGTCATCAACACAGATATCTATGTTTGTGGTGAGAATATTTACTCTACAAGATTCAACTTGTCCTCCTGTACATTTTCAGTTTTCACACTCCTAAACAATTGCAACTAACATCTATTTTGCATGATTTGCAGATTCCATTCTGTGTGGTAATTGGCTGGATGATGGGAGAAGAAATGGACTTGAATTTTCAGTTGTTTGAGACAGCAACTCTTTTTATAACAGTACTTGTGGTGGCCTTTATGCTGCAGGTCTGTTTACAGAACGAGTCAGCATTTGTATTGTATTATGTAATTTGTACGATTGCTACAGCATGCTCCTTTTAAATTCCATGAAGTTTCACTTTTCACATTTTAGTATATATATGCTTTTTCAGGAAGGCACATCAAACTATTTTAAAGGCCTTATGCTCATATTATGCTATCTCATAGTTGCTGCAAGCTTCTTTGTGCATGTTGATCCCAAATCAAGTAAGTATTTTGTTTACCGTTCAACCTCCATAGTTATCTCCACTAATCCTCCAGATTATCTGGTTCGTGAATTTAAAAGCCTAGTAAATAGTAAATTTGGAGCAAGGCCGTATTGATTTCTTATAACTGTTCTGGACAGCAAGCAAATGGAGCGATCAGTGTTTCTGTGCTTATTTTCCTTGTCATGGTGCCCAATTTAAAGCTGCTGTGTGCTATGCATATGGTTATGTATATTGCTGATCTTTTAACTTTTTAAGCGCTCTCATAAGTAACGCTATCCGTAACACCAAACTCAATGAAGATTTTCTCTCAAAATAACTCAATGAAGATTTCTAATATCATACACGGATGTGTTCCTAGATTAAGGGCTTTTCTGTACATATATCCTCTAATAGTGTGCATGGTTGACCTAAAGCAGGTGACAACAAATGACAAGTTCCCACCAGAATTCCTGTGAACTGATAGAGGAAGGCTACTATCAGAATTGCAGATTCTGCAAATAGCAATGTTTGCGATGTAGCATCTGCAGATTCCCGAATTCGAAGAACCATTTGATGGCAGCATCCCACATTAAGGCTTTAAGTTCCAGCTTGAAATTGTATGGCGCTGATGCGGCTTTTTTTAAGATAGCAACGGCATCGCCCTTTGAGAAACTGTAACTTTATGGGATAGTACATGAAGACCATTAGTCTGTATTTGTTGTAAGCTACAGTTGGTCGCAGTTTTGATGATGTTGTACTAATGCCAAGGAACAGACTACATTGTGCAGTTCAAGGGACACAGTTCTGTAAAATGTTCTATCACGGATATTTTTTTGTCAGCGATGGTTTTTTGTAAATGCCTACTTCAGTGTAAAAGAAAAATGCTCCGTTGGGAAAAGGAGCACATTGTCCTACTTCAGTGTAAAAGAAAAATGCTCCGTTGGGAAAAGGAGCACATTGTAAGTTCAGAGGGCAAAAACAATAGGTTGTGAAGTAGTTACCCCAAGACTCCCATCTCCATGAGCTCCTTTGACTCAAAAGAATTTCATAGGATTTTTTTGGAGGATTTTCTTTCGTTGGTCCTTTGATTCACAAAGATTGGAATCCTTAGAAATTTTTCTGAAGGGTTCACTTGCACACTTTTTTGGAGGATCAATTCCGTCCACTCAATCCTCATGCTAGAACTCTTCTTTTTCATATGGTATCAAACACTCTTTGATCCACATTCATGTAGTTGACATGCCACTCCCAATCTTGTGTTTTTTCTATTCATGTGTTTGAGAATCCTGCAAATCAAGGGGATTTTGAAGGTCATTGAATAAAATCCCTTTGAATTAATAGATAAACTGTATTTCTGTTGGAAAAATAAACCATACATTTGCATGAACTCCCTTCATTTTGAAATAATTATATATAATGTTTGTAATCCTTCATTTTCCTAGGAGGCCATACACATTTTTCTTTAATCTAGGCCCCATTTATACTTCTGATTTTAGTTTGTTATTCCTGATTTTGGTTTGTTTATTTGTTCATTCGCTTGCCAGTAAATGACTTATGCTTTTTATCATTGTAATGTCAAATGTGTAAAACATCATTTGTTCAAGAATTATTGCAATATAAATTTTTATAATGTGTACACAAAATGTTTTGATTTCACAAGTAAATTAGTCTTTAACATAGTGCTCATATATACCTTAGTTTTGAACACACGTGAAATGTTATTAACCGTTAGATATGTTTACTAGATACCACATTGCACATAAAACAATAGTCAACACATAAGGTACACTTAAAGTGTGTGATGCTGATCTTCGTCTTGCCATGTGAATTATTGTGGATGTCGAGGGGAGAAAAATAAAACAGTAAATATTAAATAAATTAGAAAAGTAAACAAGTTTTTTTTGCCAAGTGGAGACAGGATCTTAATAATAATACTATAAAACTTGTCGTCTCTTGTTGGGTACCGAGTAATGGTGGCCAAATTTGATAAGTATGAAATCCATGCAAAGAAAACTCCATAGTTGTTTTGTGTGTGAGGTTGGTATAGAGGGAAAGGGTCCTGCACATTTTGCACATTAGAGTAATTTCAATACTTATTTCCAATATGTGGAAGTGGTTGAGTTTTAGTTGTAATTTAGGCGCAGATATGCAAGAAAACTACTTTAGTTTGCTTGTCATGCAAAAAAAGATTTCAAAGGAAGTGTAGATAGTGATTCTTCTATTCCACCAACTCTTTAATTTTGAAGTTAAATTCAAACAGAACTCTCGGTAATGTTTTTTTTGTCTTCCACCGCTCTTCTCAAATGAAACTATATATTCTACTCCATATAATTCTCAACATGAACTCAAACCCCAATATAATTAAAAACCTTCAAAAATTCAAGTACACTCCCATTCTATATCCATCTCTTACCCCTCCTCAATACTTAGAGGGTCTCGGAGCATCTCTACCACCGTCCTCAACAGTGCCCCTAATAGGCCTAATTTTTGGCTCACACCGGCGGCTCCAATAACCCACCGACACATTTTGGAGCCAGTACAATAGTTGGCAACCACACGCCGGTCTCTGCCCACAAGGCTTGTGCTGGGAGCGGTGGCGCCTCAATCCACTTCGGATTTTGCCTGAGGCCAGCCCTGTCATCCAAACAAATGCAATCTCCCTCTCCACCTGCCTCTAGACCCCCTTAATATCCATCACCGCAGATGCAGCCGCCTCCCCGCGCTTGCCTCCAGCCCAGCTACCCACCACCAGAATTGCCATAGACGATGGCGCCGACCTCCAGCATCTCGCCCCTTCCAAGGATTCGTGTGCCGTGGAGTGCCGCACCTTCTACTGCCTACGCAGCCAGCCGCTTTCTCCGGCTCTGCGTTCGCCTCCGACACCCGACATGCCGACCTGGCAAGATGGAGAGACGAGCAATGCTTCATGGCTTGGCAATGTCAGTGCTTCTCCCCGTCATCGTTTCTTTGTGCAATGTAGGATTTAGATCAAGAGCTTCAACTTTGCTATGTTCTTTTAGTGCATTTTTCTTAGCTTGTTTGTTAATTTGTAGTTCCTCGAAGTAGATTTTTCCCTTGAATCCATCGACGACCCTACAGGGACCGGCATTGCCCGCCTAAAGGATGTTAGTTCGAACGATCTGTGCCATGTCCATTGTCGTGTACCGGAGAAAGCTATTGCTTTCGAGGGGACAAACACATGATGGCGCTTCTACGCCTACTCACAACACAATGTAGATATTGTGGTAGGATTTGTCAATTTTATCATTGAAATTTCATAATTATCTCAATTTTTCATATTGAAATTTCTAAGATGGTATAAATTGTGGCTTTGTGAGTTGGGATAATCCTGAGTGGTCTTTGACACTACAACATGCATTATCCACTTTGTGGGATATGTATAAGAAGATCAAAAATTCAAGGATTAAGGAGAAGATTCAGAGTGATGAATTAGTTAAGAACTTGTTTGAAGAGAAGAACAAGATGGATGCCAAATACACTAGTTTGTTTATATATGTGCACAAGTGGATGGATACTACTAAGAGGCGGGTGTTGCAGAAAAACATGGCAAACTTGAAAGAGAATGAGGCACCGAGTTGGGCAAGATGAATAGGAAGAGAGGTCAGCTGCTAGAGGAGAAAAATGGGACGAGGAAAAGAAACCAATGAAACAGGAGCAATAAGGTTGGATGACACATTGTTTGATCTTATCAAAGCAGGTGATGCAAACAAAGAGAAGATGAATAAGATCAATCAAATTTGTGATGAATAAAAACTTATGTAGTAATTATTTTGAAATTGTTCTATGAAACAACTTGCATGCACTAGATGAAGATGATTTACCTCAATGTGTAGTTTGAATATGCTTGCATCTACTAGAATTTGCATTTCAAAAAATTATTAATAAAATACGAATGGTCATTGGTTCCCGATGCCTTCTTAATTCCCATGGACGCCCATCCCCCTCACCACTTGCGCCTGCCCTCCACTTGAAGGTGAAAGTGCAAAGGACGTCGCCTAGAGGGGGTGAATAGGCTTTTAAAAATATTATGGTCCAGGATCAAATAAATGCGGAATAAAACAAACGTTTAATTTATTAAGCACGAAACCTAACCACTAGGTTCACCTAAGTGCACCAACAACCTATGCTAATCAATACAAACAATAAGACGATGACAAGGTATAACACTTCAAGCACGAAGGCTATCACAATGTAAAGTGCATAAGTAAAGGGCTCGGTTGAGAGATAACCGATGGATGCGGGAGACGAAGATATTTATCCCGAAGTTCACTTCCAAAGAAGCTATGTCTCTGTTGGAGAGGTGCGATGGCGCAATGCTCTCCGAATGCCACAAATGGCTCACCTCGAGGTGTGGTGGATCGATGCTCATCCAACGCCACACAAGGCCTCACCCCAGATGCGAAGGCACGCAACTCACCGACGCCACAAAAGTCTCACCCTATTCTCCCGTGAGCTCGCCACAAAGGCTTACTCACGATCCACTAAAGGACACTTGAGGCGGTCACCAAAACCCGTACAAGGTTGGAGATATCTCCAAAATTCAATTGGAGGCTCCCAAAAACAAAGCCACAAAAGGCTAGAAAGCCACAAAAGGCAACAAGGACCATAAGAGGTCGACACTCCAACCACACAACCATCTAGGGTTCCAAGAACCCAAGAGAAACAAGCCCACAAGCTTGTACTCGGCGAATCTCCGTGGAGAACTCAAACCTATGCAACAAATGCAAGGGCAAGTCCTTCACTCCCAAATTCCAACAAAGCTACAAAAGCTATTGGTGGAATAAGGGAGGAAGAACACAAGAGGAGAACACAAAACTCTCCAAGATCTAGATCCCAATGATTCCTTCACAAAGAAGGGATTTGGCTTGGGGGGGGGATTGTAGATCTAGATCTCCTCTCTCAAATCCCTCAAAAAGATGCAAGAATCATAGGAAGGGAAAGGGGAGAGGGAAAGCTCTTCAAGGTCAACAATGGAGGAGAGAGAGAGAAAGCCAAGAACCAAGAAAAGAGCTGTACCCCATGAAGGGGAAGAGGATCCCCTTTTAAAGGGCTCACAGATATGCCCGTTATGGGCATTTACGACCCTGGACGGAACTTCCGGTGGGGGGCCGGAATTTCTGGTGGTACCCAGCCAACGTCAGAAAACTGCGATGCGAAAGATAGAAAAATGACCCTAGCCAGAACTTCCGCCGGTCCACCGGAACTTTCGATGAGAACAGTACTACCGCCAGAAGTTCCGACCAAAGTTCTGACAAATAGAGCACATAAAACAAAGAGGTTACAGTACGTGAGCGGAAGTGGAGCCGGAATTTCACACGGTCTTACCGGCGGCAAATATGCCTGAGCGGTACTTCCGGTGACTGGACAGAACTTCCGGTGAGGGCGGTACTACCGCCTTAACTTCCGATCCAAATTCTATCAAATACAACAAACCAGACAGAGAGGATATAGTACGTGAGCGGAAGAAGAACCGGATCTTCCACCTGAACTACCAGCGGCAAAATGCCCTAGCGGTACTACCGGTGGCTAGCCGGAACATCCGGTCAGGAAAACTCCAAAAACCAAAACAGCAATAACTTTCACATCCGAACTCCAAACGAGATGAAACCAATTTTGTTGGAAATATAAAGACATGTCAAAATATTGAGTATCACCAAGGGAAAAAATACCATGAATATATATGTGATGTATCTACAAAGGCGTGGAGCCAGAAAACTCGCAAGATCAACAACCATAATAAGATATGCAAGGAAAATCCTTATTTGATGAACTAGAGCTTGTTATGATGATAACCACAAGCTCTAGATCCTCTCATGGACAAGAATCAACTAACAACCAAGAAAGATGATGATATGCATGCAAATGTTTGATCTCTCTCCAAACTATGCGATCGAGACACCTGCTTGAGAGCCCTAATGTCTACGCGCACTTCTATTCTTGTAGATAGTGTTGGGCCTCCAAGTGTAGAGGTTTGCAGAACAACATCAAGTTTCCCTTAAGTGGATCACCCAAGGTGTATCGAACTCAGGGAGGAAGAGGTCAAAGATATCCCTCTCAAGTAACCCTGCAATCAAGATACAAGAAGTCTCTTGTGTCCCCAACACACCCAATACACTTGTCAGGTGTATAGGTGCACTAGTTCGGTGAAGAGATAGTGAAATAAAAGTAATATGGATGATTATAAGTGGTAATTGTAGTCTGAAATAAAAATGGCAACAAGCAAACATGTAGTAGGACTGATTGTAAACGGCGTTTTAATTCTTAGAAACAAGGCCTAGGGATCATACTTTCACTAGTGGACACTCTCAATAAACACATAAATATCTTATCTTCACTATGCTACCCTGAACTACTATCCGGTTGGATAAAGAACACCAATTCACCGCGTAGGTCTATAACATCACACCTTAAAGTCCGCATTCCCCATCTAGGTAACCCCTAACTGTCACCTTGAGCACTAGATGGTTCCAGACAAACACCACAATTTCATAGAGACATCCAACTCAAATTATAACTCATGGTAAGTATTTTTGTAATCTTTAGCCTAAGATCCACACACGGTGTGCACACTGTCATCCTTCACACACATGGGGACAAGCGGAGATTATATTAATTAAAGCAGTTGAGTAGCAGAGTAGCATCTACTTATTCAACTAGATTACAAAGCTCATGATCAGAATAAGATCACACCATAGGGAGAGAGATGAACACATAACTACCGGTAGAGCCCTTAGCCTCGGGGAAGAACTACTCCCTCCTCATCATGGGAGTCAGCAACGACGATGGAGATGGCGGTGGAGTCGATGGATATGGATCCGGGGGAAATTCCCCATCCCGGCAGGGTGTCGGAACAAAGACTTTTGTCCCCCGAATCTCGTCTTTGGTGGCGGCGGCGCCACGGAACTTTTCGTGGAATTCTGATCTGGTACTCAGGGTTTCTGCCTCGGGGGGGGGGGGGGGGGGGATATAGGCGAAGGGGCAAGGTCGGTGGAGGTCTAGGGGGCCACGCCCTAGGGAGGCGCACCCCCTGTCCGCGTCGGGCCTAGGTGTGGCCGCCCTGGGGTGCGCCCCCTCTCTTCTGGACTCCGTGTTCACCTCTGAAAAATAGGAAGTTCGGCTTTTGTTTTGTCCAATTTAGAGAATATTTATTTACTAGCTTTTCTAAAACCAAAAACAGGAAACTAACACTATGGCATCTTGTTAATAGGTTAGTTCCAGAAAATGCATAAAAATGCCACAAAGTGTAGACAAAACATAAGATAGTTGGTGCAAAACAAGCATGGAGCATAAAAAATTATAGATATGTTTGCAATGTATCAACATCCCCAAGCTTAACTCCTGTTCGTCTTCGAGTAGGTAAGTGATAAAAAATAATTTTTGAGATGACATACACCATCACAATCTTGATCAAAGTATTGCAAAGCATTGATAGCTGGAATCAAAGTACTCTAATCATAAGCATGAAAGATATATTTCTAACAATAAGACATATCAACTATGTTGCAACATGAAAGGCTACACAAAAAAAGATCATGAATAGTGCTTTGAAAGACAATTGTTTGTTTCACATATAGAAAACATAGCAAGAGTTGTATTCAGCTTGTCCTTCATGGAATAGCAAAACATAAATGCATAGGACACCTTCAAAGTTCATAAGGGTGACTAGATACAAATAATTTAAGGACAAGCAATACCATAATTATGAATCAATCAACAAGTTTTGGGACAATGCACATTGAACTCAGAATGACAACCATGCTCTCTTAGCTGGTGCATAAATATATAAGATGGAGACTCAACAAAAAGTAAAAGAAAGGCCCTTCGCAGATGGAAGTAGGTATTAAATGGTTTTATAAAGCTTCCAAAAATTATGGTACTTATTAGCTTTGAGCTCTCATTCCACTATCATAAGCATCTTGAAGTGATTAAGGTTAAAGTGAGGAAAATATGAGTTATATGCTTGACAACTCACAAGTTGAAAATCTTATGCCCCTTGAGTACGAGTACCATTCCTCATGCTACTCAACTTTAGTCACAGGCAAGTTCTTGTCATTGTAAGTATATGTGTATCATAGAGAACCGCCAACGGGGTACCCCTTGCCCCATGACATAGGAGCTATCTGCAGGCATTCGTAGCATGGAAAACAAAAAAAATTCTATTGCATGATCACACAAGCCAAGATCTATCTACTAGATTGTAGCAACGAGTCGATAGAGTACTAACCCTTGAAGATCCAATGCGGTTAACGAGAGTAGATTCTCGTGGATGATGTAGTCGTTCACTTGCCGATCTCAAGATCACGTAGACAATCCTTTCGGCGCCGCATTCCGGCAGCGTTCCCGCAGTCGGTCACACATACAGTACTCGATGAAGACCTTCTTCTCCCTTGTTCCAGCAGGCAGCGGAGGTTGTAGCTCTCTCCTCGTGATTCTGGCAGCACGACAACATGGTGTTGAAAGTAGAGGGGAGATCCCGCAAGGCTTCGCCTAAGCTGGATCGGGTATGGTGGAGTGGAGGGAGCCTCAGCGATCTAGTGTTTAGTGTCCGAGGGGTAGAGCAACCGGCGACTAGGGTTTATACTAGACATCAGAAGCAATTTAGAGGAGAGCTAGGGCGCCAGCAGTAGGAGGGGCGATGCCCTAGGGTTTAGATGGGGGCACCGGCTAGAGGGCAAGGTGTAGGGAGAGGGGGTGCCCCTCCCTTTCTTTTATAGGTGGGAGGGGCGAATAGGGCTAGCCGTGTCCTCCCCAAACCCCCTTGCTGGCCGGCGGATTGGAGGAGGGAAGGGAAACCTTCTCTCCCCAGGTTTCCTTCCCCCCTTCACTTGGAAATCATTGTCCCAGTTTTACCTTTTCAAACTGCCTTTTTGTCTTTCAAACTAGAGTTTGATTTCTCTCTTCCAAGTGTCCAGCCAAGTGACTTAGGACATGATGCAACCATTCCACTTTGTCATGACACATCCATGTACCCTCCCCCTTCCGGATTGGTGAACCTTCTAGACCCTTCTAGAACATTCCAATGAAAACACCGGAATCATTCCCAAATTCCGAAATTGGACTTTCCTTATATGAATCTTATTCTCCGGACCATTCCGGATCTCCTCGTGATATTCCGGATCCCATCCGAGGCTCCGAGCAACATTCAGTATATTTACTCACATTCCATATCTACTAAACAACATCGAATCCTTAAGTGTGTCTCCCTATGGTTCGTGAATTATGCAGACATGACCGAGACTCTTCTCCGATCAATAACCAATAGAGGAATCTAGAAATTCATATGGTTCCCACATATTTCTACGATTACTTCGTGATCGAATGAACCATTTACATATGATACCAATTTACCTTTGTCTCGCGATATTTTACTTACCCGAGGTTTGATCACCGATATCTCTGCATACCTAGTTCAATCTCGTTACTGATAAGTACTCTTTACTCGTTCATGTGATATGTGATCCCTTCTGAGCCATTCACATGCTTGCAAGCCAATTGGATGACATTCCACTGAGAGGGACCAGAGTATATCTATCTGTCATATGGATGGACAAATCCCACTCTTGATCCATGTGCCTCAACACATACTTTCCAAACACTCAATGCCACCTTTATAACCACCCAGTTACGAAGTGGTGTTTGATGTCATCAAAGCATCCATCCGGTGGTGGTGATTAACATGATATCATGGTCGGATGATTTAGGTTACTATGTATTTGAAAGCTTATAGCAATTGAACTATTTAAATGACTTGATCTTATGCTACGCTTAACTATAGGAGTATGTCCATCACATCATTCTCCTAATGATATGACCTTGTTGTTAATAACATCTCAATGTTCATGATCAATAAACCATGATCATATATTAACCAACAAGCTAGTTTAACAAGAGGCTTTACTAGGGACTCTTACATGTTTCCAAATCACACAAGTATTAATGTTTCCGGTTAATACAATTATAGCATGACATGTAAACATTTATCATAAGCATGAAGATATGATAATAAGCACTTTATTATTGCCTCTTGGGCATGTCTCCAACAGTCTCCCACTTGCACTAGAGACCATAATCTAGTTTCAAATATTTGTGTATTCAACACCTATGGCTTTCCGGTGTTGTATGTACACGATTGCTAGTGGTCAACCGATCTTCAGATCAGACACTTTTAGGTCCATGTGCAATTGCATGTCTTTGCGTCTCTACGCCACACTCATTCTCTAATGAGATGGCTTTGTATAAATTTGGTCCTTTGGTGAGACCTTTAGTTCCTTGGGGTTAAAACATGTTGATAATATTGCCGTACAACATATCTTCATAGTAATATCCCGCTGTGAACTACACCTAGTTTGATAACAAACTACTTGACACAAATTCCCTCTTTTGCTGCTATAGTAGCAATCATATACTTAGCATTTTGTTGTAGTATCTCTCACAATGTCTTAACTTTGGAACTCATACAAATCAATTATGGAACTTACTTTCCATTATATTGTGCCATCCTTAGTTTAGATTGAGATAAACTTAATTTGTACTTTGTGACAAAACTAGTATCAATGTAGTACCTTTACAACGAACTAACCATCTATTTGTCACCTCTACAAAAATAATATATTCTTAGTTCTTCCAAAATATCATAAGAGTATCCTTACTATCATCCAATGATCATCTTATAAATCATTCTGGTATATGCTCATAACATTTAGAGTATATGACATATCTGGATGTGTACATATCACAGTTTGATTGATAAACTCTCTTTGTGATTTCAGTCATCAAGTATCAATCTATACTTGAATCTTTGTTTCACTTACCAAGTGTCAATACACTTGAATTTCGATTCAATCCTCTCTGTGAGACAAGAACCTTTCTTTTAGTTTCTATATCGAACTTATTCAATATATTATCTATGTACTGTCGGAACAACCATATAAGCGTCTCAATCTATCCATATGGACATTAATGCCAAATATTCGGGTTTTGCCTAAGTGTTTCATCAAAATGAAATTCTTAACTTGTGTTAATAAAAGATACAACATTTCCAATCAACAAGATGTCCTCCACATAATGTATTAGGAATATGTCGTAGCGCTCCCACTTAATTTCTTGCTAATGCAAGCATCTTCATCATCTCCGATGAATTTAAACTCTTTTAACAGTTTCATCATGGCGAAGTGTCACATCCCAAGATTTTCCAAATCTTGTAATGTGAAAACAAATAAACAAAATAAATAATTGTTGAAATTTAGGGTGAAAAGAAACTTTTGTTTCTAAATGGAAACTTAAAATCCCATCTTGAACAAACTTTGGTTAATGTTTGAATCCAACTAAATTCAAATCAAGTGGATTGCATTCTTCATAAATGCATCTGGAAATTTAAACACTTGGAAAATAAACCAAAACCCTAATGGAATAAAATCATTTCCAAGATATCTCTAAGACTATGAATTCGATCCATATAAAAATTGGTCAAACAAACATTTCAAAAGGATCAAGAATGACAAATAGAAATGTTATTAAAACCATAGAAATTGGTTTCACTTAACTTGGAGCCATGGATGAAACCTGATGAATTTGATAAGATAAGGAAATGGAATTCCCAAAGCCAATGAAGCACCTATCTAAAAACCATACCAAATAGTGAGCAAATAATCCTAAGGAGATTTAAAAGGATAAACAAATATTAAATAATATTTTACAAATTGGAATCACCAAGTTTGGACCTTTAATTAAAAAGATATGGATTTTATAAGGTAAAGAAAGAAATATTAAATGAGGAATATTTAAAGGCCAAATTAACTCTTGACCTAATCCATAAGCAAATGGAATAATTTTGATCCAAATCCAAATAAAATAAAGGGTAAAGAATTTCCAAATAAAATAAAATGGCATTAACCATTCTATCCCTATTTTAATAAAGACAAATCTCTAATAAGAATGATTATTTAATTCATGAGAAAATAGTATTTTGGAATTTACCCAAGTAGGAATAAAAGTTGTTTAATTAACTTAAATAAGATTAAAGAAATCTTCCAAACAAAGTTTAGGGAATTAAAACTATATTTAATTCCATTAGAAATAAAACAAATACCCAATTCAAATGATTTATGAATCATATTAAGTATTTTCCAAATAATTCTAGGAGAATATTTTGACACCCTATTAAATAAATAAAACCTACTGAAAAGATTTGAAAAGATTTAGGTTTCAAATGGAGATTGAAAATCTTTATTAAAAACTTATTTGAATAAATGTTAGAGCCTGTTTTAAATAATTAAAAGACCCTAAAAAGAATAAATTTATTATTCTAAATTTGACTTTGGAATGTGTTATTAATCAGTATATGAATCTACACAAATTTTGGTTGAGGTTTGAAATCAAGTTGATGTTTAAATTAATTAATCAAAATCAAAACAGAATTAAAGAAATGGAAAAAGAAAAACAAAACAGTACAAAAAAATATGAACTAGCCAGCCTAGCCCACTAAGCCCAGTCTAGCCCATCTCCCTCTCCCGCGAGAAAAACGCTTCGTACTCGCGAATTGACCCACAACGTCACTGACCGCCAGGCCGCACTCCTCCTCTCTCTCTCACTCGCTGCCAAACGGACCCCACAGCCACGTCACCGTCTTCCTCAGCCACACTGACCTAACCCTCGACTCTGGCCGTTACTGCTCGTTCAAACCTCGGGTTAATTCGCACAATTCCGCCAGCAATTCCTCCCCGCGATTACTCCCTTTTAAATGCCTCCCTACCCTCCTTCATTCCCCTCAAACATCACACGACCAGAGCCACCAGGCTATCCCTGATTTAGATTTCAACCTCGCTGCCCCGACGAGCTCCTTTTCTCGATTCCGGCCAAGCCGCACCTCCCCTCTGCCTCTAAACCCCACGAGCATGATCCCCACCCTCTTGCGCATCTGCCAGTAGCTCCAGATCATCCGCGCGTGCCCCTCATGCTCGGCAACAACCACGCCTGAGCATCGCCGCCGTCTGCCTCCGCTCTGTTAACCTTCCCCGGTGAGAACAGACCGCCCCGAGCTCTTCCATTGAAGCTCCTATGATCTATGCACTCGCCCGCATCTAACCGTACCTTTTTTTTGCTTTCTGGTGGACTGCAGCACCATCCCCGTCGACAAGAAGAAACTTCTGGCGCCACCGCTAGCTCCGGCGAGCAATTGCCGTCACCACCGTGCGCCCCTCGACGAGCCACCACCACCTTGAGCATCTCCACGACCCCGCGATTCTGGTGAGCATATCCCTTCGCTCTCTCGCTTCCTGTAACGTCGACGCCATCACCGTCTGACCGCACGCCGCCACACGCCGCCGCCAGCGCCGCTGCTTATTGGTCAAGGCGATAAGGATCGTAGGATCTTGATCTGACGAGTAAGAATAGATTCAACCCGAAGCGGTATGGAGCCACCTGTGCCACTCGATCTAAATTAAATCCAACACTCCACAACGATCGATCCGAGTGAAACGGTACCGGCGAATAGGAACAAGACACGTGGCCTGGAGTTTGTTTTAAAAAACAGAAACTTGTCTATTTGATGTTCCAATTTGAAAAATTCATAACTTTCAAACCACACGTCCAAATTTTGCAAATTTTATATCAATGGATTCAGCAAAACAAGTACTTTCTGACCATGCACTTTTTTTAGTAAAATATTTCTATTAAATTGATTGTTTTTTCAGAAACTTATGTAGGCATATTTAGAATATAAAATTTGTTCTAAAATGATTTGTGAGATAAAACCTTTGGCAAATGGATTGTTTTGAACCTACTGACCTTAGAAACCAACTCATGGATTTGAAAATGTATTTGGTGAAGCAAAAGAATAAATCTTTGATTTAAACCATTTCTAGTCAAATAAAATAATTGTTTATTCGTTAAAAATGCTTTGAAGAAAACCTTTGGGAAATGTTTTGATTTAAACTCTCTGACCCTAAACACAAAGTTTTATGATTTGAAAACATATTTTATGAACCCGATAGATTGTTGCCTTATTAAAAGCATTTCTCCACCACATAAAATAATGCTTTGGTTTAAAAATGGTTTATAGGAAGAATCTTTTGCAAATAGTTTTGCCACTATACCAAAATGACCAATAAGTGTTTTAGAATGTTTATAACCTATTATAAACCACTTTGTAAATAAAACAAAGTTGGCATGCTTGCATGCATTGTTTTGTTTCTATTATTTTATGTAATGTTGCTTGAATGGTAGATTGAAATATTGCTTGCTTGATTGAATTGTAGTGATTTGAAGAGTGTGAATATTGCAAAGATCAAGGAGTGAACTTATATTCTACCAAAAAGGCAAGTGATGCTCCATACTTTTGTCCCATTATTTTCACTATGCATTAGTGATATTTCTAAGTAGGACTTGCATGGAATTTTGCTAAGTGTAAACTATGCCATGGGAAATCCTAGTAGATGAAACTTTAGTAGAAATTTCCTAAGTTAAGATTCCTACTACTATCATGCTTAGCTTAGCTAGTAGAAAACAAGGGTGGAATATATATTCATACTATGGAATATTTCTAAGTCAAGGACTTGTGTTTTGATTAATAAAACAACTAAGTGAATGAATCACCTGGGTGGAATGGAAGTGTAAGATCCCTCCTTTGTAAAGGAAAAGGATCCCTGTGATTGCAATGCTAGTCCCTGGATCATTGCTAGCATCCATAGTTTAAGATGAAGTACACAGATACAAAGGTCATTTATTACATCCATTCCAGAGTTTAAACATAGTCTTTACAACTCAAGGCCATCGGCCTAATACAAGAGTTTGGAATAAGTAAATAAACATAAGTCTTCATCTTCATGTGCCACAGGCAAACATGTTGAGTGTAGACTCATGACACCTAATCCTCATCAGAGTAACCTGCAACGTCACAAGTTACAGCCACAGTGGGTCAATACTTTGGAATACTATTGGCAAGTGATACCTTAGTAAATTTTAAGTGGACTATATTACTATATGCATTTTGGCTAAGTGTTGTTTGGCTTGCTTTGCTCAAAATAGGTTTTTCGTATTAGTTGAAATCACTAAGTTTTTCTTTTGTTAAAACCTTTTCCCCAAGAAACCATCAATAGACATTGAGGTCCTTCACCCTTGTTCACCCACAAGTTTTTACTTAGAAGTTGGAGTGATGAGATTCTTGATAGCTTCCATGTCTTGATGCTCAAGTTGTCCATTGCCATGGACTTGGCTAAGTACTTAGATTTTTCCATCTGCAGAGGTTATGCACTTTCCCCACCAGACTTGGTTTCCCAAGATAGGACCTTTCAGAAGCCTTCCCTTAACCAAATGGACGCGTTCCAACCTATCATCCCACTACTACCAACTGTCCAAATGACTAAGTTCTAGCAACCTATGTGATCCAGGCAGAGCCCATATTGCCAAGTGGCTGCACTATAAGCTTCTCAACACTTGGCCTCTAAAATCCCTTTGTTCCTGGGTGGCATACCACAAGTGAGATACACAAGGTAAACCATAGCCATGGGCCTTGTGTAACCACTCAACCAAAAACCACCAATCAAGTCCCATTCCACCCAGGTGATTCATTGACTTAGTTGTTTTATTAAGAAAAACCTAAGTCCATAGACTTAGAAATATTTTCATCATAGCATGTATATATTTTACCAACCCTTGTTTTCTACTAACTAGGCTAAGCATGGCATAGATAGTACTTAACTTAGAGAATTTCCTAGCAATTCTACAACTACTTGGGATTTCCCAACATGGCATTTGGCAAAATAGTAACATGCAAGACTTACAAAATATTTCTAATGCTTGTATGAAAATATAGGGATAGTAATATTCATGAAGTACCACTTGCCTTGGTAGTGGGGAGAGTAGCACTCTTCACAATCACAATCACTAGCACCAAAATCTACACAAAAATGGTAGCACAAATTTACACACAATTCATATACAAACATAAATATATGCATGCATGCAAAATGCTAAGTGATGATTTTTAAAACCCAACCAAGCAAGTGCATAGTACTGAATCATAACCAAGTCAAAAATTGCTAAATCAAGTTTATTTTATACCAAAACAATTTCCTAAACAAATTCTATACTCAAAATTGTCCTAAACAAGTTTCTGCAAATAAAATCATTTTAACAGAAACTAAACATTAAGCACATTGCATAAATGGAAATGGCTTGTTCTCCTGATTCCAACGGTATAAAATTTGTCAAATTCTAACGTGTGGATCAAAAGTTATAGCTATTTCAAAATTGGATCTAAATCTGATTCAAATCTGTTTTTAAACTCAAACCCTAGCCACGCGTCTGTTTCCTATTGGCTCGTACCGGTTTGGACGGATCGAGCTCTGCGGGCCGTAGGATTTAAGTCAGATCTGGTGGCTCAGATGCGCTCATACCTCTTCGCTTAAGTTCTAATTTCAGCCGTAGGATCTACATCTAACGTTCCTGAACGCCTTGACCAAAGATGAGCGGTGCTAGCGGCGGCGACTGGCGGCGGCGCGTCTGTCAGCGGCGGCGCTGGCATTCTAGGTCGCGCGGGAGTAGGGGAAGAGGCTTACCAGAACCGCGGTGGTGTGCTGAAGCTCAACGTGGCGGTGGCTTGGGAAGGGGCGCACGGGGTCGTCGGAGATTCCTCGCCGGAGTTCGCGAACACGTCGGGTGCGGCTGTTGTCGATGTTGGCGAGGTTCTGCGTCGCGCTAAGTCAAAAGGAGGGCACCGTTAGATGCGCCAGACGATGGGTATCCTAGGCATATCAGACAGAGGGCAAGGGGCGGCTGATACTTACGGGAGAGGTCGCCGGAGTTCGTGCAGAGAGCGGCGGCGCTCGGTCGAAGTCGTTGCCGAAGCTACAGACCATGCGAGAACAAACAGGGTGTGTTAGTGGATGCGGAAGGAGCTGCGGAGCTTGATAGCATGAGTCAGGGACAGAGGGGGACACAGTGCTCACCGGAATTCGTCGGCGCGGTCGTCGGAACAGCGGCGACGTCGAGCGAGTTGCGAGCAGCCTGGGGGCGTGAAGGGGGAATTGGTTGAGGGGAAATGGTCGCGAGAGAGAGGGGATTAAGTAGCCAGAGGCTCGACAAGAAACGCCCAGTGATTCAATGCCATTTACCTCGCGGAATCAAAGCAGCAACGGGCAGCGGCGGAGTTCATGCGCGGGATTTTGGGGAAGACGACGATGACGTGGACGGGGCCCGCTTGTCAGCGAAATAAGCAGAGAGGGAGTGGGGTCCGAGCGTCAGTGACCGCGTGGGTGCGTCTGCGCGTGCGAGAGAGAGAGGAGCCGGGTGGGCTAGTTGGGCTGCGTCTGTTGCTGGGCCAAATTCCTGGCGCCAGCCCTTTTCCAATTCTTTTCTCTTTTCTTTTTCTAAATTGATTTTCAGGAATGGTTTTCAAATGAATTCAAACTCCATTTGAATTCAAATCTATTTGGGATTTTTGCAGTGTGCAACATACTATAATCTAGGTATAAAACCATGTGGTCACTTTGAAAAGGCTTGGTCATTTTTGGAAAAACAAAATAATAGGGACATTGCTCTTGGTTTGCAAATGTTTGGAAATGGTTTTTGAAACCATTTCTATTTTGTAAAATTTTGTTCAAACTCTACACTCAAGACAAACAATATAGAAGCAACCAAACTTGGTTTTTAAAACACTAAGCTCTCAAGTGAGGATGGGCATCTAATTTAAGTTGGCTCACATAAAATGATAGCACTATGTGCTTCTGTTTTCTTGAAATGAGTTTGAAATTGATCTCAAATCTATATGCATGCATGAATGATATGCAATCTTTGAAATCATGAATTTAGGGATGTTACAAATCTAACCCCCTTAAGGTGAATCTCACCCTCGAGATTCGGATTGGCTAGCAAATAGGTGAGGGTGGTCTTTCCGAAGATCATCTTCTCTTTCCCATGTTGCTTCCTCTTCGGAATGATGATTCCACTGCACTTTGCAAAACTTGATAGTCTTTGTCCTTGTGACTCTTTCTGCAGTCTCAAGAATTTTGATAAGTTTCTCTTCATAAGTGAGATCACTTTCTAGTTGCACTTCCTCCAAAGGTATAGTATCCTTCAAAGAAGTTTCTTCCATTTCTGGGTGACATTTCTTAAGATGACTCACATGAAACACATTATGGACAGCTGATAGATATTCTGGCAATTCAATTTCATAGGCAACTTCTCCTTTGCGACTTAAAATCTTGAATGGCCCAACATATCTTGGTGCCAATTTTCCTTTGACTCCGAATCTCTTTACTCCACGAAGTGGTGACACTCTAAGATAGGCTCTATCACCCACTTCGTAGGTGACTTCTCTACGCTTAGGATCTGCGTAGCTTTTTTGTTGGGACTGTGCTATCTTCAACCTGTCCTTAACCAATTTGACCTTCTCTTCGGCTTCTTTGATAAGATCTGGTCCGAATAAATTTCTTTCTCCCACACCATTCCATAACAATGGGGTGGTACACTTTCTTCCGTAGAGAAACTCAAACGGTGCCATCTCAATGCTGGCTTGATAGCTGTTGTTATAAGAAAATTCTGTGTAAGGCAGACTTTCATCCCAACTTGCTCCATAGTCTAGGGCACATGCCCTCAACATGTCTTCAAGAATTTGATTAGTTCTTTCTGTTTGTCCATCGGTTTGAGGATGAAAAGCAGTACTGAATTCCAATCTCGTTCCCAATGATTCATGTAACTGTCTCCAAAAATGGGAAGTGAATTGAGTTCCCCTATCAGACACAATACTCTTGGGCACACCATGTAGACATACAATTCTACTCATGTAGATTTTGGCTAACTTAGCACTTGTATAGGTTGTCTTCACGGGTATGAAATGAGCCACTTTAGTTAGGCGATCCACTACTACCCATATGGAGTCATACCCTGACCTGGTCCTTGGTAATCCGGTAATGAAATCCATACCAATCTTGTCCCACTTCCAATCAGGAATAGGTAGTGGTTGAAGCAAACCTGCTGGTTTCTGATGCTCCGCTTTCACTCTACTACACACATCACACAAAGCAATATGTTCGGCGATGTCCCTCTTGAGATTCTTCCACCAAAATCTTTCTTTCATGTCCATGTACATTTTGGTGTTACCCGAGTGAATAGAATACGGAGAGTTGTGTGCTTCTTGCAAAATCAGTTTCCGCAGTTCCGGATCTTGTGGAACACAGATACGTTTCCCATGCCACAAAGTACCCTGTTCGTCTTCATGGAAATTTTTGGCTTTTCCTTGGCCAATCTTTTCCTTAATCTCTTCAATTTCTTTATCAGTCTTCTGGGCTTCTTTGATCTTGTCCAACAAAGTTGGTTGAACAACCAAAGACATGAGATGTCCTTCAGGCACAATCTCCAATCCGAGTTTTCTGAATTGGGTACACAAATCATCTGGCAATTCTCCTTTGGTAAGGCCATTCACAAATACCTTACGACTTAGAGCATCTACTACAACATTTGCTTTACCGGGGTGGTATTGCAAACTTAAGTCATAGTCCTTGATAAGCTCTAACCATCTTCTTTGCCTCATATTGATTTCCTTCTGGGTGAAGATATACTTCAAACTCTTGTGATCAGTGAACACTTCACAACAATTTCCCAAAAGGTAGTGTCTCCATGTTTTGAGTGCATGGACGACAGAGGCTAACTCTAAATCATGAGTAGGATAGTTCACTTCATGAGTTTTGAGTTGTCTCGAGGCATAAGCTACAACTTTACCGTCTTGCATAAGTACTGCACCCAAACCTTGATGAGATGCATCACAATATACTTGGAAATCTTTTTCCAAATCTGGCAGACATAAAACTGGTGCTGTCACAAGTCTCTTCTTCAACTCCTGAAAGCTGAGTTCACAACCTTCAGACCAAGCAAACTTCTTATCTTTCTTTAACAATTCAGTCATAGGCTTAGCAACCTTTGAGAAATTTTCAATGAACCTTCTATAGTAACCTGCTAAGCCAAGGAAACTACGTACTTATTTCACGGACTTGGGAGATTCCCATTCAGTCACAGCTGAAACCTTAGCAGGATCAACTGCTACACCATCCTTTGTCATAACATGGCCAAGAAAACCGACTTCCTCCAACCAGAACTCACACTTGCTGAATTTAGCATAAAGTTTATGCTCTCTTAATTTATCAAGTATCAAACGTAAGTGTCCTTCATGTTCTTCTTTGCTCTTGGAGTAGACTAAGATGTCATCGATTAAAACGACAACAAACTTGTCAAGGAATTCCATGAACACTTTGTTCATCATGTTCATGAAGTATGCTGGAGCATTAGTCAAGCCAAAAGGCATTACGGTATATTCGTACAATCCATACCTTGTAGTGAATGCTGTTTTAGGTATGTCTTGTTCTCTTATCTTAAGTTGAAAATAGCCTGACCTTAGATCAATCTTTGAGAACACACATGCTCCTTCAAGCTGATCAAACAAGTCATTGATTCTAGGCAAAGGATATTTGTTCTTGATAGTTACTTCGTTGAGTGAACGGTAATCTATGCATAACCTTTGACTTCTATCTTTCTTCTCCACGAACAAAACTGGGGCTCCCCAAGATGAAGAGCTTGGTTGAATAAATCCTTTCTGCAACTGTTCTCCAAGTTGCTTCTTGAGCTCTTTCAGTTCATCAACTGACATTTTATACGGTCTCTTTGCTATTGGTCCAGACCCTGGTACCAAATCTATCAGAAATTCTACATCTCTATCTGGTGGCATTCCCGACAGTTCTTCCAGAAACACATCTGGATACTCCCTCACAATTGGCACACTGTCCATGCTAACCCCTTAAGAGAATTTAGCATACTCCTTTTTGCTTCAAAGCTGGTCTTGAATCTGATCCTTTTATTTTCTGGAGTTGTGAGTGAGATAGTATGATTGGCACAATCTAACACTCCTTTGTACTTAGTCATCCAATCCATTCCCAGAATGACATCCAATCCTTGGGAGTTTAGTATTATCAAGTTAACGGGGAACTTATACTTCCCAAATTCTATGACTAGATCATGACATCCTGAATTCACTATCATTTCTCCACTAGGAGAACTTACTTTTATAGGACACCCAATAGTTTCTACTGGTAGTTCATTTCTTTCAACAAATGCTCTTGATATGAATGAATGAGATGCACTAGTATCAAAGAGTACAAATGCTGGAATAGAATTGAGTCTGAACTTACCAGAAACAGCATCAGGCTCCTCATAGACCTCCTCCACATTGATGTGGTTTACCTGTCCCTTTTGGAAAGGGTTGGGCTTGATAGGTCCTTCAACTTTCTTTTCAGGGCACTCATTTGCGTAATGCCCCATCTTCTTGCATTTGAAGCATTCAACCTGACTGATGTCTCTCTTAGCAGGCTGACTTCCACTTCCACTTCCATTACCACTGTGGTGGCTCTTATGTCCACTCTTGTGGTTCTTGTACTTGTCATTGTCATGACTGCGATGATGCTTGTTGTCATGATGGTTGTGGTGCTTGTTGAATTTCCCATGCTTGTGGGATCCTAAGCTTCCACTGTCATCATAATGAGATCGTTTGTGAGACGATCCCGAGCTGTGCTTGTCGGAGTGCTTTCTCTTTCTACTCTCCACTTGCTTTATTTTGTTCTCCAAAATAGCAGCCTTGTCACAGAGCGACTGATAAGTGGGAACATACGCCACAGCCAACTGCAGATTTAGCTCATCATTCAAGCCTTCAAGAAATTTTTCCTTTCTCTTGGCATCTGTGTCAACCTCATCCGGTGCATAACACGCCAGATTGTTGAACTCCTCAATGTACTCAGCCACGCTGCGGTGGCGCTGCTTCAGATTGTGGAACTCTTTCTTTTTCAGGCTCATTATTCCTGATGAGATATTAGCAGTGCGAAAGCCATCCTCAAAGATAGCCCATGTCACTTCATCTATAGGAGTGGTGATCTGGAAGTTGTCCCACCAAGTGGCGGCTGGCCCTTCCAGCAGATGTGCTGCAAACCTGACCTTTTCAGCATTCGTGCAGCCCACGGTTACTAAGTCCTTGTTCACAGAACGTAGCCAATCGTTGGCCACCATGGGATCAGTCGTCCCTAAAAACTTAGCTGGCCTCAATCTCAGAAATCTGGTAAGCATATCAAAGCCTAGAGGGTTGTTGTTGTTGTTATTGTTGTTGTTGGGGTTGTTGTTGTTGTTGTTGTTGTTATTGTTTTGGTTCTGGATGAATGTTGTCATCATCTGCATTAGCTGTGTTTGAGCAGTCATCATTTGCTACATTTCTGGAGTGATGTTGTTGTTGTTGTTGTTGGGGTTTGCACGACGGGGAGGCATCTGTGGTTTGTTCAAATAGAGATAAGAATGAGATACCCATAGATGCTTTCATGCAGATTACATCACATAAGCAATCACAAGCATGCAACAAAGAGATAAAAGTTCAACAACAAGATAACAAGTTCAGAAAGTAAAACACACAAGTAGCAAGCCATCCACATGTCGGATGGTCCAATAACAAGTTCTCAAATAACAAGTACGATAATAAAAGGTAAACGAGTAGTCAAGTCTACTCATCAACATCAATCTCCTCCTCGACAAAGGTAAGACCTGCGTTCTCCATCGCGGCCTTGTTCTCCTCAATGGTAGTGGTCAAGGACTCTATCTTGGCCTTGAGAGCCCTCTTCTGGGAACGAAGCATCTCTATCACCGTCTACTGCTGCTCTAGCTCGAAGTCCTTGGACTGCAGTTCTTCAGTCATGTCCCGGATCTTCTTATTCCTATCCTGGACACGCTTCTCCTGACTCTTGAACTTCCTGTCCTGGGTCTCGAACTTCGCCTCCATTTCCTTGACTATCTCGTCCTGCTGCGCGAAGAGCTTGTCCTTCTCGCGAAGCTGCACCTGGAGCTCGTCATTACTGAGCATGACATTGGTCCTGTCCGTGTCCACGTGCCTAATGAGAGACTCTAAGTCCTGGAGATACAGACGTATCGGCTCTACTGCGTCCCTCGAGTCGTCCTCGAAGTCAATGGACTCTCCATCCTCATCACGTCTTCCGAAGACGTGGAAGTGGGTGCCTCTAACCTGTCGGGAGTGTCGACCTAGCAGACGTCCTATCAGGTCCTGCATAACTACCTCCATGCCTCTCTCCCTGTCATCGTGCATAAGCTTGAAGACGATGGCCTCCGTAGTAGGCTCTGTCTGGCGTCCGGGCTGGTTCACCTTGAAGCCCCAGAGGTCCTTCCTCTCGAACTTGGTGAGTGGATGCACCATGATGGTGGGAAGAGGGAGATTGAGCAAAGTGGTAAGCTCAACGATACAAGGACCAAAGTGGGTAACCTGGAACTCCTCAACAATGCTGATGGTAATAGGCATCTATTTATAAGATAGAAAAGTTAGAACAACACAATTCAAGATAAAACAAGAGACAAAACACACATACATATCCTTGGGAAGCAAAACACACAAGTCATGCATACATGAAACCATTACAATAACCAAGGTTCAATCTTATTTTAAGGCATCATTTTGGAAAATAGGGTGATAGGTGGTGGTCCAACTAACGAAGTACGTTTACAATCCTATCTCACTGGATCTGTTGGCTAACACAATGTTCCTAGAAGCAATCAGCCTATCTTGGTCACATGATTCCATCACTAAGTCTATAATATCTCCTCTTAAGGTTTGGTTGGTAGCTTCCAACTCTTGGGTATGTTCCTTCTCTTTCATCAAGTCTTTTTGGAGGTTGAGCATTCTGCACTTGACTCTAGCACTAAGTTCTTTGATAGTCCTCCAAGCTGCTTCTCTTGCTGACTCAAAGAATGTGGTGTGCACCACAGTGTTGGTGTACATGCAGAATCCTGTTTCTTTGTGGTTGTCTTCCTTGTTTTTGTACAAGTGAAGTTGCACCCACCAGTACTCAACTCCTTCATCCATCACTGGAAAGCCTTTGTACACAGCTGCACCATGTATTTCCATTGCCACCATGAGGTCCTTGAGAATTTTGGGGAACTCTGTCTCACACTCCAAGGTCATGGTCATGAGTGGTCCTTTCCTTACGGCTTCGTTGATGGAGTTCATCTACAAATAGAGATGAGAAAGAGAAGATTAGAAAAGTTTACGAGAAGAATAGACAAGTGTAGAAGTAGTTGAATTTTTTTGCTTAGTGGTTTCCAATCCTAGGGTCATAATCCTACAGGCAACACAGTGCTCTGATACCATCTGTAAGATCCCTCCTTTGTAAAGGAAAAGGATCCCTGTGATTGCAATGCTAGTCCCTGGATCATTGCTAGCATCCACAGTTTAAGATGAAGTACACAGATACAAAGGTCATTTATTACATCCATTCCAGAGTTTAAACATAGTCTTTACAACTCAAGGCCACAGGCCTAATTCAAGAGTTTGGAATAACTAAATAAACATAAGTCTTCATCTTCATGTGCCACAGGCAAACATGTTGAGTGTAGACTCATGACACCTAATCCTCATCAGAGTAACCTGCAACATCACAAGTTACAGCCACAGTGGGTCAATACTTTGGAATAGTATTGGCAAGTGATACCTTAGTAAATTTTAAGTGGACTATATTACTATATGCATTTTGGCTAAGTGTAGTTTGGCTTGCTTTGCTCAAAATAGGTTTTTCCTATTAGTTGAAATCACTAAGTTTTTCTTTTGTCAAAACCTTTCCCCAAGAAACCATCAATAGACATTGAGGTCCTTCACCCTTGTTCACCCACAAGTTTTTACTTAGAAGTTGGAGTGATGAGATTCTTGATAGCTTCCATGTCTTGATGCTCAAGTTGTCCATTGCCATGGACTTGGATAAGTACTTAGATTTTTCCATCTGCAGAGGTTGTGCACTTTCCCCACCAGACTTGGTTTCCCAAGACAGGACCTTTCAGAAGCCTTCCCTTAACCAAATGGACGTGTTCCAACCTATCATCCCACTACCACCAACTGTCCAAATGACTAAGTTCTAGCAACCTATGTGATCCAGGCAGAGCCCATATTGCCAAGTGGTTGCACTATAAGCTTCTAAACACTTGGCCTCTAAAATCCCTTTGTTCCTGGGTGGCATACCACAAGTGAGATACACAAGGTAAACCATAGCCATGGGCCTTGTGTAACCACTCAACCAAAAACCACCAATCAAGTCCCATTCCACCCAGGTGATTCATTGACTTAGTTGTTTTATTAAGAAAAACCTAAGTCCATAGACTTAGAAATATTTTCATCATAGCATGTATATATTTTACCAACCCTTGTTTTCTACTTGCTAGGCTAATCATGGCATAAATAGTACTTAACTTAGATAATTTCCTAGCAATTCTACAACTACTTGGGATTTCCCAACATGGCATTTGGCAAAATAGTAACATGCAAGACTTAGCAAAATATTTCTAATGCTTGTATGAAAATATAGGGATAGTAATATTCATAAGTACCACTTGCCTTGGTAGTGGGGAGAGTAGCACTCTTCACAATCACAATCACTAGCACCAAAATCTACACAAAAATGGTAGCACAAATTTACACACAATTCATATACAAACATAAATATATGTATGCATGCAAAATGCTAAGTGATGATTTTTAAAACCCAACCAAGCAAGTGCATAGTACTGAATCATAACCAAGTCAAAACTTGCTAAATCAAGTTTATTTTATACCAAAACAATTTCCTAAACAAATTCTATACTCAAAATTGTCCTAAACAAGTTTCTGCAAATAAAATCATTTTAACAGAAACTAAACATTAAATACATTGCATAAATGGAAAGGGCTTGTTCTCCTGATTCCAACGGTATAAAATTTGTCAAATTCTAACGTGTGGATCAAAAGTTATAGCTATTTCAAAATTGGATCTAAATCTGATTCAAATCTGTTTTTAAACTCAAACCCTAGCCACGCGTCTGTTTCCTATTGGCCCGTACCGGTTCGGACGGATCGAGCTCTGTGGTCCATAGGATTTAAGTCAGATCTGGTGGCTCAGATGTGCGCATACCTCTTCGCTTAAGTTCTAATTTCAGCCGTAGGATCTACATCTAACGTTCCTGAACGCCTTGACCAAAGATGAGCGGCGCTAGCGGCGGCGACTGGCGGCGGCGCGTCTGTCAGCAGCGGCGCTGGCGTTCTAGGTCGCGCATGAGTGGGGGAAGAGGCTTACCAGAACCGCGGTGGTGTGCTGAAGCTCAACGTGGCGGTGGCTTGGGAAGGGGCGCACGGGGTCGTCGGAGATTCCTCGCCGGAGTTCGTGAACGCGTCGGGTGCGGCTGCTGTCGACGTTGGCGAGGTTCTACGTCGCGCTAAGTCAAAAGGAGGGCACCGTTAGATGCGCAAGACGATGGGTATCCTAGGCGTATCAGACAGAGGGCAAGGGGCGGCTGATACTTACGGGGAGAGGTCGCCGGAGTTCGTGTAGAGAGCGGCAGCGCTCGGTCGAAGTCGTTGCCGAAGCTACAGACCATGCGAGGACAAACAGGGTGTGTCAGTGGATGCGCAAGCAGCTGCTGAGCTTGATAGCATGAGTCAGGGACAGAGGGGGACACGGTGCTCACCGGAATTCGTTGGCGCGGTCGTCGGAACAGCGGCGGCGTCGAGCGAGTTGCGAGCAGCCTAGGGGCGTGAAGGGGGAATTGGTTGAGGGGAAATGGTCGCGAGAGAGAGGGGATTAAGTAGCCAGAGGCTCAACAAGAAACGCCCAGTGATTCAATGCCATTTACCTCGCGGAATCAAAGCAGCAACAGGCAGCGGCGGAGTTCGTGCGCGGGATTTTGGGGAAGACGACGATGATGTGGACGGGGCCCGCTTGTCAGCGAAATAAGCAGAGAGGGAGTGGGGTCCGAGCGTCAGTGACGCGTGGGTGCGTCTGCGCGTGCGAGAGAGAGAGGAGCCGGGTGGGCTAGTTGGGCTGCGTCTGTTGCTGGGCCAAATTCCTGGCGCCGGCCCTTTTCCAATTCTTTTCTCTTTTCTTTTTCTAAATTGATTTTCAGGAATGGTTTTCAAATGAATTCAAACTCCATTTGAATTCAAATCTATTTGGGATTTTTGTAGTGTGCAACATACTATAATCTAGGTATAAAACCATGTGGTCACTTTGAAAAGGCTTGGTCATTTTTGGAAAAACAAAATAATAGGGACATTGCTCTTGGTTTGCAAATGTTTGGAAATGGTTTTTGAAACCATTTCTATTTTGTAAAATTTTGTTCAAACTCTACACTCAAGCCAAACAATATAGAAGCAACCAAACTTGGTTTTTAAAACACTAAGCTCTCAAGTGAGGATGGGCATCTGATTTAAGTTGGCTCACATAAAATGATAGCACTATGTGCTTCTGTTTTCTTGAAATGAGTTTGAAATTGATCTCAAATCTATATGCATGCATGAATGATATGCAATCTTTGAAATCATGAATTTAGGGATGTTACAGGAAGGAATGGTTTGTGTTGAGTGGTTCACAAGGCCCATTTCTATGGTTTACCTTGTGTATCTCACTTGTGGATGGCCACCCAGGAACAAAGAGATTTGAGATGTCAAATGTTGAGAAGCTTCAAGTGCAGCCACTTGGCATTATGGGCTCTGCCTGGATCATATAGGTTGCAATAACTTAGCCAAATGGATAGTTGGTGGTAGGGGATTGATAGGTTGGAGCGCGTCCATTCTGGTCTAAGGGAAGGCTTCTGAAAGATCTTGTCTTGGTGAAACCAAGTCTTGTGGGGAAAGTGCACCACCTCTGCAGAGTGTAAAATCTAAGTACTTAGCCATGTCCCTGGCAAAAGACAATTTGAGCATCAAGACATGGAAGCTATCAAGAATCTCCTCATCCCAATTTCTAAGTTAAAAACTTGTGGTTGAACAAGGGTTTAAGGTTCACCAATTTCTATTGTTGGTTCCTTGGGTGATTTTGTCAAGCAAAAACTTAGTGTTCTCAAATGATAAGGAAAAACTATTTTGAGCAAAGCAAGCCTAAGCTCCACTTAGCCAAATGCATATAGATGATAGACTCCTCTATATTACCATAGTATCACTTGCCAATACAATTCAAATGTATTGACCCTTGTGGCTGTAACTTATTATGTTGCAGGTTTGTATGATGTTAGTGAGATGTGTTGATTAGGATTACAAGTCTACAACCAACATGTTTGCCTGTGGCACTTTGAAGATGAGGGACCCCATGCTATTGTTATATTCTGCTGCATTGTAATGAGATAGCCAAATGAGCTATGTAAGATGTAATAAATTATTTTATTCCTGGTTATAAAGTTGTATTATGACCTTTGTTTCTTGATATTACATCTTAACTATGGATTCTAGCTATTGATCCAGGGACTAGCATTGTAAACACAGGGATCTCTACCTTATTAAAGGTTGGGAACCTTACACGAAGATTCCAACTCCTTGATGCTTATTTCAACCATTGAAGTTTGCATACACTTTTAGCATCCTTTGAATTTACAAAACCCTTTGGATCGTGTTATGTACACGTCCTAGGTAACCATTCTATTAGAAGAACATGTTTTGTTAATTCAACTATCACATAACAAAATTATATGTAGTGTTTGCTACATTAATCTGTCTAGACTAAATGTCGCTATGCAAGATCAAATCTTGTCATAGTCAACAACTGAATATTGTCGTGAAGTCTTTCCCGATATGTCGACTATTTCATAGATGTGAAACATCCATGACTATTTCTTTGTAGATCCAAATACGACTGTAAGGTCTTGCACCTTTCAGAGGGTCTTTCAAGTTATAAGCTTGGTTTCTCATGTATGGAACTATCACGGATTCTATGGCTTCAAGCCATCTGACGGAGTCAGGGCCCATCATCGCTTCTTTGCATATAGTCGGTTCATCATTGCCAAATAATGATTTAACTCTCAAATCTTGGTATTTGATTGTTTACCCGACCTTCTTGATTCAATAGTAACTTAGACCTCCGTGACCACAACCTTTGAGGCATGTGAGCCATGAGCATTGTTGCTGCCTCCGGAACTGTAGAGGGAGTGTCCCAACCTTTACATAACATAAGGTGGAGTCCCCTGTGTTTACAATGCTAGTCCCTGGATCAATAGCTAGCATCCACGGTTTAGATGTAATATCAAGAAACAAAGGTCATAATATAACTTTATAACCAGGGATAACATAATTTTTATTACATCAATACATAGCTCATTTGGCTATTACATTACATTGCAGCGGAATAACTATAATCATGGGGTCCTTCATCTTCAAAGTGCCACAGGCAGATGTTGGTTATAGAATTTGTAATCCTAATCAAACATTCTTCACTAAAATCAATCAAACCTGCAACATTACAAGTTACAGCCACCAGGGTCAATACATTTTGAATTGTATTGGCAAGCTTCACTTCTATGTATAATATGAATGGATCCTATCAATACATGCATATTTGGCTAATTAGAGTTTTAGGCTCATTTGCATAAAGCAATAATTTATCCTATCTTTTCAAAATGGTTTTGGTCCTTTGTCAAATCTCTTTTCCAAGAATCCCTTGAACTCCTTGGTAGACACTCAAGTGTTCAAGTCCTTGTCAAAATCTCTTGAGCTCCTTGGTAACCCCAAGTGCATCAAGTTTTATAAAATCTCTTTGAATTCCTTGGTAGACACTCAAGGGCATCACGTTTGTATTTTAGAAGTTGGAATGTCGAGATCTCCTATAGTTCAAACTTTAGTTGCTCAGTATTGTCCATAACCGGGGACACGGCTAAGTACTTAGATTTTATTTTCTTCTGCAGAAGGAGTACACTTTACCCACATGTCACAATCCCATCCTTTTGCCACCAGTGGCCTACTGGATTAGTGCTCACCAAGATGGAGTACTGGCAGACTGAGAATGTGACGAAGTCTTTCCAAAAGGTCCTCCCATACACCATTGCTAGCTTGTCTTCAGCCCCCATGAAGCATTCCAGATCCCCATGTCCAGTAACTAAAGACAATGTATGGGTCTTCCTAATGTAGTTGACTAAGCCAGAGCCATAATAGCATGTGGTTGCACACGAAAGCCACAATTGGAGAAACATGTTCAATCTCTAAGTTTCCTAGGTGGGTTTTCTTTTGGAGCACAACACAAAGAGATACCATAGACATGGTTCCTTTTGTTGCCACCTTCTCCAAAACTTAAAGTATCCTCCACCCAGGTGGTTCATTGAGTCCTTGTTTTATTATATAAAACACAAGTCCTTTTCTCAACTTTGTAAAATCTCAACATGTATCTCTTTTCCCAATAAAGCATGGCTAAGCATGTACAACTACAATGTTTTCTCTAAGGAATGTATAAGGTATCCTAATAGGATTTAGCATAGCATAAGTATAAAATTATTTTCATGCATGTTTTCAAAATCCACTAAGTATAATGAAAATAGTAGGACTTTTGTATGATAGTGTAACTTGCCTTTTTGGTAGGGAATGGTGGTTCACTCCTTGATTTTGCTAGTCTCACACTTCTCTAACTTCACTACAAGTCAATCAAGCAAACACAAATCAACTAACATTCCAATCCAAGGTCAACAAACAATTTCACACACACAAAGCATTGGAATCTATGTTATGCATAAGTATGCAAATGATGGTTCTATTGCAAGGATGGTCTCCACTAGGCTTCTAAACTTTGTAAGGTCCAAATTGGTCATTTACCAAAATGGCAAAGTCATTAGTAAGAGGGTTTTGTCCAAAAACCATTTTTAAATCCATTCATCATTTTATGTGGTGGATATTAGTTTTATCAAATCTAAAACCTTTAAGTCTTCACCAAAAAGTTTCTAACTCTCAAGTATTGGTGTTTTGGGGTCAGTAGCTTTGAATCAAAATATTTTCCCAAAGTTTTTATTCCAAAATCTTTTTCATAATAAAACCATTATCTTTACTTAGCTAGAAATGGACTAAATCAATTAATCCATTCTAATTTTTTTCCAAATTCATTTTCAAAACCATGGGTTGGTTCCTAGGGTCAGTAAGGTCACAACCAACCATTTTGCAAAGGTTTTAACCCTAAAATCATTTTTAAACAATTTTTATACTCTAAACAAGCTCACAAAAGAATCTGCAAAAACAAGCAATCTAACAGATACTATTTGCTAAACTAAGGGCAGGGTTGGTTAGGTCTTGCTCTCCTGAATCCAACGACATAAATTTGTAATTTTTGGATGTGTGGATCCAAAGTTACAAGGGTTTGAAATTTGCAATCTAATCAGATTTCAAATCTGTTTTTAAACAGAATAGGGGACACGCGGCGCTTCGCTATTCGCGGGTACCGGTTCGGTTGGATCGCGGCTGTAGGGCGTTGGATCTGATCGATCGCACGGTCCTGGACGCGTACCCCTTCGGTGCTAAGTGATCTAATCGTGAGCGCCAGATCTCGATCCAACGGTGCTGGTCTGCTTGACCATATGCGAGCGGCGCCGATGATGGCTAGCGGCGGCGCACGGCCATGCGGTGGCGCTACGGTGGTTCTAGGAAGCGAGGAAGACAGAGGGGGTGCTCACCGTGTTCGCGAGGACGAGGTGGTGCTCGACGTGTGGTCGACGTGGCAAGGGGCGCACGAGGTTTGCTGCAATTCCTCATCGGAGCTTGCAACGGCGTCTGGCGGCTCTGGTCGACGACGGGGAGATGCTGCAGTTCACCCCAGGGCAAATGAACGGTGCGGTTAGACGCAGACGGAGCTGGAGGTGATGTGAGCATCCATGGAAAAGCTAGGGGCGGTCGAGGCTTACCGGAGAAGTTCAACGGAGACGAGACAGACGACGTCGCTGTCAGAGCTTGTCAAAGCCGACGCTCTGGGACGCCCGCGGTCGAATGAGTGATACTGGGAGATACGTCTGGGAGTGGGGAAGGTGTGATCTAGGTCGGGGAGGCACGGGGTGGTCAGGTTTGGCCGGAATCGACGAGGAGGGTCGTCGGAGACAGAGGAGCTCGGGGCGGAATTAGGGCGGCCTGGTGGCGTGCTTGAGGGAGGAATCAGAGGGGAAATGAAGAAGGGACGCTGGCGTTTTAATAGTGTGTGGTCGCAGCGAGGTAATGGCGCGGCATTACTGCGAATTGATCGCGGCTTTGAATGGCAGCAAGGGCAGCGAGGTTTGGGGAAGACAGGGTCGCGCGGGTGAGGAGGATGAACAGGGAAAGTGGGGTCTACTGGTCAGTGGGGAAGAAACGAGGGGGAGGTCCACTGGTCAGTCTCTGCGCGGGTTTGAATACTAGTGCGAAACGTTTTCTTTCGGGGTGAGGAGCTGGGCTGTTTTCTGGGCCTGTTTGGGCTGTTGGGTTGGGTTGACCTTTTCTTATTTTTTTTTTCTGTTTCTGGATCTTTTTCCTTTTTCTAATTCTATTTCCTGTTTTGAATTTCCAAACAAGCAAACATCAACCAAATCAATTCAAACAACACCAAACTTTGTAATATTGAAATTAGTTCTGTTCAGTAACAGGAACCAAAATCCAAATTCAAATTAATAATTTTAATAATAGGGTCCATTATTAATTAACTAAATAGATATACCAATTATTAAACCCATAGGTTTTGATTTAATTCAAAGCTCCATTTGAGAACTAAATAATTTTAAACCATTCAGTAGGTTGTATTTGAAAATAAGGAATATTTGGAAAGCTTGTTTAAAATAAAATAACATTTTTGCTATAGGGTCTATTAATAATTAAATAAAATTGGACCTTGGTTATTAAATCAAATAGGATTTGTTTTATTAAAATACTCTTTTTTTTGGAATTTAATTATCTTCAAAACCAAAATAGTAAGTTTTATTTAGGAATATAAATTACTTGGAAAACCTATTTTAAATAAACAATTTTTGAGGTTTTGGAAAATAGTGAAACCTTTATTAATAAAACTTGGATATTAAATCCTTATTATTTTATTTAAGTCAACCTTTACTATTTTAATCAAAGCAAAACCTTTTGTTTCCAAATATTGGCCCAGGTTTAATTTGGCTTCATAAAATGGTCCTTATTTAAAAGTCTTTTTTTTTATTTGAAAACCCAAAATCTTTATAAAAAGATTTCAAAGTGGCATTAACGTACTTTTATTATTCCTTTGTTAAATATTTATCTTTTTGATACCTTTAGGGTTTCTTTATTATTTAAAATAGATTTGAAGTTCCAATTGAATTCAAAAACTTTCTTCTGGCTCTGAAAATCAAACAAAGTTTTATTTTATTCATTTATTTTCACATTACAAGATTTGGAAAATCTTGGGATGTGACAGGAACACTTTCCGACGCTGTGCAACTTTGATCATATAGCTAAGGTTCTTTTAACCTTATCAAAGTTCTATTGTCCTCCCACTTAAATTTTCACGGAAAAATTTCTTCTCAAAGAAACTTTGACGTTCTAAGTGACAAACACTTTTGTATTCGGTGTTATGGAGAAATACCCAATGATTATTCGAAATAACATACAAAGATATGTTCATAGGATTTTGGTTGCAAGCATCTTTCTTATGCATAGCATACCAATGTTTAAGAAAGGACAACTTGGGTTTTATACCAAACCATAACTTTATATGGTGTCATTTCAACGGATCATGATGGAGCTCTTTTCAGTGAAAAAGCGGTAGTTTCTAAAGCTTTTAATTTTAAAATATAATGGCAGTTTTTTGAATTATACCTTTGATCTTACCATGTTAAACAAGGTTTCATTGCATATCTCGATTATTCCATACTCATATGGTGTTTCAGGAAACGCAAATCCACGGAACGATTCCTTAAATCTTAGGTGTTATGCTAAACTTGTAACTCAAATATCTTCCTTTATGATCCTATCATAAATTCTTTATTTTCTTATTACATTGATTTTGTACTTCATCCTCATTAAGTAAATATTCATATATTCACTCAATTTTTCGAAGAAAGCATATGAAGTTGAAATCCATCGCTCTTGACTACACACAATGGACTTCATACAACAATATGTACAAGTTCCAATAAGCTAGTCATCCGTCCCTGTTGGTCTATGAACAGAGTTTTAATTATCTCTAAGAAAGTTTCACAAGCGTCATTTGATCAAAAATCAAAAGACTCCCAAATTCCATCAAGCATGGGGTTTCTTCATGTTTTTTTCCACTATAATTTAAACGGTGATGTCTTCAATCAATTGTCTTTCGATATTGTTAGCACCAGTTTTATGGATGTAATTTCTCCAACTATAATTGTATATCATCCATCTTTCATGGAATACGGAAATTATTTGAACAACCTTTTGTTCTCATAATACCTGATAAAACAAATCTTGAAGGCAAGCTTTGATGTCAACGAGCAACACAACAACCTTTTATTTGTTCTCGATGAACGTCATCACATATTCTTTTGCTAGTTACTTAGGCCATTGTAGTTCATGAATTATGTTGTTTTGTATGACGATTCACACCAACAAATTCAGTATCTAATACTTAAGAACTACATTGTTTAACAAGCAAAGAATATAGCCATAACATGTATATGATCTATATACCTAAGCTGAACAATTCTAGTCTTTTCTTTTCTGCCAAATATTTCTTAGATTTCTCTTTCAGCATTTCCTTTTCTTCTCAAAAGAATCTATCAACATCAATAGTGGAGTCATACACTGACACATAGTCCAAAGCATGTATAGTTAAATACCAATGTCTTTGGACTTACACTTTGAAGTAGATCAACATCATCAAATGTTTGGTGTTCTTTCAAATTCCATTATTTAGTAATCTTTTAGTGTAGTAAACATTTCAGCTACATCAAATATTCATCTTTATCATGGAACCATTCATGATCAAGCTACTTTAGCTTATAACGGTGAATCATGAGTATAATGTTGCTCTCCAAAACCTTTTGGAGGATTAGGACGACTAGTGTCTCCAACCTTTTGCAAATTTTCATCAAATATGAGAACATAAACTTTGCCGTATTATACTCTATCATGTTGTAACCAAAATATTGATTTAGATATCACAATATCTTCCACACATGATGGTTTATGAAACAATACTTTCAGCTCCTAGATGACCTTGATATTAAAACAATCTTTTGAATATCAAGAATCATGGAGATAAATATGATACTTATATACTAAAACTAGAATTGTTACTCTTGATTTAATACCAATTATTAAACTTCACGGAGTAACCGAAACTTACTGAAAGTTTGCAATAGGACTTTTAAAATTTAGATTAGCACTTCAAAACAATACGATACCAGTTTGTAAAGTAACTAACCAGAATTCTATAGTTCTATTATCTCAATTATAACTAAGCACAAGGTGGTAAACGGATGACAATGACTATAACAACTTTGCAAATTCACTTTGATTTAATTTATGATAAATAGTGTTCAACATTTAATTATATTGTTGTTGAACTCCCACTCAAAACAATATCCCTCACATTTTTTAGTGATAACATGAACCAAATCCACTACACCAAGTCCGATCATCACGTGACATGATGTAGTTTCAAAGGCGAACAATCATCATGTTCATCATATCATCTATATGACTCATGCTTTACCTTTCGGTATTCCGTGTTCTGAGAACATGTCTGTTCATGCTAGGCTCGTCAAGATTTAACCTTAGTTTCCGCATGAGAAAATCTGGCTTGCTCCCATTGTATACACTCGCAGAATCTAACACACTCGATCATCACGTGGTGCTTCGAAACAACGAGTCTTGGCAACGGTGCCTACTAAAGATGAACACTTTATAACTTGATATTTTGTGAGAGGGATCATCTTGTAATGCTACCGTCGTGATCTAAGCAATACAAGATGCATAAAAGGATTAACATCACATGCAATTCATAATATGTGAATGATATGGCCTTTCTTCTTGTGCTTCCGATCTCCATCTTCAAGCACAAACATGATCTCCATCATCACCGGCGTGGCGTTGATGCGTGCACCAACTAATGGTGTGGAGAACTTCGTTGGAACCCCAAGAGCAAGGTGTGATGGAGCACAGCAGCAAGTTTCCCTCAGTAGAGACCGAGGTTATCGAACCACAAGGAGGAAGGAAATGTCACACAGGTGTTGCTAGCAACATGGAGACCCGCACAACACAAACTCAAGACTTTGTCCCAACGAATCAGTGAGGTTGTCAAGCTCACCAGTTTGCTGTAACAAAGGATTAAACGTATGGTGTGGAAGGCAATGGTTTGCAGCAAGTAAACAAGTAACAGTGGAAGATGTATCAATGGTAAAGATTGGACCGGGGTCCATAGTTCACTAGAGGTACTCTCCTTAGATAAACAACATGACATGAAGGGTAAACAAATTACAGCGGGGCAATTTACAGGAACTGAGCAAGGCATAACAATGCAATTACTAGCTAGCAAGATCCTATGAAGTTGATTGGGCAATACAACATTATACATAGACCGTAATCCAACTGCATCTATGACTAGAAGTCCACCTTCAGGTTATCATTCGAACCCCCTCCAGTATTAAGTTGCAAGCAACAGATAACTGCTTTAAGCAAAGTGTGTAAGGTAAACAATCCACATGTTCCATGAGCAAGGGACCGTTGTTTTCTACCTAGTAGCAATAGCACATCTACAACCGAAGAGATTTCTGTCACTTCCCTTGGAAACTAGAGGCATGAACCCACTATCGAGCATAAATACTCCCTCTTGGAGTCACTAGCAACTACTTGGCCAAGATAACCACTAGCAATGGAGAGCATGCAAGATCACAAACAACACAGACATGATAGAATCATAAAGATAGAACCATTAATCAAACCAGCATAATAATCTCAATATCCATCGAATCCCCGCAAACACAATATGCATGATTACAAATAGATTAGATCTTGATCATGAACGGAGCTCACAAGATCTATACATGAAAGAACAAAGGAGGAGATACAACCATCTAGCTACTACATGGACCCATAGTCCAAGGTGGAACTACTCACGAATCATACCGGAGAGAAGTCCTCCGGGATGATCTCCCCTCCGGCAGGGTGCTGGGAAGAGCTTTAGATCCCCCGATCTAGGGACGATGGTGGCGGCGGCTACAGATGGTTTCGTGGATTTCTGATCGGGTTACAAGAGTTTCTGTATCGGGGGATTCTTATAGGCGAAGGGAGGGGGGGTCCGGGAGGCGACTAGGGTCACCAAACCCTACCCAGGCGCGTGTGGGGGGGGGGGGGTGGCCTCCCTGACCCGCTTCTCCGTCTCCCCTCTGGACTCCTTGTTCCCCATGGAAAGTTATTGACTTTGACGTTCGTCCCGTCCAATTCCAAGAATATTTCTTTACTAACTTTTCTAAAACCAAAAACAGCAGAAAACAGGCATCTGACACTGTTGCAACTTGTTAATAGGTTAGTACCAGAAAACATGTAAAAAGCACCTCAAAGTGTGGACAAGTAAAGCAAAGTAGATATAAAACAAGCATGGAGCATCAAAAATTATAGAACGTTTCCAACGTATCAGCATCCCCAAGCTTAACTCCTGCTCATCCTCGAGTAGGTAAGTGATAAGAGAATAATTTTTGAGGTGAACATGCACCCTCACAATAAAGATCCAACCATTTGCAAACGTTGAAAGATGGGATCATAGAACTCTAAACATGTGCATGAAAGATGGAGTTCTAACAGTAGGACATAGTAACTATGCATGCAACATGGCAAGCTACAAACAAAGATCATGAATAGTATGCATTGAAAAACGTTTGTTTGTTTCACATGCAGAAAACATAGCATAGTGGCAATCAGCTTGCCCCTCATAGAGTAGAAATATAATGCATAGGACACCTGCAAAGTTCACAAGGGTGACTAGAAACAGATAGCACATGAACAAGTAATAACACAAGATGCATCAATTAATAAGATTTGGAACATTGCACACAAAATGACAACTATGCTCTCTTAATGGTGCCTAAAGGTAGAAGGTGGAGACTCAAATAATGGTGGAAGAAAGGCCTTTTTATAAAGGAAGCAGTGATTACAAGCTTCAAAAAGAGCTTCCAAAAATTATGGTACTTATTAGCTTTCATCCCTCATTGTCCCTATCATAAGCATCTTGAAGTGGTTAAGGTTAAAGTGGCAAAGCTGGAGTATATGCTTGACAAAGTATAAGTTGTCAATCTCAAGTCCCTTTACTATGAGGGCTACACCTCATGGATACTCAACTTAGGGCCCAGATAAGTTCTTGTCACTGTAAGTATTTGCATATCTTTGAGAACCGCCAACGGGGTACCCCTTGCACATGGTACAGGAGATTTCCCATAACCAAAATGACAAGGCAAGCAGACAATGAGCATCTCAGCAATCTTTTTATTTACCATATGCATAGCTTTTTATTGATGATGCTTCATAGATAGCTCACTATGGTGATTCTGCAAGTTTCCACCATGATTAGGCATGGCTTAGGCTAGCGGCCCAGGCGTTTCTCTAACACATTATACAAACTCCATGGACTTACAAGTTCCCACTTCATTTCACACTGGTAACATCCATAGCCAAAAGAGCATGATATCAACGGAGTACAAAAAGTACAAGTGCAATGTTGAAAACGTTCCCCGTGACAACACAGTTCTGCTAATCCCAACTTATAAGTGCAAGCATATACAACAAAGTTGCCTCAATGGTTCATGTTTATTAGGGGCAAAGAATAAAATGTGCCATCAAGTTCGTGAGGGCTTTAATCACTAAGTTTTCACATAACAAAATAGTTTTTAATTGGAAGATAGTTGAAAACAAGAATATACTTAGAATGGTGTGACACACCATGCATAGGAGTTTATAGCGGACACTTTGGAATAACTTGGTTTCTTGGGAGTTGGAAGGATGAGTAGAACTTACTCATACAAGTGAAGGCTAGCAAAAGACTTGGAGCAACCAACTAAGAGCGCAATAATGGCCATAATTATGCAATGCAACAAAGCAAACTAATCAAAGAAAAAGTGGTACTACAAGTCAAGGACTAAATGATCATAAAGGCTAATGGTGACTTGTCATAGTCATAACATGGTGTAAATATGTGCCAAGTCAACCCAAGCAAAACATCAAAGGAGAATACCATAATACTATGCTTTTGCATGCTAAAACAACGCATAATTTCTTCAAGGCACACTAAGCAATTCCAATTGTTTGGAACAAGACATGCTACATGAATAATCACTAAGCATAATGCAAAAACAACATGTAAGATCCCTCCCTTTATAAAGGTAAGGATCCCTGTGATTGCAATGCTAGTCCCTGGATCAATGCTAGCATCCACAGTTTAAGATGAAGTACACAGAAACAAAGGTCATTATTACATATCATTCCAGAGACAAACATAGTCTTTTACAAACTCCATGGCCACAGGCCTAATACAAGAGTTAAAATATATAATAAGATAAATAAGTCTTCATCTTCATGTGCCACAGGCAAGCATGTTGAGTGTAGACTCATAACCCCTAATCATCATCAGAATAACCTGCAACATCACAAGTTACAACCACAGTGGGTCAATACATTGGAATAGTATTGGCAAGTGATACCTTAGTAGAATATTGGTAGACTAGATACTATATGCATTTTGGCTAAGTGTAGCTTAGGCTTGCTTTGCTCAAAATAAGTTTTACCTATCAGTTGAAAACACTAAGTTTTCTTTGACAAAAACTTTCCCAAGGAAACACCAATAGAAATTGGTGTACCTTCACCCTTGTTCAACCACACATTTTTACTTAGAAATTGGGATGAGGAGATTCTTGATAGCTTCCATGTCTTGATGCTCAAGTTGTCCAATACCAGGGACATGTCTAAGTACTTAGATTCTTCCATCTGCAGAGGTTGTGCACTTTCCCCACAAGACTTGATTTTCACCTAGACATGACCTTTCAGAAGCCTTCCCTTAGACCAAATGGACGCGCTCCAACCTATCATCCCACTACCACCAACTGTCCAAATGGCTAAGTTATTGAAACCTATATGATCCAGGGAGAGCCCATAATGCCATGTGGCTGTACTAGAAGCTTCTTAACATTTGGCATCTCAAATCCCTTTGTTCCTGGGTGGCTTTCCACAAGTGAGATACACAAGGTAAACCATAGAAATGGGCCTTGTGTAACCACTTAACACAAACCATTATTTCCATTCCACCCAGGTGATTTATTCACTTAGTTGTTTTATTAAGCAAAACACAAGTCCAAAGACTTAGAAATATTTTATCATAGCATGAATATATAACCACCCTTGGTTTCTACTAGCTAGGCTAAGCATGGCATATATAAGCATCTTAACTTAGAAATTTCTAGCAATTCTACAACTACTAGGATTTCCCAGGCATAGCATATAGATCAAAAATATTCATGCAAGTCTAGCAAAATATTTCTAGTGCATAGTTGAAAAACATAGGAATAAAATCATGAAGCACCACTTGCCTTGGTAGTTGGAGAGTAGCAACAACCCTCACAATCACTATTTGCACCAAAATCTACACATAAAATAATGGCACAACATCACATACACAATATATACAATCAAAAATACATGAATGCATGCAAAATGCCAAGTGAGGATTTCCTACACCAAACAAGACAAGTGCACAGTACTGAATCATAAACAATTTCAAAACATGCCAAATAAACTTTATTTGAATAACATAACATTTTTCAAATAATTTTTATACACAAATTATGCCTACAAATGTTTCTGTAAAAACAATCATTTTAACAGAGGCAAAACATTAAACACATTGCATAAACAGAAAGGTTTTTCTCTCCTGATTCCAATGATATAAAATTTGTCAAATTTGGACGTGGGAATCAAAAGTTATGAATTATTCAAGTTTAAACATCTAATAGATCTAAATTCTGATTTTAAATCTAACTCACAGACACCCGGCGGCATCTGATTGGACGATACCGCTTCGCGCCGGATCACGCTCGCGCACCGTTGGATTTAACTTAACATGCACGGCCCAGATCTGTTCGTACCGCTTCGCTACAGATCTATTCCTAATCGTTAGATCTAAATCTTACGGTCACTGATCAAACGACTAGAGACGGGCGGCGCTAGCGGCGGCAAGTGGCGGCGGCGGCTCTGTCAGAGACGGTGCCGACGATTTAGGTCGCGCGGGAGAGGGTGAAGTGGCTTACCGTGTTCGCCGTATGTTGCTGATGCTCAAGGTGGGCTTGGTTGGCGAAGGGGCGCGCAGAGGTGGTCGCTGGAGCTCGTCGGAGTTGTGCGCGGCATCGGGTGGTTGCAGACGTCAACGTTGCCGAGGCTCTGTGCCGTCCTAGCACGAATAAAATGCATCAGGGGGTGCGCAAGGTCACAGTGAGCAAGATGGTTTCAAGGAGAAGGCAAGGGGCGCTCAAATCTTACCGCTGTTGCTCGTCGGAGTTGAGCGGCGGCTCTGGTGGTTGCGGCCGTGATCAAAGACGACGACCTGGGGCGATATAGTGCAAACAGAGGGTGTGAGAAGATGCGCACGGGCAAGGCAGATATGCTCGTATGAAAGAGAGGTGAAGGGGAGCACGGGACTCACCGGAATAGGTCGCCGGAGTGCGTCGGTGCTGCGGGGTTCCGAGTTCGAATGCGCGCAGCCTAGTGGCGGAAATGGTGCGCTGAGTGAGGGGAAATGAGCAGCGAGGGGAGGGGGTCTTATAGCCGGAGCAGGAGCGAGAATCTCGCGAGGAAACGCCGGCAATTAAGCTCGCATCAATCGCGGCAGTGATGAGGTAACGGCGGCGTCGACGGGGTCGTGGGGGCGCGTGGCTGGGGACGATGCTCGCGTGGCACTTGGGTCCACTAGTCAGCGAGTGCGGGGTAAGTCTGGCCGCATGAGAGAGAGAGGGGAAAAACCCCGGGTGGGCTTAGTGGGCTAGGTCTGTTGCTGGGCTAGATTGGTGGCGCCAGGCCCAGTTGGTTTTCCTAATTCCTTTTCTTTTTCTATAATGAATTTCAGGAATCATTTTCAATCAAATTCAAAAGCAATTAAATTCAAATCTTTTCTGGATTTTTGTAAAGTGAAACTTGTATAATTTTGAGTATAGAATCATACTGTCTTGTTGGACTAGCATGGTCCTTGAAGATTTTTTTAGAAATAACAGTGCCTTAGCACATGGTTTGATATAGATTTGAAAATGGTTTTAAAACCATATTTGTTTGGAAATTTTTGTCCAAACTCTAGCATTCAACTAAAACAATCAAAGAACAAACAAATCTTGGTTTAAGACATTTATATTCTCAATTGAGAGTGGCATTTGATTAATGGTTGCTCACATAAAATAATAGCAATAAGTGCTTCTGATTTCTTGAAATGAGTTGGAAAATGATCTCTAAATTATATGCATGCATGTATGATATGCAATCTTTGAAAACATGATTTTAGGGATGTTACAAATCTAACCCCCTTAAGTTGAATCTCGCCCTTGAGATTCGGGTTGGCTAGCAAATAGGTGAGGGTGGTCTTTCCGAAGATCATCTTCTCTTTCCCATGTGGCTTCTTCTTCGGAATGATGGTTCCATTGAACTTTGCAGAATTTGATAGTCTTAGTCTGAGTAACTCTTTCTGCAATCTCAAGAATCTTGATTGGTTTTTCCTCACAAGTGAGATCACTTTCCAATTGGACTTCCTCCAATGGTATAGTATCCTTCAAAGAAGTCTCTTCCATTTCTGGATGGCATTTCTTAAGCTGACTCACATGAAACACATTGTGAACGACATACAATGATTCTGGCAATTCAATCTCATAAGCTACTTCTCCTTTACGACTCAGAATCTTGAATGGTCCAACATATCTTGGGGCCAATTTTCCTTTGACTCCAAATCTCTTCACTCCACGAAGTGGTGACACTCTAAGATAAGCTCTATCACCCACTTCATAGGTGACTTCTCTACGCTTAGGATCTGCGTAGCTCTTCTGTCGGGACTGTGCTATCTTTAATCTGTCCTTAACTAACTTGACTTTGTCTTCAGCCTCTTTGATTAGTTCTGGTCCGAACAAATTCCATAACAATGGGGTGGTACACTTTCTCCCATAGAGAAACTCAAATGGTGCCATCTCAATACTGGCTTGATAGCTGTTATTGTAAGAGAATTCTGCGTATGGCAGACTTTCATCCCAACTGGCTCCATAGTCTAGGGCACATGCCCTCAACATATCTTCAAGAATCTGGTTAGTCCTTTCTGTTTGTCCATCAGTCTGAGGATGAAAAGCAGTGCTGAATTCCAACCTCGTTCCCAATGACTCATGTAGTTGCCTCCAAAAATGGGAAGTGAATTGAGTTCCCCTATCAGACACAATACTCTTGGGTACACCATGTAGACATACAATCCTACTCATATAGATCTTGGCTAACTTAGCACTTGTATAAGTTGTCTTCACGGGTATAAAATGAGCCACTTTAGTTAACCAGTCTACTACTACCCAAATAGAATCATATCTTGACCTGGTCCTTGGCAATCCGGTGATGAAATCCATGCCAATATTATCCCACTTCCAATCAGGAATAGGTAGTGGTTGTAGCAATCCTGCTGGTTTCTGATGTTCCGCTTTCACTCTACTACATACATCACACAAAGCAATATGTTCGTCAATGTCTTTCTTGAGATTATTCCACCAAAATCTTTCTTTCATATCCATGTACATTTTGGTGTTACCCGGATGAATAGAATATGATGAGTTATGTGCTTCCTGTAAAATCAGTTTCCGAAGCTCCGGATATTGTGGAACACAGATACATTTTCCATACCATAAAGTACCCTGTTCGTCTTCATGGAACCCCTTGGCTTTTCCCTTGCCAATCTTTTCCTTAATCTCTTCAATTTCCTTATCTGTCTTTTGGGCTTCTTTGATTTTGTCCAACAAGGTGGGTTGAACATCCAATGACATGAGATGTCCTTCAGGCACAGTCTCCAATCTGAGATCTCTAAATTGGGCACACAGATCATCTGGCAATTCTCCCTTAGTAAGGCCATTCACAAAAACCTTACGGCTTAGAGCATCCGCTACAACATTTGCTTTACCGGGGTGGTATTGCAAACTCAAGTCATAGTCCTTGATGAGTTCTAGCCATCTTCTTTGTCTCATGTTAATTTATTTCTGGGTGAAGATATACTTCAAACTTTTGTGATCTATGAACACTTCACATCGCTTTCCCAAAAGATAGTGTCTCCATGTTTTGAGTGCATAAACAACAGAGGCTAACTCTAAATCATGAGTAGGGTAATTTACCTCATGAGTTTTGAGTTGTATCGAGGCATAAGCCACAACTTTCCCTTCTTGCATAAGTACTACACCTAATCCATGATGAGATGCATTACAATACACTTGGAAATCCTTCTCCAAATCTGGCAGACATAAGACTGGTGCTGTCACTAGTCTCTTCTTCAATTCTTGAAAACTGAGTTCACATCCTTCAGACCAAGCAAACTTCTTGTCTTTCTTTAGCAATTCTGTCATTGGCTTAGCTATCTTGGAGAAATTCTCAATGAAACTTCTGTAGTATCCTGCCAAGCCAAGGAAACTACGAACCTCTTTCACTGACTTAGGAGATTCCCATTCAGTTACAGCTGAAACTTTAGCAGGATCAACTGCTGCTCCATCCCCTGACACAACGTGTCCAAGAAATCCAACTTCATTGTTGGGGATATTGCCATTATAGTGATTTATAGCAGGAGTAGGATTCCGCCACCGTTGTGGGATCTGAACCTGGGTAAGATGTGTTACCTCGTACCCGTCAACCGTCCGCCTTACCCCATGTCTCTAAACAGGCATTGTGAGGACCCCTCCATGGCGTACTCGTCGGCAATACCACGACAGTTGGCGCCCACCGTGGGGCAAGAGGCGCTTCAGGCTCTTCAGCGGGCGAGGACCAAGATCTTCGCGGGAATCGGCGAAACCGTGGCCATCGGTCGCGTTCTCTTCTCCGGCAACGTTCCGATCGTCCCTCCCCCTCGACGATTTCTGGATCCCGGCAAAGACGAACCCTACGCGGTGTTCGATCGTTCCTATCGGAGACATCCACCTCTTCATTGGCAAAACCGACTCGGGCACTAGTTCCCTGGGAGTCGGAGGAGCATCAAGACCCGCACGGACCGCCTATGGGTAGGATACGCTCGCGGAAGGATCGACGTCGGATCTCTCCTCGGAGTTTGCCGGCAAAGATCGGAAAAATTCAAGACCCACCCAAACCGCCCCTGTGCAGGATATAAAGGTGGAAGATCACTGCAAATCCGCCGGCTTTGTCCGTGCGTCTGGACAACAGAGATCCAAGTTCGTCGGCGTGGTTACCATCTTCGATCTGGCGCGCTGCGTTCAGAGAGAGGGCGAAACCCCCCGCGATTACCTGGCCAGGTGGCTCCGTATACGAGCCGATCTGGCCCACTACCCCAATGATGATGCCATCTATCACTTTGTGGAAGGACTGGACCATGGCACGCTTCTCCGACATTCTTTAAGACGGCAACAGGTGTTAGGACGCCTCACCTTCGAAGTCATGGTGAACACCGTCAACAACTATGCGCAGGCTGAAGCGGCAGCTCAGACAGTGCTTGCGCTCATCGACGGAGCCCCTCCGATTCAGCCACCACCACCACCGCCTCCGGCCGCTATCGTCGCAGCAGCACCACCACTTCCAGTCATCGTCGAGGCCGTTGCACCTCCACCGCCCGTCATCGAGGAAGTCCTGGCACCCTCCGACTCTGTCATTGACGTGCTTTATGCTAATTTCAGTGCAGATTTAGAGGAAATAGACTTCAGTCCAGAAGAGCTAGACTCCGCTATGCAGGAGATGGATGAGGAGTACTCGCGCGACGAGCAAGCTAATAACACCGTCATGTCTTGAGGGGTGTTCGTCACCATTGGGACAACGATGGACGAAGACCAGCCCGGGCAAGCTCCGCCTACGACACTGGATAAGGGGAAGGGGCCACTAATTGCTGACGACATTGATCGCACAAAGGTCATGCCGCCTCCGCCTAACCCAGTGCAGCAGCCGTAGGAACTCGGCACCGGTCCGAGCAACAACAACACCGCGAACTTACCGCCCCTAGCATCCACGTCGGCAGCAGCCCATGTTACTCCAGCTGATAGAGTGATGTACGGCAATCTCCTCGTTGAGCCACTAACTATTGATCATATCCGGAACGTGACTCAGCTTGACGAGAAGCGCCAGCAGCTGCTGGAGGAGGCGCAAGCCATCGCGGAGAAAGGCGCTAAACTAGATCGAGATCTAGTCAACGCGCAGAAGTCCATAGAGAAAGCAAGAGCAATGGAGGCCGAGTACAAGACTCTGCTGCAACAGCAGAAGGCTAAGAAAGCTCCGACTCGCGTTATCAACGATCCCGGTGTACGGCGCAACCTAGGATGGGCTCCCTCGAAGCCGGCACATGCCAAGCCATATATTGATAGTGAAGGCAAGCAGGTGATGCCCACCCACTCCTTAACCTCGCCGTCGCCAAGACCCTTCTGGAGCAGGATAGATCGCCTGAGGCAGTAGAGCAGGTCTATGACCTAGTGGCCAAGGAGGTAAAGCAGCAGGAAAAGGCCACCTCTCAGAGGCTTGAGTCTGACCCAGCGCTCTGCCGATCTAGCCAGTACAAACCACCAAGGGACAGATCTCCTCAGGATGTCGGATCGCAGACGGGTTCATCAGAACAAAGACGAAGGGATGCGCACAACAGGAAGGATGCTATCCCCATATCCTCCGACCACGGAGAGAGAGCCCAACCTCGCCGCCCATCACCACCGCCCCGATCCCCCCGACATCAGGAAGATTACAAGGCTCACCATCGTATGGATATGCCCCCTCCAAAGCAGTGTGGCATCGTCATCCGCGACAACACGACACCGACCCGTCATGATGGAGAGCGCCACCAAGGACATAAGAGCAGGTCACACCATGACCCTCCGCGTCCGGCAAGCAACCGTGACAGGCGTGGGGCGTCGCTGGAGGGTAACAACAAGAACGCTAACCCACCGCCACCTCCGCTTCCGTCACCGCCAAGCAGTCACCATGACGGAAGAGGCCCGCGTCGTTCACGCAGCCCATCCCCTGTTGACAACAAGAAGAAGAACCCGGAGCCATACGATGCACGTTCACGGATCAATAATATCCACGAGGCCCGGGAAGGACCATACCTGGGACCACGTTGCTTTGGACCCGCAATACGGTCCGCAACTTACCCCAAAGGTTTCCGGATTGATAAGACCATCAAGCCCTATGACGGCACCGCCAAGCCCGCCACATGGTTGCAGGACTACGGCAACGCGGTGGAGATTGCTGGAGGCAACCCCAACGTCGCCGTCAAGTACCTCTCACTAATGTTGGCGGGTACGGCCCGTCATTGGATCGACGACTTGCCGGAGAAATCTATCTACAACTGGTTGGACATGCAAGAAGCGTTCACCAAAAACTTTGAGGGTACATACAAGCGTCCCTACACTATGGGCGACCTACAACGGTGCATGCAAGATAAAGACGAGACATCTCGCGCCTACCTCTCCCGCTGGCTGGATATGAAGAATTCCTGCGCAGGAGTGCACGCCCAGACCGCCATGGCCGCCTTCATCGATGGATTGGAAAGGGGCACGTTACTCTGACATAAGCTAAAGCGCTTGCAGGACAATCATCAACTTGACTTGAATTAGATGATTCAGTTAGCTAGTGAGTTCGCAGCTGCCGACGATGATGCTCGTGGCTCTTTGCCGGCAACGGCCGTTCCAACCCAAGCTCAGAGGAACAACAGTACAAAGCGGAAAACCGCTCCAGAAGAAAAGCAATCTACCGACATGGTCGCCATGACTTTTGCAGGACGAGGAGAAGGCGGACAATGTGGCCGAGGAAGGGGAGCAGGCCGTGGGCAGCAACGAGGAAGTGAAACCAACTCGGCGCCGCTCCGCATCCCACAAACGTACGAAGAGTACCGCGATATGCCGTGCCTCCTACACCTCGATGTCAACGGCAAGGCCACCCATACCAATCGACACTGCAAGTTCGTCAACGACCTCAAGGAAGAACCGGAGTCCGGATACAAGCAAAGTCGGAAGAACAGACCGCGAGGCAAGGGCAAGGGGAAGAAGAAGGAGTAGGAGTCCAAGGATTCAAGTGACATGGATGAGGACGTTGACCCCAAGCACGCCACCAAGAGCGACGACAAGGGCAAGAACCCCTTCGCAAAGAAGGCCCCAGTCTACCACACTTTCCTTGGCACCCCCACCGTCCGACAACAGAAGACCTCTCTAAGGATCCTGATGGCCACTATCCCCCCAGTCCCCCAATACCTGCGCTGGTCGGAGGTTCCAATCACTTGGGACAGGACGGACCACCCAGACCTTATGCCCACGGAGAACCAATACGCCATGGTCATCAACCCATTGATTGACGGCGTGGAGTTCACCAAGTGCATGGTGGATAGTGGAAGCAGCATCAACATCATGTACCTGTATACACTGCAGAAGATGAACTTGACGGAGGCAAACCTAAGGCGGACCAACACCGTGTTCCAATGACGTAGTTCCTGGACGGGAGGCTCGGTCCCTTGGGTGTATTACACTTCAGGTAGCCTTTGGCAACGTTAATAATTACCGCCAAGAGCGCATGACCTTTGAGGTGGTCCCCTTCAAGAGCGTGTACCACGTCATATTCGGCCACGACATATTCGACACGTTCATGGCCAAGCCATGCTTCGTCTACAACAAACTCAAGATACCCGGACCAAACAGTGTCATCACCGTATCTGGAAGATTTACCAAGGCAAGGGACTGCGAGATCAATGAAGCAGCCATTGCAGAAGCTGTCCTCTACAGCGAAGAATTCAAGGAGATCTAGAGCAAGGTCAATGACTCAGAGATGCCCGCGTCGAAGAAGCAGATCTCCGACTCCGCTCCTGCATTCAAGGCCGCCATCGAGACCAAGCCGGTGGAACTTGTGGTAGGCGATGCCTCCAAGACCGTCGCCATTGGGATGAACCTGGATCCCAAATAGGAAAGCGCGCTCGTCGAGTTCCTCCGTGAAAATAGGGACATCTTTGCCTGGCAACCTGCCGACATGAAAGGTGTACCTAGGGAACTTGCCGAGCACAACTTAAACATAGATCCAAAATGTAAACCAGTGAAACAACCTCTACGACGCTTCAGAGATGAGAAGAGACGCGCCATTGGCAAAGAGATAGCTAGGTTACTTAAGGCTGAGTTTATCCGAGAAGTCCTTCACACCCGATGGGTGGCCAATCCTGTACTTGTCCCCAAAAAGGGAACCAATGAATTAAGAATGTGCGTTGATTACACCGGCTTGAACAAAGCATGTCCCAAAGATCCGTTTGCTTTGCCTTGCATTGACCAAGTCATTGACTCGACAGCTGGCTCAGAACTTTTGTGTTTTCTCGATGCATACTCAGGATACCACCAGATCAAGATGAGAAAGTCGGACCAATTGGCCACTTCGTTCAATACCCCGTACGACACGTTTTGCTATGTCACGATGCCCTTTGGGCTGAAAACGCAGGTGCTACCTACCAGCGGACAATGCAATGTTGCCTTCACGACCAAATTGGTCGGAACGTTCATGCCTATGTGGACGATATCACGGTGATGTCTAAAAAGTCAAATGACTTAATCTCCGACTTAAAAGAAACCTTTGATAATCTTCGGAAATACAACATGATGCTCAACCCTAAGAAGTGCGTCTTCGGGGTTCCAGCCGGCATACTGTTGGGCTTCAGCATTTCCCAGCACGGAATCGAGGTCAACCCGGAGAAAATCAAGGCCATCTTAAACATAAACCGTCCGACATGCCTAAAGGACATCCAACGACTAAGATGTTGTGTTGCAACAGTTAGTCGGTTCATCAGCCGACTTGGAGAGAAGGCTCTGCCGCTGTACAAGTTGCTGAAGAAGGCAGACAAATTCACATGGACGGACGAGGCAGATGCAGCATTGAAGCAGCTCAAGGAGATTCTTTCCTCAGCGCCCATCCTTGCAGCACCCGAGCCTGGTGAGCCCCTGTTAATTTACATGGCGGCAACCAACCGGGTTATCAGCATCGTCGTCGTGGTAGAGCGGAAGGAACCAGGCTATGAGCACGGAGTTCAACGACCAGTTTACTATGTAAGCGAGGTCTTGACGGAGTCCAAGCAGCGTTATCCCCACTACCAAAAGATAGCCTATGGAGTATTCCTTGCTTCTCGGAAGTTGAGGCATTACTTTCAGGAGCACCCAATCACAGTAATGAGCAAGACTCCACTGTCCGACATTATCAACAACAGTGACGCTACAGGAAGGGTCGCGAAGTGGGGCATTGAACTTGCCGCCTTCGAGATCACCTACAAAAGACGCGACGCTATCAAGTCACAAGCCCTGGCAGATTTTATTGCAGATTGGACGGATATGCCGGATGCCACTCCGTTGCCGGAACCAGAGTACTGGGTGATGCACTTTGACGGATCAAAGATGCTCAACAGAGTACTGGGTGATGCACTTTGACAGATCAAAGATGCACTTTGATGGATCAAGCTGCACTACGTTCTGCAAATCCACTTCGAGGCTACAAACAACATGGCGGAGTATGAAGCACTCATTCACGGATTGTGTGTAGCCAAGGATATTGGCATCAAGCGCATAGTTTGCTGTGGAGATTCCGACTTGGTTGCCCAGCAGGTGGCTGGCACCTGGAATGCGCGGAACCCTATGATGGCGGCATATCGCGACGAAGTGGACGAGATAGCCAAGAGCTTCTTGGGCTACGAAGTCAAGTATGTGCCTAGGGAGCAAAACGAGGCGGTTGATCTATTTTCTAAACTTGGATCAGGGCGCAAGCAAATTCCGCAAGGAGTTTTCCTAGAGCATCTACGCACACCATCCGTGAAGGGCGCCGACATCGACAACCCGGATAGAGCTGATTCTTTCGTCAACATGGTGACAAAGATCCCTCCGGCTTGGACAAAACCGTTCGTGGAATATCTCGAAAACGGAACTTTGCCCGACGACAAGGTCAAAAGACGACAGATAGTACGACGAGCAAAGGGTTATACCATAATCAATGGGCAACTCTACAAAAGGAGCACTACTGGTGTATACCTAAAGTGTGTTTCCCAGCTAGAAGGTATGGAAATCCTACGCGAAATCCATCTTGGAGATTGCGGGCATCACGCCGCTCCTCGATCGTTGGTCGCGAAAGCCTTCCGGCAAGGATTCTACTAGCTGACCGCGAAGGCGGAAGCCGACAAGCTGGTTGAAACATGCACGGGATGCCAGTATTATGCCCGACAACCACACGTCCATGCTGAAGAATTGCGAACAATACCAATAACTTGGCCGTTTGCAGTCTAGGGGCTAGACATGGTTGGACCGTTACAAACGACACCGTGTGGATTTACGCATCTGCTTGTAGCAGTTGAAAAATTCACCAAATGGATAGAAGATAAACCCATTAGAAAGCTCGATGGGGCAACTGCCCTCAGGTTTGTCCGGGATCTAGTGGTGAGATTTGGTCTCCCACATAGCATCATCACCGACAATGGAAGGAACTTGTAACTCGGAGAAGTGGAGGCCTATTGCTGGGACAAAGGCATCCGACTTGACCTTGCGTCTGTGGCACACCCACAATCTAATGGTCAAGTTGAGCGAGCCAATGGATTAATTCTGCAGAGAATCAAGCCACGTCTTGAGGCACCGCTACATAGAGCAGCTAGAGCCTGGGCGAAAGAATTGCCATCTGTGCTGTGGAGTTTACGAACTACACCTAACAGATCCACCGGCTACACCCCTTACTTCATGGTATATGGAGCAGAAGCCATCCTACCCTCCGACATCCTCCACGATGCACCAAGAGTTGCCGCCTACGACGAAGATGACACTGAAGAATCCAGATGCCTTGATGTGGACCTTCTCGAGGAGGAGCGCGTTTTGGCATGCCAAAGATCCGCCATCTACCAGCAGAAGCTACACAGCTACCATAGTCGCCGCGTCCGGCATCGCTCGTTTAAAGAGGGGGATTTAGTACTCCGACTTAAGCAGAAGAAGTCACACAAATTATCCGCGCCATGGGAAGGACCGTTCATCATAAGCAAGGCGCTGCTCAATGGGTCTTACTACCTTGTCGACAATCGTGAGCTCAAGGATAGACCCAACAAGGATCATAAGCGTAAGCGACGTGACCCGGATGATGACTACCCGGAGCTTGATCGGCCATGGAACATAGCACAACTACGTCCTTTCTACACTTAGCATTTTTTATCTAATCGTGTACCTCTTATATGATCAATGAAATAAAGCTCTTTGGTTCACTCATATAGCTGAGTCTTTTACCTCCTTTAGTGTTCATTTTTGGATCATATAAACCTTTATGCACAAGCTTTGCAATTGCACTTGTGAAAATTCCGCCTACGGGTGTTAGCTTAAGTTTTCTGGTCTACACGTCCTTTGTTGTTTTTATGTGGATTCTGGAGTAGTGACTTTCGGCACTTATTGTCGGCGATTTTATGCTCAGGTTATTGACGGTGCCATTGGGCATCATCACCTAAGCGCATGGTTCCGACAACGAGTCTTCCGACTCACGAAAAGTCAAGCATAAGAACCAGAGTAACGGATAAGCCAGCACTTGCTTAAACAATATATACATACTGAGCATTAATTCTTAAGTAGCAGGATACGACAACCATTGTTTTCCGCCTTAAGATTACATCACCAAGTTTTTTCAATACACACTCCAGAGGTGAAATAAGAATTACAAAGTGTTTTTCACTCCTTGGGTGCAGGGGACTTGGAGGCCGCATCATCACCAGCCGGAGATTCACCTTCAACGTCACCACTGTGAGGAGACTCGGAGGATTCAGGGTCGGCGTTGTCAAGAAAGTTCCTGGGCACGAAGACGTCGACGTCCACCAACTCGACAACCCTGGTGTCATAGCCCACGAGTGATGACAGGATGGCTTCGTGATCGATCTCCTTGCCGTCATCATCCACGTCGGGGATACCAGATGTCACCATGTTGATGTCGGCACCTTCATAGTTCGCCTTCACCATGGACAACGCCATCCTAGCGCCAGCCCGTGCACATGAAGCTTTTCATCTCGCGACATGCTCGGGGGCTCGGCACAGAATCTCTGAGTACTTCACCACGGAGTCAGAGGCCTTGATATAAATTTGGAGGGGCTTGGCAATCTCCTTGGCTTGGGTGATGGCGGTATTGATGAAGTTGTCGGCAAGAATCATGCATTCCTTGTCCGAAGGAGGCAAGCGGGTTAAGCCCATAGGCGCTAAAAATTCTGACAAGAATTGCATGAGTTCAATAAATTCTAAGTATCCAGACTACAGAGCTACAAGGCGGAGGACACTTACTGAAGATGCTGGCCTTAGCCTGCCAGACGACGTCCGCCAGAGATTCCTTCTCTTGTTGGAGGAGCTTAAACGCCTCGCTATGGCAAAGGTTTTGCTCATCGGTAGCTTGCTTCTGATCCTTTAGGATCACAAGCTCCTCCTTCAAGCGATTGATCTCCGCAGAGGCGGAGTCCTGCAGGGCTTTCATGGAATCCTCGTGCATCTTCAGCATTTCTTCCCTCTCCTTCTTAAGGATCTTGTTATCGCTGTCCAGCTGCTGGATGTGCTTGGACTGCTCGACAATATCCTTGGCCTTGGTGACATGCTCTGCAAGTTGGAGAAAACAAAGTACACAGTGAGTACTTGAAGAAGGAAGGCACAAAAGTAAGACGGAAATGCGCAAAAAAGAAAACAGACTCTTGATTTTGATGATCTGTTCCTTCAAGATGGCGGTTTTACCCTATTCAGCTTCAAGGTCCGCGCGCATCTTCTGATACTTGTCATTGGCCATGCCTCTCCGAGCATTCTCGTTCTGTGGAAACAAACACAAAGTCAAGTCGATGTTTAGTCCGCTTAGAGCCTCTAGTCGGAAATTTTCCACTTAGATGCTCGGGGGCTACAGCGAGAGTTTTTAACTTAGCAATATGCTTAACTTTTCTTTAAAGCATCTAGTCGGAGCTAATTCAGTTCTCAACTAGAAGCTTGGGGGCTACAGTATAAAGTTTTAACTCAGAAAATGCTTAGCTTTTCTTTAAGTATCTAGTCAGAACTAATTCAGTTACAACTAGAGGCTTGGGGGCTACAGCACTTAAAATTATGAACATTGTGTATGCTACTCTTAAAGCATCTAGTCGGAATAATTTATTCCATCTAAATGCTTGGGGGCTACAGTGAGAGTTTTTTCTAACTTAGTCACTCTTAGAGCATATAGATGTAAAACCAATGGTTTTCCGTCTACATCCTCGGGGGCTACAGTGGGATACTCATATGAAATGCAAAAGGTAAAGTAAAACTTACAAGTGCGATGATCTTGAGGTTTGTAGCACTCTCGGCCAGCAGCTTGCCAAAGGAAACGCTGTTTCCTCGCAAGATGTCTGCTTGACGGAGTAGCTCCTCAAGACCGCACGTCGGAGATGACGACACTCCTCCAGGAACCATAGTTGTGCTACCCGGCGTAAGCACCGAGTAAATAATCTTCGGCAACTCGAAGGGTTTCTAGGGAGTAGAGGCGCCGCCTTCGGCAGAGGTACCAGCTCCCATCACTGCCTTGCCGCTACCGATGGCATCCTTAGCTGGAGCTTCAGCCATTTGAAGAGCAGCGCTCTCCTGCGTCGCCTTCTCGCCGACAACTGCGAGTTTGGTAGAGGCGCCAGAATCCACTTCCACGGCGGAAGGACCTGGTGCCTCCTGGGCTTGGGAGCTTGTCGGAGCGGAGGAGGGCTTAACAACAGGAGTAGCAGGGGCGATGGCGGGGGAAGAGTCGCGATGCAGCATATCTTTAATATTTCTAGAAGCCCTAAGAGTCTTGGAGGACTTCTTGAGGCTGGTTGTGGCTTTCTTCCTGAAACGTGCAAAATGCATAAGTACAGGAAAAAGACATATAAACAATACAATGTCGGAGAATAAGAAGCTTACACTAGGGGGGGGGGAGCTTTGGCAAATATCCCGGTGGCTTTCTTCTTTTCCGCCTCCAGGGCGACAGTACTCTTTTTGGAGGCTCCACCCTCCGTCTTCTTCTTCTTGCCTCCGTCGGCAGCATCAGAGGTGGAGCTCTTCCGCTTTTGCGCCAACGGGGCATCATCGTCGGACACGACCGTGACTTCCTTCATCTTGGGATCGTAGATTTGGGCGGCCAGGTTGCCCTCCTCTAGATTGCTAAGCTGTTAAGTGAGAAATCATCGTGTTAGACAAGATGATATTGGCAAGACGGAAAAACTGGAGCAATGTCATACTCGGAAAATAAATACCTACCTTTGGGCACTTTCTGTCTACGAACATGTCGTAGGTGAGGGTGAAGCCATGCTTCTTGTCCTTCACCTTGACGATGTCCTTAAGGTGGAACTTGACAGAGTCGCTCGAGAAGTTATCCTCGGAGATACGGAGGGTATCCCTTCGGTCGCCGGTGTACTCGTGCATAAGCTTCGTACGGTGCTGCAGAGGTTGGATCCGCCTGATGAACCAGCACATGGCCAGGTCCAAGCCGGTCAGACCCGTCTCTACAAACCACTCGATCCGCCTTATTGCGCGAGAAGCGTTTAGGTCGGAGGGAAGAGAGGCATGAGACCGCCATGTGGGAACTTCGGCGGTGGCTCCATCCACGAAGTCTGGGTACGTTACTTCTCGGCCCGCCAAAGGAATGTCGGGGCCATAGAAGTACGTCCGCTGCCAATTTTTGCACGACTCGTGGCCGACGATGTCGAGGAACCGCCGGCCAGGTCGGATCTTGAAGCTTATGGTGCCGCAGTTTCTAAGCTCTTCCCTACTGTGTCCGGCTTCACGTTTGACGGTGAAGAAGTATACAAACAAATCTAACCTAGGCCCAATCCCCAGGTAACCCTCACAAAGTGCCGCGAAGTTGCTAAGCACTAGGATACTATTGGGGGAGAGGTTATGGGGTTGGACCTTGAAGTAATTCAAGACGGACATGAAGAAGTGGGAGATGGGCAGAGAAACGCCGCGTACCAATTGCGCCTTGAGGTATACTTTCTCTCCGGCTTAGGGAGAGGGGGTCACCTCGCCGGCCGGCATCGCCCGCCAGGCGAGCCCCTCCGTCACAGGGAGGTAACCCTCAGCGACCATCTCTTGGATGTCACGGTCGGTGATGTCCGAGCCGAGCCAGTCGCCTTTGTGCGAGTCTGGCTCCTCTTCCAGGGGCTCCAGCGCCGCCAGGTTATGGTCGCCGCCAGTGGTATCTATCACCGCCAATGCAGGGATGACCAGGCGCTATGGGGGCACGACGACGGAGCTCGCCGGCTTCGCCGCGGCTTCGCTCGACGCCGCCATTGATGGGGATGAGCTGCTACTAGCCATGGAGGAGGGAAAGGGCGCGACTGGTGCAGAGAACAAGGCTAGGGTTTCTCGAGGTTTTCGCGGAGAGCTCGAGGAGGCGCGCGGCTGGAGGAAGAAGACGATGACACGAGAGAATGGGGTGAAAAAGTGGCAAGTGTCCCACGGTTACTATTTATCTTACTCTGCGTCAAGATTCGTGCAGCTAATCGGACGGTTGCCACGTAGACAACGTGTTTGTGAACATGCATGGTAATTTTGCCACGTCTCCAACCGCCGCCGCCAATGGTTCGTATCGCTCGCGCGGGAAAAACAGATATGATTACGTTCTCTGCATGTGTAAGTTACGAGGCGTCGCTGACCTTTAGCCTACGTCTTCATAACTGACATGGTATATGAGCCATCCCATCGAAGATTCCGGCATGGACGGATTTAATCCGACAACGGGAGCGTACGATGGAAGATTCAGCGTTTCTCCGACTTACTTATAGAAGATGGAGAAAACTTTTGCAGGGTTCTTTGGGAGGACTACAAGATGTTGCTTGACGATTTGCCGACATCCATCTAGACGGAGCATTCGACGCGAAGAGGCAAGACGGCGCAAGATCTCGGAGTTATCCGGGGGCTACTATTGGGGATATGCTATATGGGTATCCTCATAGCATGTCTCTTATCCGACTATCCCGGGTGGACCATAGTCGGTAGCATGGCCTATGGCCTGCTGGGCGGCCCAGTTAGGTGGATCCAGAAGGGAGGCCCATGCCGGATAAAGGAAGGCTACGGTGGAGTCACTAGCGTACCCGGAGCCTTGGAGTGCAAGATACACAAGACTAGTAATAGACGGTGTAGAACTCTGTAACCTGTCCGGCTAGGACTTTTCCCTGTAACCCTAGGACCTGGCGACTATATAAGTCGGGCCTACGGGAGCCTTTGGGGCAACGCTAACCTAGATTTTCTAGTCACCTCGCACAGCGAACCTATCTCTGTAACTCGGCGTATTGCCATTATAGTGATTTATAGTAGGAGTAGGATTCCGCCACCGTTGTGTGATCTGAACCTGGGTAAGCTGTGTTACCTCGTACCCGTCAACCATCCGCCTTACCCCACGTCTCTAAACACTCATTGTGAGGACCCCTCCATGGCGTACTCGTCGGCAATACCACGACATTCATTCAACCAAAACTCACACTTACTGAATTTGGCATATAGCTTATGCTCTCTAAGCTTCTCAAGTATCAAACGCAAATGTCCTTCATGCTCTTATTTGCTCTTGGAGTAGACTAAACTTTCATTGATGAATACGACAACAAACTTGTCAAGGAACTCCATGAATACCTTGTTCATCATGTTCATGAAATAAGCTGGGGCATTGGTCAAACCAAATGGCATCACGGTGTACTCATACAATCCATACCTGGTGGTGAAAGATGTCTTAGGTATGTCTTGTTCCCTTATTTTGAGTTGGAAATATCCTGATCGGAGATCAATCTCTGAGAACACACAGGCTCCTTCTAGCTGATCAAACAAGTCATTGATTCTAGGCAAAGGGTACTTGTTCTTGATAGTCACCTCATTGAGTGAGCGGTAATCTATGCATAACCTTTGACTTCTATCTTTCTTTTCCACAAAAAAAACTGGTTCTCCCCAAGATGAAGAACTTGGTTGAATAAATCCTTTCTGCAACTGTTCTCCAAGTTGTTTCTTGAGTTCTTTCAACTCATCAACTGACATCTTGTACGGTCTTTTTGCTATTGGTCCAGATCCTGGTAGCAAATCAATAAGAAACTCCACATCTCTATCTGGTGGCATTCCTGACAATTCTTCTGGAAACACATACGGATATTCACTCACAATTGGCACACTGTCTATGCTAACCCCCTTAAGAGAATTAAGCTTACTCCCTTTCGATTCAAAATTAGACTTGAATCTTATCCGTTTCTTTTCCGGGGTTGTGAGTGCAACTGTTCGATTGGCACAATCTAGTACTCCTACATACTTGGTCATCCAATCCATTCCCAAAATTACATCCAGTCCTTGGGAATCTAGGATTATCAGACTCACTGGAAACTTATGCTTTCCAAACTCTATTACTAGATCCCGGCATCCAAGACTTACTATCATATCTCCACCTGGAGAACTTACTTTTATTGGACACCCAATGTTTTCGGTTGGAAACCCATTTCTATCAACAAATGCTTTTGATATGAATGAATGCGATGCACCATTATCAAAAAGAACAAGTGATGGAATAGAATTGAGTTTGAACTTACCATCCACAGCATCTGACTCTTCATAGATTTCCTCCACATTGATGTGGTTCACTTGCCCCTTCTGGAAAGGGTTGGGCTTGTTAGGTCCTTCAACTTTCTTTTCTGGGCATTCATTTGCATAATTCCCCATCTTCTTGCACTTGAAACATTCAACCTGACTAAGATCCTTCTTGACAGGCTGGCTTCCACTACCACTTCCACTTCCATTGTGGTGGCTCTTATATCCACTCTTGTGATTCTTGTACTTGTCATTGTCACGACTACGATGGTGCTTGTTGTCATGATGACGGTTGTGGTTGTGGTGCTTGTTGTACTTTCCATGCTTGTGGGATCCAGAATTCCCACTATCATCATAATGGGAACGCTTGTGAGACGATCCCGAGCTGTGCTTGTCAGAGTGCTTTCTCTTCCTGCTTTCAACTTGTTTCATCTTGCTCTCCAAAATAGCAGCCTTGTCAGAAAGAGACTGATAAGTGGGAACATAAGCCACAGATAGCTGCAGGTTCAATTCATCGTTCAATCCTTCAAGGAACTTTTCTTTCCTCTTAGCATTAGTGTCAACTTCATCCGGTGCATAACGCGCCAGATTATTGAACTCCTCAATATACTCTGCCACGCTGCGGTGGCGCTGCTTCAAGTTATGAAACTCCTTTTTCTTCAAACTCATCATTCCGGATGAGATGTGAGCAGTACGGAAACCATCTTCAAAGATAGCCCATGTCACATCTGCAATGGGAGTGGTGATCTGGAAGTTATCCCACCAAGTGGCTGCTGGTCCTTCCAACAAGTGTGCTGCAAATCTGACCTTCTCTTCATCAGTACAGCCAACAATTACCATGTCCTTGTTCATAGAGCGTAGCCAATCATTGTCCACCATAGGATCAGTAGTTCCTAAGAACTTTGCTGGCCTCAGTCATTAGAATCTGGTAAGCATGTCAAAACCCGGTGAGTTATTCTGATTGTTGTTGTTGTTATTATTATTATTATTATTATTGTTGTTGTTGTTGTTGTTGTTGTTGTTGTTGTTGTTGTTGTTGTTGTTGTTGTTGTTGTTGTTGTTGTTGTTGTTGTTGTTGTTGTTGTTGTTGTTGTTGTTGTTGTTGTTGTTGTTGTTGTTGTTGTTGTTGTTGTTGTTGTTGTTGTTGTTGTTGTTGTTGTTGTTGTTGTTGTTGTTGTTGTTGTTGTTGTTGTGTTGTTGTTGTTGTTGTTGTTGTTGTTGTTGTTGTTGTTGTTGTTGTTGTTGTTGTTGTTGTTGTTGTTGTTGTTGTTGTTGTTGTTGTTGTTGTTGTTGTTGTTGTTGTGATTCTGTATGAACGTGGTCATCATCTGCATCAGCTGTGTCTGAGTTGTCATCATTCGCTGCATCTCAGTGGTGATATTGTTGTTGTTAGGGTTGGGATTGGCACGTCGGGGAGGCATCTGTGGTTTTCAATAGAGATAAGAATGAGATACCCATAAATGCTAACATGCACAATACATCACATAAACAATCACCAAACATGCATCATAGTAGTAAAAGTTCAACAACAAAGACAACAAGTTTTAAAAAGTAAACACACCAATAGCAAGCCATACACATATTGGATGGTCATTGCAACTCAATGATCAAAAGCATGGTAAATAAAGGTAAATGAGTAGTCACCACTACTCCTTTGCATCAACCTCCTCGTCGACAAGTGTAAGACCTGCATTCTCCATAGAGGTCTTGTACTCCTCGACATTGGTGGTCAAGGTCTCTACCTTGGCTTTAAGAGCCCTCTTCTATGCACGAAGCCTCTCAATCACACCTTCCTGATGCTCGAGCTCAAAGTCCTTGGCCCCTAGTTCTGCAGTCATGTCTCGAATCCTTTTGTTCCTATCTTGGACTCTCTTCTCTTGACTCTTGAACTTTCTATCCTGACTCTCAAACTTGGCCTCCATTTCCTTGAATATCTCATCTTGATCTGCGAAGAGCTTGTCCTTCTCACGAAGCTGCACCTAGAGTTTGTCATTGCTGAGCATGACGTTGGTCCTATCAGTATCTAGGTGCCTAAGAAGAACCTCTAAGTCCTGGAGGTATAGGCGAATCGGCTCTGCCGTCTCTCTAGCAGTATCCTCGAAGTCAATGGCCTCACCATCCTCATCACGTCTACCGAAGGAGTGGAAGTGAGTACCTCTAATCTCCCGAGAGTTTCTCCCTAGCAAACGTCCAAGAAAATCCTGCATGACTACCTCTAGGCCTCTCTCCTTGTCATCATGCATGAGCTTGAAGGTGATGGCCTCCGTGGCTGGCTCAGTCTGGCGTCCTGGCTGAGTAACCTTGAAGCCCCAAAGGTCCTTCCTCTCGAACTTGGTGAGGGGAAGCATCATGATGGTAGGAAGTGGGAGATTGAGCAAACTAGTGTGCTCAATAATATGAGTGCCAAAATGAGTTTCCTTGAACTCTTCAGCCGTGCGGATGGTAACATTAGGCATCTATTTTATAAGATAGAAAAGTTAGAATCAACATACATAGAGATAAATCACAAGACAAGGCATCACATGCATATCTTTGACAATCAAAACATTCAAGTCATGGCATACATAAAACCATTACAAGCATCCAAGGTTCAACTTATTTTAAACAACATTTGGGAAATAAAATGATAAGTGTGGTGGTCCAACTAACGAAGTACGTTACAATCCCATCTCACTTGCCAACTTGGCTAATAGGGCATCTCTAGAGGCAATCTATCGATCCTGATCACATGAATCAATGGCTAAGTCTATGATGTCCTCTCTTAAACGTTGGTTGGTAGCCTCTAACTCTTGGGTATGCTTCTTTTCTTCCCTAAGTTCATTCTGGGTGTTGAGCATTCTACACTTGATTCTATCACCAAGATCTTTGATGGCCTTCCAAGCTGCATCCCTTGCTGAATCAAAGAATGTAGTGTGCATCACTGAGTTGGTGACCATGCAGAATCCTGACTCCTTGTGGTTGTCTTCCTTGTTTTTATACAAGTGAAGCTGCACCCACCAGTATTCAACTCCTTCATCCATCACATGAAAACCTTTGTACACAGCTGCACCATGTATTCCCATGGCAACCATGAGGTCCTTGAGAGCCTTGGGGAATTCTGTCTCACATTTCAAAGTCATAGTCATGAGTGGTCCCTTCCTCACGACTTCGTTGATGGAGTTCATCTACAAATAGAGATGAGAAAGAAGATTAGAAAAGTTTACGAGAAGAAAAGACAAGTGTGGAAGTTGTTGAAATTTTTCCTTAGTGGTTTCCAATCCTAGGGTCATAATCCTACAGGCAACACAGTGCTCTGATACCATCTATAAGATCCATCCCTTTATAAAGTTAAGGATCCCTGTGATTGCAATGCTAGTCCCTGGATCAATGCTAGCATCCACAGTTTAAGATGAAGTACACAGAAACAAAGGTCATTATTACATATCATTCCAGAGACAAACATAGTCTTTTACAAACTCCATGGCCACAGGACTAATAAAAGAGTTCAAATATATAATAAGATAAATAAGTCTTCATCTTCATGTGCCACAGGCAAGCATGTTGAGTGTAGACTCATAACCCCTAATCATCATCAGAATAACCTACAACATCACAAGCCACAGCCACAGTGGGTCAATACATTGGAATAGTATTGGCAAGTGATACCTTAGTAGAATATTGGTAGACTAGATACTATATGAATTTTGGCTAAGTGTAGCTTAGGCTTGCTTTGCTCAAAATAAGTTTTACCTATCAGTTGAAAACACTAAGTTTTCTTTGACAAAAACTTTCCCAAGGAAACACCAATATAAATTGGTGTACCTTCACCCTTGTTCAACCACAAATTTTTACTTAGAAATTGGGATGAGGAGATTCTTGATAGCTTACATGTCTTGATGCTCAAGTTGTCTAATACCAGGAACATGGCTAAGTACTTAGATTCTTCCATCTACAGAGGTTGTGCACTTTCCCCACAAGACTTGATTTTCACCAAGACAGGACCTTTCAGAAGCCTTCCCTTAGACCAAATGGACGCGCTCCAACCTATCATCCAACTACCACCAAATATCCAAATGGCTAAGTTATTGCAACCTATATGATCCAGGCAGAGCCCATAATGCCATGTGGCTGCACTAGAAGCTTCTTAACATTTGGCATCTCAAATCCCTTTGTTCCTGGGTGGCTTTCCACAAGTGAGATACACAAGGTAAACCATAGAAATGGGCCTTGTGTAACCACTTAACACAAACCATTCTTTCCATTCCACCCAGGTGATTCATTCACTTAGTTGTTTTATTAAGCAAAACACAAGTCCAAAGACTTAGAAATATTTTATCATAGCATGAATATATAACCACCCTTGGTTGCTACTATCTAGGCTAATCATGGCATAGATAAGCATCTTAACTTAGAAATTTCTAGCAATTCTACAACTACTAGGATTTCCCAAGCATAGCATATAGATCAAAAATATTCATGCAAGTCTAGCAAAATATTTCTAGTGCATAGTTGAAAAACATAGGAATAAAATCATGAAGCACCACTTGCCTTGGTAGTTTGGAGAGTAGCAACAATCCTCACAATCACAATCACTATTTGCACCAAAATCTACACATAAAATAATGGCACAACATCACATACACAATATATACAATCAAAAATACATGAATGCATGCAAAATGCCATGTGAGGATTTCCTACACCAAACAAGACAAGTGCACAGTACTGAATCATAAACAAGTTCAAAACATGCCAAATAAACTTTATTTGAATAACATAACATTTTTCAAATAATTTTTATACACAAATTATGCCTACAAATGTTTCTGTAAAAACAATCATTTTAACAGAGGCAAAACATTAAACACATTGCATAAACAGAAAGGTTTTTCTCTCTGATTTCAATGATATAAAATTTGTCAAATTTGGACGTGGGAATCAAAAGTTATGAATTATTCAAGTTTAAACATCTAATAGATCTAAATTATGATTTTAAATCTAACTCACAGACACGCGGCGGCATCTGATTGGACGATACCGCTTCGCACCGGATCACGCTCGCGCACCATTGGATTTAACTTAACATGCACGGCCCAGATCTGTTCGTACCGCTTCGCTACAGATCTATTCCTAATCATTAGATCTAAATCCTACGGTCACTGATCAAACGACTATAGACGGGCGGTGCTAGCGGCGGCGAGTGGCGGCGGCGGCTCTGTCAGAGACGGTGCCGACGATTTATGTCGCACGGGAGAGGGTGAAGTGGCTTACCGTGTTCACCGTACATTGCTGATGCTCAAGGTGGGCTTGGTTGGCGAAGGGGCGCGCAGAGGTGGTCGCTGGAGCTCGTCGGAGTCGTGCGCGGCGTCGAGTGGTTGCAGACGTCAACGTTGCCGAGGCTCTGCGCCGTCCTAGCACGAATAAAATGCACCAGGGGGTGCGCATGGTCACAGTGAGCAAGATGGTTTCAAAGAGAAGGCAAGGGGGGCTCAAATCTTACCGCTGTCGTGATCAAAGACGACGACCTGGGGCGATATAGTGCAAACAGAGGGTGTGAGAAGATGTGCACGGGCAAGGCATATAAGCTCGTATGAATGAGAGGTGAAGGGGAGCACGGGACTCACCGGAATAGGTCGCTGGAGTGCGTCGGTGCTGCGGGGTTTCGAGTTCGAATGCACGCAGCCTGGTGGCGGAAATGGTGCGCTGAGTGAGGGGAAATGAGCAGCGAGGGGAGGGGGTCTTATAGCCGGAGCAGGAGCAAGAATCTCGCGAGGAAACACCGGCAATTAAGCTCGCATCAATCGCGGTAGTGATGAGGTAACGGCAGCGTCGACGGGGTCGTGGGGGCGCATGGCTGGGGACGATGCTCGCGTGGCAGTTGGGTCCACTAGTCAGCGAGTGCGGGGTAAGTCTGGCCGCGTGAGAGAGAGAGGGGAAAAACCCCGGGTGGGCTTAGTGGGCTAGGTCTGTTGCTGGGCTAGATTGGTGGTGCCAGGCCCAGTTGGTTTTCGTAATTCCTTTTCTTTTTCTATAATGAATTTCAGGAATCATTTTCAATCAAATTCAAAAGCAATTAAATTCAAATCTTTTCTGGATTTTTGTAAAGTGAAACTTGTATAATTTTGAGTATAGAATCATACTGTCTTGTTGGACTAGCATGGTCCTTGAAGATTTTTTTAGAAATAACAGTGCCTTAGCACATGGTTTGATATAGATTTGAAAATGGTTTTAAAACCATATTTGTTTGGAATTTTTTGTCCAAAAGCTAGCATTCAACTAAAACAATCAAAGAACAAACAAAGCTTGGTTTAAGACATTTATATTCTCAATTGAGAGTGGCATTTGATTAATGGTTGCTCACATAAAATAATAGCACTAAGTGCTTCTGATTTCTTGAAATGAGTTGGAAAATGATCTCTAAATTATATGCATGCATGTATGATATGCAATATTTGAAAACATGATTTTAGGGATGTTACAAATCTAACCCCCTTAAGTTGAATCTCTCCCTTGAGATTCGGGTTGGCTAGCAAATAGGTGAGGGTGGTCTTTCCGAAGATCATCTTCTCTTTCCCATGTGGCTTCTTCTTCGGAATGATGGTTCCATTGAACTTTGCAGAATTTGATAGTCTTAGTCTGAGTAACTCTTTCTGCAGTCTCAAGAATCTTGATTGGTTTTTCCTCATAAGTGAGATCACTTTCCAATTGGACTTCCTCCAATGGTATAGTATCCTTCAAAGAAGTCTCTTCCATTTCTGGATGGCATTTCTTAAGCTGACTCACATGAAAAACATTGTGAACGACAGACAATGATTCTGGCAATTCAATCTCATAAGCTACTTCTCCTTTACGACTCAGAATCTTGAATGGTCCAACATATCTTGGGGCCAATTTTCCTTTTCTTTAACACCTTTAAGTTAGGCACAAGAAGCAAGAAGAATCAAGTATTTTCAAATGAGGAAGCATTACCATCAAATCTTGCTTTCAAAGGAGGAGCAAAAAGCAACTTCTCTCTCCTCATAGGGAAGTGTTCAATACCTTTATTGATTGGAAAATGATATTTTATGGTGCCTTCTTTCATGTCAATGATGGCACCAACTGTTCTAAGAAAAGGTCTTCCCAAAGTAATAGGACAAGAAGCATTGTATTCAACATCCAAAACATAGAAATCCACATGGACATAAGCCTTGTTAACCATAATGAGAACATCATTAATGCTCCCCATGAGTTTCTTCTTAACATTATCATTGAGTGGGACATTCAAATAACAATCTTCTAATGGTGGTAAATCAAGCATTTCATAAATCTTCCTAGGCATAATAGAGACACTATAACCAAGATCACATTAAGCTTTGAGATCAAAGTCATTCACTTGCATATTAATAATGGGTTCCCAACTATCTTCTACTTCCCTAGGAATAGAAGCTTTGTGTTTTAGCTTCTCTTCCTTAATCTTAACAAGAGCATCTATAATGTGTTTGGTAAAAGCAACATGCATATCACTAGCATCAAGACTTCTAGCAAGCTTTTTTAGGAACATAATCACTTCAGAAAGATTGCAACCATCAATACCAAAATCAAACTTAGCATCACTAGTAGTAGGATCAATAGGCTTAGGCATAGTAGGAGGAGGAATAGGGACTACTTGTGGTTTAGTGGTGATAGTGCACACACTATTGTTTCTATCAATTTCAGCTTCCCTTTGCCACCTAGCATGAAGTTGAGCTAACAGCCTAACATTTTCATCAATAGTAACTTGTATGGCATGAACAGTAGCAAAGGTGTTTTCCATAGTTTCAGGTTTAGCAGCCATTTTATTAACCAAGGAAGTTTGAGCTTCAGACAAAGAGGATATATTTTTCTCAATAGTTAAAAGCTTTTCCTCTATAGCCTTATTGAAAGTGGTTTGTTTACTAATGAAGTCCTTGAGCATTACTTCAAGTTAAGAGGGGGCACTTCTAGCATTATTATAAGAACTTCCATAGGAATTTCCATTATTAGGAGGATAAGGCCTATAATTGTTGTTGCTACCAAAATTATTCCTATAGGCATTGTTGTTGAAATTATTGTTTCTAATGAAGTTCACATCAACTTGCTCTTCTTGAGCAACCAAAGAGGCTAAGGGAACACTATTAGGATCTAGAGGAGCATTCCCATTAACAAGCATAGCCATAATAACTTCAATCTTTTCACTCAAAGAGAAAGTTTCCTCAACAGAATTTACCTTCTTACCATGTGGAGCTCTCTCAACATGCCATTCAGAGTAGTTAACCATCATATTATCAAGGAGTCTTGTTGCATCACCCAAGGTGAGTCCCATAAAAGTACCTCCAGCAGCAGAATCCAGCAGGTTTCTTGAGGAGAAGGTCAAACCTGCATAAAAAGTTTGGATAATTATCCAAGCAGTGAGTCCATGAGTAGGGTAATTTTTAACCAAAGATTTCATTCTTTCCCAAGAAGGAGCAACATGTTCACTATCAAGCTATTTAAATTTCATAATGTCACTTCTCATAGCAATAATCTTAGCAGGAGGATAGTACTTTCCAATAAAAGCATCTTTGCACTTAGTCCAAGAATCAATACTATTTTTAGGCAAAGATAGCAACCATTCTTTAGCTTTTCCCCTCAAAGAGAAAGGAAAAAGCCTGAGCTTAATAATATCTCCATCTACATCCTTATAGTTTTGCATCTCACAAAGTTCAACAAAGCTATTAAGATGGGCCGCAGGATCATCAGAACCAGCACCAGAAAATTGCTCTCTCATCACAAGATTCAACAAAGCAGGCTTAATTTCATAAAAGTCAGCATCAGGAGCAGGTGGAGCAATAGGTGTGCTTAGGAAATCATTGTTGTTGGTGCTAGTGAAGTCACACAACTTAGTGTTCTCAGCAGAGTTCATTTTGGCAAAGGTGGGAAAGCCAAAAATAGCAGCAGCAGCTAGAGCAGGAACTAACTTTTTTGTGTTTTTGAATAAAGCAAGCAAACCAAGCTAGACTATTTTTTTTTGGTTTTTTTGAAAAGAGGCAAACAAAACAAAGCAAAAGAAACTAAGCAAACTAAAAACAAAGTAAAGAGAAAGGAAGTGAAGGACTCCCCTAGTGAAGACATCCTTAGCCTCCCCGGCAACGGCACCGGAAATATTTGATGCGTGCACCAACTGTTGATGTGGAGCACTTCGTTGGAATCCTAAGAGCAAGGTGTGATGGAGCACAGCAGCAAGTTTCCCTCAGTAGAGACCGAGGTTATCGAACCAGAAGGAGGAAGGAAACGTCACACAGGTGTTGCTGGCAACATGGAGACCTGCATAACACAAACTCAAGACTTTGTCCCAACGAATCAGTGAGGTTGTCAAGCTCACCGGTTTGCTATAACAAAGGATTAAACGTATGGTGTGGAAGGCAATGGTTTGCAGAAAGTAAACAAGTAAAAGTGGAAGATGTATCAATGGTAAAGATTGGACCAGGGTCCATAGTTCACTAGAGGTGCTCTCCTTAGATAAACAACATGGCATGGAGGGTAAACAAATTACAGTGTGGTAATTGATAGGAACTGAGCAAGGCATAACAATGCAATTACTAGCTAGCAATATCCTATGAAGTTGATTGGGCAATACAACATTATATATATACCATAATCCAACTGCATCTATGACTAGAAGTCCACCTTTAGGTTATCATCCGAACCCCCGCCAGTATTAAGTTGCAAGCAACATACAACTGCTTTAAGCAAAGTGTGTAAGGTAAACAATCCACATGTTCCATGAACAAGGGACCGTTGTTTTCTCCCTAGTAGCAACAACACATCTACAACCGAAGAGATTTCTGTCACTTCCCTTGGAAACTAGAGGCATGAACCCACTATCGAGCATAAATACTCCCTCTTGGAGTCACTAGCAACTACTTGGCCAAGATAACCACTAGCAGCGGAGAGCATGCAAGATCACAAACAACACAGACATGATAGAATCATAAAGATAGAACCATTAATCAAACCAACATAATAATCTCAATATCCATCGGATCCCCGCAAACACAACATGCATGATTACAAATAGATTAGATCTTGATCATGAACGGAGCTCACAAGATCTATACATGAAAGCACAAAGGATGAGATACAACCATCTAGCTACTACATGGACCCATAGTCCAAGGTGGAACTACTCACGAATCATACCGGAGATAAGTCCTCCGAGATGATCTCCCCTTCGGCAGGGTGCCAAGAAGAGCTTCAGATCCCCCCGATCTAGGGACGATGGTGGCGGCGGCTACAGACGGTTTCATGGATTTCTGATCGAGTTCCAAGAGCTTATGTATCGGGGGATTCTTATAGGCAAAGGGAGGGGGGAGTCCGGGAGGCGACCAGGGTCGCCAAACCCTACCTTGGCGCGGGTCCACCTGACCCGCTTCTCCGTCTCCCCTCTGGACTCCTTGTTCCCCATGGAAAGTTATTGACTTTGACGTTTGTCCCGTCCAATTCCGAGAATATTTCTTTACAAACTTTTCTGAAACCAAAAACAGCAGAAATCAGGCATCTGGCACTATTGCAACTTGTTAATAGGTTAGTACCAGAAAACATGTAAAAAGCACCTCAAAGTGTGGACAAGTAAAGCAAAGTAGATATAAAACAAGCATGAAGCATAAAAAATTATTGATACATTTCCAACGTATCAGGCGTCAAGGTCAATGGCACCGCTCCATGGTTGTCGTCCACCAGCATCAACTATTACAACTACTTTGAATAATAGACACGCAGGTCTTAACAAAATTAAAAAACAACCATATGGCTCCTGCCGGTTGCCGACTTACAATAAGGATGATTGCATACATCATATATAATCACAATCATGGCCATATCACATCACAGCACACCACTGCAAAACAAAGTTAGACGCCTCTAATTTTCTTTGCATGTTTTACGTGGTTTGGGGCTTTCGAACAAGAACCATTCTAACTTACGAACAAGAACCACAATGTTGATACTAGTATTGTCAATCACCCGTTGTAAATTGAATCTTCACTATGTTGGGAGAGACAGACACCGGCAAAGCCACTTATGCAATACAAGTTGCATGTTGAGCATGGAGCAAGTCTCATGAACGATGTCATGTAAGGTTAGTCCGGGCCGCTTCATCCCACCATCACGCATGATGCAAAGTACACAAGAATCAATCGACAACAAAAGCATCAACGCCCACAATGACCATTGTGTTCTACTCGTGCAACAGATCTACATATAGATACGGCTTTGATACCACTGTAGGCGTTTGTAGCATGGAAAACAAAAAAATTCTATCGCATGAGCACACACAAGCCAACATCTATCTACTAGATTGTAGCAACGAGTCGATATAGTACCAACCCTCGAAGATCCAAAGCGGTTAACGAGAGCATATTCTCGTAGGTGATGTAGTCGTTCACTTGCCGATCTCAACATCGCGTAGACGATCCTTTCGGTGGCGCGTTCCAGCAGCGCTCCCGCAGTTGTTCACACATACGGTACTCAATGAAGACCTTCCTCTCCCTTGTTCCAGCAGGCAGCGGAGGTTGTAGATCTCTCCTCGCGATTCCGGTAGCACGACGGCATGACATCGAAAGTAGAGGGGAGATCCCGTAGGGCTTCGCCTAAGCCGGAGTAGGTATGGTGGAGTGGAGGGAGCCTCGGTGATCTAGTGTTTAGAGGACGAGGGGTAGAGCAACCGACGGCTAGGGTTTAGACTAGACGGCGAAAGCAATTTAGATGAGAGCTAGGGCGCTAGCAGCAGGATGGGCGGTGGCCTAGGGTTTAGAGGGGGGCACCGGATAGGGGGCAAGGTGTAGGGAGAGGGGGCGCCCCTCCCTTTCTATTATAGGTGGGAGGGGAGGCTAGGGCTATCTGTGTCCTCCCCAAACCCCCTTGCTGTCCGGCGGATTGGAGGAGGGAAGGGAAACCTTCTCTCCCCAGGTTTCCTTCCCTCCCTCCACTTGGAAATCATTGTCCCAGTTTGACTTTTTCAAACTGGCTTTCTGTCTTTCAAACTAGAGTTTGATTTCTCTCTTCCAAGTGTCCAGCCAAGTGACTTAGGAAATGATGCAACCACTCCAGTTTTTCATGAAACATCCATGTACCCTTCCCCTTCTGGATTGGTGAACCTTCTAGACCCTTCTAGAACATTCCGGTGAAAACACCGGAATCATTCCCAAACTCCGAAATTGGACTTTCCTTATATGAATCTTATTCTCTGGACCATTCCGTATCTCCTCGTGATATTACGGATCCCATCCAAGACTCCGAACAACATTCGGTCTCTTTACTCACATTCCATATCTACTAAACAACATCGAATCCTTAAGTGTGTCTCCCTACGGTTCTTGAATTATGCAGACATGACCGAGACTCTTCTCCGATTAATAACCAATAGAGGAATCTGGCAATTCATATGGTTCCCACATATTTCTACGATTAATTCATGATCGAATGAACCATTTACATACGATTCCAATTTTCCTTTGTCTCGCAATATTTTACTTACCCGAGGTTTGATCGTCGGTATCTCTACATACCTATTTCAACCTCGTTACTAGTGCATAGTTGAAAAATATAGGAATAAAATCATGAAGCACCACTTGCCTTGGTAGTTTGGGGAGTAGCAACAATCTTCATAATCACAATCACTATTTGCACCAAAATCTACACATAAAATAATGGCACCAAAATCACATATCAAAATATACAAACAAAAATATATGAATGCATGCAAATGCCATGTGATGATTTTTCTACACCAAACAAGACAAGTAAACAGTACTAAAACATAAACAAGTCAAAGATACTCAAAATAGACTTTATTTGATTTTTAAAACATTTTTCAAATCATTTCTATATCCAAAATAAGACTACACAAGTTTCTTCAGAAACAACAATTTTTACAAAGGCAAAACATTAAACACATTGCATAAACAGATAGTATTTTCTCTCCTGATTCCGATGATATAAAATTTGCAAAATTTGAACGTGTGGATCAAAAGTTATGAATTTTACAAGTTTGGTTATCTAATAGATCAAATTTCTGTTTTAAATTTAAACACAGGCCACGCGGCACTTTCTGATTCGTCGGTACCGCTTTGCACGGATCGACCAGCGTGGACCGCACTATCTAAATGAAATCGCACGGCCAGATCTGTCTCGTACCCCTTTGTTTAAGTGATCTATCTAACGCGTTGGATCTGGATCTAACGGTTGCCAATCAAGCGACCAAATTCTGGCGGCGCCAGCGGCGGCTCTGTCAGAGACGTTGGCGGCGATCTAGGTTGCGCGGGAGAGGGAGAGATAGCTCACCGAGTTTGTCGTGCGCTGCTGATGCTCAAGGTATGCTTGGTTGGCGAAGGGGCGCTCGAGGTCGACGGGTATTGCTCGCCGGAGTCGCTGCTGTCGTCAGGCGTGTGCTGCCGGAGACGGTGGCGACGCTATGGTTCACGCTAAGGCACGAGAGAGATTGCGTTAGATGCATGCAGACGAGGCGAGTGTGTGAGTATGAACGAGAGAGGGAGGCGCGGTCAGTACAAACCAGGAGAGCTCGTCGGAGTTGCAGCTGCGTCGGGCACTTGCGGTCGTCGATGTTGGCGAAGCTCCGGATGGTCCTTGCACACACTAGTGGTGTTAGAAGATGCGCAAGGTTGCTGCGATCATGCTGGCAAGATTAGAAGGCAAGGGGCGAGGAATGCTCACCGGAATCGCACGCCGGAGTGGCTCGGTACCGCGGCGGTGCAAGCGAGATGGTGGGCAGCCTGGTGGCGGAGTGGGGGCGCTAAGTGAGGGGAAATGGTCACAGAGGGGTGGGGGTTAAATAGCCGGAGCAGGGGCGAGAATTATGCATGGCATCAATGGGATTTAAGCACATTTGCATCGGGAGGAAACGGCCGCGGCGGCGCTGGTCGCAGGCGTGATTTGGGGACGACGAGGTGACGTGGCTGTGGGGCCCAGTGGTCAGCGAGGGGGTGTGCGCGGGCGCGGTGAGGAAAGGCAGAGAGAGAGGTGGCCCGGGTGGGATGCTTTGCCTGTTGGGCTGGAATGGTGGCGCCAGGCCCAGTTAGATTTCTAATTCTCTTTTCTTTTTCCAGAATGATTTTCAGGATTCTTTTTCAAACAAATTCAAAAGCATTTGAAATCCAAACCTTTTCTGGATTTTTGTAAAGTGTAAACTTCATATTTTTGGGCATAAAACGTTGCTGTCTCATTAGACTTGCTTGGTCCTTTTGAAAATTCAAAATAAACAGTGCCTCTGCACAAAGTTTGATAAAGATTTTAAAATGGTTTTAATATCAAATTTTGTTTTGGAAAAATTTGTCCAAGCTTGGAACTCAACCAACCAATCCTATGAACTCACAACCATGGTTTTGAAACAAATATTCCCTCACTAGAGAGTGGCATTGAATCAATGCTTGTTTACATAAAATAATAAGCACCCAAATACTTCTGTTTTTGTAATGACTTTGAAATTGAATCCTAAATGATCATGAATGCATATGCAAAGCTTTAAAAACATGATTTTAGGGATGTTACAAATCTAACCCCCTTAAGGTGAATCTCGCCCTTGAGATTCGGATTGGCTAGCAAATAGGTGAGGGTGGTCTTTCTGAAGATCATCTTATCTTTCCCATGTTGCTTATTCTTCGGATTGATGGTTCCATTGAACTTTGCAGAATTTGATAGTCTTAGTCCGAGTAACTCTTTCTGCAGTCTCAAGTATCTTGATGGGTTTTCCTCATAAGTGAGGTCACTCTCCAATTGGACCTCCTCCAAAGGTATAGTATCCTTCAAAGAAGTCTCTTCCATTTCTGGATGGCATTTCTTCTGCTGACTCACATGAAACACATTGTGAACAACAGACAATGATTTTGGAAATTCAATCTCATAAGCTACTTCTCCTTTACGACTCAGAATCTTGAATGGTCCAACATATCTTGGGGCCAATTTTCCTTTGACTCCAAATCTCTTCACTCCACGAAGTGGTGACACTCTAAGATAAGCTCTATCACCCACTTCATAGGTGACTTCTCTACGCTTAGGATCTGCGTAACTTTTCTCTCGAGACTGTGCTATCTTCAATCTGTCCTTAACTAGCTTGACTTTCTCTTCGGCCTCTTTGATTAGTTCTGGTCCGAACAAACTTATTTCTCCCACACCATTCTATAACAATGGGGTGGTACACTTTCTCCCATAGAGAAATTCAAACAGTGCCATCTCAATACTGGCTTGATAGCTGTTGTTGTAAGAGAATTCTGCATAAGGCAGACTTTCATCCCAACTATCTCCATAGTCTAGAGCACATGCTCTCAACATATCTTCCAGAATCTGGTTGGTTCTTTCTGTTTGTCCATCAGTCTGAGGATGAAAAGCAGTGCTGAATTCCAACCTCGTTCCCAATGACTCATGTAGTTGCCTTCAAAAATGAGAAGTGAACTGAGTTCCCCTATCTAACACAATACTCTTGGGTACTCCATGCAAACATACAATCCTACTCATATAGATTTTGGCTAACTTAGCACTTGTGTAGGTTGTCTTCACGGTTATGAAATGAGCCACTTTAGTTAGGCGATCCACTACTACCCAAATAGAATCATATCCTGACCTGGTCCTTGGCAATCCAGTCATGAAATCCATGCCAATCTTGTCCCACTTCTAATCAGGAATAGGTAGTGGTAGTAACAATCCTGCTGGCTTCTGATGTTCCGCTTTCACTCTACTACATACATCACACAAAGCAATATGTTCGGCGATGCCTTCTTGAGATTATTCCACCAAAATCTTTCCTTCATGTCCATGTACATTTTGGTGTTACCCGGATGAATGGAATACGGTGAGTTATGTGCTTCTTGTAAAATCAGTTTCCGAAGCTCCGGATCTTGTGGAACACAGATACGTTTTCCATACCATAAAGCACCCTGTTTGTCTTCATGGAACCCTTTGGCTTTTCCTTTTCCAATCTTTTTTTTGATCTCTTCAATTTCCTTATTTGTCTTTTGGGCTTCTTTGATTTTGTCCAACAAAGTTGGTTGAACATCCAATGACATGAGATGTCCTTCAGGCACAATCTCCAATCTGAGATCTCTAAATTGGGCACACAGATCATCTGGCAACTCTCCCTTAGTAAGGCCATTCACAAAAACCTTATGGCTTAGAGCATCTGCTACAACATTTGCTTTACCGGGATGGTATTGCAAACTCAAGTCATAGTCCTTTATGAGTTCTAGCCATCTTCTTTGTCTCATGTTGATTTCTTTCTGGGTGAAGATATACTTCAAACTTTTGTGATCTGTGAACACTTCACATCGCTTTCCCAAAAGATAATGTCTCCGTGTTTTGAGTGCATGGACAACAGAGGCTAACTCTAAATCATGAGTAGGGTAATTTACCTCATGAGTTTTGAGTTGTCTCGAGGCATAAGCCACAACTTTCCCTTTTTGCATTAGCACTGCACCTAATCCATGATGAGATGCATCACAATACACTTGGAAATCCTTCTCCAAATCTGGCAGACATAAGACTGGTGCTGTCACTAGTCTCTTCTTCAATTCTTGGAAACTGAGTTCACAACCTTCCGACCAAGCAAATTTCTTGTCCTTCTTTAGCAACTCTGTCATTGGCTTAGCTACCTTGGAGAAATTCTCAATAAACCTTCTGTAGTATCCTGCCAAGCCAAGGAAACTGCGAACTTCTTTTACTAACTTAGGGGATACCCATTCAGTTACAGCTGACACTTTAGCAGGATCAACTGCTACACCATCTCCTGACACAATGTGTCTAAGAAATCCAACTTCAATCAACCAAAACTCACACTTGCTGAATTTGGCATACAACTTATGCTCTCTAAGCTTCTCAAGTATCAAACGCAAATGTCCTTCATGCTCTTCTTTGCTCTTGGAGTAGATCAAAATGTCATCGATGAAAACGACAACAAACTTATCAAGGAATTCCATGAACACCTTGTTCATCATATTCATGAAATAAGCTGGTGCATTGGTCAAACCGAATGGCATCACGGTGTACTCATACAATCCATACCTAGTGGTGAAAGTTGTCTTAGGTATGTCTTGTTCCCTTATCTTAAGCTGAAAGTAACTTGATCGGAGATCAACCTTTGAGAACACACAGGCTCCTTCTAACTGATCAAACAAGTCATTGATTCTAGGCAAAGGGTATTTGTTCTTGATAGTCACCTCATTGAGTGAACGGTAATCTATGCATAACCTTTGACTTCTATCCTTCTTTTCCACAAACAACACTGGTGCTCCCCAAGATGAAGAACTTGGTTGAATAAATCCTTTTTGCCACTGTTCTCCAAGTTGTTTCTTGAGTTCTTTCAACTCATCAACTGACATCTTGTACGGTCTCTTTGCTATTGGTCCAGATCCTGGTAGCAAATCAATCAAAAATTCCACATCTCTATCTAGTGGCATTCCCGGCAATTCTTCCGGAAACACATCCGGATATTCACTCACAATTGGCACACTGTCAATGCTAACCCCCTTAAGAGAATTTAGCTTACTCCCTTTCGATTCAAAGTTAGACTTGAATCTTATCCGTTTCTTTTTCGGGGTTGTGAGTGCAACAGTTCAATTAGCACAATCTAGTACTCCTTCATACTTGGTCATCCAAT